>JARBWK010000003.1:182626908-183226908 GCA_030556195.1 Anolis apletophallus | reverse complement strand
CGCCTTCCCTCTCTCCCTCCTCCTCCTCCTCCTGGGGAGACCCTGCATGCGGCTCCAGTCCCCACGGCCTGCGGGGAGGAAGGAGCAATGGGCCCTTCACTCCTCTCTCCCATACACACACACACACGGCCTTTTCGCGCAGGTTTATTTCCCCCGGTGCTCTGCCTGCCTTGCAGCCTGCAGGGAAGGCAGGGAGGAGGGCAGCGGGGGGCTCCTTCGCTCCCTCCCTCCCTCTGCACCTAAAGGCCACCTAGCCTGACCTTCTGCCCACGCAAGCCTTCGCCTCCCATGCGCCCTTGCCGGCCGGCGGGAGCGCGAGGGAGGCGACGCACAAGGCCTCGCGCAAAGGAGCCCTGCTGAGCTGGCCAGGGGGCGAGGAGGGCCTTGGCTTCTCAGCTCCTCTTCCTCCTCCTGACTCCCTGCAGCTCTGTGGGAACAGGAGGAGGAGGAGCGGACCTGGACTGCCTGGCTGTTTCCCCGGCACAGGGGCCGGCAGCCATTGAGAGCAGGCTGAAGGGGCGGGGCCAACCCAGGCACCTTCGTGACCCCCCGAAAATGGCTCCGCGACCCCCCTGGGGGTCGCGACCCCCAGGTTGAGAACCACTGCTGTATAGGGTTAGGCTGTGGTGCAGCTAATTAGTAACCAGCTGCATTAAATCACTACTGACCCAGAGGTCATGAGTTCGAAGCCGGCCCGGGTTGGAGTACGCTCCCGACCATTAATAATCTAGTTTACTGTTGACCTATGCAGCCCGAAAGATAGTTGCATCTAATTTAACTAATTTACGACACCATAAAACCTTCCAGCAGTAAGAATGAGGAAGTATTTCACCAAGGACTCAGTGTCACAAGTGGGTGGTGAAGCAGCAGCTCCCCCTATGGCTGGAATCACGCATACTCTCATGAAGCCGGAAAACTGGAATGTTAAATTGCTTCTGTGTCTGTCTATATATGTTGTACGTCTATGGCATTGACTTTTTGCCATGTATATGTGCATTGTAATCTGCCCTGAATTCCCTGCGGGTTGAGAAGGGCGGAATATAAATACTGTTAATAAATAAATAAATAAATATTCCAGGAGTAAACTTAACAAATGTCAGTCTTCTCCATGACAAGAGGACAATTTCCTGACTCTAGCATATTCATTCAGCCTCTGCTACTACTACTACTACTACTACTACTACTACTACTAATAGTAACAACAATAGGTTCCTAGAGTAGAAGGAGACCTCCAAAAGCCATCCAGTCCAACCTCCTTCTGCCATAAGGGAAAAACACCATCAAAGCATTCCTCACATATGGCCATTCAGCCTCTGATAATAATAATAATAATAATAATAATGGGTTCCTAGACTAGGAGGAGGCCTCCAAGGGTCATCCAGTCCAACCTCCTGCACCTGGGCAGCGTTGGAGGGTCTGTGGGGTGGGACTGAGCCTTCCTCCCGCCCTGCCTGCAATCTACCAAGGCACCCTACGCGATCTACCAGTAGATCGCGATCTACCTAATGAGCACCCCTGCTTTACACAGAGATCCTAATTCCCCAAATGCCTTTCTTTAAGGGCCTTTCCTTAGAACAGTGCTGTCCAACTTCTAACCGGCCAAGAGCCGGACTTGAGGTCACTGATGACCTGGGGGGCTGTTTGGCCCCGCCCCAGGCCCCTCCCCCAGCCCTGCCCCTGCCCCACCCCCAGCCCCTCCTAAGCTGTCATTCTCTCCTCCTCTTTCTCCGGCGCCGTGGCGCATGGGACACCAGTGGCGCCGGGAAGGAGGAGGAGGCCCACCTCCTTGAACCATCCCGCCCTTCCCGGCGCAGCCGGTGTCCTGTGCGCTGCGGCGCCGGGGAACGAGGAGGAGGAGGAGGGAGAGTTCTCCTCCCTCCTCCTCTTCCACCGGCGCTGCCTTCTCCCTCTTTCCCTCTTTCCCGGGATCGCGTGGGGAAGAGGGAGAAAGGAGAAGGCAATCAGCTGATTGCCTTTTCCTTTCTCCCTCTTTCCCCGCGCGCGCGCCGGCGCCCGGCATCCCCGCACGCGCGGGGAAAGAGGGAGGAAGGAGAAGGCAATCAGCTGACTGCCTTCTCCTTCGTCCCTCATCTTTCCCCGCGCGCGCGCCCTTACCCCGATTCCGAGCGCCGGCGCGGGGAGGGGAAGGAGAAGGGGCGAAGGAGGAAGAAGGCAGCCAGCTGACTTCCTCCTCCTTCGCCCCTCCTCCTTCCCCCCTCCTCCTCTCCAATCGCGAGCTCAATCGTGCAGGGGAGGGGAAGGAGGAAGGGCGCCCCGCCTCCCCCGGCCGCCATTTTTAAAAAAAAAATTAGGAGGAGCTTCTCTCATGTCCCTGCATGGGGAGCTGGAGCTGACAGAGGGAGCTCAACCCACTCTCCCCAGATATGAACCACTGACATATCGATTTTCAGTCCTGCCGGCACAAGGGTTTAAGCCATTGCGCCACTGGAGAATCAGCTGCAGAAGGAAGTTAGAAGAAGAAACACCAGTAGCAGAGAAAATTGGACAAGCATCAGCAATGGAGGGGGGCTTCTCTCATGTCCCTGCATGGGGAGCTGGTGAGAGGCACTGGATAGGGGAGTGGAAGGATGGCAAATCCTTCAAACAGTGGCACACATGTCGCCTTTAGCACTTCTTTTCCATCTTATGTAGTGTATTTGCTACACTAAACACAAAGCATTCTTGAAAATGGCACTGAAAATACACCCATACATGAAATCACCACTCAACACAGGGTCATGGCTAAACTGCTTTGCTGTGTAATTCATCTTAGTACATCCACAACCTTCCACACCCCATGGGCACCGGATAACCAGAAAGTGACTGGACACTTCCTCATCCACAAGCCACCCTGTAGGGAAAAACCTGGTAAAAAATCCATTAGGAGAAAATAAAACAGTAAAAAAGAGGTTGGCATAGCATAATAGTTTGGGCATTGGGTTTTGACGTTGCAGAACAGGGTTCAAATCTCTACTTGACCGTGAAAACCTATTGGGTGATTTTCGGCAAGTCACACACTCTTAGGGCACGTCTAAGTTGTAGATTTAATGTAGTCTGATACCACTGTAGTTGCCGTGACTCGATATTATGTAGTTTCATGAGGTATTTAGCTTTCTATGCCAAATAGCATTTGTGGTCACAAACTATAACACCCATGATTCCATAGCACTGAGCTATGACAATTAAACCGGTGTCAAACTGCAGTACTTCTACAGTGTAGATGCACCCGGAGCCTCCGAAACCTCAATGATAGGCTCACCTGAGAGTTGTCAATAGTTGACTTGAAGAAATGCAACAACAATGACAATTGAGGGGATTGATTTTGGGTGTCATGACATGTTGTGGTTTCTATGCCCTTTTTTTGCAGGGGCCTTTGTCCTTCCGTGGCCAGAAGAGACAGGAGCCTCCAAAGCCCTTGAAGAAATGCAACAACAATGACAATTGTTGATTTTGGGTGTCATGACGCTGCTGCGGAGACGCTGAGGAGAGCAGCGTGCTGGAGCGCAGGAAGAGGTTGTTCGTGCCACCGCCGGTGCGGTAAGAGCGCAGGGAGACCCCCGGGGAGGAGGAAGCACGAGGAAGAGGAGGAAGCAGCGCCCACACAGGGGGAGGAAGAGTAGGAGCCCGGCGCGGGGCTGAAGGTGTGGCGGTAGGAGGTGGAGGCACGGAGGAGGCAACACCCTGCCCTGCAAAGAGGCCGCCCTCTGGCTCTTCCCTTTGGCCCGGCATGGCAGCCCCGATTCCGCCCCTTCTTCTCCCCCAAAATTCAGGCAGATTCCGAGACCCCTTTTGCGTCAGAAGAAGGGGCTCTTTCCCCACCCATAATGTTTTTTGGGGGGGTGCCAAAATAATGTTTTGGGGGGGGGCACTAAAATAATGGTTTTTGGGGGCGCCAAAATAATGTTCACTTACCATTTAAAATTACCTTAGACCGCCCCTGGCTCTTTGATCTATGGACCGAAGAGGTGCCATTTGCTGCTCTATCTCAGGCAGCAAAATATCTATGGGTGACCATTTGAGCTTTGATACAATCTGAAAGAAGGATTGCTTTAACTGGAAGTATGCATGTTATGTGGGAATTGCAGAATGAGCTGAACAAGGGTCTGAAATGCTAAGGGATAAACCCATAGAGATAAGCTGGTATGTTGGTATCAGAGTTACAGGCACTGATACAGAATAGTAAAGAATGTGCTCATCTTGGACACTTACAAGTAAGAAGTCAGTCTATTCAACCATAACATCTCTGGTTTTGTTTTGTTTTTCCTGTGCTTGGAGGCTGGATGTCTGGGAGAATGAAATCATATTTTACCTCCTCCATAAATACTTCGTCTCTGTGTGTACACACATGTTTCAGATGTAAATATTCATTTCTTTCATTCTTACACCCGGGAATGAAAAATATTGGAAACATTTCTTCCCACTAGACAAGATTATTAGAAAGATTGCGCTTTTCCCTTTATGATTTTCACACTTATAAAACCATAGCATCATAGAGTTGGAAGAGACCTAGTGGGACACCGGTCCAACCCCCTGCCAAGAAGCAGGAAAATTGCATTCAAAGCTCCCCCAACAAAAGGCCATCCTGCTTGTACTTAAAAGTCTCCAAAGAAGGAGCCTCCACCACACTCTGGGACAGAGAGTTCCACTGCTGAGCAGCTCTCACAGCCAGGAAGTTCTTCCTTATGTTCAGGTGGAATCTCTTTTCCTGTAGTTTGAAGCCATTGTTCCGCGTTCTAGTCTCCAGGGCAGCAGAAAACAAGCCTACTTCCTCCTCCCTGTGACTTCCCTGCACATATTAATACATGGCCATCATGTCTCCTCTCAGCCTTTTCTTCTTCAGGCTAAACATGCCCCACTCTTTAAGCCACTCCTCATAGGGTTTGTTCTTCTGACCCTTGATCATTTTAGTCACCCTCCTCTGGACACATTTCAGCTTGTCATCATCTCCCTTCAATTGTGGTGCCCGGAATTAGACACAGTATTGGACACACTCAGGGGTTGTGTGTGTGTGTGTGTGTGTGTGTGTTTGCAACTATTTCATGCAGACCTGGGGGGTTATTTTTTAAAAAAATCTATATACAACATTTTGTGGACAAAAGCAAGTGCCAAAACTTTGCCAATATTTTCATGCAAAAAAAATCCCACAGTGTGAGAAATCACATCTGGCTAGCTCAATTACATCTTTTCTTGTTGTCAATCAGAAAGTTTCTGAAATTTTTTCTGCCTTCCTAACACAGCAACGTTTTGCAGTCATGATTTCACATTCAATGAGCTCCTGTTCCAATTCCTCCTCTAGTTGTATTTCAGGATTTACAATCTGGTTTGACAAAATGCATAAAAGCTGCCTCCCTAATAGCCCCCAAAGGCCTCTTTAGATGGAGAAGCTGCCTCAAGTACATTCCATTATTATCTTCAAGCAAACAGGAAACAGCCTGGTCAGGCCCAGTTAAACTGTTTGCTTACCTCCAGCTGAACATTTATGTAGTGGAGGAATGTCCTTACCTATTTGCATATGAATGCTGATGTAAATATATCCAAATGCATTGCCCAATTGGATGTGCCAAAAAAAATAGGGACAGGAAAACAGGTGGTAATTTAAGTACTATGAGTTGCTGATAGTTGCCTTTGCAAATAGTCCTTTGTGAAAATAACTATCAAATCTGCCCTTTTCAACTGGATGTCCTTCGGGGATGTTGTATCACAATTCTCATCAACACAACTGTGACAGTCTGTCCAGCCATGCCCGCAAAGGGACGTTATTATTCAGCACATCTGGGGGGCAGCATTCTAGGAAGCCTACAAAAAAAGCTGGTATATTCAACCCTACTGATTCTGCATCTATGGATTCAGTCATCCCAGCTTGAAAATATTCCTTTTTTCTCCCCAAAAGGCAAACCTTGATTGACAGTGGAAGCAAATGTATGCTCCCAATCAGGCATGTAGCCATCTTGGGGGGCTAAGGGGGCTTCAGCCCCCCCGGAAATTCTCAAAGTGGTCCGCGAAAAGGCCTTACTGGTACATTATTTAAACTGTTATGTTTATTTATATCATGATCTCATCACCATGCTCATTATATCCCACATTAATGGGGTTATTGGGATAACAATACAAAAGGTTTGCTAGGGTAGACCCTCTTCCACCCAGTCTCAGCCCCCCGAATCAAAATCCTGGCTATGGCCCTGCTCCCAATGGTTACCTGCTTTGCTCATGTTGGTTATCTGCCAGAACTTGGAAAAATTACTTCTTTGGATGGCAACTTGCAGAATGACTTAGTCAACAAAGTCAATTACCACCTGAATGGGAGATTCTGGGAGCTGCAGTTCGAAAGTACGTTTTCCAAGCTTTGTACTCTATGTGATTTTAATTGTGGATCTCTGGATATCTACTAGTAATACTAGTATGGCTGGTAGATTCTCCACTACTGAAATTTGCCCTCCAACTGATGGAAAGTGATGGACATAACAATAAGGATGGTAACCAGAGCTTTCCAAACTGTGTGTCCAAACACATTAGTGTGTCAGATGCAATGTGTCGGTGTGTTGCATGAACATAATGAGAAACCTCTGAGTCTATGTAAAATAAGCAATAAATCATATATTTATTAAAAATATAAATGAAAGGCTTTCATGAGATATGTTATATCTGCATACATTTCATCACTACAATTTACATATGTGTCTGTATCTCTTATAAGGGGTTGCTTTAACCAGTGGTTTGCTACTACAAGTGAATTACTGTGTTGTAAAATGATCTATTTCTTAAAAAGTATGTCACCAATGTTTGGAAAACTCTGATAGCAACCAAGAACCTCATACCATGAAGGGAAGAAGCCACAGTGGCACAGTGGGTTAAATCCTTGTATCAGCTGAACTGCTGTTCTGAAGATCAGTGGTTTGAATCCATGAGATGGGGTGAGCTCCCATCTGTCAGCTCCAGCTTCTCTCATGTCCATGTGGGGACATGAGGGAAGCCCTCCCACAGGATGGTAACACGTTCAGACATCCCCTGGGCAACGTCTCTGCAGATGACTAATTCTCTCACACCAGAAGCAACTTGCAGTTTCTCAAGTCGCTTCTGACACGATAAAAAAAATATGGTGAAGGGAGCTGGGGGGGGGAGGGAGGGGGGAATCATCTTCTTACTATTTCATTTAGTTTATTAGGAATATGGATAATATATCACACACACACACACACACACACAATGTACTTTTGTTCATTTCTGCTGTCATCCTCTGCATTCTGAGCTATCACACAGGCGAATGTAGTCCCTGCCCCTTCTGCATTCTCCCCCCCCCCCTTTTTTTAATTTAAAAAGGAGAAAAATTCACAATTGCAGAAGTTTGAAATATAGGTATTAAAATGGGGGAGGGAGAGAAATATAGCCACAGCAAAGTGGTGATATATTTAAATTGTGCAATTCCTGAATAATAAATTATTTTTAAAATTAGTGTAAAAATTTCACACAAGATAATTAATGGTGAGAAAAAGATCCTTGAGGCTCATTTTGGGACGGCACACAGGAACACCTATTCTTTAATGTCAGTAAAATGATCTAACATGGAGGAATCTGACAGTTCTCACCCCACAGTGTCTGTTCAAATCAGGAGCTCTGAAGACAATTGCTACCTGACTCTTAAAACCTCCGTTTCTAAACACAGTTCAAAGATGAAGACCCACAGGGAATGGCTGGAAGTAGTTTTGCATCATATGATGGGCTCCATGGGACTCCGTCTTTAAACTGTTTTAAAAATGTGTAGAAATTGGGAGGCTCCTGCATCTGATGAGGTCCCAGGACAGATGCATGCTATGTACAAAATCTTACAGTAAATAGTTTTCACTGTGAGGGTATTTTCACTGCAAGATTTACAGCTATTTCACTGTTCTCACAGCTATACCCCAAGCAGAATCCAAAAGTGCAGACTACTTTTGAAAATGCAGGCAGCTTTCTGTTGTCCAACAAACCATGTCTTCCAGATTTAATCTAAGACAGGAACAGATTTTTTTGTAAACCTAATGGCTCTTAATTAGGCATTCAACACCAAGTCTCCAAACATCTTTCATGACCACAAAGATAGCTCATAACAATGCATTGTAATCAATACAATTCATCTACATTGTCTACAGATACTGTGAACACTGCAGATAAGGCAAGAAGGAAACGGGAAGCCTAAAGAGGGATGGCATCTAATGTCATTGTCCCCACTAATCAAAGAGTTCTGGGGCTGATGCAATTCTGATCCCATGGAGGATTAAAATGCCCAAACAGGACTAAGGTCAGTGGCTGAATGAGAACAATCTGCTTGAATGTATACCTGAAAACACACACATTGTTTTGTAGCTGTATTTTAGCACGCAAAAGAAAAAAATACGCACTTGCAATGGGGGCCTATGTTTATTGTGCAATGCTGGGGCAGACTACATTGTTAATAATTACATTCAGCCTTCAGACTGGCTCCTAACTACTCCCTTAGGTGTGTCGTTCTTTCAGAATGAGGGCACACGCCCTGATTTATCTCCCTGCTGAACAGGAACATACAGTACGAAGACGAGATGTGTTTCCTTGAATCCTGGAACAATTGGACAATTGCAGGCTGATTAATGAAGCTGTGTGGTGGAGCTGCAGCCTAGAAAACACACAATAACTCGGTTTTGACTCTATATCCACCCTTTTGTCAAGTAAATGGCATATTGGGCTGCGGATTCTAATTATTTGGTCACAGTTACTCGTACATCAAAGATATAAATTATGCCCTGCTAGTGAGTCCTAATCAAAGTAAACCTATTGAATCAACTGTAAAATTGTGAGTCAACACTTATACAATATCCAGTGATCCAATGGTTTTACTCTAATTAGGATTCAGGCCAATATCAATACAGTCAGTCCTTTCTATCTATGTGTTGTGCACCCAAGGAATCAACTACTCGCAGCTTGGAAATATTTTTCAAATATTTCCTGAACCAAACCTTAATTTTGCCATTATATGTAAAGGCGTTTTATTACACCATCGTATATAATGTGTGAGAAGGCCGGAATAGAAATGAAATAAATAAATAATGTGACTTGAAGACTCATGGGTTTTGGTATTGATGGGGTCAGGGGTGGGAGTCCTGGAACCAAATACCAGCAGATACTGAGGGCATATGGTAATTTGTAACTCTAGGAATATTTTCCATGTGTGGAAAAAATAGTAAACATTGTCAAAAGATAACTTAGTGCAGGCTGGAATCAGCTGGGAAGATATCTGGCATCATCGGCAATAGACTAGAAAATGTTTCTGGCTCAAAAATACTTCCATGGGAATGAGAACAACTTTGAGCCTTGCATGTGCGAGTTGCTTATCTCTCAGCCACACCCAAGACACTATGACCTGGATCTATTGAGTTGAGCCACCCACACCTCAGGCCACAGCACACGCAGTTTAACATTTTCACCACTTACACAACAAGGTATTCAGATTCTTGTTGTGCAAATAAAAGTCCCATCTTCTAAACAAGGAAGGAGCAGTTATCCTGTGCTACTAGGCCCATGGAGGTTTTCATTCTCCTGGGTTTCAATGGGATTTTGACATTTATTGACTGAGGCAGGGGATCAGATTGTACCCCTTTCAGTGTACAAAAACTGACAGACTGGCTGTTGAATCCTGAGGCAGGAAAAATTATCTTTGAGTAAAGCTCCTAGAATCCTACAGCCACCATGAACACAATCAATGCTGTCTGGAGGACTGCAGGATTAGTAGCCCCACTTAAAGCAATATTTTCAAACTTAAATGTGTCTTCAATCTTGGTCATGGGAAAACATCCTCCAGTGCATATAAAATGACAGGTATATTTACTGGACGCAGTAGATGAATTTATTGGGAGCAGGTGATAGTAAGACAGAAGCTTGGTGATGGACGAGAATTGTGTGCTGTGGAATTGCACTGTGTTCTCCTAGGACTTCTTCACACAATCGTTGCCAGCAAAAGGGAAGGCATGTGGGGCAGCTCATGGCACCCCGCGTGCTCTCCCTCCTTCCCCCATCATATGGTGGGGACAGAACAGGTTATGTTGGCACCCTGACTCCATCAGATGGCAGAAAGAGCAACAACAGATGGCAATGCACAGCAATATGAGGCAACGCAATTTGCCCCACTGCCCTTTGTCCCATCATATGGGGGGAAAGATAGGAACTACCCAAAACAGACTTTCTTCCCTGTGGTGATGGAGGTAGCATCTTACGGTGCTTCCCCTGCACTTTGGAAGGAATGTGGGTGGGGCCTGCCATGCGTCATATGATGATGCTCGACAGTCCCCATCCAGGCTGGGCTAAAAGTGACAAAATGCACTGTTTTAGCCCCATGTGAAGAGGTCCCTAAAATGACTACCAAGGGACATACCCAAGTAGTTCTCCAATGACTCCTGCTTGCCCTCCCAACTAAACTGCCATGTGCAGGAGAAACCTATGGGAGAACAGATCTATCATGGATGAACCTTTACGATATATCTCCTGATGGCCTTAACGGCCATTGGATATCTTTCAGAGGAATTAGCCTACTCAGTGGTGGCACCCAATTATAAACTCTCATCATCAGGTAGATTTGCTAGGTAAAATAGGAACATAGAAATCACATACATACAAATCTGCATCAAAAGGTTTGCATTTGCCTGTGCTCAGTTATATGTATATATGCAAATTAAGAAATAAAGTACAACTTTCTATTCAAGGAGAACATGTTTTTTATCTGCCTGTAAGTTTCTTTTCTGAAGTTTGGTGTTTTGCCCCAGTTCCTGTTACGTGGAGGCTAGTGCATTAGTTTTAACTTGTTTAACAAAATATTCACCTTCTTGCTATCAGTTCTCAGAAACTGGACTGAAAGCTGGACTATAATTGGAAAAGCAAACAAATAAACTTAGGTTATGATGCCATCCCAAACATCCCCTTGGATTTGTTGCAAAAGCTAATGCAGATTGCCACACTGCTGGAAGCAGCTGCTCTGCTCACCCCACGTTGTTTATGTGGCTGCTTCAGCAAACCAACTGCCTACTCTCTCGCCCATTCACCAGAAGTAGAAGCTGGTATTTGGTAAGGCATCGTCATTCAACCCACATTGAGGAACCTTGTGGCAATTTAGCTCCTGCTTCTAGTGGATGAGTCAGATGACCCACTTGCCACAAACTGTTGGGCACCGAAAGCATTTCATTGCTGTGCCAACCATATATTCAGAAGGAGGTAACTGTAGTGATAGCACAATTCTTTTATTTTAGATACTGAGTGTCTAAATACTCAAAAGACCCCAAATCCCATGTGATCTTGCAAGCTAAGCAGGGTCACTACTGGGATGGGAGACTGAGGCATGGAGTGGTCAAGCCCAGAAGGGTTGAGGTTGTATTCCTTCCCCCACAATCTCTTTGTGTGGAGTACACCAGATTTATTTATTTACTTTATTTATATTCTGCTCTTCTCACCCCGAAGGGGACTCAGAGCAGATTACAGGTACACATACTAGCAGACAATTCCTGCGTTTTCCACAATACACAACATATAAACGAACAGAGGCAAATTCTGGCCACCAGGGGGAGCTGACGCATTCCTCATCTCTCAGCAATCCCAGCTTCTCTTGTTGTTCCTTCCGCATTCCTCAGTGTTCCTGGAGTTCTTTAATGGCCTCATAATTCAGTCAAAATTCCCCCCCCCCCCCATCAATGGTACCTTAATCTCCTACGTGACAGATGCAACTGTCTTTCGGGCTGCAAAGGTCGACAGCAGGCTACACTTAAAGGTTGAGCACCCACCTTGACCCGGGCAGGCCTCGGACTCATGACCTACTGGTCAGAGAGATCTTATGCAGCTGACACTTAGCCAGCTGCGCCACATTCCCAGTGCAGATCACTTCTGGCTATGCTTTCAGCCCATTCTGTGGTCATTTTTCAGTGTTTGGAAAGACGTTTTCATTGAAGGAGTGAGGCTAAGGGGGACTGCTGCGTTTTGTGATGTTTGGTGATTTAAAAAATCACCTGCTACAACTTGGGGGTATCTGTGAACTTTGCAGGACAGGAAATGACCTTTAGTTGCCCATCTGTGATTCAGATCAATAGACACAATATTTCATATGTTCAGTAATAAAACGTACCTCAGGCTGACGGCCATGAAACATGTTCACAGTTGATTAAATATATAGTACATTGTCTTACAATATTTAACAGTTAATTGTGTTTTAATGTTGACTTTTTGAATGTTTTCTCTCTGTTGTTATTATTTCACTCCATTGTAATTATTTTAATTCGTAAGAATTTGATTTGAGTCCCAATAGGAATAATAATGATGATGAAGATATGAAATCTACTTTTCTGTTTCAGAACATTGCTTTAAAAATAATATTTTTTCCACTTGATGACATTTAGGACTATTTCGGAGAGGTGGCAAACTCGTTGCTGGCCTGCCATCTCCCTGTAACAAACCCGTCCCATTCTACTGATGAGCAAACCTTTCAATAGCCTCTGATCATGTCATTGTCATATGACTTTCATGTACAATGACCTCTATGAGCTTTTGAGCCAGTATGCCAGCACCGCAGTAGTGTTAGGATGTGTGATTGGCTATCCCCCCACACACCAATTCCCTTTACCAGTAAAAAAAAGTTTTAATGTTAACTAACTGTTAAAAAATAATTGGAGGGAAAATAGGCAGCTATGAAACTACAAGAGGGCACCCTTTAAAAGGCATCCTTATATCAGAATGCTGCTAAACTGGTGCCAGGATTGAAGTTTATACAGTTACACACAATGTCAAGAAAGCCTGCATGGCGTAATGATTTGACTTTTGGTCTACAGTTTTGGAGACCAAGTCAAATCCCCCTTGGCCATGGATGTCAGCAGGTGATCTTGGACAAGTCATAAATTCTCAGCCTCAGAGGAACGCAATGGCAAACTGAACAAATCTTGCCTAGAAGACTCTGTGGTAGGTTTGCCTTAAGGTCACCACAGGCTGGAAACAATTTGAATGCACACAGCAGCAACAAAGACAATGGATGGATAAATGCTTTCCCCCCTTCTCTCAGTAACAAAACACTAGAAATTGGGAATAAATAGTGAAGTCATTTGGCATGAGAGGTGGTCCAGACAAAAAAGGAGCACTACTTCATGCCACGTTTAGAACTAACCTATGGAATTTACAACCACAAACTGTGCCAATGACGACCAGGAACCAAGCTGCTTTGAAAGGGGATTTGACAAATGCAAGGAAGATAAGGCTATCAGTGGCTTCAAGTACTGATTGCTTTATCTGCTGCCTCCTGGTTTGGCAACCTTCAAAGTATCCGTTGCCTGCTGAGAAAAAAAGCAGAGAAGGACTGTTCCCCTTTTGTTCTGGTTGTGGGAAACTGAATGCTAGGACCAAGAGCCCTCTTATGTTCTAGGACCCTGGAAATGGCAGACCTTGGTTGCCAAGCATTACTCAAGACTCATGTCGACTTCCTAGTACGTTTCCATTTGAGTTATTGAGGAAGACAAGATGACTCTCTCTAGTGCTATAGTATTTTTCTAGCCCTTTGTGGGTGGCATTTGTAAAAAATGAAGAATTAATCTTGTGTCAATTGGTTGTACAAATCAACTCAGTATACCACACTGGGGGGGGGGGGGTCTACCCTTCTTCTACGCCTGCTTCTAAAGAACTTGCTACCAAGGCTGTTGGTAGGTAGCTATTCCATTGGTAGGTAGAAGGAATGGTAAGTAGCAGGCAATGACTCTATTGCAAGGGGATGTGAATTCCCTTTGAGTTTTAGCCGTAACTTTGACTGAACTAGGCAAGCTACTGAACCATAACCTGTAGGTTCAGCACCTTGGGTAGCTCTATTAAAGTCTAGACTGAAGTCCGGAGCAGATGTTGTTGATGGTGATGATGATGATCATTTATTTATATAGTACCATTACTGTACATGCTGCTTTACAAGAAACAGAACAAGAAAAAACAATTCCCAGGACACACAGGAAAATGGGATGGTAGACTGGTGATATGTCTGTGTGTGTGTGTGTGTGTGTGTTAAGTCCACCAGATGCTGTCTCTTCTTCTCACCCTCTGAGGGCAGTGGCAATTTCTAGGCCTAGCATTGGCATTATAAAGAACTTTTCATGTCCTTTTATATAGGGCAGTCAGACATTTTACTGTCTGGTGAAAACAACAGGTTTCCTCTTCCCCAACCATGTCACAGATAATGACTGGAGTGGGTCTCTTGTGTCTGTCTTTCGTACTCCTAAAGCTTGGGAAGTTCCTTTTTTAAAAAAGTTTTGGAAAGTTCCCAGAAACCTCTGGCCAGCATGGTCAATGCCCAACTTTCCTAAGAGCTTTCCCAAGCTCTTCTGACAATAAGACAACATCCTCTACTATACCTAAAGGTTAGTTTATGCATTTCAAGGCAGGCATATCTCCCCTCCAACATTTTAGCTTGATTTTTCAGAACTTGCCACTTGAAATAACAGTTCAGTTTGTTGTAAGCTGTAATGTTTTAACAAGACAGTTTTTGTCATTGATTTCATTTTTTTAACCTATTTATCATCAGCGATACTTTATTTTTATCTATGCTGTAAGCTGTCTTTTATTTTAAAATACTAAAATAAAATAATGTAGGCTATGCTCTGTCTCTATATGTCAAAGGTGAATGTCTGCACATGACTTCTTGCCAACAGTACACAATAGTCTTGCCTGTGTTTCAGAACAGAAATAAAGTGCAGTCAAAATTCATGATATGTAGTGTTGACAGCCAGGAAGCAATGATTCCTGAACCAAATGAAAATATTGAGTTCAACTAGTCATGTATTTCACTGTAAAAATTGGCATATTATCCATAGAATCAAAGAATTATAGAGTTGGAAGAGACCACATGGACCATGTAGTCCAACCCTCTGTCATCTAAGAAAAGCATAAAGTACTCCTGACAGATGGTCATCCAGCCTCTGTTTAAAAGCTTCCAAGGATGGAGCTTCCACCATATTCTGAGGCAGAGGGTTCCACTGCTGAACAGCTCTTACAGTCAGGAAGTTCTTCTTAATGATGAGGTGGAATCTCCTCTCCTATAATTTGAACCCATTGCTCCGATTCCTAGTTTCCAGGATGGCAGAAAACAAGCCTGCTCCATTTTCCTTATGGCACCATTTCACATATTTATACATGACTATTATGTCTTCTCTCAACCTTCTTTTCTACAGGTTAAACATACCCAGCTCTTTAGGATGCTCCTCATAGGCATGGTCTCCAGACCTTTGATCATTTCAGTCACCCACCTCTGGACACGTTCCACCTTGTCAAGATCATTCTCAAATTGTGGTGCCCAGAATTGGACACAGTATGCCAGGTGAGGTCAAACCAAAGCAGAATAGTGGGGCACCATGACTTCCCTCGATCTAGACACTACACTCCGTTTGATGCAGCCCAAAATCTCATTGGCTTTTTTAGTTGGTGCATCATACTGCTGGCTCATGTTCAACTTGTTGTCTATGACTCCAAAATTTGGGCGTATTGGGTATTTGTGCCAAATTTGATCTACTATATGAAAATGCATCCTGTATATTAGATATTTGCATTTCAATTCACAACAGTCAAAATTACAGCTATGAAGTACAACAAAAATAATTTTATGGTTGTCGGGTCACGGCCTTAGGAGGGCTGAGAACAACTGCTTTATAATATGGACCATCTGCTAGTTCTATAAGGGACAGCTTTCTTGTCCTCAATTAAAGGGCAAGCCTTTTTTTCTTTAAAGGCCACCTGGCCACCTTAGTAAATAAACATGTGTAATATAATAAAAATGCCAACACCCCTCCCCTCGCATGATGCTTTTATGTGCATGTGTTATAATGGTCCACAATTGGACATACACACCAACAGGAAAAACTGGATTGGCTGGAGTGTTTTCTGGCTTTGCATCCTCTCATTCTCAAAAGGGCAAAATCAGGTCAGGGCTGAACATAGAATCATAGAGTTGGAAGAGACCACGTGAGCCACCCATTTATTTATTTACAACATTTATATGCTGCCCTTCTCACCCCAAAGGGGACTCAAGTGGCTTACAAGTAATATGTAAATACAATATATCATATTATTACCATAGCACAATATTAGTATTATATATTACTATATTGTACTATACCATTATACTGTAATATTATTTGTAATATTACATGTAATACAAAATTATATATAATACATAATCACATCTAGTCCAAATGCCTGTCATAAAAAATATTCAAAGTACTCCTGACAGATAGCCTAACTGTTGCATAGATGTGAGTGTTGATTCTAATTCAATGCCTGCTTCTTTTAAAAAGGCAAGATGTAACTCTATATAGTCAAGTAGTGAGTATGTATACTTTTTAAGACAATACCTAAACCCACAACCCTCAGCCCTGTTGTAACACCCACTGCTGTACCAGCCTCACCTTCTCCCTAAATCAGACAGAGCAGCCAGTTCTTAGTATTTCCTCCCAAATTGCAACACTTCCTGCAATTCCAGAACTGGTGCTATTACGATTCCATCCTCCCCAGCGACACACATTTAAACATGTCATGTTGTTTGTGCAATAAAGCTCTGAATGGAAAGGAAGTTATATTCTGGGGTCAGAATATTTTTTTTCTTTCCTTTTTATTTTTATTGCATTTACTGTTGATGTTTGATTTTTTATTGTAATTTGTTGTTTGTTGGGCTTGGCCTCATGTGAGCCATCCTGAGTCCCCATTGGGGAGAGGGTGCAGGTTACAAATAAAGTTTATTATTATTATTATTTTAAAAATGGTACCAACCATATTGTCTTGGCCTGCCAGTTAGGTTTAGCTGGCTAAAAAGTTCAAGATAATGGAAGTGGTAGTTTTCTCTGGGTTTTAAAACTTAAGAGGTTCTTTCTGGATCTTGACAATCTGTGCTGTTGGATAAGCCTTCAGAATTTAAGTAAAGAAGCTTATTAAGGAAATTTGGAGAACAAATTTATTTCATTGTTTAATATCAAAGACAAGGAAGGGCATGATTACAATTTATTTAGATTGGCAACAGAGCCAATCTGTTTCATACTGTGCCAACATCTATGTCTGCACATATAATCTCATAGGAATTTTTGTGGATGCAGGAAGGAATTGCTTTCTTCTATAACACAAAGGATAAGTCACAATTGCAAAAAAGCAAAGGTTCTTCTTATTTTAAGTTCAAGGACTGTGAGCATTTATAATCCTGTCTTAGGATATATGATAACATGGGAAGAAAGTGAAAGATAGTAGGAAAAGTGGAGGACAACAGTAAAATGGATTGAGTCAGCCAAGGAAGCTACAGTCCCGTTACATCAGAGCAGGACAATTGATGATGGCAGCATTCTCTCATTCATAGGGTTTCTATAAGTCAGTGTCCAGTGGATGACAAACAACAATAACAACAAAGGCATAGCTGTATTAGCAGGTTGCACTGAAACACCAGAGAATCCTAAAGACATGAAAGCTTGAAGGTGCTATTTTGTGGTGTGACTTCAATAAATTGTAAAGGAAGAATAACACATGGTGTTGGCTTATGCTGTTGCCCCATGTTCTGCTGGAGAGATTGAGGTGATAGTGAACCAGAAGAGAGGAAATGTTTTGTATCACAGACCTGCATGTTTTTCCCCTAAAAAGAAACTAAGGACCTTATTTGACGGCAGGGGGTGGGTGGAGGAGGAGGATCGTTTTGTAAAGTAAAGAGAGGAATCGTGAACAGATAGTACCTTTCAGTCCTCCATTGCCCTGTTTCACGACTTTTCCTCTCACGAGACAAATCAAACTTTGGCGTGCTTCTCCATAGGCACCCAATATCTTCCTTATCATACAGAGCCAAGAAACGACACCCCCATGTGTGTGTTTTTGTTTTTAGAAAAGTATTTTTGTTTTTAGAAAAGTATTGAGCCACATCTTAAAATTTCTATAATATCCAGACAAGATTCCTTGCACAGGACTGCATATGTATCATAGCAGGAAATAATAACAAAAAGTTCTTAAATATTTATTACCATTTCGATTTGGAGTTCTTACATGGACATCTCAAAATACAAACAGACCTCATTACTATCAAATTACATTTTGAAATACAATAATAGGATAGAAGTGCAATAAAAAACCAAGTAATTTTTTGGAAAGCAATTAAAGAACTGAAGAGCAAACAATAAAAAATTTAAGCCAACCAGCAAGGTAAAACCACCTGCTCTCTCAATTCTCAAATGCCTCTTTTTTGCAATATCTGTAATTTATAAATTTTTTTAAATGCAAAGGAGTAATACTGCGTTTCTATAAACATGGATGACAGTTCACTGCTCTCAAGACCGCTCATCAGAATGCCCCTCTTCACCATGCCAAGTGCCGAAACAGGATGGAGATTGTCACAGACCACATCACATATCCCTCTGTCAGGTCCAGCTCCCCATGTGGGGACATGAGAGAAGCCTCCCACAAGGATGGTAAAACATCAAAACATCTGGGAGTCCCCTGGGCAACATCTTTGCAGACGGCCAATTCTCTCACTCCAGAAGCGACTTGCAGTTTTTCAAGTCTCTCCTGACATGAAAAAAGTCATTTTGAGACAAAACAACGAGTCTGTCATGCTATTTTTGCTAATTTCACAATTTTGCTCTGTGATCACAGATCAGCCCAAATTAACTATACTACTAATAATAATAAACTTTATTTTTACCCCGCCCCATCTCCCCATACAAGGCCAAGCCCAAACAACAAATTACAATAAAATAAAAACCAAAACACCAGCAATGAACACAATAAAAAGATACATACATATAAATAAAAACAATATACAACTAGATCTGTCATTCTGTGACGGGGTGAGGGGCAGAAGCAATGACCGGAAGTACGACTTCATTGTCTGATGGCAGTCATGACTCCCTGTTATTTTACGGTGGCTGACAATGAATATGGGGGGCGGGGGGAATTGTCTGTCAGGTGGGATCATAAAAGGTTTGGGGTTGGTTTTTTTTGAGAAGGTAAACATTTCCTATTAAAAGTTGTGGAACCAATGCAACTACCTTTTGGCTATAGAACAATGCCTGTAATTAATCACTTTTTGAAACTAACGTCACAAACTCTGTCCTGACCACATCTAGCTTGTAATTTCCTCAGCATTTAGTTACCACAACCTACCTGCAACTACTAGAAGGAAGAACCTGCTATTCAGAAGTGAAACCTCCAGACAAGAATGACAACCTCCTATCTTAAAATCTATTTTTATAGTTATCTGTTTTTCAAGTAATACCAGCTTTTCATTCAAAAAAATCACCGTTCTTATAAAATCCAATTTCTTTGTAGAACACAACACTGAAAACATAACAGAGGCTTTGGAAATGAGAAAGTTGGTGAACTTAGCATTTATCTCAGATATTTAAAAATTGATCATTTTCTACCAACTTTTCCATTTCTGAATTTAGAAAACCAAGACAGGGTATACAATGCTGGAACACTCACCAGAGACATACACGCTTCTTCTGGACTTAATTGACACCACATATTCAAGCTGAGGTACAGAAAATTTGGCTTTTATTCCCAATGCATGATCCCTTTGTTTGCAATGTATAGGCTTGGCAGGTATTGCAAAGTTTAGACAATAAGGACAGCCTGTGCTAATACCGATGCAACATCACTTCAAGTCTATGCGAACCTAACTAGCTCTCAGAACAGGAAAATCCCTCACACCCTGCCATGGTCTGTTTCTGGCAATTCCTTCACCAAGTTTAGGCAATTGTTTTCAGGTCCCACCCTTTCGGGAAGGGTGTGGATTTCCAAGAATTTGCTCATGGTGTAGCTATAAGGGGTAGCAAAATCAGGCTATTGATCCTCTAAATAAGAAGTCTGCCTCTCCAATGAATTTTTGTTTCAGCCATCAAACATCTAACATTGCAGGGGATGAGTGAGTAAAAGCTATTCACTCCTACAATTTGTACTGCAGAAGACTCATTCTGTTGGTAACTATGCCTAGATCCCTTCTCCTTGGAGAATGCAGTCTATTCCCAACCAAAGTTTTAAGTGATTCAGGACAAAGGGGTTCTTGCTACCACTAAATGGATCATTGTCTCCATCAGCTAACATCAGTTCTACCATACCCAAAGCTAACCTTTCTATTAAGTGACCTCCTAACAACCTCTGAGAATGCTTGCCACAGATGCAGGCGAAAGGTCAAGAGAGAATGCTTCTAGAACAGTGATTTTCATCCTTTTTTGAGCCGCAGCACATTTTTTATATTTACAAAATCCTGGGGCACACCACCAACCAAAATGACACAAAATGACACTCTAACACAGTAATACATACAATTAATATGTTTTTTAATGTATTTATACACTCACTTAGTGTGAAACCTGGCCCTGTTTCGATGAACACAAAATAGATATCCTGGCAGGAATGGTAGAAATACACACACAAAGCTCTTGCGCAACAGCTGTCAGTCTCTCTCTGTTTTTAGTTTTAATCGCAGTCGAGCTTGAGAAGCTCATCTCACACAGATATGTGGTTGAAAATGGTAGCAATGAAGAAGAAGTGCACAATATATCATGGTTTCAATACCACCAGATGTTCCAAAGTTTCAAAACAGATAAAAAAGCAGCCGGCTTTATGGCGGAGGGCTTCTGGGAACAGATCATCAAAAATGAAAAGAAGAACATGAGCATCTTTTATAAACAATTATTGAGGTGGAAGACCGCAGACGAACAGGTCAAAAACTGCCATACGAAATGGGCCCAGGATCTGGGACATTCAATTCTATTGAGACAATGGGAGGAAATTTGGACGGAGAAATTGAGATATAATGTCACAACGGACATTTCAGAAAACTGGCTGAAGATGCAATTTAGGTGGCATCTTCACCCATCACGAATAGCGAAATTCAATAAAAAGAGCTCAAATGTATGTTGGAAGTGCAAGAGAGAAAGGGGCACGTATTTCCATCAATGGTGGAGCTGTAAAAGTTCCTCCAAATATTGGGGAACCATACATAAGGAAGTACAAAAAATACTGAAAGCAAGGTTCACTATGGACCCCCAATACTATCTTCTGGGAATATCAAACCCAATACTCAATAAAAATCAGGAAAAAATGGTTTTTTTACTTAGTGCCGGCAGCCGGATAGTGTTGGCGCGACACTGGAAGGACACCACCCCAGGGCTGGAGGAATGGATATTGAAGGTGCTTGACCTGATTCAGATGGAGGTGCTACACCAAAATCTGAACAGCAAAAAATATATAACGGACTGGTCGAGCTTCAAGACTTATATGCAAAATGAAAAATTCAAATTTACAATTGACCTAAATGACCTATAAGACCTGTAATTTGCCAGCGACCTAATCAAAGTTTGACTCTTTTACATTACATGTACAAATTGTGACTTAAAGTTAAATTGTTTTCTGCGTTGCACTCGGGAAGATCCTGTAAACCCCACCCCTTCACAGCCCTAAACCCACTTCCCACCACCCCCTCCCTACCCGGTTCCTTATCCCTTCCTCCTCCAAATATATGGCCAAGAGCCATGGAAAAAAACTGAATAAAATGTATATATATATATAAAAGAAAAGAAAATGGGAACAATGTCAAAGTGGCTTTGTTGGCCAGAATGGGGAACTCCCTGGCAACAAATAACCAAAAACTGTCCAAAGGAAGATAAGCAAATTTTAGCTTTAAACTACAATCTTGTCGCATCCCCGGTGAAAGTGAATCCACATGAAAGATAGCTTTCGCTGTATTGCCCCGAGCTCACCGTCTTTTCTTTTTTCTTTTGTCCACCACTCATATTAGGGCCTTCATCTGTGTCATAATTTTGTCCAGGGCCCTGTTCGGCATATGCATTTTCCCTTCTCAAAAACTTCTCCATCACTGTTACTTGCTTGTCTTGCTGTGATCCCAAATTGCAACTGTCACTTGACGCACAGCTGCAGCACTAACTCTAACTTTGTTTACTTAGCTGCGTCTGAGCGAATCCAAGATGGCGCGACCATAGCACTCTCGCGTCACTTCTTAGGTGACGCGAGAGTGCTATGATTCCATCTCTTAAAGGGACAGATGTGCCTTATATTTTATATATGAATGAAGTTCGAAAATAATTTCCCACGGCACACCTGATCTCTCATGGCACACTAGTGTTCCGTGGCACACTGATTGAAAATCACTGTTCTAGAACATGGCCATGCAGCCCAAAAAAGCTACAACAATCCAGTGATTCCAACCATAAAAGCTGTCAACAATAAATTGGCCCCTTCTTTATTTTATGGTCTCTTTCAGACTACAGCACTAAAGTGCTATCATTCCACTTCAACTACCATGGTTTAATCCTGTAGAATTCTGCCACTTGCAGTTTAAGGAGAAACATTTAGGATTCTCAGCCAAAGAGCTATAGAGCCTTCTGAAAGTAGAAACCCTAAGACACTGTAGGACACGTCCATGGCATCTAAAGTGAGATCATAGCATTGTAATGATGTGTTATGTGAACTTGCCAAACTGAATATTACATAGCGGGATTGTGTTGGACTGGAAATGGAGAGAGGTCCAATTCAATGTAGCTGGATGGCATCTGGCTAGGAAAATCGAAGACAAAAGGAAAAATTCTTTCTTCATCCTCTAAGTTACAGTGGCTTGTGTTGGTGGGAATTGTAGCCCAGCGAGATCTGGAGACTCAAGGCCCTTTCACAGAGTCCTATATCTCAGAATATCAAGGTGGAAAATCCCACATTATCTGAGTGTGGACTCAGATAACCCAGTTCAAAGCAGATAATGTGAGATATTCTGCCTTTGTACTCTGGGATATAGGGCTGTATGGAAGGGCCCTAAGATGGGGTTATACATGGCATGCTAGTTCTCAATATATAGGATTTTCTCAGCCCTGGGAAACAAAAAGAGTTCATCCATTTCAGTCAACTTCTCCACAATGACTTCCAAAGGGCTATAAATATAGACATTAGTCAGCATCATTCCTATGTGAACGGGCTCTTCCTTTTCTCCTGAGTTTTTTTTTGGTGGCTGGCTGTCCTGAAATGGGGTGAGGCAACTCCAGGTAGATCCTGCCAAGCAGGCTGGGCAACCAAAATATTGTTGTGTCCTCTTCCTCTGGGTGGAGGAGTCATGTCACCACTGAATTAATTCCTTCCTTTCTACCAGAATATGATGGAAGATTGTGGCAGCACACCTCCTTGTCAAGGAAAGATGTACAAGTAGCATCCACAGTACAACAACAACAACAACAAAACTTTATTACGGTCACTGACCAGCACAAAGCAGGCACAAGCGCCCTGAGAGGGGAAGGGCAACTCCCCAGAAAGCAGTTATTTAAAACTAGATTAGAAATCAGTATAAAATATATTTTAAAAGACAGGATATTTTAACAGGTATGGAACCGAAGGGGGAGGGGAGAGATTGATGAGAGAGGTCAAAAACACTGGTGGGGGGCACTAAAGGGGAAGGGAGGGGCACACTGTGAGTCTAGTAGCATTTCAGCTGTAACATGTTGCTCTAACTGCATTCCCAGCAGGGTGTTGCCTTATGGTGTCAATCATCATCCGTCTGATTTTAAGTGCAGCAGCACAGAACTTAGCAACACTGTAAGTTATTGTAGTGTTAGAGTCCGAAAGCAGCAGGGTGGCATCCACATTCTCTTTGGTTCAGCAGCCAGCAATGCAAAAATAAGTGAATACAAAACCATCAAGTACAGTATGAGCAAGGTGTTATGGCTGGAATATGTTTCAGAAATCCATCTGCTTATACAATTATTTTTAGATTTCATGTTTTTGGTATATTATCATTGTCGTTGTTGTCGTCATCATCATCACCATCATCATCATCATTTATATTCTGCTCTATCTCCTCAAAGGGACTCAGGGCGGATTCCAAATATAAAAGGTAAACATTCAATGTCCGAATACAACAATAATACATCCATACTAACAAAATGTAAACAACCCAACATATAAACACGAATTATAACTTAACATCTAAAATTAAATTTAAAAAACACAGCCTGTTATAACAGACATAAGACAAAACATCAAACACCAAATGGAAACAATAATTTCCCATTTCCTTGGGGCAAATCAATTAATCATTGCTCAAGATATCTATTGAGCTGGTGGGGTAAGCAGGGCATGGATACAGATGGCAACAACTAATCAGAGGTATAATGGTAGTATTACCAACTACTATTCGTCCTCCTCGTAAGCCAGTGAGCAAAGATCTATCCTCAGCTGTTTCTTGAAAGCCGGGAGAGAGGGGGCAAAGGTGGAGGGAAGCCATGGAGAAGGCATTTTCTCTCCTTCCCACCAGCCGTGCTTGGGATGTGGGTGGAACTGAGAGGAGGACCTCCTCTGATGACCGCAGTGTCTGAGTTGGTCTATAGAGGGAGATGTGGTTTGTCAAATAGTCTGGACCTAAGCCGTTTCAAATACCAAGTTGAAAAACAGCAACTCTACATAGAAAATCTTTCAAAGACAAGAGGCAAACAAATATTCTCACTGCTGACCTAAGATGTAATCAAAGATGGGACTTAAAAGAAAAGTGCTATATCATTCCCCCCAGTCAAGCCTCCTTTGGTAATGAAGCTTATGTATATCCATGCACAGGCAAGTTGATCAAACTTCTTGCAGTATATGTGGAAATCTGCACTTCGCCCAATCTGATTATAGCAAAGGTCAGAGATGGATATCAGATTGCCTATCCAGAATTCAACATAGTTCTTCTACTTATATGACTGATTCTTTGAACAGAAACTCTCAGGAATGCACATTCTTCCTTCAGCCTACTAGCAACCCAAGTGCTGGCTTCTAGTTCCTATGTGGTATGAAGGGACACATAAATATAGAGTGAGTCAGGCCACTTCTACACTGCCAGATAATCCTGGTTATCAAAGCAGAAAATCCACAGTATCTGATCTGAACTGGATTATCTTAGTCTACACTGCCATATAATCCAGTTCAAAGCAGATAATGCAGGTTTATTCAGCAGTGTAGAAGGAGTCAAAGTCTTGCAACCTCATCACATGTTCTTTAAAAAGTACTAGGATAATGCCAGGGTGCTGTGAGGATGCAGGGCTACTTCTGGCAGAGGTCCATCCTCGCTTAGTCCTGGAAGCATCCCAAGACGGAGCCCAGATAACACAGGACATTTCCTGTGTTCTCATTGCTTAGAACGGGGGCAGTGGAGGGAAGCCAGGTAGCAACATTTTCTTCCGTGTGATGCAAGGCGATGCCCGGCAAATCCCCATGTTTGGGACCTCCATGTATAATAGTTATGGGTGCCATCATCATCATAATCTTTATTTATATCCTGCTCCATTTCTCCAAAAGGACAGCATCAATAAATGCAATAAATAATTTATGCAAAATAAATGACCTGTCAGTTAAAATTGCTATAGCAATGTTCGGTTTCAGTTTCTTGTTCATAGCTTAATCCAAAGTCAGTATTACGATTGGCATGACTAGCATGTCCTGGAGTCCCTTGATCATATTCCACATCTGTCCCACTTTGGCAGGGATGATCTCAGTCAATCCTCCAGTTGCTCTCTTTTCTTCTTCCTTCCACTTCCCTCCTTTGTACTTGGCTTCCTCCAGTTGCTGCAAACTGGGGTCAAAGAGAAAACGTAAATTGCATGCCATTAACTCAGCAGGAAGGAGATGAGAGGAGTGGGTGGATTCTTGCCCTTCCCAGTAGACTCAATTGGGTGGATATTCAGGCTTTCCTAAACTCAGTACAGTATGTAAAATGCAGGATTTCTTTGCTTAAAATAGTAATTTTGTGTGTTTTTTCTCATTAATAATGTTTGCCTTCTTGTTGCCTGACCGCACCCATTGAACACACACTGATGTTGCTCCACCACAGGTGTCCCAGTTTTCATCTGTGAAATGCTGAAGAACTGTTTCAGACCTTTTTTTTATTTTTTAGAAAAATGTGTAGAGTCCTCAAGAACATTCTTATACCCACAGAAAAGGGCCCCACACAACCCTCGGCACACACAAATACACGTCTACTTCATCAGAATCCTTCCCAAAATGGCAATAGGACATGATGTAACATAACTTCCAGCCACTATTTTGGGAAGGACTTGAATGAAGCTAGAGATATCTAGGAGAACTGCTGAAGGGTGTCATTGGAGGTTTGGGGGAAAGAAAAGGGTTGCTCACCACTAGTGTGTGTGTGTGTGTGTGTGTGTGTGTGTGTGTGAGTGAGGAGCGATTGAGAAACTGCAAGTCGCTTGTGGTGTGAGGGAATTGGCCATCTGCAAGGACGTTGCCCAGGTGATGCCCGGATCTTTTGATGTTTTACCATCCTTGTGGAGGGATTCCCTCATGTCCTTGCATGGGGAGCTGGAGCTGACAGAGGGAGCTCATCTGCACTCTCTCCGGATTCGAACCTCTGGCCTGTAGGTCTTCAGTCCTACCAGCACAAGGGTTTAACCAAATACACCACCAGGTGCTCTATTCTAAACTATTCTCTATACTATTCCAAATTATAGTTAAAACAGACCACAATTTCTCATTACAGTCTTAGGTAAACCATGATAAAACAAGTCTTTCCTCTTCTCTTGATGCATAATTCAAAAAATTTAGGGACATTGTAATGATTTATAGGCAAGTACTGTGGAAACTACTATAGCAAGTAGAAGAGCATCCTTCACCCTAAGGATTTGGGTGAGGAACGGAGGATGATGCCATTAGAGCTGTCAGTCATTCATCATTCCTGCTTTTTGTTTCTCAGGCATACCTTTCCTCAAGGCCTTCAACCCATAAATGCAAAGCTGGTCCTTGAAGGCATGAATACCAAGTGTGTTATAAGATAAGCAAGAGATTGGATGGTAAATACTGAATTCCACCGACTTTGTGTAAATCTGACCATTCAAAAATTGTGCTCCTAACAATACCACTAAACAGTCATTATCTGCTTCCCACATCTTTAAGGTCGTAGATCAACTTTCACCTCCTGGAAAGTTGATTTCCCAGGCTGGCTGGGGTTGATAGAATTCAAGTCAAGGCCAACAGTAAGGTAAAGGTTTTCCCTTGACATTAAATCTGGTCGAGTCTGAATCTGGGGGGTGGTACTTATCTCTATTTCTAAGTGAAAGAGATGGCATTGTCCATAGACACCTCCATGACTGTATGGAGTGCCGTTACTTTCCCACTGGAGTGGTATCTATTGATCTGCTCACACTTGCATGTTTTCAAATTGCTAGGTTGGCAGAAGCTGGGGCTAACAGCAGGAGCTCACCCCGCTCCCTGGATTTGAACCACCAACCTTTCGGTCAGTAAGTTTATTTATAAATTTATAAATTCGATTTGGTAGACCGCTCTCTCTGGAGCCCAGAGCGGTTTACAGCATAAAATCAATAAAACATCAATAAACAGATAAAAGACGTTCAGCAGCTCAGCAGTTTAACCCGCTGTGCCATCGGGGGCTCCATCAAGGCTAGAAAGAAGAGTGTATTTCAGGACTCTGAAATCACAAATTGGTGGTTTCTGAACTTGTAGGTCTCCTAATACAAGTATAAGGAATCACTGACAGGGGTGTTCGATGGTTCACCTTCCCACTGCCTGGATTTAGTCCTGATTAACCATCTATAATCTCACTTCTTGATTTTTTTAAATGTCTCAGCTTCTTCTCCCCCATCCCCTTTGTTCTCCGTTTACTTGAACTGCTGTAGACAAGTTCACTCACCTAACTTAACCAAGGGAAAAGAAGAAAAGGAAACAAAATAATGTCTTCCCTTGTAGGCTCTGATCAAAGAAATCTGCTGCAGCCTCTCCTCACATGTCGGCTTGTCCTTATTAATAGCTTTCGCCATGTTGACCACACTCTAATAATGATTGGTCACATATGTCCCAGTTTCTATTTGTGAAATGTTGGAAGTTAGAGTTGCCCCAAAGAAGATGGGTTTTTTTTTGTTTAATATATTGTGGAAGGCTTTCATGACCGGAATCACTGGGTTATTGTAGGTTTTTCAGGCTATATGGACATGTTCTAGAACAGGGGTTGGGAACCTATGGGTCGGGAGCCAGGTGTGGCTCTTTTAATTATTGTGTCTGGCTTTTCCCAGTGGCAGCCCCTCGGCTTCCACTCCAGACACAAGGAGCCCCGTCCTTGCCGCGCTCGCCAGCACTTTTCAGGCTCCTTGGCTCAGCTTGGCCTGGCTCCTCTTCTCAGCTGGAAAATCCCAGAAAGGAAACAGCAGTACCCTCAGAGGGTCCGCCATCCCGCTTTGCTTTCCTTCCTTGAAGGAATAGTCCTTTTTTAAAAAAGAACCGGAAGCCGCCATCTTGGAAAATGTGCCTCTTCCAGTTCCTGAGAAAAGGGAAAAAGGACTTCCTCTCCTGTCACACCTCGCAAGAAGAATTCCGGACTGTCTGAAGGGCTTGTTGCATCGCGGGCGTCACCAGGAAATGTAGTTTAAAGCTCTTTCGGGGCCTTCCTGAGGCCTTCCTGAGGCAGATGGAGCCTCAGGAGTGGGTGAAGGGCAGTCGCGGGGCTCCTCGGAGGCGGGATGCTGTCTTTGGGGCTGCTGTGGAGGGCGTTGGCGGGCGGAGGCCATGAGGAGAAGGGGAAGGCGAAGGGTAAGGAGGACAAGGGGAAGCCACCATGGAGCCAGGCGCGAGCCCTGGAGCAGGAGTGGGCACTTGAAGTCTACAGTCAGTGGCTCTATCTCAGGGATAAGCAAACTTAGCCCATCCAAACTCTGCCTTCCCACGGAGCCTGGGAGCGTCTTAAAATATATTATATATATTATATGGCTCTCACTGAAAGAAATTTCCAAATATTTTGCTTTCATGGCTCTCTGAGTCAAAAAGGTTCCCAACCCCTGTTCTAGAAAATGGCCATATAGCCTGAAAAACGTACAACAACCCAGTTCTGTTTGTTTGTTTGTTTTTACCATTTTAGTATTAACTGTTGAAGTTCTGGTACCACAGTGATTTCATTGCCACTTGCCATGTTGTATCTGTCTGCCAACTTGTCATACTCATTGTTAGCATACTAAACTAATGAGGCCCAAATTCAAAGCATTGTTCAACTGAGGAGCTCACCTTGGTGGCCTCAGCCTCCTACCTCATAGATGTGAATGTGTGTGTGAATAAAGTGACAGTGAGAAGAACCATACATAGTGCACAACAGCAGTGGGAGAACGTAAGTTCAGTATATAAATGCCTTATGTAATCAGGATTAAACACTTCTGGGTTCTTTTTTTTTCTTGCAAAACTAGGAAATCCGATAGTAAGCCATTTTTACTCTCCAACATCTGCACTTTGGAGAAAGTCAATGTTTTATCACTTGAGCTCTTATTTACATCTGTTTCTGCAAACTCAAAGGCATATTTCCCAGATTCTGACAGTTGCCCTTTCATACAAAAACATTCACCTACATAGTATGTTTGACCACAATTGGGACATTTTTTCCAATTTGTAGCTCTTAAAGAAACAAGGCCAAATAGTAGCCATCATTCCCTTGAGTCAAACATATACGTTCATTGACATAACTTGTTTTGGCAAAATCTCTGCTCGAAAGTCTAAAGTGCAGATGGAGCATCAGTGGAGAGTGAAAGCATCAACTGGGCAAGGAGAGGTCCAGATCACATTGCAGAATTACCTGACTGGCTTGTTGTGGCAGGATTGCATGGGAGGGAAGGTGGCAATTATAGCCTTTCTGCTTTTCTACTGGGCGGGTAGAGACTCAGGAACCTTCCAAAACAGGAAATCAGGCTAAATGCCTTTTCTGGCTTTGTTGCCCTATTTCCAAGAGTAAAAACACAGAGTAAATAACACCATTCAGAGTGATTCTGTTTAGAACGGTCTGCTGATTCTCGTTGCATGCAATTAACAGGCTCATTGGGCTCTTTTGTTTTGGGCTCTCTAAATATTCTTGGTTTTGCATTTCCGTATATTCTGCTACAATAACTGATTCCAAGATTAAGTCTTCAGCACTCCAGCATGCAATTAAGTGGCAATCAAATAGTATCAGGAACCTTAGTAGTGTCGTGGCAGCTGGAGAAAGATCCAGTCCCTCTGATCTACCACAGAACTAATGCAGCCCAGCTCCACAGCCATTCTGTAACTGGTGGAGAGCAATTGTGTAGGATGTTGGAAGGCCAGTTATGTCTTTGCAGCCAGATGCATGAACTGCTGAGGCCTCCAGAGGACCAAATACCCCTGACCAGATGATATATTCAGGTTGTGTTTGTCTAAAAATGCTGGTGGGGAGGCTTCAGCATATGTACAGTTGGCTCAAGGGGTGGGTTAATCAAAGCATTGCACTACTACACTAAGCCATACAGGAGTGTGGCCAATATATGTGCTATATATGTAGACCCATAGATGTTAGTAAATAAACGTAAGCTCTTTGTGCCTTGCCTTTCTTTCATGTCTCAAAAACTGCATTCAGATATGGGTTGGTATATTCAGATATCAGTGCCATACATTCTTGTATTCCTCTTTGTTTATTTCTTCTCCCAGATGTTTAGGGAGAAACTCTAACTTGTGGTCCAAGCTCTTGACGTTTTTCTTCCATTCAGATCTCATCTTCAGTTTTGACTGAGCGTTGTGAGCAAACACAATTCTTTCTCTGATGTTGCATACTGAGTTTCATCTCACAAGCTTGAGAGAACTTTCTTAAATTTAGTCTAAACTGACAGAGCTGTGGGCAGCTTCCTAAACATATGGACACTTCAGCTCTGGGAGGAAAGGTCTCTATTCCATGTAGAACCAAGTAGAATAGATTGAACAAGTGTTCAAATGTTGGCTTGTACAAATGAAGAATAAAAGCTGACATATTAATTCTCCCTGCCACTTCAGATAATGGACAAAAAAGAGGTGTTCTGGAGGTACCAGTTCCTATAGTCTTTGAAAATAATAAGTCTCAAGTACATAGAATCATAGAATTGAATGAGACCTTGTGGGCCATCCAATCCAACCCATTGCCAAGAAGCATGAAAATTGCATTCAAAGCAACCCCAATGGATGGCCATCCAACCTTTGTTCAAAAACCTCCAAAGGAGGAGCCTCCACCAGACTTTGGGGGCAGAGAGTTCCACTACTGAACAACTCTTGCCATTAGGAAGTTCTTCCTCATGTTCAGGTGGAATCTCCTTTCCTGTAGTTTGAAGCCATTGTCCCTTGTCCTAGTCTCCAGCGCAGCAGGAAACAAGCTTGCTCCTTCCTCCCTATGACTTCCCCTCACATATTTATACATGGCCCTCATCATGTCTCAGCCTTCTCTTCTGGAGGCTAAACATGCCCAGCTTTTTAAGCCACACCTCATAGGGCTTGTTCTCCAGACCCTTGATCATTTTAGTTGCCCTCCTCTAGACACATTCCAGCCTGTCAACATCTCCCTTCAATTGCGGTGCCCAGAACGGGACACAGTATTCCAGGTGTGGTCTGACCAAGGCAGAATAGAGGGATAGCATGACTTCCCTGGATCTAGACACTATACTCCAATTTATTCAGGCCAAAATCCCATTGACTTTTTTTGCCCCCACATGACATTGTTGGCTCATGTTTAACTTGTAGTCCATGAGAACACCAAGATGTTTTTCATTCGTAAGCTGTTGAGCCAGGCATCCCCTATTCTGTATATTTGCATTTCATTAATTTCACATATATGAAATTAAACTGTAAATCTGGAAGCATTTTATGTCAAAAATGTGACATAAAAGAAACAAGAGTGAACATCACATCTTGAACTTTGAAAATGTTTATTGAATTGTCAGCATGTAGGAAATTTTGGGGCCTTTCATAAAAGCTGCATGCTTGTATTGTAAACTCTCAATAAAATGTAGGGGTTTTTTTTTACTGTAACCATGGCACTCCTTCTCTGAGCTAGTACTCCCTTTGCAAATCCAAAAAGACCTGCAAAGATAAATTTAAAAGGATACATTCAGTTGCTTTGCTAGAGATCAAGTCAGCAAGTTTAAAAGAGCTGATACTGATGGCAAAATAAGACTCCAAGCAAATATGAGGGTATATCTGGTCCTTCATCGATTCATCCTAAACACACTGATCAGTAACACAAAGATAAGCACACACTATCCAAAGAGTTAAAAAAACTAAAGCAAAAGGCTTCTACCCATCAGTATTTTAGAGCTGGTGGAAGGGGTTTTTAAAAACAGGAAGAAAAGAAGTCAACAAAAGACCAGAACTCCCGTGGAAAGGAAGTGTGTGGCTTAACTTGGCTTCCCACAGAAAGAAGACTGAAACAGTTGTGAGGTTTGTGTTGCCATATAATTTCATCCTTCAGATTCAAAATTATAGCAGCTGTGCAGAGATTCCAGCCTGTGGGCTGTAAGCCGAGCGGGAAAGACAATGCAGTTAGGAACTATGCAGATTGGGTTTTCAGTATTTAGAGAAAATTAGTTTGACTCTACCAGTGAAGCTCATTGTTGGCATGTGAAGTCTAAATGTGGCATGCAGTGTCCGCTGAATCCCAGAAATAACTTATTGTGGTGGAAATTACCATTTTGATCATTCCTTAAGACTCTGAGCATTTCAAAATTTTGTAATTTACTATTACATCTAAATTTAATTTAAACTCAATTCATTTTGGTATGTTTCCCAACAGATGGGTTAGTGTGGCAGATGTCTTTAGAAATGACATCAAAATGGAGCAACCACAGCCTTGTGGTGGAGCACATACTTTGCCGCAGAAGGTCCTAGTTTCAATCTTCAACAGTTTTGGTTCAAAGTCCAGGCAGCAAACCTACTGAAAGGCAGCTTCCTACGTTTTCAAAACATAGTCTCAACCACCCCTAGAAAGCTTTCTGAACAAGGTGTGTAGGGACATATTTTACTACAATACCTGGATGGAACATGGGACAAGAATGCCAACAACTTCTGCTTTAATTGGAACCATATTAGGATATTCCATAATTCCCCCATATCAGAGGACATCACCATGATTTTGGGGCAAAGTGGGAAAGACATGCCACCCCGGATATTCCAGCTTTCTCAATCCTGACACCAGGCATGTTGACTATGACTTATGGGAGATACATTTCAACAGCAACTCTCTCTCTCTCTCTGTGCCATATATTTCCAGTTCATTACTGGTTTGGAAGTATCTGCACAGTAAATGAAGCATTTTCTTACAGTGCTGTGCTGTAGCCCATACCTTCTGCTGTTACAGTCCCATTCTTTGACCTATAAAGTTCTCCACTCCCTGCAGTAAAAGTAATTATAAAAGTTCAAAGGCCGTGATGATATGGTCCTGCCCTGCTGGTCAGGTTTCAATTCCTCCTCTTATCAGCCCTCTACATTCCTGCATAGTTGCTTGATCTGGAAGACAGCAGGTAGGACTTCCCACAGCACCTCTACTACAGCAATATGGAGGCACTGGAAATTCATTGTGGGTTGTTTTTTTTTTTTAAAAAACCTTACTTTCTTAGCAAAGGTTCCTTTGAGAGTCCGAATCAACATGCTGTAAGAAAAGGTGTGCTTTCCCTGCAGTCATTAAACAGACAAGGCAGTCTATCCAGGAAACAATGTGAGTTATGCAAACAGTCTTGAGTATAATTAGTGTGTCATTACAGTGTTATTGTCGTCATCAGCATGTATGCAACCACAAACATTTGTGGAACTCATTTATAGTATCTGGTAGTGCCTTTTCTCTAAATATAATTATTACTACACTGCCCTATTTTCTTATAACCTTCATGTTATTTCTTTTAAAATGTAGTGCTGGCTTTAAACTATAGAATTCATGCATCTTGACACAACTTTAACTGTCAAGGTTCAGTGCTATGAAATCCTGTGATTTGTAGTTTGTTGGGCACCAGCACTCTTTGTCAGGGAAGACAAGTCTCAGATAGCATTGAATCATGGCAGCCACAGTGGTGTCAATCTGCATTACTCTACAGTGTAGATGTATCCGAAGATACACCTCCTGGTCTGATGTCTCTTTATACAGCCATTTTTTGATTTAGCTCAGTGGTTCCCAACCTGTGATCCGTGGATCACCAGTGGTCAGCAAGAACGAAAATATGGTCTGCAGCCTCACCATTACTACACCGTTGCCTCGAAACTATGCGATAATGAGAGTGACTGGTCTTGCAAAACCCTCTTAATACTGCCACGGCAACGGGGATGTTGCGAGGGGAGGGGATGACTACCCACAAAAGATTACTACTACCTCATCACCTCTAGATTATTAAATATGGTTTTGTGTGAGCAAGCAGATGGCGACTACTGGATGGCAGATGTTTTGTATCAGAAAGTAGAGCTGATGTGGTCTATCCAATGCAATTTTCTGAAGCAGCACTGCAAATAACCAAACTGAAGTGGAGCAAAAACTGATTTGGAACCCTTTTGGTACTAATGTTGAGACTGGTCCCTGGTCAAAAAGGGTTGGGAACCACTGATTTATGACTGGCCATCTATTCCAGGGGTGCTCAGGAAGTCGATCGCGATCGACTGGTCGATCCTGGGACCTAGGGAGGTCGATCCCAGCTGGATTGGGCGCTTCTGAGGGGGCGGAGCCATGCCCCTCCGCCGGCTCCGCCAAGCCCCGCCCCCTCCTCCGGCTCCAGCATTTCCACAGTTTCTCCAGAGTAGAGAAAGGTTATGCCAAGCCAGTAGTGGCTATCTATGCCACCACTGGCTTGACATAACCTTTCTGTACCCTGGAGAAGCTGTGGAAATGCTAAAGCCAGAGGGGGCGGGCGGAGCTAAGCCCCGCCAAGCTCTGCCCCCTCCGCCAGCTTCAGCATTTCCACAGCTTCTCCAGAGTAGAAGGGGACAATGCCAAGCCAGTGGTGGCTATCTATGCCACCACTGGCTTGGCATTACCCTCTTCTACCCTGGAGAAGCTGTGAAATGCTGGAGCCAGAGGGGGAAGGGGGCGGAGCCAAGCCCTGTCAAGCCCCGCCCCCTTCCCCCAGCTCCGCCCTGCTTCTCTCTTGGTAGATCTTTCTGACTTGGTCTTAGTATAAGTAGCTCGCATGCTGAAAAAGTGTGGGCACCCCAGATCTATTCTTATTTCTCAGAAGCAATCTGAAGGACACTTTTGTTAAAAGGTGTCTCTTGAATTGCCCTACAGAGAACCCTGAGAGCAACCAGAATATTACTTGTGTTTGTTTGGATGGGAAGGCGGAAATAAATAAAACTTTAAAATTCTTCATAACAAATAATTTTAATGACTTCCACTGAAGAGAGAAAAGAACTCCAGTTAGTTCTCACTATACAAAAAAGGTGTCTGCAGTGCCATGAAAGCATAGTTTACAAGTATCTCAATTTGGGAATGGAAGGGAGGGCAGTTAACACATTCATAGTTACAAAAGGAGCAATGGCAAAGCATGGAATGGCATCAGATGGAATGAGGAAATGAAGGGTGAGAGGAAGTAAAAAATAATTATAATTTTATACATACACACACACATATAAAACCTTCATATTTTCAATCTAGATTGCTGTTGGTACTATTCCATTAAAAAGTGTATTATTTTAGTTATCAACTTCTTTTGTAGCAGCAGTCTTCCTCTAACCAACTTCCATAGAATTATTTGTGTCATCTTTGTTTTTAGTGCAAATATCAGAGGCCTGTTTTACAAAAAAAAAAAAAAAAAAGAATGAGAAGACGACAACTCAGCCACGCTTCCCCATCACCAGAAGATCTGTGTGAGAAATCAGAAGCAGGTTTCCAATTCAGTGTTTTGTAGAATCATTTCATTCAAGGTCAAGGGGACAAAAGAGAAAGAACATTTTGATGTGTAAAAGAAAAATATAATTTCTACAGATCTACACATATTGTTGTGGAACCAATTATATTGTTTTTCTTGACACACCTACAGCTAATGTGAGTGCATGTAAGAAAGATCACTGTCACGTAAACAGAATTGAAGTAGGGTCGTTTTGTCTTTAGGAATCTTAAAGCCGTCCTCCACTTTACACTATTCAACTATTGTGCTAATAAAGATGCACCATCTCTTACCAATGTCACTTGGAACTACACAGTAGAATCTCTCTATACAAACGTACACACAACACTTGATCCGCTCACTGAGCAAAGACAAAGTTCATGTCTATTTTCTACACAGAATTTCATTATTATCCCCCACATCAAACACCAACCAAAAAAAAGTAAGTTGATCAACCTTTTAATTATACAGAGTGGGAAGGAAGGATAACCATTTTATATGACATTAACAAAAAGTTCTGATTCATCTCTTGGATCGAGAGAGAGTGTGTTCTTTTGGCACTATCTACTGCAGAAGATGGATAATGCATCTTTAGAAACAAGATATCTTTTTATACATTTTATACAGACATATCCCCCTCCCCATAAAAGTGTTTCTGGATTTCTCAACCTCTGAATTTCCAATCAGATTTAGTGGTTCTGGTTTACCTTGTCCCACTTGCAGAGAGGCATAAATGCTTTTGTTTTCTTTCGCCTCTGATTTCCAGAACACGTAAAGGTGCCTGATCATCTGCAGTTAGCTCTTGCAGCTTTTTTATTCTGTTAGCATGTGGTTTTTTTCTCATTTAAGTAAGCCATGTGCACAAACAATGGTGTGCATTAAGACAAGGGGCAGCAATGGTCTTTTATCAGGGTTTCTGAGCACGGTTATGTTGCATCAAAATCAACATTCTTTGTACTTAACAGCAAAGTAACATAAACTTTCATTGTACTTAACAGCAAAGTTGTAATCCAGTAAAATGCACTTTTATATGTACAAGAAAAAAAATCTGCTAGGATCCATCCATGAAGTTAATCACCTACAAGGAGCATTGCTGTGATCATGAACACAGTCATCTTCTGTAGGAGAAAGCTGAGGACCATGCCTTATATTGAGTCAGATCATTGCTCCATTTTGCTCAATTCAGTCTACACAGTTTTCTCAATTTGGTATCCTCCAACAACTTTGAATTTTCAGTGAATTGCTGGCGGCATCACGCCAACTACCCAGCATGACAAATGTCTACACAGCCCTTTAAGGTTTCAGATGGGATTATTACCAGCCTAACTTGGGCTAGGCTCAAAGCTAGGGTGCACACTCTACCACGAAGTAGCCACCGTTCACACACCCAAATTTGCTCATCCAGAAATATCTATGTCTTAAACAAAAGATAATCCACACAAGCAAAAGGAACTGAAAGCTGAAGTAAGCTGCACATGGACAACTTCTCCATGCAAAAGAATTTTTCAGAAATTCTCCATGTAAATTTGGAAGACTGGCAAGGTAGAGCCAACCACGGCAAAAATAAAATTACACAAAGGAGGAGAGAATCCATAAACCCAAACCCATTAATTACTATTCTGCAAAAGAAAGAAAATCAACATTTTTAAAATCAGCAGGAAAAAAATAATAACGGTCTTTTTCAAATCCAGATCTGAGCCAGAGAAAAAGATGTAAACATTATATAGATAAATAACAAAATATACATGGGATCATTTCCAATATTCTTTACAACATTTGACCCACAATCCCACATTTTATGAATAAAATACTTTGGGCATTTTTCATTGAATTCATTTTGGGATTCAAAGACATACAAGATGAAGGGTGTTAAATTACTGATGGGCAGATTTGCTGAAACAGGCAAAAAAATGAACTGCAGACAATAAATAAGAAACAAAGGAGTGGTGGTGCTTTTTTATGATTAAGGCTAGGTGGAATACAAAATAGCTCCTTGCTAGGTTCAAATTAACTTATTAGATCAATTAAATAAAAATGTTACAAGCTGAAAGAAGCCTTACTGATAACAATATGATGACCTCAGGTCCTATATGTCATGGAGACACTGCAGACCAAAGGGCTCCATCCTTTACAGCCTGGGACCGTCTTCTATGTGTGGCACACCAGGGCTAAGGCAAAATATTTTGAAATGAACAGAGGTCTCAAAGCAATAGTGCTTGTTGGATGGGGCTCTAAACCAAACGAAACAGTCAAGTACAAACTTTTGAAGCTGGAATGGGTGGGAAGCAAGTGTATTTTGGGAAAGAACCAGGCAGTGAATTAGTGTTGGAGACAAGTTGCTTTTCCTTTGAGAAAGGTTGCTAAGTTTTTTTCAAAATATCACAAGGCGTAGCGACTACTCAAAGAAATGTATAAAGGGGCTGAAGTTGAAAGCATGGGAACCAGAGTGCTGAATCAGAGATGTAGTGAATAGTTTTGATAGGTCATTGGTTCTCCACCTGTGGGTCCCCAGGTGTTTTGGCCTACAACTCCCAGAAATCCCAGTCAGTTTACCAGCTGTTAGGATTTCTGGGAGTTGAAGGCCAAAATATCTGGGGATCCACAGGTGGAGAATCACTGTGATAGATGTTCCTGGATTTAAAATGAGCTTCATCATTGACTTATCTACAAAGGTTTTCTTTTCCAGTCTCACGTGAGAACTGTCACTGGGACATGGGACACCACCATGTTTTGCCATGGTTTTCCATGGTTGGAATATCGCCACAAGCCAGAGCTGAAATTCAATCCTTCCAGCTGCACTTCTGAAATGCTCTTGACTAAAGTAATTCCTCTGGGATACCACCTGTAGGTTCCTGAGCAAAACCTCAATCCTCAAATCTCTCTCCATCATCATCAATAGAATCAACAGCAAAGGAAAGCATTACACTGCAGCAAGTGGTCTTAAAAGCCACTGCCCACGCTGTGTGTGTGTGGGGGGGGGGAGGTGTACAAATGGGATTCCCTCTGTGTGATACAAGGGGGGAGTGCCACATGCCCTTTCATGTGTACATGTTTACATATGAAAAGAAGGAGACCAGGAGAAATGCAGAACTGCTACGATTCTGAAAAATGAAAACAAGTTGTAAGGCATGGAAGGACAGTATCTACCACCAAGGCACTCCAGGAACACTGGATTACTTTAAGTAAACTTAAAGCAATAAGTAAACTGATCACTTTTCAGAAAAATGGGGAGGGAAGCAACAGCAACCCAATGAGCCTTAATTCAGTGGAATGTGTGGGCCTTCTTGGTGTAAAACAAGAATCCATGCTTAGTGAAAGCTGCCTAAAGAGTTGTCTATACAAAAAGCCTGGATGTCTAGAAACAGCACTTGTTAACTGCTTCTGTTCACCATCCTGGAGCTCTCTCTCTCTCTCCAGATAAGCTCTGGATCTTCTTACAAAGGCACTTTTTCACAAAATTGACCTGCTTTATTTGCTTCATGACAATCAAGTTCTCAACCTTGTGTCTTACAATTTCTTCCTTCTGCTGCCACTGAGTAAATTGCTGCTGTTCTGTGCCTCCAGGCCAGCTCTTGATTTATGGCAACCCTATATCTAGGGTTTCCTCAGCAAGACTTGTTCAGAAGAGGTGTGCTATTGCCTTCCTCTCAGGCCAAAAAAGTGTGACTTGCCCAAGTTCAACCAGTGGGTTTCCCTCACTGAGCAGGTGTTTCAACTGGTTCCAGGACTCCCTGTGGATATCAAAATTTATGGATACTCAAGTCCTTTTATAATATGCAATGATGCAGTAAAATGGCACCCTTTACATAAAATAATTCAAACAAGTGCCAGAGAGAGCCTGAAAATTGGCGAGGAGGCTACAGCCAGGTATGCCTGCACATAAGCACTGTGTTTGGCAACAAAATCAATGTTTACTTTTTTGGATTTTTAAAAAATCCAAGCTGTAGTTGACTGAATCTGTGGATACAAAATCCATAGAGGGTTGACTGAAATGCATCCCACTTTCGCCAACTTTTTTTTTCACTGACAAGCACAGCAGAATGGTCAATAGAAATGCTTGAGCTGCCTCAAGCATTTCTATTGACTCCGTATACTATGGGCTGAGAGAATGTGTGAATTTAGGAAGATATATTTTAACCTACCCAGGTGGGAAATATTTCACCAAGTACATCAGGAGACTAGTCAAACTGTGGTATTTTCCAACTGCTATAATATTTTTACAACTACTGTAATAAGTTACACTTTCTGCCCGTCCTACTGTGAGATGAGGTCTCCATGAGATACTAAATGACTGGTGCTTAGAAGACCAACAACAGCATATAAGGTGAGCAATACAGAAAGGGAAAAGGCTCAGAGTCTGGTATCTTGAAGAGAACACTTTACTTGAGAGCATTTGCACTTAAAATTAGGAGTGAAGAAGCAAGGGTTACAGCCTGATTTCTGTTTTTCTTGGTTTAAATCTTGTATTACTGAAGTACAGAGTTTGGTATCAGAAAGATGGCAGTTTCTATTCACTCTCTCTCTTTCCTATCAAGTGAATTGCTGGCTCTTATTGCTGCAAGATGAAGCTTGAAAATTTATAGACAACGCCAAGTGAACTTTTTAGAGGCCCAGCAGTGCCTTAAGGTCAACTGCCAGAGGTAGGGTTCAGTGCTCTGCATTGCTTATTTCTCCTCACTATGGCCAGCATAGGAAATAATAAATAATACAAATTTACCAAGCAGACTCAAAATCTGCAGCATTCAGATAAAATAACACAGCTTTTCTCACTGCCACAAATAATCATTAAATTATTATATCTTTTAAAATAAACTAGCCAGAAGATCTGATCACTCAGAAAGCCTAGAATTATATTTTCTTCACACCTGAATGTATAAGCAGCTGGCGTGAAACTATGGCTGTAATCCAGATGCATCTAAAAGAAATCAAGAAATCAATAGAAAATTGATCACTGATTTCACTGAACATATTCAGCAAATGCTCAGGACTGAGTTCCCCAGTTGTTAAAGAGAAGCTTCAAGAGAGTTAGCAATGCTCCCTGGTTGAGACAACATCTCTTGAAGACCCTGCCCCAGTTCAGAAAGCTAACACCAAGAATGACATAATGAATTCCCTGCATCATTTGGCCAAATACACCCAGAGGTCAGTCAGATGAAGCAAACATGATAGTACGTACAACTCTGCAAACACAAAAACACTTGCATTGAAATCTTAGTTGGCTTGGGATAGATCAGATATTCTACAAGAACAGTTTTAAACTAAGCTACAATCTTCCAAATGAGGATCTGGTGAGCCATATCCATTTGTATGCCTTTCTGCCAAAACACACAGCTGCACATTTGAGTACAGATGTCCTCTACAGGATTTCACCTTGGCCCCAGAGGTGATACACAAAGTGACACACACTTTCAGTAGTGAATGGAGCCAGATCCATGTGGATGTAAAACTAAGTGCAGCAGAAGATCAAGACTGGATGCATTTGTCTTTATTTTTCTCTAGGACTAGAAACGAGGCAAAGAAACTATTAGCCTTCAATCTCTTTCTCACACACACACACAACTTTGGCAGGGAACTAATGAGTGAAACACATCGAAAAGTAGGGTAGGGAAATTATCCAGGAGAGTTCCCAGATAGCTTCCTGTGCTTTCGCCCCCAGCAAACCCCTTTCCTGGATCAGTCACAAGAAAAGGATGGCAGTACTGTGACAGTGCTACGGTCTACAGATCTAGGACCCAATGGCTTTGTTCAAGAAGAAATGGCACCAGCATCTGAGTCAGGTTTTTCGTATGAGGAGGATGTATCACACCCAAGGTGGCTGGCAGCCAACGGGAAAAGAAACATAGGGTCCAGCAAAAGGCTTGACAAACACTAATTACGGGAGAAACTGTGCCAGAGACAAAGGCAGAGTCATGCTGGCATGTCCCCAGCTCCCTTGGCTCTACTCCTGGCCTACTCTAAGGGCTTTGCAGCGCACCGATAAATAATACGCTAATCTCCACACTCCATCTCCTTCTTTTGCCAACAAAATACACAGCACCTTCGGGTTTGTTTGCTTCCACATCATCACAATCGCATGAATGTGGTGGGAATGTAATTTTTAAAGCAACCATTTGGACCTGTTATTTCCTCCTCTCAGCTCTGCCACCGTCTCCCCAATGTCATCCCAAAACAGCAATAATTCCCTATTGGAGGAATCCCAACATCAGCAGCAGTTAATAGCCACAAGCCTTTAGAGTTTTCGAAAATGTCATGGTACTCAACAGAACAGGTTAAGGCCCACATGAGATTGACTAACTGGAATGTACTACTGAGCACAGAAGGGACCTGGTTAAACCAGTCCATTTCTCAGAAAAACAAGAGAATGGCTAGCAATTAAGCGAAGCTCACATCCATTTGCACTAAAGTGTGGAGGAGGGATTTCCCCGCAACTACACAGTTCTAAACACTTGAGTCCCAGCACTGCAACTTCTGCTCCCCCACCCCACCTTGATATGGCTTGCATTTGTTTTGGCACTTCCTATCACCGGAAGTACCTGGAGCGACATCATTTCCACATCTTGCCTTTGCCGTCCTTGTGCTTTAATGCCATTATGCTGGCCTTTGATTGCAGAATTGGGGTTTCCCCCTAGAGTTACTATTTAGGTGGGGCAGCGGCAAAGATGTTACAGTGCCAGCAGAGTCGGAGAGTTCAAGGAATCCGAGGACTGGTCTCCACTGCTGCTGCTCCTCCGGTGAGCTTTGGAGCATGACTCCGAAGGGGAGAGGGGCGACTCCTGGTCCAGAACAGTTGGGTAGGTGAAAACCAAGTTGGATGTTCCAGGAGTGATGGCTGGTGTAGAGGTCACCACAATTGGAGTGTTGAGAGGCTCTTCTCCATAAAATCCCCCTACAATGCTGATCGGCTTGATGACAGACCGCTGACCCTTTTCAAGGTCAGAAGAGGAAGAGGGGATCTCTTCTTCCACAGGTTCCTGCTTCACCACAATGGCACCACTCATTCCAGTTCGAATGGTCTGGATGGTGTGAGGGGGTGGAGTTCGGCATTCCTCTGGGTTGATCTTGCACATGGGGGTGTGAGCCATTAGCATGAATTTCAGCTTCTCCTTCTCTTTCTCCAGTTCAGCAATTTCTTTCTGCAAAATAGACTTCTCTTCCTCCAGCTCCTCCGTTTCCTACAGATACAAGGGAAAGAGACCATGAAAATATAGCAACTCTTCCTGAGCCAAAACAGGAAATCGGATGAACAGATAGCATATATTGCTGTCTTGCAGGGACAATAAGTATAGGTTGAGTAATATGTATCTGGAAATATGGAATCCAAAATGCTCCAAAATTCACAACTGTCCACATGGATAGTTGAGATAGTAATACCTTTCCTTTCTGATTGTTTAATGTATCTTTGATTTCATGCACACAATTATTAAAAGGCCATGTTTATTAAGTTTACATGAAACATAAATAATTTAGTGTCTAAATTGGCATCCTATCTCCAAGGTACCTTTTGTATATGCAAATATTCCAAAATCTGAAAAACAGAAACCCCAAAATACTTTTGTTCTCAAGTATTTTAGTAAACGGATATGCAACTTGTAACATATTTCTTGCATCAATGGGGGACAAGACTAGATTATATCTGAGACTTCTTCTAAATCATTGGACTCAATCCATATTTCATACTTAGATTTAATAATATCAAAAGGACTTCAATTCCATGTAATCTACTCTCATTCATTCAAATCTGTTTAAGCATCAATCCAACCCATGCTAACTCTGTGGGGATTCGTGGACCACTATAAATCCTATAATCATTGGCTGCCACTTATCAGGTTTCCAAAAAAGAAGGAAACAGTTATAGGCAATGGGCACAAATATGGTGTGGGCCCATGGCACATTGGGAAGAAATCTTTGGTCTTCCTCTCCATCAGGCATTTTGAGAAACATTGATGTAGGTGATCTTGGTTGACCATTGAAGGGACAACTATATATTTTGGAAGACAGATAGGGAATGTATGACCAAAAACTTGCCTCAAGTGTTGACTAGCCAATTGAGAAAACGAATACATAAAAAACCTTTTGAAACTCATTTCCCCCTCTCTTAGTCTTGAAGGCCACACATTTCCTACTCCATTTTTCTAAATAATCATTAGCTCAAACAAGTCTGAAACACAGTACCTCAGATGTTTCCTCTAAAAGCAACTAACCAGTGGTTCTCAACCTGTAAGTCCCCAGGTGTTTTGGCCTACAACTCCCAGAAATCCCAGCCAGTTTACAAGCTGTTATGATTTCTGAGAATTGAAGGTGAAAACATCTGGGAACCCACAGGTTGAAAACCACTGAACTAAACCAACTAGTATTCTCAGTGTTAAACCTCAGAGGGCAAAACAGAGCATTTTCAATATCCTCAACAATTACATCACAATAAGGCAGTGTTTCTCAATCTATGCTCTTCCAGATGTTTTGGACTTCAGCTCCCACAATTCCTAACAGCTGCTAAGCTAGTTGGATTTCTTGGAGCTGAAGTCCAAAACATCTGGAGGAGCAGAGTTTGAGAAACACTGCAGTAAGGTGTTACCGAGGGCATCTATCAGAAGCCCTGTTTTAATGTATTTCACACATAGCATTCACTGCTTCAGTTCACGATATATCAGAAGGGGAAAAGAATCAGAGCAGAGAAAGACACCGGCAGTCTCCCTCATCTTCCCCATTAAAAGAAAAAAAGAAAAGAGTTGGGAAACAACTAGCAGCACCATTAAACTAATTGTTTTAGGTTTTGTAGATTTCGATCTACTTCCTCAAACACCCTGCCAGAATTACGGTCAAAGCACTAGATATGCAGCAATTGAATGATTGGGAAGGTGGTGTCAGAGCACACCAGGATACAGAAAACCCTGACTATAAACCTTTAAAGATTATACAGGTCCAACAAGACGGCAGCAATCTTGGAGAGGTAAAGCAATAAATTGCCTGACCCAGAGCAAGTTCCCTTAAAGCCAGGAAGTTCTCCAGGGAGAATTCCCTTGTTACACCTATAATTGTGGCAACATATGTAATGTGCCACAAACTATTATGTCTGTTGATATTGCTATTGATCAATTGGAATTCGGGAATTTATCCTAATACCCTATGGTACCATGTGGGGTGGCTATCAAACTGTGTGTATGCTGGAGGAGGAGAGGAGAACAAGCTTGAGGAAAATTGCATAGGATAACAGTCATATTATCCTTTTGCATCTTCCAAAGAATAGCATATGCTTTATGATTTGTTCCACATCAAAATGGGAAAGAGTCAGACAGACTTGTCTTGACATTCACATTCTACTCTGCTACACTAGATCAACTTATGTTATGCTATTCTCCCAACTCACAGGCCCACTAAAAGAGGTTACTTCTTCAGAATGGGATGTGCACACTTTACAATAGCTAACTCAATTGCCTGAAGTGAGCATGCCCAGAAAAGAACAAACTTTGGGATGGAATACATACAGCCTGGAGTTTCTCCGTCAGCTCTCGGCGTCGGTTCCGGCATTTCGCAGCTGCTAGTTTGTTCCTCTCTCTCCTAATTCTCCTCTTCTCTTCTTCTTCGGGTGACAACTGTATCCAAATAAATGAAGAAAAAATATTAGCTTGAGAAGATAGGCAGGAAAACATCTTTCCCAACAAACAAAATCAACAACTTTGAATTCTCAAGATATATTCACTTGTGATATGTTTTATATATTAGTTTATTTTATGCCATATCTCTGGATCGGAGTGACAGCCAAAATTCAGAGAGAAAATGATATAATATTGGTCAAGTCTGGGTCTACTATGCCACTGGATGAAAAATGCAACCAGGTTTCAGTAATGAAACTCACAACCAAATGTGGCAGTAGATCAGATACGCTGCGAGTCTGCTTCATAACTTTAATGGGCTATCAAGGATGCAGGTGTCCTTCACACAAAACAATTCTGGCACTCTGCAACTATTTAACTACTATGGCTCTATCCTATGGGAGCTCGGGGTTTGAAGTTTCCCTGAAGCTTTTCAGTCATCTACCACAGAGCTCTACTGGCTCAACAAACCAGAGCCAGTCCACATTCCATAAGATGCAGCAATGGCAAAGTGATCTCAAAGCTCTATAACTGTATACTGTGGAGGAGTACATTGTAACATGATAGCTTGAGCCAGAAAGCAAGGGAGTAAAGCAGGAAAGTGAAGCAACCAGCGGAAGATTGGGCAAGAAAACTGTGAATCTGCAATCAAAGCCAAAAACATGGTAGAACCTCTCTATTTCACAACATGAGTGGTTGATGAGGTAAAAGCACAGGAAGATGTTGTAAGCATCTCCGTCTTCAAACAGGCACTCTGCTTCCTGCAGGATCCAAGGTCCTCAGAGGCAGTGTGAAATGTTACAGCCTGATCAAATCACAAGGGTTGCTTTGTTTGATATCAGCTTTAAGAGCTACTTTCCTATTCCCCTACTCCAGTTTTCCATGATAACAATCTGCACTTCCTAAAGCAGCAAGCAACCCTCAAGTAGCAGCAGTTAAATGAATTGATGAAGTGAAAGAAGGCCTGATTATGTTCACACTGAAACAGAGTCCAAAGAAGAGGCTGTGGAAAAATAATGGAGATCCAGATGTTTAAATTACTTCATCTATGACTTATCTTATCTTGGCTTTTCTTTGCAAATGAAGATTCAGGAAGGACTCATCCCACACTTTCTACAAGCGCGTTGATGACTAAGAATTTTGGAGGTTGGATGTGTCCTTTGAGCCCGTGCAGTGGATTTTTCTGGTGGAGCACAGCGTGCACAGAACTAGCCTCATCCTTAAACCAAAGGTTCATCTGCCGCGGCCTAGTAAGCTTGGACGGTGGCAGTGAGATCCTCAGGTCGTAGGTTTGGTTTGAGTTTCCTTCTCTTAGATGGTTGACCTTACAGGGTTAGACGAGTGCCATCTGCCCGGGTTTGAATTTAGAGTTTTCCTCCTCCTAGGATGGTAGCCAAAAGGCTAGAGAATCCATCCTGCCCGTTGATGCTCTTTGTCAGACCCTTCGGTTGTGACCTGTCTGGCATGGGAGGCCCTACCATCCATCTCTGACCTTCCAGTGACTATTATGCCACCGCAAGCATAGCTCACAACTTCATTAGAGTACGCAAGCCTCTCCCCCATGACAAGGGGGCGCCAACGGAGTGGAAATATAACACTGTAACAATCCATGTCATCTATGACTAGCCATTTCAGAAAGGTACCTTCTGAATGAATAAGCCTAGCAAACAATTTTCCAATGGATTCTTCCAGGATAACTATTTTAGGATAAGAGATTGACCATCAATGGTGTATACTTCTATAGCAGACATAGGGAAACTTTCTAACTTGGGGGCCACATGACAGTACAGAGCAGGGTGGGCGGGCCGGGAGGGAGGGAGGGGGTTCTCCCCAAGTCCTCCCTGCCCTTTCCTTCCCTGTCTCTTATCTTTTGGAGGCAGAAAGTAAAGGAATGCTGGGAAAAGTTTGGATCCCAAAAGGGTTAGCCTTAGTCAGGATGAGATGGTGGATGGGAGAGAAAAAGTGTATCCACTAGTGCCTGTATTGCCAACTTCTGAAATATAATTCTAGACTCCTAGAGCTGGAAGAGACCCCCAAGAGCCATCCTATCCAACCCCCTGCCATTCAAGAAGGCACAATCAAATAACCCCTGATAGACAGCCTCTGCTGAAAGCCTCCAGAGAAGGTGACTCCACCACACTCTGAGGCAACCTATGCCACTCTCCAACAGCTCTTACTCTCAGGAAGTTCATCCTAAACTTTTTAGTCAAATCTCTTTCCTCTGCCATTTGAAACAATTGCTCCTTTGTGCCCTGGTCTTCAAGGGACACTTTTAAAATATTGAAACATGGTTCTCACGTTCCCTCTCTACCGTCTATTCTCCCAGTTAAGCAACCCCCAGGAGGGAAAGAGAGAAGGAAGGAAGGAAGGAAGGAAGGAAGGAAGGAAGGAAGGAAGGAAGGAAGGGTGAAAGGAATGGAGGGAGGAAGGGATAAGGAAGGAAAGACAAAACAGACAGATGGAAGGAAGGAAGGACAAAAGGGTGGAAGGGAAGGAATGAGAAAGGGACAAAGAGGGAAGTAAAGGGGAAGTAAAGGAGGGAGGGAAGAAAGAGAGAAGGAGGATAGGATGGTGAGAGAGAAGAGGGCCTGAGAAAAGAATCCAAGGAGCCACATCCGGCCCCTGGGCCTGGGCTTGCCAATACTTGTTCTATGTAAACATAAAGCTCACAAAGATGATCAGGGCATGAATACACTAACTAACAAATATTGAGGCATTGGTTCTACCTGTTATATTTTATCATTGTAGGAATTATCAATGCTATGAGTTCTAGGGACAAAATTCCAAATTAGAAGTCACAGAACAATGATGGGTTAATCCCCTTTTAAACTGAGTAAAACATTTTAAACCCCATTCAAGTTCCTATTTTTAAAGGGGGGCACTGCCAGTCTCCAACGGTCATTTGCTTGCATGCCCTTCTTAACATGAGGAAAGCCTCCTGTGTTCATGTAAATATAATCAAACAAGTGAATTGAAACATCTTAGTTTAGAGCAGTTTACCAGCTGTTCGGATTTCTGGAAGTTGAAGGCCAAAAAAATCTGGGGACCCACAGGTTGAGAACCACTGGTTTAGAGCCCCGTTTGAAATGAGTACATAAGCATTCATGATGGTGAATTTTGGAAATGGATCCTTGTAATCCATTTCCAAAATTAGGACACACTACAGGTAATCTTAGCTCCTTGTGAAGTAGCTTTCCACAGAAGTCTACAAGAGTTGGTAATTAATAGCACCAACTATTACTGTTGCATATGCTTAGCAAGAAACTGAATTCTGAGTAATCTAACTGGCTGGGATTTGAGAAAGAGGGCATGATCTAGCGAAAAAACACTCCAAAATATTGAGGGCAGCTGTCCCTTCTCTTCTTTCACTCCATTTACTTAAAAGGCAACTCTGTCATAGGATGTTTTAAGAAATGCACGGCCACAAAAAGCCATGCTGGCCACTGTCTTAGGTGGCTTCGAAAAGTGATTAAAATTGACAGAGGATAAAGGTATCAGTGATTTGTGGCCATGATGGCATTGTATTCTTCCGTCCTACCCAGTATCAGAAGATACTATGCCTCTGATTATAAGTTTCCAATTAGCATTAAGTTAGATCTATTGTTTTCATGATCCATCTATGGCCTTCCCAGAAACATCTGGTTGGCCATTGTGATAAACAACTGGCTGTGATGATTAGCATGATTTAGTCAGATGCAGCAGAAATATGTTTATGATCTTAGGATGGAAAAACATGGCCCCGTGTTGAATTTTCAGAGTGGAAAGATGTTGAAAAACTGGTTCTTCCCATTAAAAATACCTTTACTCTAGGAATTCATTAAGTTGCTGCCAAGCATATATTTTAGGCTGTGACTTTAGAGATAACTAGCAAAAAAGCAAGACAGCCAAATGGCCCGTATTTGAAAGGCTATTCAGAACTCACAGCTTCATGCATCAATATGGGTCAGGATTGGAGTCAACAGCAAAGGGCCAAGTATTACAGTTCAAACAGGATGGGTAATTCCCAGTAATGCTTCTGGAATCCACTCATGCCAACGGAACTAACTTTGGAGGAAATGTCAGCCGAGTTTTCATGCAAATGGAATGTTAAGGAGAAGCATTACATCATTACTGGAGGCATGCCTCCATCTGAATTCTCTAGATACATCCTTACTTCCCAGGCTTGCTGCTGGAGATTCCCTTTGTGGAGATGCTAAAGAGCAAATCAATGACCTTTCTGTACAATAACTCTGTTTCTAGAGTTATTGCTTCTTTACATCTGTATAAAAGGTAAAGGTTTTCCCCTAACTTTAACTTTAACTAGACAGTCATGCCCAACTCTGAGGGTTGGTGCTCATCTCCATTTCTAAGCCGAAGAACCGGCATTGTCCATAGACACCTCCAAGGTCATATGGCCAGCATGACTGAATGGAGCACCATTGCCTTCCTGCCGGGGCGGTACCTATTAAGCTACTCCCATTTGCATGTTTTCGAACTGCTAGGTTGGAAGAAGCTGGGGCTAACAGCGGGAGCCCATGTCGCTCCCCAGATTCGAACCTGCGACTTTTCGATCAGCAAGATCAGCAGCTTAGCGGTTTAATCCACTGTGGCATCGGGGCTTCCTTATTTATTTGCTATTTTATTTGCTAGGCTTCTATACCGCCTCTCTCAGCCCAAAGGCAACTCGAGGCGGTGAACAAGTGGCAGCAAGTGCCCACGTACAACACATCATAATAAGATAAAAACAATAATATAAAACCATATAAATTAACAAATAAAACTACAAAATACAAATCTCAGCTCCACAATCTTATACACAACCTTACATCTATATATATCTCCTTAAATAAGAGCATCCACACAACCCAAACCCTTTAAGTTAAATTCATTTAACACATACACTTTCAAAATAAAATACTTGGTCTCCAATGCTAGGAGCATGAACGCTATGCATTCAGTTTAAAATACACTCAGTTAAAGGATTATATGTGAGGGTTGTTTTTACCAGTATAGCTACCTGCTCGTCTCTTCTCCTCCTGCCCACTGTAGTCCCAATGGTTTTAATGACACCAGGTCTCTGAAGGGCTGTGTGTCCAGGAATTGAAGACAGATTAGGCAGCGCATGGCTGTAGGGATGTGAACGAGAGTAGGCACTTGGCATGGAGGTGATCACAGTGGGCTGAACCATCCACTGTAAATCTTGGCTGGTAGTGATGGCGTTCAAAGTAGGTATAAAAGTGCTGCTCGATCCTGGCATATCTACCCGGAATTTCTAGAAGGCAAAGAGAGAGGAGAAATTAGTAGAACCAGGGCAGCCGCCTTACTGACTGATGAGCAACGTGGTAGTCAAAACACACAGCCTTTACCAAGTGTACATCTTGCTCAGTATTTTCTATTCTGGCAGTTGGTAGTTTTTAAAATACCAAAGTAGGACTCTTAGTTCTAAGGAATTTTTAATTGAAGGTTCCAGTGACTGAATATGGAATCTTAACTATTCAAAACATAGATATTCCAAGCTCTACACCACAGAGGAAAAACCAAATTCTAAATGCATTAGACTTTGTGCCACGTCTTTTCACCCGCTACAAATGAGATATTCCCAACTGGGCAAACACAACATCTCAACTTGGTAATATTTCTCATGTCCGCATTGGCACTTTCTCTAAAGTAAGGGCAGTCTCTTAAAATTTGAAGCTGAAGATCAGAGATGGGGAACATTTGGCCCTCCAGATGTTCCTAGATGCAGCTTCTATCATTGCACACCATTTTCTGTGCCAGACATTACCAATGGGAACTATAGTCTAACCCAGGCCTGGGCAAACTTCGGCCTTCCCGGTGTTTTGGACTCCAACTCCCACAATTCCTAACAGCCAGTAGGCTGTTAGGAATTGTGGGAGTTGGAGTCCAAAACACCTGGAGGGCCGAAGTTCGCCCAGGCCTGGTCTAACCAGATCTGAAGGACCCCATATTAGGCAAGGGGGAAATATGGAGCAGCCTACATTGATTCTGTTCAACCAAATAAAAGGCATATTTGTGTATACATATGTATCAGTAAGTATCAGCTCGAGTTGTCCAATACATACGTCCAAGCACAGAACTATCTTTGGAGCTCATCAATAAAATGTAGAGGTGTTTGGAAGAGGATTGTGTATTCAATACTGGTGTCAATCTGGGCCTTTGCGTAACATTTTAAAAGAACATATAAACATTCTTAACTGATGCTATATGTGCATGTGCACATAACAGAAACACACGCAGGCCTGCACATGTTCTCCTATAAACAAAGATACAATAGAGATTGCATTAGAAATTAAACTTGCAAATTAAACTATTTGAATGTATTTAAGATTCTTGGCATGGGATTGGACTGGATGACCCACGAAGTGTCTTTCTATGATTCTATGTTGTCCAATGTCAAATAATTGCTATCTGTTCATCACCAAAAGCTACTTTAGTAAAATACAAGATAATATTTGATGTTATTCCAAAGCAAACAAACTAGGAAAACTCTCAACCAGCATCTTTTAAGCTTAAGTGTGGCCTTTGATACCAGAAAAGAAGCACAAAATGATAGATACAATTATAACTAACACCAATTTTTGCTAAATTCCAAGAATAAATTAACAGGGTTAATCTTAAGGTTTCTTTTTCCTCCATTAGGCACCATGCAATGTCCACTCTTTGGCCAAAAGTGGGAGTTTGAAATCCTGTCACTCCAGTATCATAGATGAAATATATGTAACTTGAAGAAGATGAAAATCAGCAAATAACTTAAGAACATAAGAACATAAGAAGAGCCATGCTGAATCAGGCCTCAGCCCATCTAGTCCAGCATTCTGTGTCACACAGTGGCCCACTAGTTGTACACAGGGATCTCTAGCAGAAAGGAGGGCAAAACCTCACCTGCTCCCGACCCCCACAACCAGTACCCGGGGAAAATCCTGCCTGCCTCCATCAACACAGAGGTGGCACTTGGATGTCCATTTCAGTAGCTACTGATTCCCTTGGTATCCATGAATCTGTCTAATCCTGCCTTGAAGCTGTCCAGGCTGACAGCTGTCACAACCTCCTCTGGAAGTGAGTTCCATAACCCAATGACCCTCTGGGTGAAGAAATATTTCCCTTTATTAGTCCTAACTTTCCTACCTTGGAGCTTTAGGGAGTGCCCCCTAGTCCTAGTGTTGTGTGACAGAGAAAATAATTTTTCTTTATTCACCTTTTCTATCCCATGCATGATTTTATACACTTCGATCAAGTCACCTCTTAAACGCCGTCTTTCAAGGCTGAAAAGACCAAGGCGTTGCAACCTGATTTCATAAGGGAGCTGCTCCATCCCTTGGATCATTTTGTTTGCCCTTCTTTGTACCTTTTCCAGTTCCGTTATATCCTTCTTGAGGTGCGGTGACCAGAATTGTACACAGTACTCCAGGTGTGGCCTCACCATAGATTTGTAGAGAGGCAATACAACATTTGCCGACCTATTTTCCATTCCCTTCCTGATCATGCCAAGCATAGAATTTGGTCACCATTAACAGATGCACCCAGGTCCTCTTTGGACATTTTTTATGAATTCCCTTATAAATCCCCAACAAGCAGGTTGATTAATCCCAGAATCATAAGAGTTGGAAGAGACCCTGTGGGCTCATCCAGCCCAACCCTTTGCCAAGAAGCAGAAAAAATGCATGCAAAGCAACCCCAACAGGTGGCCATCCAGCCTCTGTTTATAAGCCTCCAAAGAAGAAGTCTCCACCACACTCCAGGGCAGAGAGTTCCACTGATGAACAGCTCTCACAGTTAGGAAGATCTTTTTAATGTTCTACCAAAAATTCCTATTTGTAGAATCAGAGTTCAGAGAAATCAGTTTTGGGTGCTATATGCATACAGTCCTGGCTGAGGTATCTTTGGGAGTTGCCATCCTTATTATTATTATTATTATTATTATTTTCCAAGTTCTTACCATAGTGAGATGTGCTGATTCAAAATCAAAGCTATGCTAGCATTCAAAACAACAAAGGAATATCCCCAATGCTTTATCTTTAAAAAGGTGATCACATGTTCTATATTTGGAAAGCTAAAAGGAGGTGACTAAAAGTGACTAGAAGTTCATGTTGGAGAGCAAAAAAATGATCATTGTCTTGAATGTTAAAAGGAGCAGAGCTTCAACCAACTTAAAAGGTGAACAGCCATTCATTCCGGCTTATTGGAGTAGTCATTAATCTTGAAGGGACCAGATCCAGTTTGATCCTCGATGGGTCAGCCCTAGTTAGAACTTGGATGTAAGACTGCCAATGAATACCAGCTGCTGTATTTCAGTGGAAGGAACTAGCGAAACCATCTCTAAATATTCTTTGCCTAAGAAAACCTTATGAAACGCATGGGTTCGGTTTGTCATACATCAAAAGGCATCTTGAAGGCTCATACAAACAAAATTCACCTTTCTTTTCTGATTTCAACCACTGCTTTTATTATGATCCATTATGATTATTTATCTGCTTTTAACCTGACTTTTGCTACTTACTGTTTTGTTTGTTGAGGTGTCAACGATTTGTGATGTTGCATTTTTCTGGCTAAGGGACAGAGCATGGAAAACAAATCCTCTTTTGCAAAGACATCGGAAATGCTTAACTTGAAGCCTCTTCCACCAACAGGCTTCAGTAAAAGTGAATTTTCAGTTAAAATGCCAGCAGGAGGCACAACTGTTCAACGTGCTTATTGTGGCCACATGCAAAGATGATTTTTAAAGTAAAATATAGAGACGCCTCTAGCTGCAGAAGGTTTACGTGCCTATAGTTTAATAATACCCTATAAAATGTGTTTTGAGATTCAGATCAGAAAAATTCCCTGCAGCTCTTTGTTCTGTCTAGACAAAATAAAGCAGTAGCTTTTAAAAAGCGACAAGGTAATAATCTCCTGCAAAATTTTATGTATTAGTACACCTTGTCTCCAGACAGAGGTAAATCCATGTGGATAGTTTGCTGGCACTAAAATGCCAGAGGAATGGAATGAAAACAGAACAAAAAGAAGAAAAGAAAAGAAAACAAATTCCAGTAATTGTAGGGGGCTGGTATGGAGAAGAGAAGGAATCTCTATCTAAAATAGGAAGCATTCAGAAGGCTTACAAGTGTTCAATTAACTGTGTAGCCCATCATGTCTTCATTAACCAAGAATGGCCTGAAGTCCTACTGGACAAATCTGTTCTCCATGAGAAAACAAAAAGACACAATCTGGACTAAATCAATATATATATATATATATATATATATATATATATATATATATTCAAAGGGGACATAGGAAACTGATGGGTCACTTTACTAGAATGACATAGGAGTTTGTAATTTGGAAACTGATATCTCACATCTACAACGTCCCATGTATGATTTGAAGACTTAAATTAAGGGCTAAGGGCTGAATCCTATGGGTATTCTTAACCAGTTGACCCATTGAATTAACGATTACATTGGATAGGACAGCTCTTGCCTCACTACAGCTTCCTGGAAAACAGTTATGTTGACCTGAGGTGGACAGCACATCATGTTCTACACCACATAGAGCCTGCCCCCTTTTAATGTGCCACAAAGACTTTGTTGTTCTTATAGGACAAAGGAGGATGAGAGTGTAGCCCTATACTTTCATTCAGAATTGAAGGGAGTGTTCTTGTCTCTTTTATAGTGTGTGCATTATGTGGAACCTAAAACATAGAAAGGCAGAAAAATACACATGCATGCAATCTTTATGATTGGGTCCTTGTTTGCTTCTCTTACACCCTTGTAGGTGAAATGTCTGAGGTGATACAGCCCTAAGGCATAGATGTGTTTTATTAAGGAACACCTTACCTATGAAACAAGGCTTTGTTAAAACCACGAGCCATCATTCCCTGAACTCAGTGCATGTTTTTCTCCCGAGTACAAAGAATCCAGAGCTCTCAAGACAGATTATTTGTGTCTAAATAGGTTATGGAACAACTAAAGGTAAAGGTTTTTTCCTGACATTAAGTCTAGTCGTGTCCGACTCTGAGGGGTGGTGCTCATCTCCATTTCTAAGCCGAAGATCCAGCGTTGTCCATAGACACCTCCAAGGTCATGTGGCCAGCATGACTGCATGGAGCACTATTACCTTCCTGCCAGAGTGGTACCTATTGATCTACTCACATTTGCATGTTTTCGAACTGCTAGATTGACAGAAACTGGGGCTAACAGCGGGAGCTCTCCTCACCTCCTGGTTTTGAACCACCGATCTTTTGGTCAGCAAGTTCAACAGCTTGGTGATTCAATCCGCTGCACCACCAGGGGGGCTGGGAACAGCTACTATTCTTTAAAAATGGCAAGAATAGAAAACTTTGCTGGCTTTACATGACAATCTTCTGATTCATGTCAGATTCCACAAAACTCAAAGTTAGGTTGTGATTTGTATTTACCATCTTAACTAGCATTCTTGAATGTTTTTAGGGGAGGACTTCTGCTGGAAAAAAGGTGGTCTGGGGAGCCTGCGTCTGAAAAGGCATCCTTAGAAACCACAAGAAGTACTAAAACAATATTCTACTTGTCGCAATGTCACTACCGACAAGGTTCGAGGAAATCCCTTCATGGTTCCTTGTTTGTTGCACAAACAATGATGAATGCTCCATCATTATCTCATGTTAAAATCTTATTTATCACCTTCGCAACCCTCAGAGACTTATTAACAAGAAAAACAATGGCTTTTCCAAGGCCACCCTATCAGCCTCATGAGGAAACTTCAAAATCTAAACCTAACGGTCTTCCCCCATATATTATGACAACCTCTCTTTCAGGAACCTTTTTCCCTACTGAAAATAGAAAGAGGATTAACTATTTATAGACTGTATCTCACATTACCTCCAAGTCTATCCATCTGAGAAAACAACCACACCTCAGAAAACTTGTCTTTTAGGGCTAAAGTCCCCACTGCAGCATGAACGCTAGTCGTCTTGAGCTGGATGCTTAAACGTTGTTTTCCAAATAGATTTAACATTCTAAGATTTAATAATAATACTAACAACAACAACGTAAAACAATAAAAGGTGGGTAAGAGAAAATATTATTATTATTTCTTCGCCACCTCTCCTCATGGCTCAAGGCTGGTTACAACATCGCTAAAAACACATAATTACCTAAAAGCATTCTATGATACACACATATTAAAACATGTTTCTACAAAATACATATTATTAAAATACACAGAATAAAAATGAAACGTAAGATGCAAGTGATTGAAATTGGCTGGAAAGGCCTGATGGTACTATGCTGTGTATCTTTGTATAAAGAATGGGCACACTGCTTAGAAAACAAGATCTATACATCCCAACACAGTCCACCCTTTTCTGATAAAAGAGCTTCCTTAGGCTTAATCTTGCAGAGTATTTTCAAGTTAATTTATATCAGTTCCACTTTGATAAAGCAAAGGGTGTGGATTAGTTATTTGCACTCCAAGGGTCTGATTGGTAAAATTTATCTAAAACATATTGTTACTACAGCACGGTCCATTGGGTAGAGCAAACATATGGAAGCTTTTTGGCTTTGACAAGCTGTATTCTAAAAGGTAAATGCTGTCTCCTTTTAAAGGCAGGAAGAAAAATAATTAAACTTTGAAGGGAGGATGAATCCAAGAGACATTCCTGTTGGAGAGTCTAGCTGACATACATGGGAAGGAATTCATGAGATGAATTCTTGGGCTGAATGCAAAATTTGTACTAGTTTGGAATCTACCAAATATGTAACGATCAAGAAAAAAAGACAACCAGAATCTCATAAGATCTTAGAGAACACCACGTACACTGACAGAAATCGTGTTATTTCAGAGTGTTGTGTTATTATTGGAGTCTGGAACATGAAACAACAAAGATTGGCAGAGCTGTGGAATATGTGCCAAGTACGACTCCCTAATCAAGCAGCTACTGCGGTTAAGCAGTACACTTTGAGATTGTATTTCTATGAAAATAAGAAATTGAAGACTTATTTTACATTAACGTGGACTAGGGAACACGGTAAAAATAAGGACGCTTATGTGGATGTGGAGCTGACTATCGTTCCTGAAGCATCACTAAATCGTTCCTGAAGCATCACTAAATAGATGACGAAATTTTGGTAGGACTCATTGTTTCTAAAACCTAGTTGGATCATTGAAGGAAGAAGAAATAATTAGGTCATTTGTTTGACCAGAGAAACTGGTCAACTATGCCTCATCTGACACAAAACTGATGCAGATCTAAATCTAGAGCAGTGGTTCTCAACCTGAGGGTCAGGATCCTGGGGGGGGGGTCACAAGGGGGTGACAGAGAGGTCACCAAAGACAATAGAAAACACAGTATTTTCTGTTGGTCATGGTGATTCTGTGTGGGAAGTTCAGCCCAATCCTACCATTGGTGGGTTTCAGAATGCTACTTGATTGTAGATTAACTATGAATCCCAGCACTACAACTCCCAAATGTTAAGTCTGTTTTCCCAAAACTCCACCAGTGTTCGCATTTAGGCATTTTGAGTATATGTGCCACGTTTGGTCCAGATCAATCATTCTTTGAATCCACAGTGCTCTCTGGATGTACTGTAGGTGAACTACAACTCTAAAACTCAAGGTCAATGCCCACCAAACCCTTCCAGTGTTTTCTTTTTGTCGTGGGAGTTATGTGTACCAAGTTTTGTTCAATTCCATAGTTGATAGAGTTCAGAATGCTCTTTGATTGTAGGTGAACTATAACTATAAATCCCAGCAAGAACAACTCCCAAATGTGGGAGTTCTGTGTGACAAGTTTGGTTCAATTCCATAGTTGGTAGAGTTCAGAATCCTCTTTTATTGTAGGTGAACTATAAACCTCAGCAAGAACAACTATAACTATAAATCCCAGCAACTACAACTCCCAAATGACAAATCAACCCCCCCCAACAACCTCACCAGTATTCAAATTTGGGCATAATGGGTATTTGTGCCAAATTTGGTCCAGTGAATGAAAATATAGCCTACATATCATTTACATTATGATTCATAACAGTAGCAAAATTACAGTTATGAAGTAGCAACAGAAATAAGTTAATGGTTGGGGGTGACCACAACATGAGGAACTGTATTAAGGGATCGTGGCATTAGGAAGGTTGAGAAACACTGATCTTGATGGTAGCATTTATGACTGCATGTAGCCCTGGTGAATTAAAATAGGTGAAGAACCGTTAAGGCCTCCAGAAAGATCAGACTTCACTTCCCAGAAGTGTCGGTCAGCATGGTCAATAAAAAGGGATCCTGGAAATTGAAATCCAAAATATCACAATAGCCAAATATCCTCACTTCACTGAGGGGACAATTAACCTGGGGGTGGGTTTACAGGAAAAGTTGAAACTTGAAAGAAAAAAATGGTCCAATACTGGAAATTGTCTGAATCAGAATACTCCGCTGCAATCCTCTTTTAAAACAAACAGCTGGGCCACAAGTTGTAGACAATGCAAGCCTTAAGCAATTCATTCTCCCTTCCCCCACCAACACTAAGTCCCCAAGTTTACCGTAAGTGAGCAAAGAACTCTGTTCCATTGCGTGCAATCTCTGGAAATCTTCCTCTATGGAGCAGCCTACAGAGGGCACTAAAGAGATGTCTTTCACATTGACTTGGGCATGGAGAGACTGAATTTTGGTTTATAAAACAAAAACAAAAAACAACTTTGAAGTGTGGAATGTCACAGACCGGCACCACTTGCATAGTTTTAAATAGGACAGATTTTTTTTTTAAAAAACCCCAAATGGAACTACATATTAAAAAAAGAAAATAAAATATTATTTTGCCTCACTTTGCCAGTAGAATTACACATATTACACAAGTGCCAAGGAAGCCTTCCTGGAGGAAGAAAGGCAAGGCCAGCTGATGTAAACACATTATGAAATATCATAGGTTTGTGTAACTCATGAGATTGTGCAATACCTTTCACAGACACCATCAGTTCTGCCCTAGGATGGAGACACTTTTTTTTAAAGGATCCTGTTTAAAAAATAATATCCATGATCCAGAGAAGAAGGTCTGGGGGAAAGGGAGAGTTACCAGCACTTCTGATTTCAGTTTCAACAGGAAATATTTCTCATTCCTCAAGTTCCAATATCATTCGAGACTAGACGCTAACCAAAAGAAGTATCCAAAAAATGTAGCCAAATTGCTCAGACTTTGTAAGAACTTGCATTTCTGAAGGTCAAAAACCAATCAACAATAAATACCAACCAGCGCCATTCAGTCAGCAGAGGAATGTCTGCATGCCAAAGGAAAGCAGCAGTATCACTCCCCAGTTTGCTTGAAATTGAGAGCCAAGACCAAAAAAAAACTTCCACCAAAAACCTTCACAACTTCTAACTTCTTCCTGAAAAGATCCTGTTAAAAAGCAGCAATGCCATTCCCTAGTGGATTGTGAGTAAAAATATCATATTTACATGGATACTGTAAGAGTAAAGACTCTTCTCAGACTTTTGTCTATTTGGAGATGGATCTATTAGGTTAGCCCCCACTCTCCAAGCCTTCCGTATACAACTGAAAACATAGCTATCTCGGCAAGCCTTTGACCATGTTTAGAATCCCTTAATGAACATATTTGAGGAACTAGAGACTATTTCACCATGCATTTTATGAGACTCATATAGATTGCAGTAGTGTTATACCTGCAGCTATTGTTGCATTTTACTGAGCTTAACCAGGGGGGTTGTGATGTTGATTGTTATTGCTTTCGTAGTATTGTCTTTGCACTTGTATTTTCCTTGTTTGCACCTTCACTGCTTTATGAGCCACCCCGAATCCCTCTGTGAGATGGTGGAGGGGTATAAATAACTTATTATTATTATGAACAGTAGGGTACAGCACAAAATGAATTATAGTTTAACATAACTCATGAAACAGCATTCACTTGTGAGTGAGAAACAGAAAAGATCATCAGTTAGTGCTTTTGACTAGACAATCCCCCCGATAGCTTCACCTCAACTAGGACCCAAAATCTTGTCCTCACACTTTACTACTGTTCTGTACCCAAAGTTATAATGCTCTATCTTATATTGCCCTCTATCTCTATTGCTGCCATTTGACCAATGCACTTTATCCATCAGCCCTATCCTCACAATTGTTTTTGCACCAGTCTGCCTACTCAGAAACTGATTATTATAATAGAAATTCACCTGGCAATTTATTATTCTTGTGACAGCTCGGTTATTCTGGGGGAAATCACAGGTCCTGGATAACTCAGCAAAACTTTCATAGGATAGAATGATTCATTGTTGTGTTTGTGTGTATATGTGTGTGCATTGCATTGCAGCATTCTTAGACCGGCCAATCAAGGACTGTCGTCTAATCCAAAAGAAGATTTTCACCTAGTTTTAAATTTGTTTTTTCACTGTTTTGAAAATATTTCTAAGACGAAATGGCTGTTTTCAAACCTATTCAATAATTATTTCAGTTAGCCTGGTAAGCTTGTAACACAAACATAGATGACAAATTCATTGCTAAGATTTTTAAAAAAGATACTATATTGAATTGACAGGTTTGGATTTACTGATGTAACAGAACTAGGAAACCGGGAATTTGTTAAAAAAATCTTTTTTACTTTACATTCCAGCTTCTCAGTCCAAAAATCTATCTTCTTTTGTGTGTACAGCATGTTTTTCCAGTCTAACAATTTTAGATAATGGGAGTAATGAATCAAGATAACAGAAACTAATCCTAAACCTATTTCTTGGAAGTATGTTCAGCAACATGTCCAGCGAAACATTCGCATGTGTAGTAAGGGAAACAGCTGTTTTGGAGCCTGCAACTCTCTTTAGACCTTTTCGTTTTCTGAGTGTGGTCCTTCAGCAGAGAAGAGATTCTCAAAACATGGCAGAGCCCATTACAAATACATTAACCTTCGGTGTTATGTTGGTTTAAATAAAACGAGCTGTAAGTCCTAAACATTCCTTGCTAAGAAAACAATTTGGAAACGAGATTTATTGTCAGAACGTGCAACTCTTCAAATAGCTAACATTTTATAAAAGTAGAGCTTTTACTTATCTCAGAAAAGTGAAAACAAGTATTAGGAGGGACAAGATAATCATATCTTATGTCCAGAAAGTTGGGGACATAATTATGTTCGAATTACATTCTACTTTTCTATTTAAAAAAACAAAAACAAAAACCTGGAGCATACCTCTTTCAAAGATCCCAGTGTTTGTTCTATATCCCTTTTTGCATCTTTCTTCCCAACTCATAACACCCCTCACCAAATTTACATTTGTATAGAGATATCGAATTTGTGTATATTACCTTAAATACAAAATTGGGGAAAAAATTATTTTTTTACACAAACACACCGTCCCAAAAGCTAAATATAATCCAAAATATTTGGAACTTTGGAGGTCCTTTAAAAGTATTCCTGATTAATTTACAAACATATTCAGCTGAATCCAAATGGATTTAAATCTGACTTTGTGGGTAGGCCTGTTCCTTAAACCAGTGTTTTTCAACCTTTTTTGAGCCGCGGCACATTTTTTACATTTACAAAATCCTGGGGCACACCACCAACCAAAATGACACAAAATGACACTCTAACACAAAATGACACTCTAACACAGTAATACATATAGTTAATATGTTTTTAAAGTATTTATACACTCAGTGTGAAACCTGGACCTGTTTCGATGAACACAACATAGATATCCTGGCAGGAATGGCAGAAAGACACAAACTTCCCACACAGAACTCCCATAACCAAGATAAAATACTATAAGAGTTTGGTGCGCATTGACCTTGGGTTTTGGAGTTGTAGTTCACCTATATCCAGAGAGCACTGTGTACTGAAACAATGTTGGATCAGGACCAAACTTGGCATGAATACTTAATATGCCCAAATGTGAACACAGATGAAGTTTGAGGAAAATAGCGTGAGCATGTTCAGGAGGGGAGGGGGGAGGGAGGAAGATGTGACCTGTGCGGACGCTACTGCGCAGACTCGCCCCAGAGCAAAGCGAGCAAAGCGAGGCTGGGAAGAAGGGAGCCCGAGTGGAGAAGAAAAAGTGTTTGGCAGGAGGGGAAAAAAAGGGTATTGGAGGTTCCAATTTCCCACGGCACACCTGATGATCACTCACGGCACACTAGTGTGCCATGGCACACTGGTTGGGAAACACTGCCTTAAGCATCCAAATCTAAAGGTATCACTAATTTGATGCACCCAGTTTTCATCAGCTTTGCAAAATAGCATTAAAACTAGAATTTCAATTGGTACGAGTTGAAATGAAGGGTCTAAAGAGTTGACATGTGCCTTCTGAGAAAAGGCACAAATACATGTAAATCCAGGGCTGTATCTGAATAATTTCGGACAGTGGCTCCTTACACCATCCTAACTGCTCTGTCTTGGCATACACATAGCTGAAATAAGAAGATAAGGAGCTTAAGAGGATGAAACAGCATCAAGTTGGAGACTGCATAAGATACTTCAAAATCATTGAAAAATTGACCAGGTAGGTCACATAAGGTTGCATCAAACATGGCCACTCTTTCCTTCCACACCTTGGTTGTATAACAAACACTAGTTTTGTGCTTCTGGTGCCCAAATGCCAACCATAACAATCCACCTCATCTTTTGTAAAACTCCAGCATCCACTAAGGACAAAAAAAAAGGCACTGAGGAAAGGCCATCACCAAGGCTTGTGGTTTTGCTATGCCCAAGCCTTATGGATCAGAAACCTGTTGACTCTCAAAAACAAATGAAGACAAGTATCCCATCCCACATGATCTGAACTCTATAAACTCTGGCAGTGTCTTTATATGATGAAATACTATGTTGCATACTTCTGAGTTCCTGGGACTGAACAAATAAAGTCAAATGCTGAAGTTGACTTTGAAGCACAGCGAACTGGCAAGCCACTCACTTCTCCCCACTGAATACAAGTGAGCATCCCTTATCCAAAATTCTGAAATATCCAAAAATAGTGCACTTGGCTGGCTCAGACAGAGCTACAACTGTACTTTTCGCTGGTTCAGTATAAGCATACTTCGCTTCCTGCACAACATTTTTTAAAAATTGTGCATAAAATTACCTTTGGGCTGTGTTTATAAGGTGTACATGACACGTAAATGAATTTCATGATTAGACTTAGGTCCCATGTCCAAGATTATGTATATATATGCAAATACAAGTATTCCAAAACTCTAAAAATTCCAAAATGGATTGCTGCGAGTTTTCTGGGCTGTATGGCCATACAAAAGCATTGTATTGTATGTACCAGAAGCATTCTCTCCTGATGTTTCGCTCACATCTACGGCAGGCATCCTCAGATGTCAAGAGAGAATGCTTCTGGAACATGGCCATACAGTCCGGAAACTCACACCAACCCAGTGATTTCAGCCATGAAAGCCTTCGACAACACAGATTCCAAAATGCTTCGAATCCCTATCATTTTGTATACTTAACAAAGGCTCCCATGGAGGTATTCCATTAAAAAGCAACACACACACACACACACACACACACATATATATATATATATATATATATAGTATATACACAGAGAGAGAGAGAGAGAGAGATACACATATACATATGTATACACAAATACTTGTATGGTAACAATGCGGTCCTGTCTATACTGTCTTTGATACTATGATATTGAACATCAATTGTGAGAGTTCTTTTTTCACATGTAAGGTACATTCAAATTATTTTGTATTGGTTTCATTGTGAGTTGCTTTAAGTCCCTTTTTTACAGAGCTAAAGTGGGATATAAATAATAATACATGTATTTCCTGCATATACTATATAAGATACTAATGTATAGTAAATAAAAATTAACAAATAGTTATTAAATATATAAGCCCCTTGGTGACTGTTGGGATCCCCGAGATAGAGATAAACACACACGATGTATACATTACATACACATGTACAGGCAGTCCCCAAGTTATGAACAAATAGGTTCTGTAAGTTTGTGTTGACGAAGGCCGGAATCATTGGGTTGCTGTGAGCTTTCCGGGCTGTATGGCCATTAAGAGAGAATGCATCTGGAACATGGCCATACAACCCGGAAAATTCACAGCAATCTAGTTCTGTAAGTTTGTTCTTAAGCTGAATTTGTATGTAAGTCAGAGCAGGTACATTTTGTAAGTGTATCCCTAGCCAAATATATATATATATAATTTTAAAACTCTGGATAGCATTAGGCAGGATTAACACACACCGCCTGTGGTGTTTGTTTTGCTGTCTGTTCCCCTGTTCAGAAGATTTCACCTCACTTTCTGTCCCTGTGGAATTGGATTTCGAAAAATGTGACTTGTTTTGGAAACAAAAATTAGTGATAAAGCTTCGGTGAAGACCCCCTTTCACCATAACTCTTCCAGGAGTGAATTTCCCATCCGAGAGGTAGATTTCTCTCACTTCCTGTGTTGTCTCAGCCTTTCTTAACTATGGGTTGCTTTGTGTTTATTTTGATGCTCTGTTTTTGGCACTTTGTGCCATATGTAAGCTGCCACGAGTCCCTTTGGAGGATGGAAGTGGGGTATAATAATACTATTATTATATTCGTTGGGTGTTTGTAACTCGGGGACTGTTACAAATATACATGTACACCCAGGCTGCTCTTCTCCACAGGTTTCCTGTCCATTTGGGCCCCTCCTTGCCACAAGCGAGGCCCAAAGAAAGACAGAGCGAGGTGTTTACACTTTGTTGACACACTCCAGTGGAAACCTCCGCCTGAGCAGTCCCCGCCTGGAGATCCCCACACGTTTCCTTTCGCCTCCCTCCCAAGGCCAGTCCAGGCGGAGGCCAACAGAGGTGCCTCCCATCCTGGAGCCCCAGCCCTGAGCCAGAAAAGGACAGGCGTTGTTCTGGAGGGAAGAAGGGGGCACACACACACACACAGAGGGGAAGAGAACCCAACCTACATCAGCTCTGGACCAAACTTGGCACACACACCTAACTGTGAATACAAGCAGCGTTTGGGGGTTACTGCCCTGGGAATCTGGGAGTTGTAGTTCTTTCTTATCCAGAGAACACTGAGCCCAGCCAACGATGGCTCTGGACCAAACTTGGCATACAAACCCAACATGACCTACTGCAAAGACCGTCAGGGTTTGGGAGTGATTGCCCTGGGGAATCTGGGAGTTGTAGTTCTCTCTTATTCAGCGAGCACTGGACCCAGACAACTATAGATCTGGACCAAACTTGGCATACAAACCCAACATGACTATTACAAATACTATCAGGATTTGGGAGTGACTGCCCTGGGAATCTGGGAGTTGTAGTTCTCTCTTATCCAGTGAGCACTGAACCCAGCCTACGACGATCTGGACCAAACTTGGCATACAAACCCAACATACATGACCTACTGCAAAGACTGTCAGGGTTGGGGAGTGAGTGCCCTGGGAATCTGGGAGTTGTAGTTCTCTCTTATCCAGAGAGCACTGAACCCAGCCTATGATGGATCTGGACCAAACTTGGCATACGAACTCAACATGACCTACTGCAAAGACGGTCAGTGTTTTGGAGTGATTGCCCTGGGAATCTGGGAGTTGTAGTTCTCTCTTATTCAGAGAGCACTGAACCCAGACGACTATAGATCTGAACCAAACTTGGCATACAAACCCAACATGACCTACTGCAAAGACTGTCAGGGTTTGGGGGGTGAGTGCCCTGGAGTTCTGGGAGTTATAGTTCCCTCTTAGGGAAGGAGAGAGGGGAGGAGGAAATAGAAGGAGAGGGGAGAGAGAACTTCACTGTAGTTGACTGAACTTTGACACCACTGGGCTCAGTGTTTTGGCGGCTGTAGTTTGACAAGGTCTTCCGCCTTCTCTGCCAAACTATGAGAGATTTAGTTCAGGAGGCACCAAAACGACATGAACTCTGGCGTGTAGATGCACCCAGGGATTCACACCGAGTTCTCTCCGACTTATGACAATCCTATCGCGGGGGTCTTTCTGGGTCTTGCCTCCCTCTGAGAGACCCTTTGAGCAGGTCTGGGCAAACTTCGGCCCTCCGGGTGTTTTGGACTTCAACTCCCACCATTCCTAACAGCCTACCGGCTGTTAGGAATGGTGGGAGTTGAAGTCCAAAACACCCGGAGGGACGAAGTTTGCCCAGGCGTGTTTTAGAAGCAGAGAAGCCTCAAGACCTTGCAAACTACAACTCCCACGGTTCCGCCGCAGTCCAAAGAGCCCAGTGGTGACCAGGCCCGGCTCGAGACCCTCCTCCCTTTGCTTCCCCTTTCCTTACCGACCGCACTTTCCCCTCTTTCCCTCTTCCTCCTCCTTTTCCTCCTCCGGCCGCCAAAGGCGAGCGGGGCTGTTTTCGGAGCGCCGAGTTCAAGCCGAGTGTCGTCAACGGGAGCCGGAGCGGCGCTTTTGGGAAGCCAAGGGAGGAGGAGGCGGAGGCGGAGGAGGAAGAGGAGGGAGGCGCGAAGGGCTCTCTCTTTCCAAGGAACCGGCCCAGGCAAACGGGCGCCTTTCCCGCCTCCACGGAGAGGGGCAAGCCCTGGCAGCGGAGGGCAAAGGGCGAGGGCCAGCAACCCCCCAGCAGCAGGGTGGAGTGGCCGGACTTTGCGCTTCCTTTGCCAGGCTCCACTGCACGCGGTTCAACTTGAAGCGTCGGCCTCAATAGTTTTGCAAAGTCTGGGTTGTTGTACTTGGTTTTTCGGTCATCTTCCAGAAGCATTCTCTCCCGACGTTTCGCCCGCATCTATGGCAGGCAGGGCCGTAGCCAGGATTTTGATTGGGGGCTGAGTTTGGTTCGGGGGGCTGAGACTGGGTGGAAGAGGGTCTACCCTAGCAAACCTTTTGAATTGTTATCCCAATAACCCCATGAATGTGGGATATAATGAGCATGGTGATCAGATCATGATATGAATAAACATAACAGTTTAAATAATGTACCAGTAAGGCCTTTTCGCGGACCACCCTGAGAACTGGGGGGCTGAAGCCCCTTAGCCCCTGGCTACATGCCTGATGGCAGGCATCTTCAGAGGTTGTGAGGTCTGTTGGAAACTAGGGGGATGGGGTTTATGTCTCTGTGGGAAGTCTGCCTGCCTGTTGCCTTCTCTGCTGGGGCCTCGCCCTGGATTCCGAAGCATTGGAGCTCTGGCCGGCGAACATGCGGTCAAACGGCATTCCTTGGGCAGAGAAGGCACACAACAACAACAGGAGAAGGAGGAAGACTCTCCCGGGCAAAGGAAGAAAAGGAAGTGGGCTTGTCCTGCATGAAGGCACGGTGATCTTCCTAAACGCAGGCATGGGCCAACTTGGGCCCTCCCTCCAGGTGTTTTGGACTCCAACTCCCACCATTCCTAACAGCCTCAAGTCCCTTAAGCGGCTGAGGGGGGGGGGGGGAGGAAAGGGCCCCAGGCTGTTCGGAATGGTGGGAGTTGGAGTCCAAAAAACCTGGAGGGAAGGCCCAAGTTGGCTCATGCCTGCTCTAAAGGGAAGGGAAGTGGGAGGGAAGGGAGGGAGGGAGGGAAGGAAGGAAGGAAAGCAGAGGGAAGGAAGGAAGGAAAGCAGAGGGAAGGAAGGAAAGAAAGCAGAGGGAAGGAAAGAAAGAAAGAAAGAAAGCAGAGGGAAGGAAGGAAAGAAAGAAAGAAAGCAGAGGGAAGGAAGGAAGGAAAGAAAGAAAGAAAGCAGAGGGAAGGAAGGAAGGAAAGAAAGAAAGCAGAGGGAAGGAAGGAAGGAAAGAAAGAAAGCAGAGGGAAGGAAGGAAGGAAAGAAAAAGAAAGCAGAGGGAAGGAAAGAAAGAAAGAAAGAAAGCAGAGGGAAGGAAGGAAAGAAAGAAAGCAGAGGGAAGGAAGGAAATGAAAGGAAGGAAGGAAAGCAAAGGGAAGGAAAGAAACCAGAGGGAGGGAAGGAAGGAAATGAAAGGAAGGAAAGAAAGATAACAAAGAGAAGGAATGAAAGAAACCAGAGGGAAGGAAGGAAGGAAGGAAACCAGAAGGAGGGAAGGAAGGAAAGAAAGCAAAGAGAAGGAAGGAAAGCAAAGAGAAGGAATGAAAGAAACCAGAGGGAAGGAAGGAAAGAAAGAAAACAAAGGGAAGGAAGGAAAGCAGAGCGAAGGAAGGAAGGAAAGGAAGGAAAGAAAGAAGGAAAGAAAGAAAGCAGAGGGGAGAAAGTTAAGCGGGAAGAAGAAGTTAAGAGGAAAAGTAAGGACTAAAGAGGGAATCGGGAAACAAAGCTAAGAGGCAAGAAAGGAGGGGAAAGGGGGTTAAGAAGGAAGGAAAGCAACAGTGTAGAGCAAAGAAGGAAAGTAGCTAAGAGGAAAGAAAGAAGTTGGGAAGAGTTCAGAGGGAAGGAAGGGGTGAAGAGGAAAAATGGAGTTAAGGCAGAAGAAGGAGTTAAGAGGGAAAGAGTTAGGAAAGAAAAGGGATTTACGAGGGACTGATGAAAGGAAAAGGAAGAAAGAAGCAGCCAAGCCTTTGAAGGTGCAAGGCTATTGAATGTGAATCAAGGTGGCCAATTACAACATCCACACTTTCCTCAAGCAGGCAAGAGTTCTTTCTCCCACCCTGGATATTCCATAGATGTGGGTGAAATGACAGGAGAGAATGCTTCTGGAACATGGCCATACAACCTGGAAAACTCACCGCAACCCAACTTTTGACTCTGAAAAATGAATAAATCAGGGCCAGCTAACATCTCCCAACAAAGGATTCCCTCAGGCAGAAAGCAGCCAGACCTTGAAGCTGAAAGACTATTTCATTCACACTTGCCTCCAACAGGCAAGAGTTCTTTCTCCCACCCTGGACATTCCACAGATAGATAGAGAGAGAGAGAGAGAGAGAAGATAGAGGGAGGAGAGAGGAGAGAGGAGAGAGGAGAGAGAGAGAGAGAGAGAGATACCCCATTTTCCTAGTTTCCAACAGACCTCACAACCTCTGAGGATGCCTGCCATAGATGCGGGCGAAACATCAGGAGAGAATGCTTCTGGAAGATGGCCAGGCAGACCGGAAAACTCTCAGAAACCCGAAGAATGTAATACCGTAATAATAATAATAATAATAATAATAATAATAAATAGGTTGCTAGAAGTTTTTCGGCCTGAATGGCCATTTTCTGGAAGCACTCTCTCCTGACGTTTCGCCTGCATCTATGGCAAGCATCCTCAGAGGTTGTGAGTTCGCCTATAGGTGCAGGCGAAACGTCAGGAGAGAGTGCTTCTGGAAGCATGGCCATACAGCCCAGAAAACTCACAGCAACCTAGTAATATCCGGCCATGAAAGCCTTCGACAACACAACAACAACAGCAATCTGACAATATAGCCCTACAGTTGACTCTCACTTAGCTGGATCTCTCAAGCAACCGGTGGGAAAAGACGGAAGGAAGGCAAGAGTGAAGCGGGAAGAAGGAAAAGAGAAGAAGGAAAAGAGTGACAAGGAAAGGAAGGAGGCAGTTTAGAGTTGGCAAGAAGAGAGCGAAGGTCCTACCTGTTGCGTGGCGAGGCCGGGATAGGTGTCCGGATGGCCTGGCGACCCGCTGCTGCCCCGGGAGGAGGTGTCGAAGCTGCCGGGGAAGTCCTGGTACATGGTCCGAGGAGGCGCCCACCTTCCCGGGGCCCCGCCTCGACTCCCTTCCCTTCTTTCCGGACCCTCAAAACTCAGCCTTGGCTCCCCCTCCTCCCCTTCCTTCCCCTTGAAAGACAACCCAAGACAACCCTTAGGACTAATGCATGGAGATGCTGCTGCTTTTGGGAAGGATCCTTTCTTCCCCTTCCTGGCTTCCTCCTCTTCTCTCTCTCTCGCTTCCTGTAGTTTTCAATCAAGGGCGACCTTCGCCTCCTGTGTAATTAAAGCGGGAGGGAAGTGCCGGCTTCCTGCTCCAAGGTGACTCAACTAGCCTCACGTCGGAAGCGCCTTATTGGTTGGGGTTGGACAACAATACTCCTCTGGGTTATAGAGGCAGGCAGATAGATCCTAGGTCGCTAGATTGATCTTCGCCTGGTCTCTGGGTTTGTTTGGTTTCCTTCCTCCCGACTTCCTGCCTGGCTCTCCCCCCTCCCTCTGAGTTCAAGCCCGGGCTCTCGCGCCTGCTGCCATCCTTCCTCCGAGCTCTGCCATCGGAAGCTCGCCTCCTCTTTCCAAGACCATGTGGATTCGCCAAACGTCAAGCCAGGAGGCTTTTTTGGGGGGTGGGGCCACGCCCCTTTTACTTCTCTGACGCAACTCGGAAGGAACCTCCCATTTTTGGAAAAGGGAGGGGGGGGAAGAAGAGAGGGCGCGACCATTCTGCCTCTTCTTAAACCCGGCGCAGTCCATTTGCCTACTCGCTGCCCCACCCCCACCACCCCAAGTGAATGGTCTCGTCCGGCTTGAAAGCACGATTCCTCTCTTTTCTACTACCCCCCACACACACATTGGACGCACAGTTGGTCTCTTCCATTGTCGCAGGCCCTCCTGGCCAAAGATGGGCATTTGCGTCGCGCGACGCCAGCGCGGGTTTCCTTGGCGAGAGTGACGTAGCAGGCGCGAGGGATTCCCTGCGTGAGAGGGGAGGGGAAGGGGGGGGGGCGTACCGAAATACCCATAATGCGAACCGAAACCGCTTCACCTCCCTTCAAAGCTGGATCTCGATTCATGTCAAGGGCTCTTGTGGTGGTCTACTTCCAACTCTAAGGTTTATTCTCAAAGGTTTTCATGACCGTCATCAGTAGGTTGCTGTGAGTTTTCCGAGTTGTATGGCCATGTCCCAGAAGCATTTTCTCCTGAGGTTTCGCCCACATCTATGTCAGGCATCCTCAGAGGTCTGTTGGAAAACTAGGCAAGTGCAGGGGTTAATATATCTGCCCAGGGTGTAAGAAATAACTCTTGTCTGCTTGAGGCAAGTGTGAATGTTGCAATTGGCCACTTTGATTAGCATTGAATGGCCTTGCAGCTTCAAAGCCTGACTGGTTGCTGCCTGGGGCAATCCTTTACAAACACTAAATTAGAAGTAAACATGGAAGTATTCATAATAATAATTACCGTGGTGCCTTCATGCTACAGTAGAGTTGTGTCCTACTTTGGGGGAGCATTTCCAGTGTGGAATGAATGCAGTTGGACACATTTATGCATGGGATAGAAAAGGTGAATAAAGAAAAATTATTTTCTTTGTCACAAAACACTAGGACTAGAGGGCACTCCCTGAAGCTCCAAGGTAGGAAAATTAGGACTAATAAAGGGAAATATTTCTTCACCCAGAGGGTCATTGGGTTATGGAACTCACTTCCAGAAGAGGTTGTGACAGCTGTCAGCCTGAACAACTTCAAGGCAGGATTAGACAGATTCATGGATACCAAGGGTATCGGTAGTTACTGAAAAGGACATTCAAGTGCCACCTCGGAGTTGGTTGAGGTAGGCAGGATTTCCCTGGGTACTGGTTGTGGGGGGTCGGGAGCAGGTGAGGGTTTTGCCCTCCCTTCTGCTCGAGATCCCCGTGTACAACTGGTGGGCCACTGTGTGACACAGAATGCTGGACTAGATGGGCTGAGGTCCGATTCAGCATGGCTCTTCTTATGTTCTTATGTTCTTATTATTTATTTATTTACATTATTTTTACCCCACTCTTCTCACCCCCCACAGGGGGACTCAGAGCGACTAACAATGGCACCGATTCGATGCTGCAATAAAATACAATAAGAAGATAAAAACAGACAAATGCCATAGATTAAAACAGAGGTCGGGAACCTTTTTGACTCAGAGAGCCATAAAAGCAAAATATTTGGAAATTTATTTCAGTGAGAGCCATATACTTTAATATATAATATATTTTAAGACTGAATTCAACTAAATGTGAGTATATACGCACATACGATAAGAAAAGGATTTCCCCGGCAGAATGATGGGACACTTCAGACCTGGCTCTGGACTCTGGGAAGGAAGAGAAAACAGAAGGAAGGGGGAGGAAAGATAGAGGAAATAAAGGGGGGAGGGGGAGAGGAAGAAAGAAAAGAAGAACAAACTATGGAAAAGGAAGAAAAGGAAAGCAGGAGAGAGACAAGGAGGGGAAGAGAAAGAAGGAAATGGGAAGGGAGGAAAGGAAAGGGTGGGGGAAAGAAAGGAAAGGGAGTGAGGAAAAGTAAAATAATGAAGAGAAAAGAAGAAAAGAGAAGGGGAGAGAGAGGGAAGTGAAAAGAAATGAAGGAGAAGGAAAGGAGGACTTGGGGAAAAAGAATAGAAGAGGAAGGAAGAGGGAGGGAGAATGGAGGAAAGTAGGAAGGAGAGAAGGAGAAGAAAAGGGTGAAGGGGGAGAAAGAAAGGAAGAAAGAATAAAAGAAAGGGAGAATGGAGGAAAGAAGGAAGGGGAGAGAGGGAGGGAAATGAAGGAGAGAAGGAGAAGGAAAGGGTGAAGGGGGAGAAAGGAAGGAAGAGGAAGGAAGAGAGGGAATGGAGGAAAGGAAGGGGAGAAAGGGAGGGAAAAGGAAGGAGAGAAGGAAAAGGAAAGGGTAAAGGGGGAGAAAGGAAGGAAGAGGGAGAGCCAGATGCAATCATGAAAAGAGCCACATCTGGCTCCCGAGCCGTAGGTTCCCTACCCCTTGGATTAAAACAACATTAGTTACAAAGCCTTTTCCATTACAACAATCACAAGGTCAGATTCAATTTTCAGTGTCATTATATCCATTAGCCAAACACCTGGTTCCACAACCACGTCTTTAATTTTCTTCTTCTGAAAGAAAGACATCACTGAACCTGTCATGACAATGGGCCCCTGGGAGATGTAGTTTGATGAGGTCTTCTGCCGTTGACACGTTGACAATGATTTGTCATCCTGGGAATTCATAGTTTTACAAGGTTTGTAGTCTTCTCTGCCAAAGAGTGTTGAAGTCTCCCCAAACTACAATTGCCAGGATCCCAGGACATTCCAGGACATTGAACCCCAGCAGTTAAAGTGGTGCCAAACTGCATTCATTCTACAGTGGAGGTGAACCCCTAAATGAGGTCTGTTGGAAACTAGGCAAGTGAAGTTTGGGTTGTTATGTAAGTTTTTTGGGCTATATTTATTTATTATCTCAAATTTCTAGACCGCTACTCCACGAGGGCTCGGAGTGGTTTACAGCAAAATAGAAGTAAACATAAACAAGCAGATACAACAGTTATAAAATACACAAGACAAGACATATACTATTAACTACAAACAAACAAATTGTGTCATTCCTAGCTAATCCTAGCTGGACCATAGTTGCAGGGCTCAAGGAGGGATCGGTCATAGGTAAGGGGAGCCTTAGCGGCCTGGGTCTTCTCAGCCATGAAAAACAAGAGGCAACACCGTAGTGTATAAACTAGAAGAACTAGTCAGGCAAAACAATGAATACAATAGACAGAAGTATATCAAATAGTAATCTATTGAGAATCAAAGAGTCAATATATCAAATACCACAATGGGATAGATGAGGGGTAGGGGTACAAGTGGATGAGCCACTATGCGAGTACACCGAGATACAATCAATAAACATTCAGTAAATCACATGCATCATAGCAGTATAAACAGAACATATTAAGAAGCCATGGGCCAAGAAAGAAAAGATAAATCCTTCCTGGTAATGGAAACGCTACAGTTCAAAATATATCACAAAAGTACCATGGTGGGTGTCAATGAGCTGTAGGTTGTGGTGGGAGGATCCCAGGGTGTTCCGTGTCAAGCGGAGAGGCAAATGCACGACAGGAGACACTCAGTGAGGCCCAAAGTCCTAAGGCGCATGAGCGGACATGCGCAATGGCATGCCGCTAGTGTTGCTGGGCGTTGTAGTCCTGTCGGGATGCACAGTAGGCCAAACAGCGCAATGCGCATGTGCGGGAGACGCTTGTAATGACGCTCCAACTTCGGTAAGGATCACGCGTAGATAGAAGCACGGTCCAACACGATTTTATTGCAGGTACAACACTTGTAAAGCTAAAGCACCGTCCCGCCACCCAAACACACCTTTTATACCCAAACCCCCCTCCCCTTGCCCATGCAATGTCCAGGCAGGGTTGCACCATATCCGGGTGAATCAGCAAATCCCATAGTCCCAAGGGATGTGACCTCATTAGTCTCTGAGTCAGCATTAATAGTTCATTGTCCAATGTCCAAGTCCAGAAGAGGTTACCTCACTTCCCCTGGAGGCACCTGGAAGTTACATCACTCCCAGACTGACTCAGCATAGTCCTTCAGTAACTAGAGCAAAGGTCACTTTACTTCCCGGAGAACTGGGACAAAGGTCAGCACCACCTCATGGCAGGCTGGAAACCTGAACTTCTTCCAAGCTCAGATTTCCCAGATCTGACAACGCTCAGTGGCGGCCCGCAAAGGATGATGGTAAGGGTAGTTCGGAGAGGCTCTAAGGGCGTCCGTGAAATGTAAAGTAAACTGGCAAATGCCGCGAAGGTCGATCAGGGGTCCGCTGTTCACAAGATGAGTGAAAACAGCAGGGGGGGGGGTTGCCTGACGGCGGGAGCTCACTCCAAGGCCGGCGGAGGGCCGTTTCGTCATAGACTTCTTCAGAGGCAAAACAGGAAATGGTCCGTCCTCCACACTGCTTGGACAACTCTTGATGATTAATCTCCTTTGAGGACGCCTATGTTTTGCCTCTGAAGAAGTCTTTATGACGAAACGGCCCTCCGCCGGCCTTGGAGTGAGCTCCCGCCGTCAGGCAACCCCCCCCCCCTGCTGTTTTCACGCATCTTGTGAACAGCGGACCCCTGCTCGACATTCGCGGCATTTGCCAGTTTACTTTACATTTCACGGACGCCCTTAGAGCCTCTCCGAACTACCCTTACCATCATCCTTTGTGGGCCGCCACTGAGCGTCTCCCGCACATGCGCATTGCGCTGTTTGGCCTACTGTGCGTCCCGACAGGACTACGACGCCCAGCGACACTAGCGGCATGCCATTGCGCATGTCCGCTCATGCGCCTTAGGACTTTGGGCCTCACTGAGTGTCTCCTGTCGTGCATTTGCCTCTCCGCTTGACACGGAACACCCTGGGATCCTCCCACCACAACCTACAGCTCATTGACACCCACCATGGTACTTTTGTGATATATTTTGAACTGTAGCGTTTCCATTACCAGGAAGGATTTATCTTTTCTTTCTTGGCCCATGGCTTCTTAATATGTTCTGTTTATACTGCTATGATGCATGTGATTTACTGAATGTTTATTGATTGTATCTCGGTGTACTCGCATAGTGGCTCATCCACTTGTACCCCTACCCCTCATCTATCCCATTGTGGTATTTGATATATTGACTCTTTGATTCTCAATAGATTACTATTTGATATACTTCTGTCTATTGTATTCATTGTTTTGCCTGACTAGTTCTTCTAGTCTTCTTAGCCATGGCCATGTTCAAGAAGCATTCACTCCTGACGTTTCGCCTGCATCTATGGCAGGCATCCTCAGAGAGGTTGTGAGGATTCTGGCCATGAAATCCTTCAGCAATACAAGTGGGGTTTATCTATCTGTGGAATGTCCAGGGTGGGAGAAAGAACTCTTGTCTGCTTGAGGCAAGCGTAAATGTTGCAATTGGCCACTTTGATTAGCATTTAATGGCCCTGCAGTTTCAAATTTTGGCTTCTTCTTGCCTGGGGGAATCCTTTGTTGGGAAGTGTTAACTGGCCCTGATTGTTTCAGGTCTGGAACACTCAAAAACAGGGGAATTCCAAACAAGAAACAATTGGGGCCAGCGAATCACCTCCCAACAAAGGTTTCCCCCAGGCAGTAAGCAGCCAAGCTTTGAAGCTGCAAGGCTACTTAATGCTTTTTCCCCCCCGTGTCAGGAGCGACTTGAGCAGCTGCAAGTCACTTCTGGTGTGAAAGAATTGGCCGTCTGCAAGGATGTTGCCCTGGGGACACCTGGATGTTTGAAGTTTTACCATCCTTGTTGGAGGCTTTTCATGTCCCCACATGGGGAGATGGAGCTAACAGAGGGAGCTCATCTGTGATTTCCCCAGATTCAAACCTGTCTTCAGTCCTGTTGGCAAAGGGTTTAACCCATTGCGCCACCGGGGGCTCCGGCTATTCAATGTTAATCAGGGTGATTATTTACAACTTTCACATTTGCCTCAAGCAGACAATAATTCTTTCTCCTACCCTGGACATTTCACAGATATATAAACCCCACGTGCCTAGTTTTCATCAGATGGCACAACCTCTGAGGATGCCTGCCATAGATGCAGGCGAAAAGTCAGGAGAGAATGCTTCTGGAACATGTACATACAGCCTGGAGAATTCACAGCCACCCAACTTTAGGGTTCTGCAAAACCAGGTGGGCCCTAAACGAATCCCAACAAGACAGAATCTTAAAACCTGGCTCTTCCGCTGTGCCTTCGAAGATTAATCATATAATCTCATGCCACCATTCGCCCTCAATATCTGCTTTGAGTGTACACCCCCACCTTTTTTTTTACACGAATGTCCTTTCTTGACTTCTCTGGAAAGAGCCTTCTCCCTCACAAATAATTTGCCCCACAGCTATCTCACCCCCCTGTTTTTATCTTTCTATTTTAATCTGTACATGTGGCCCACTCATTGTCCTGCGTCATAAAGGGTTTTATTTTATTGTAATTTTATAGTAATTGATGTATTTTATGGTTTATGTTCTATGTAATTGATTATGTTGTTTTTGATTGATTTTATTGTGTTGTGGTGTTGATGGGCTTGGTCTCATGTAAGCCGCCCCGAGTCCCCGTTGGGGAAATGGTAGCAGGGTACAAATAAAGATTATTACTATTACTATTATTATTGTTGTTGTTGTTGTTGTTATTAAACTGCAGCTATACTGTAGAATGAATGCAGTTTGACCCTGCTTTCACTGCCCTGGCTCCATGCCATGAGTTCCCAGGAGATGTAGTTTGGTGAGACATCAGCAGAAAAAGCAGGAGACCAGGCAAAACTACAACTCCCAGGATTCCACAGCATGGAGCCATGACCATTAAAAGTGAGGTCTAACTGCCTCTTCAGTGTAGTGGCAATTCTGAAGAGGAAATCCGTTCTGGATCTACCCTGCTATGTAATGCAGTGTATTATGTGTTCAGTGTAGAACCAGCCTTGCTTAGAGATTCATCTCCACTGTAGAATGAGTGCAGTTTGGCACCACTTTAACGGCTGAGGTTCAATGTTATGGGATCCTGGGAGTTGTAGTTGTAACCCCAGAACTTTCTCTCGTCCTGAACATTCCACAGATAGACAAACCCCACTTGCCTAGTTTCCAACAGATCTCTCCACCTCTGAGGATGCCTGCCATGGATGTGGGCGAAGTGGGCCACTTTGGGTCTCCTTTGGGAGAGGAATGTAATATCATAATAATAATCTGGCAATATATTTCTACAGTGGACTCTCAGTTAGCCGGAACTCTCAAGCAACTGGCAAAAACTACAGGAAGGGGCTCTATTTCTGCCTTGGTCAAACCACACCTGGAATACAGCGTTCCGTTCTGAGCACCACAATTGAAGGGAGATGTTGACAAGCAGGAATGTGTCCAGAGGAGGGCAACTAAAATGATCAAGGGTCTGGAGAACAAGCCCTATGAGGAACTGCTTAAAGAGCTGGGCATGTTTAGCCTGCAGAAGAGAAGACTAAGAGGAGACATGATGAGGTCCATCTATAAATATGTGAGGAAAAGTCATAGGGAGGAGGGAGCAAGCTTGTTTTCTGCTGCCTGGAGACTAGGACGTGGAACAATGGCTTCAGACTTCAGGAAAGGAGATTCCCTCTGAACATTAGGAAGAACTTCCTGACTGTGAGAGCTGTTCAGCAGTGGAACTCTCTGCCCCCGAGTGTGGTGGAGACTCCTTCTTTGGAGGCTTTGAAACAGAGGCTGGATGGCCATCTGTCAGGGGTGCTTTGAATGCGAATTTCCTGCTTCTTGGCAGGGTGTTAGACTGGATGACCCACAAGGTGTCTTCCAACTCTTATGATTCTATGCTGTGGAATCGTGGGGCTTGTAGTTTGGCAGGGCACCGGCGCTCTGGAGACCTTGTCGAACTACAATTCCCGATGCTTCTGCTACTCAGTGGGATCCTTGAACTCCCAGGGTCCCAGGGACCTTCCACACACCCTTATATCCCAGAATATCAAGGCAGAAAATCCCCCAGTATCTACTTTGAACTGGGTTATCTGAGTCCACACTCAGATAATGTGGGATATCCTAGCTTGATATTCTGGGATATAAGGCTGTGTGGAAGGGCCCTCAGAAAGCCCAGTTCAAAGCAGGTATTGTGGGATTTCCTGCCTTGATATTCTGGGATATAGGGCTGTGTGGAAGGGCCCTCAGAAAGCCCAGTTCAAAGCAGGTATTGTGGGATTTCCTGCCTTGATATTCTGGGATATAGGGCTGTGTGGAAGGGCCCTCAGAAAGCCCAGTTCAAAGCAGATAATGTGGGATTCTCTGCCTTGATATTCTGGGATATAGGGCTGTGTGGAAGGGCCCTCAGAAAGCCCAGTTCAAAGCAGATATTGTGGGATTCTCTGCCTTGATATTCTGGGATATAGGGCTGTGTGGAAGGGCCCTCAGAAAGCCCAGTTCAAAGCAGATATTGTGGGATTTCCTGCCTTGCTATTCTGGGATATAGGGCTGTGTGGAAGGGCCCTCAGAAAGCCCAGTTCAAAGCAGGTATTGTGGGATTTCCTGCCTTGATATTCTGGGATATAGGGCTGTGTGGAAGGGCCCTCAGAAAGCCCAGTTCAAAGCAGATAATGTGGGATTTCCTGCCTTGATATTCTGGGATATAGGGCTGTGTGGAAGGGCCCTCAGAAAGCCCAGTTCAAAGCAGGTATTGTGGGATTTCCTGCCTTGCTATTCTGGGATATAGGGCTGTGTGGAAGGGCCCTCAGAAAGCCCAGTTCAAAGCAGGTATTGTGGGATTTCCTGCCTTGCTATTCTGGGATATAGGGCTGTGTGGAAGGGCCCTCAGAAAGCCCAGTTCAAAGCAGGTATTGTGGGATTTCCTGCCTTGCTATTCTGGGATATAGGGCTGTGTGGAAGGGCCCTCAGAAAGCCCAGTTCAAAGCAGATAATGTGGGATTTCCTGCCTTGATATTCTGGGATATAGGGCTGTGTGGAAGGGCCTGTGGAAGGGCTCAGGGATATGTGTGGAAGCCCATTTCAAAGCAGGCATTGTGGGGTTTCCTGCCTTGCTATTCTGGGATATAGGGCTGTGTGGAAGGGCCCTCAGATAACCCATTTCAAAGCAGGCATTGTGGGATTTCCTGCCTTGCTATTCTGGGATATAGGGCTGTGTGGAAGGGCCCTCAGAAAGCCCAGTTCAAAGCAGTTCAAAGTATTGGGATTTCCTGCCTTGCTATTCTGGGATTTGTGTGGAAGGGCCCTGCCTTCAAAGCTATTCTGGGATATAGGGCTGTGTGGAAGGGCCCTCAGAAAGCCCAGTTCAAAGCAGGTATTGTGGGATTTCCTGCCTTGCTATTCTGGGATATAGGGCTGTGTGGAAGGGCCCTCAGAAAGCCCAGTTCAAAGCAGATAATTTCCTGCCTTGGGGATTTGTGGGAAGGGCCCTGCCTTGATATTCTGGGATATAGGGCTGTGTGGAAGGGCCCTCAGAAAGCCCAGTTCAAAGCTGTGTGAGGGCCCTCATTGTATTGGGGATTTCCTGCCTTGATATTCTGGGATATAGGGCTGTGTGGAAGGGCCCTCAGAAAGCCCAGTTCAAAGCAGGTATTGTGGGATTTTCTGTCTTGATATTCTGGGATATAGGGCTGTGTGGAAGGGCCCTCAGAAAGCCCAGTTCAAAGCAGATAAGGATGCTAGGCTTCTCTGGAGGAAGGAATAAACGTGTTATCTCCAGGTCGAAGAGGGAGAGTTATGCCCCGCAATTGGGAATGAAAACAAGAGGAGTCCGTGGGATTTCACGGCCAGGAAACACGAGGCCGGGGGAGGGGGCCACCTCCTTCATCTCCCCAGAAGTGGCGTGGAGAAACTGGTGCGTCAAAGCCGTGCGTCAAAGCGCTTTGGAAAGGAAAACAAACCCTCCAATGCAAAGGGAGGGGAGGGGGCACCTGTACTGCAGAACAGATATGGGCACACTTGGGCCCTCCCTCCAGGGGTTTTGGACTTCAACTCCCATCATTCCTAACAGCCTCAGGCCCCTTCCTTTTCCCCCTCAGCCGCTTAAGCGGCTGAGGGGGAAAAGGAAGGGGCCTGAGGCTGTTAGGAATGATGGGAGTTGAAGTCCAAAACCCCTGGAGGGAGGGCCCAAGTGTGCCCATGCCAGGTGTCGAATGAATCCAGGTTGGCCTTTCTAGGAAGGGAAGTGCCACAAGGTGGACTGGGCTTTGGCCAAACGGCGACTGCAAGCGCCCCACAGCCTCTGGAGCCTTCCTTCGTGGGGGAGGGACTTCCTTGGCTCCGGCTTGGGCCGGGCTCCCTTTCCCAGCCACCCCAAGAGGAGGGCCGTCCTTTCTGAGCGCCTTCCAGGAAAGTTACGTGACTGACGGGCAGAGGCGCGGCCGGATCCGAAGCGGGGCGGAGAAAGGCCAAAGGGGGCAAAGAGCAGCGAGGCTGGGAGGAGGGGGAGGGACGGGTGGTGGAATTTCCCCTGGAAAGGACGTGGATCCGGAGATGTTGAGGCCGGGAAAGGTGGTGGAGGAGGACATAGGGCGTCTCCTAAACCTGCTGGGTATCCACACACTTGGGGCCCCTTCCACACACAGCTTGAATACAATCCACTTTGAACTGGATCATATGGCAGTGTGGACTCTGATAATCCAGTTTGAAACAGATATTGTGGATTATCCCACATTATGCGCTTTGAACTGGAATATATGGCAGTGTGGACTCAGATAACCCAGTTCAAAGCAACTATTGATTATCTGCCTTGATATTCTGGGTTATATTGCTGTGTGGAAGGGCCCACAGATACAAGCACAAAATCCCACATTATCTTCTTTGAACTGGAATATATGACAGTGTGGACTCAGATAACCCAGTTCAAAGCAACTATTGATTATCTGCCTTGATATTCTGGGTTATATTGCTGTGTGGAAGGGCCTACAGATACAGGCACAAAATCCCACATTATCTTCTTTGAACTGGAATATATGGCAGTGTGGACTCAGATAACCCAGTTCAAAGCAACTATTGATTATCTGCCTTGATATTCTGGGTTATACTGCTGTGTGGAAGGGCCCACAGATACGGGCACAAAATCCCACATTATCTTTGAACTGGAATATATGGACTAAATAATCCAGTTCAGATGAGAGACTGTGGATCAGGGGTGCTCACACTTTTTCAGCATGCGAGCTACTCTTAAAGTAACCAAGTCCAAAAGATCTACCTGCCCCCGCCACCGTGTGCTCCCGCGCACTCCCGCCGCCGCGCATGCTCCTGCTGCTGTTTTCCGCCTGTGCAGCGCTTCTTCCGCCTGCAGGGCATTGCAGGAAGGAGAAAGCACGAGGCGGGGCATCCAGAAGGAGCGCTCCGCCCTGCCTGTCTCGCTGGCAATGGAGGCTGCACAGCTGCTTCTGGACGAGAGAGAGGCAGGGCGCTCCCTCCAGAGGCCCCGCCTCGTGCTTTCTTCTTCCTTCAATGCCCCGCAGGTGAAAGAAGCACCGTGAGAGCAGAAGCCAGCAGCGGGAGCGCGCGTGTGCACAGGGTGTGCGCGCGCATGGCAGGAGCACCCCATCTGGCTGGTGAGGCCCGAAGATCACCTGAAAGAGGGCCGAAGATCTACTACCGTGTTTCCCCGAAAGTAAGACAGCGTCTTACTTTCCCCCCCGAAAAGTCCCCCTATGTCTTACTTTTGGGGTACGTCTTATATAAACTAAGACGTACCCCGTCGCCATGCCCACGTCGCCATCATGCCGCCGCTGCCGCAACCGGCCCCATCGGCCGCGGCACACCTCCGCGGCGCAGCTTTCTGTGCATGCGCGGCCGGCGGCGCACGCGCAGGAACGTCTACAGGCGCCTCTTGCTCTCTTCCCCCTCCCTTCCTTGGACGAAGGAAGGGAGGGGGAAGAGAGCAAGAGGCGTGGCGAGGCGCCGCGTCACTCTGACGTGGCGCCGCTTCTGCGCCTCTTGCTCTCTTCCCCCTCCCTTCTTTGGACGAAGAAAGGAAGGGGAAGAGAGCAAGAGGCGCCGCGTCAGAGAGGCCTGGCAGAAAGGTGCGCCGCGGAGGTGTGCCGCGGCCGATGGGCCGGTTGCGGCGGCGGCGTGGCGACGAGGTACGGCTTACTTTCGGGGTACGGCTTATATTAGCCGACCCCCCTGACACCCCCGATACATCTTACAATCGGGGGTGTCTTACTATCGGGGAAACACGGTAGTAGCTCCCGAGCTACCTAATGAGCACCCCTGCTGTGGATGATCTGCCTTGATATTCTGGGTTATATGGCTGTGTGGAAGGGACTTGCAAGTCCTCAGCATCTATGGGTGGGAAACATGTTTTAACAACACCAACAAGCCACCTTGATTTTGCCATTTTACACAGCCTTCTAACCCAAAATATCAAGGCAGAAAATCCCACAGTATCTGTTTTGAACTTGTTTATCTAAATCCACACTCAGATATTGTGGGATATTCTGTCTTGATATCCTGGAATAAAGGGCTGTGTGTAAGGACCTAAACTTACAAACCACTCATAGTTAAGGATAGGGTTGAGACAAGAGTGTCTGAACTGTTAAGTAGCTGAGGGCAGGGGGGAGGAAAGGGCCAGAGGCTGTTAGGAATTATGGGAGTTGAAGTCCAAAACACCTGGAGGGCTGAAGTTTGCCCATGCCTGGTCTAGACCAACACAGGGCCTGCGGGCCGAATCCAGCCTACTATGTCATTTTGTGTGGTCTGCAAGGTTATCAATGCCAGGGTAGCAGAGTTGCATTTATACAGCTTTACAATTACAACTTTGAAGGCAACCATAAGGCTGACGTGGCTCTCAGTGAAAATGAGCTTGACACCCCTGGCTGAGACCATAGGTCATTGGCATTCGCACAAATCAATATAATATGTAAAAGAGCAACAGCATAAAACAGTGTAAAAGAACAACAATGTAAAACATTGTAAAGGCACTATGTAAAACTTGCCATACAGGCAACATGTTACAATTGCAAAAACATAACAAGGTGTAATGAGTTATTTACTAACCATAAAAACACAACTCCTCAAATGGAGAATATCTAGTTAATCCGTACCTTGCAAATGACTGAGGCTAGGGGCTGATTGTGTGATGGGGAGGTATCCAGTGGTGATAATTTGAAACCCAATGCAAGGGGTAAGGGTTTCATTCATGGGTGGTTTGCGGTTGAAGAGATACACGATTTCAAATCAGGTCCATCTTCTTGAAACATCCTGTATAATGGGACTTAAGCACCCATAGATTTGGGTATCCATGAAGGATCCTGGAACCAAACCCCAGCAGATACCAAATGCCCATTGTATATGCCAGAATCCCAATGGTTTGGGGCTGTTTGCATGCTTTCAGGTCTTGGCATCACTTTCTTCAGAGGGTGAAAGTGGCTTGCCCAAGATCACCCAATCGGTTTCTGTGGCTGAGATCCTTAGTCTCTCAGCACTCAACCACCTATGTCACACAGGAGCCCCCAATGGTGCAATGGGTTAAACCAGGGGTCCTCAAACTAAGGGCCGAGGGCTGAATACAGCCCTTCAAGGTCATTTACCTGGTCCTCGCTCAGGGTCAACCTAAGTCTGAAACAGCTTGAAAGGACACAACAATAACAGCAACAACAATCCTATCTCATCAGCCAAAAGCAGGCCCACACTCCCCATTGAAATACTAATACGTTTATATTTGTTAAAATTGTAAGTCATTTTAATTATTGTATTGTTTTTAAGTGTCTTTTTTTGGACTACAAATAAGATATGTGCAGTGTGCATAGGAATTCATTCATGTTTTTTCCCCATTCAAATTATGATTTGGCCCTCCAATGGTTTGAGGGACTGTGATCTGGCCCTCTGTTTAAAAAGTTTGAAGACTCCTAGATTAAACACTTGTATTGGCAGGACTGCTGACCAAAAGGTCGATGGTTCGAATCCAGGGATTGGGGTGAGCTCCCGTCTATCAGCTCCAGCTTCTTATGCAGGGACATGAGAGAAGCCTCCCACAAGATGGGGGATGTCCTTACAGATGGCAAATTCTCTCACACCAGAAGCAACTTGCAGTTTTTCAAATCACTCCTGACATGAAAAAAGCCACACAGGCTCCAATAATATTTCAGATGGCTCACATTGGCACCATAGTCATTCATAAAGTTGCATTTTTGCAGCCATTGTACAACAAGTGTGAACAGTTCACAGTTGCATTGGCTAAATTCCACAAATGCAAACATTGCCTAGATGGTTATATATTCTTGCTCAATGGATACATGTTTTTCAGTGCCTTTAATGAACCAGTTCACTGGGAAGGCTGGAACCGTAGCCATCTTGCCATTTCACTGCCATGCCACACTCCCTGTAGCATGGAGAGTTAATAAGCAAGAGCATTCCCGGAGACACCATTAATGTCTCTCTGGCATTTGGCATTACTTTGCGAACAAAGATTATTAGGATGGACTCATCCCACGGTTTTTACAAGCACGTTGATGACTAAAAAAGTTGGATGTGTCCTTCGAGCCTGTGCAATGGATTTTTCTGGTGGAGCGCAGCGTGCACAGAACTCTAAACCAAAGGTTCGTCTGCCGGGGCCTAGCAAATTTGGAGGGTGGCAGAGAGGTCCTCAGGTCGTAGGTTTGGTTAGAGTTTCCTTCTCTTAGATGGTTGATCTTACAGGGTTAGACGAGCACCATCTGCCCGGGTTTGAATTTAGAGTTTTCCTTCTCTTAGGATGGTTGCCAAAAGGCTAGAGAGCCCATCCTGCCCATTGATGCTCTTTGTCGGACCCTTGAGTTGTGACCTGTCTGGCATGGGAGGCCCTACCAGTGGCTATTATGCCACCACCAGCATAGCTCACATTAATGTAAGCATTCATAAAAAGCATAAACCAAGTCAGCATGAAGCCATGGTCTGACAGTTGGACTAAATCTCCAGGGAACCAGGGTCCCAATCCTCATCCGGCTATAAAAGCCCACTGTATAACCTTCAGCAAGTCACACTTTCTCAACCTAATATAAAAGCAATGGCAAACTCTCAGGAAAAAAACTAGTCAAGAAAACACTAGGTGAGGAGGTGCCATAAGGTGGAGTCAGCTTGAAGGTACAGGACAATAAGTCGTGCAACTCTATGAGTGGCTATTTTTACGATGCAACAGCTAAATGTTGCATAGTGATATTGGTTTAAATGACACACACATGCACACACATGTGCAATAGGAAACGTCTCTCTCCCAGCCCCCCCCAAGTGCTTGTCATATATCAGAGATATTTAAGATGGAATGAGCAGTGTAATAAACAACCTTACAACAAATAGGAGTCAAATCCTAAAATTGCTGTACTTTAATCTAATGGGCAATATTTTATTACCTCCAGGAAAACTATTGCCCAACTGGGCTACTGTAAACAAAGTCATAATTTATAATCTTGTGATGCTTTATATATATAAAAAAGCTATATATGTGCATTTATGGATTTTATTGTTGCCTTGCTGATGAAGTGGGCTGTGGTCCATACAATCTTGGACTTTAATCCAACCATGATTAAAGGCCAATAGAATTTATGTTTGTAGTGTGTGTGTATTAATGTATCCATTAGAATGAGAAGGTTCTGGATAACATTGTTCATTTTGAGCACAGAGATACTGGAACATCTTGGAAATATAGTGCAAAGAGCAGGAAACATTCAGGTGAGATCATAATCAATGACATCCTTTAGTGCAGTGTTTCCCAACCTTTTTTGAGCCGCGGCACACCTTTAACATTAAAAAAATCCGGGGGCACACCACCAACCAAAATGACACTCTAACACAGTAAAGAATGGCTGGGGGATGGTGACCTGCTGGGAGCAGCTGCTGGGAGTGCCGAAGCTGGGGGAGGAGCCAGGCCGCACCATGCCCCACCCCTCCATGCGGCTTCAGTTCTCCCACAGCTTTGCCAGCCTTGAGGGGGCAGTGCCAAGCCAGCGGTGGCAGAGCCAGCACAATGCTGGCTTGGCACTGCCCCCTCAAGGCTGGCAAAGCTGTGGGAGCGTTGAAGCCGGGGAGAGGGGGCAGAGCCAGGCCGTGACATGCCCCGCCCCCTCCCCCCAGCTTCAGTTCTCCCACAGAGGAGAAGCATGAGCGGTGGACGAGCTTCAGTAGGCGGGGCTCCTCCGCGCGGCTTCAGCGAGCGAGGGGTGAGAGTCGTGGTGGGAGTCATGGCAGATTGGAGGCTGGCTGGGGAAATGGCCGAAGGAGGTGGTGCCCCGGCCCCTTCTTTTTCTTCACCGCCACTCGGCCCTTCCTCCTCCTCTCCCAAGCAGCAGGACTTCGGCAGGAGGAGGGGGGAAGGAAGGGGGACAGAAAGCTTTTCTCCCGGCACACCTGATGATCGCTCACGGCACACTAGTGTGCCACGGCACACTGGTTGAGAAACACTGCTTTAGTGATTATTGACTCTATATATGAAAATACAGGCAGATCTCAGGAAAGCCAATGATAAAGAAACTCCTTTTTAAAAAGATTTTGCACACTACCAGAACCAAATTAATACTTCTTATGCTGTGCATAATTTGATATCTCCCCAGCATTGATAGGATGGCAAAGGAAGATTGGAGAAATATAGACCTTTGTGGGTTGGATTGCAGCGTCCTATGCAAAAGAGCTTGCATAGGAAAAGAACATGATTCTCCTCTAGCTGATTTGACTGTAACTGGTATATATTGGTCTACAACAAGCAAGATAAGCAGCTGCTACCTCCAGAATCCCTTCCTGAGTATGCATATTCAGCAGAATAGGAGAGAACAAATAAGCCTGCCCTACCAGCTACATCAGCATGTTAAAATGTTTGAGCACTCGGATAGAAAATATGAGAAAAGTGGATGAAAGAAAAGTTAATCCCTGGATACATTTTGGAAAAAGTCTTCAAGTGGTTTCTGTAAGGTTCAAAATGTTTTCATTTATTGATTTATACATGGCTCCTAAACCAAATGCATTCAAAGTTAATGTGTGTTCTGTAGACGATGAGCTTGTTATTGTTGTGCGCCTTCAAGTAATTTCTTACTTATGGTGGCCCTAAAGAGAACCTATCATAGGGTTTTCTTGGCAAGATTTGGTCAGAGGGGGTTTGCCCTCTGTTCTGCAAACATATCAGTATCAAAATTGCAGTTCCTGGAGCCAGAAGTGATGCAAGACCAGCCAATTCCTAGAACCAGTAGCGATGCAGCATCATTTTCAGGAGCATCTTAAGCAACAATGGTCTACGGGAAAGGACCTCAGTTGACATCCACAATATTCTTGCATAGTGTTTCCCATACTCTGGTCTTTCGGGCGTTTTGGACTTCAACCCCCAGAAACTTCAGCTGCTTGGACCAATAATGGACCTGGTAACTGAAGTGATAGTTGATGGTTGGTTTCTTTCATACATTTTTACCCTGCACTCCTTACACCATTTTGTCTTACCATGACTTTTTGAGATACCAAATAATTCATTAAGAACTGTGTGCTTTCAGATACTTTTGGACTTATGGTGGCCTAAAGGCAAGCCAATCATTGGGTTTTCTTGTCAGAATTTATCCACAGAAGGCTTGTCTTTGCTTCCTACTGAGGTCAAGAGAGTGTGACTTGCGCAACGTCACCCAGTGGGCTTCTGTAGCTGCACGGGGATTCAAACTCTAGTCACCAGAAGTATAATCCAATGCTCAAAACCACTAACTACATCAAGGTAGTTAGGGGATATTTGATCCTATGTATATCCCCTGGTGGCGTGGTGGCTTAAACCACTGAGCTGCTGAACTTGCTCACTGAAAGGTTGGTGGCTCAAATTCAGGAAGCAGGGTGAGCTCCCACTGTTAGGCCCGGCTTCTGCCAACCTAGCAGTTAGAAAACATGCAAATGTGAGTAGATCAATAGGTACTGCTTCTGTGGGAAGGTAAATGCACTCCATGCAGTCATGCTGGCCACATGACCTTGGAGGTGTCTACAGACAATGCTGGCTCTTCAGCTTAGAAATCGAGGTGAGCACAACCCACAGAGACAGACACATCTAGACTTTATCGTTACTTTATATCCAAGTCACAGTGAATACTTTCACCATTGTGTAGACTGTACTGGTTAACAAAATAAACTTACCAAAAGACTATCTTGAAGGAGCTGGGTAGATCTTATACCAGTGACTGGGTGGCACAATGTAGGCTCCAATGTGCTGACAAGTTATTTTTATGATTGCCATGATTGCCACATCAAACACCTGTAAACTTCCAAACCTGATTGCCATGTAAAGTGTGAAGTGGCATTAGCACTAATGCCCATTTAAAAAGTAAAATACTATGGGTGGAACTATTTTGGGAACTTGTACAAGCATAACTAGGGGTTAGGGGAATTTACACCAGCGTGGACATTGCACAAGTATCTAATATACATATCAATAATCACAGCTTTAGAGGATAGTAACAATTCCCTGGCATTGTGTTATTATAAAATGTAGTACTGCCTGGTTTCTAACCAAGTGATGCCTTGCCAGATCTTATGTGTGAAGTACGGTAGGGTCAAACGAAGTAGACTTGAAAACATGATAATGGAAATGGTAAGGAAAAATGGGTGCTGCGGTGCCTACAATTATGACCATTTTATAGGATTTTTGATTGACAACATGCTTGATAATACTTTATTAATCACAGCAGCACTTCAAAGCCGATCATTATCATCACTGTTTTGCAGTCAGAAAGTGGCTTGCCTAAGGCTACCTCCTGAATGCCTGAGTGGGAAGGTTTCTGATACGGCAGACCAAGGTTGGGAGTGAAGTTCAGTTTAGACATGTCAGGGTTTTATTTGAAGCATTATACTTTCTCACCATGGGAGTCTGTGGGTCTAGGACAGCTATCGCATAGTAGGCTTTTATCACAGATGTAGCTAAGAGGGCAGTAGAGCATGTAGATGTTTTAGGTTGCTTATCCATAGGATTGAAAAATCTAAACCTAAACCTAAATGTGATTGTGGGTGATCAGACCTATTGATTTAGTACAGGATTTCTTAAACTTTTCTCACTCTGCCTGAGACATGAACAATGTCTCAGGCAGAGTGAGAAAAGTTTAAGAAATCCTGTACTAAATCAATTGTTCATGACCCTATTCAACTTGAGAAACTTTTATGTGTATGTATATAGGTAAAGGTAAGGTAAGGTTGTTGTGACCTTACTCATGGACAAGTATGATTTTCTTCCAAGGGTAGAGTCTTGGAGGTTGGTCTGTAAGTGGTTGTGGTGACCTATTTTGGATCCACATGGTCTTTCACAATGAGGACATAGATTTCCAGATGGAAGGTGGACACAAGAGTTTGCTTGATGTGGCTTTCTCTTGGCACATTTCTCCCTTTTGCCCTATATTCATGCCTCAAAATCCATTGGTAACAGCTGACCTCCACTTACAGTGCTCGAGGTTAGAGCTTCCCAGCTCTCAGTGTTAGTTCCACATTTCAAGGTTAGCTTTGAGCCTATCTTTAAGTGTCATAAAATGGATATATAAATAGGTGTGACAACCAAATATTTACTGATAATAATTAAGCATTTGCAAGGCTTGCAAAACAGGCTGATCCTCATTTTTATGAAGCATTTGCTACTCTATCAACTCAGTCTGTATGTAGTTGCTAACAGATTCATGTAAAGACCTAGATGGTGTTCAGAAATATTTTACTGTTGCCCATTTTTTGTGTGGCACCAGCAATGCGCTAAGGGGGTTCCATTTGGAGTCAGGACCTACAGTTTAAGAAACAATGATTTAGTAGATGTTCCAATCAGAAACAAGTTCAAAAAGTATGTTCACTGAACTGAAAAATCCTGAACCCAGGGATGTATGTCAAATACCGGGGATAAATGAGTTTATGGACATCCCACACACAAACGCAGTCCTAGTTAGAACAACCTTTCTTCAGTAGTATAATATGACAGTGGAAGTGGAGGCAGGTTTTGTTATTGTATTGTTTAAAAATCAGAAGTAAGTGATACCTGCTGATAAGTTGCAAGTAGAATGTGAAGCACATTCTGGTTCCCCTTGGTAATCTACTGGAAAATTACTGTGGTTCCTCAATTTCCTGGCCTTACTGGTTAAAAGATTATAGGAATGTTATCTAACTTTTCCAAATTCTTCAACTTCTTGTTGTGCGCCTTCAAGTCTAAGGCAAAACAAATGGCTTTTTGGGCACGATTTGCCTTCTTCTGAGGTTGGAGACTTGCCCAAAGTGATACCAAACTAGAAATATCAGTGCTATACTTATTATAGGGTATCTGTTTCCTTAGAATGGCTTTGCCTTCTTTGAGACTTTCTGCCTTATTGTAACTTCCTTAGCCCAACCAAAAATACAGTATGTATCAACATCTGGTTGCCTTTGGCAGTGAACACTGCTCTACCTTCCTTTTCCTAGCCTTCAGTCACTCAGGGATACTATGTATATATTTTTATAGTTATTTGCCATATTTGTATCCCACCCGTCTTGCCCAAAAGGGGACTCAGAGCAGCTTGCATATAAATCGGCAACAATTCAGGAAATACAGTTAAGGTTTGCCCTCCTGCTGTCTTTTGAGAGGGAAGAAAGAAAGAGAACAAACAAGTTTGTCAGTCAGATGCTAACTTTTCAGCACTTGCTATGTGCGTCAAGAATGTGACACTTATATGCCAAGACATCCAGTTCTATATTACTTCAGGAGCAGAGAATGTATCGCCCTGCGGAGGTTGTTAAACTGCAGTTCTTATTCACCATATTCATTCTAGGTAGTGGTGAGACATGATGAAAAGTGTAGTCTGAAAACATCTGACTATATATTCCCTTCCCATCTCAACTCTACCTACGGTCAGCCATCCATATTTGTTGGGGTTAGGAATGCAGGACCCTTGTAAAAGTGACACATCTGCAACCTTTTTTTTAAAAAAGAGAACCTTTCTGGGAATCTCTGGATCCTTCAGCATGACTCTGTGGTCAGCTTTTGCTGGAAATTAACCACAGAATTGCCCTGGAGGATAAAGGCCCCATCTACACTACCATATAACGCATTTTCAGAATGAAGATTAACTGCATTGAACTGGATTATATGAGTCTACACTGCCATATAAATGCTATTTATTATAATAATTATAATTATCATATAATTATTATATTATAATTATTATTTATATTAATTATAATTATTATATAATAAGTCTTATATTTAATTTAAATATGGATCTGCAAGGGTTTTGGGTGGGATGGTTATTTATGATTGTTTTTGTTGTTGTTTTGGTACGGCATTGAATGTTTACTGACTTTGTTGTTCACTGCCCTGAGTCTTTTCAAGGAGATAGGATGGTATATAAAGTTTTGTTGTTGTTGCTGCTGCTGCTGCTGCTGCTGCTGTATTATTATAGTTCAGTGAAGTTAACCTGCATGCTGAAACTGCATTATATGGCAGTGTAGATCTAGTCATAGAGATTATTAGGCAGAACATTTTAATTAAATCTGTTTTTTTAAAGAACTTTTTTTTAAAAAAGGCATTTCTGTCACACTTTTGATCAGTGATTTCACGCAGATAACAAAAGAGAATAAAACAATGTTAAAAGTGCAAACAATTTACAAAACCAAAAAACAACCAAAAAACAAAACAAAATCCCGAAACAGAAACTGCAGGGAAGAATGGATCAAAAATACATGGATACAATTAGTTACCCAGAGAGTTTCATACCAAGTCAGTCAACGAAAACCACAAAGCCAACAGTAGCCCTAGGTGTTTCTGGGCTCATATTTTGTTATGCTGGCCAGAAACACAGGGAGAGGCACAGTTGCCCACCCTTGGTTTAAAGTTGAACCATCCTATAGCAGGCCAAAAGAAAGGAGGATGAGACAAGCCTTCCTACACTGGTCCAGATCTGTATGAAATCAGTGTTTAAAACAAATTTGGAGACTAAACTGGGGGGTCAAAACTTTGCCCTTTTGGTGAGGGGTAGCTAGACCAGTGTTTCCCAACCTTTTTTGAGCCGCGGCACACTTTTAACATTAAAAAAATCCAGGGCACACCACCAACCAAAATGACACAAAATGACACTGTAACACAGTAAAGAACGGCTGGGGGATGGTGAGCTGCTGGGAGCAGCTGCTGGGAGTGCCGAAGCCAGGGGAGGAGCCAGGCCACACCATGCCCCGCCCCCTCCCCCTGGCTTCAGTTCTCCCACAGCTTCGCCAGCCTTGAGGGGGCAGTGCCAAGCCAGCATTGTGCTGGCTCTGCCACCGCTGGCTTGGCACTGCCCCCTCAAGGCTGGCGAAGCTGTGGGAGCGCTGAAGCTGGGGAGGGGGCGGAGCCAGGTGCCATGCCCCCCTTCCCCCGGCTTCAGTTCTCCCACAGCCGCCAGCTTTGAGGGGCAAGCCAGCATTGTGATGGCTCTGCCACTGCTGGCTTGGCACTGCCCCTCAAGGCTGGTGAAGCTGTGGGAGTGCTGAAGCTGGGGGAGGGGGCGGAGCCAGGCTGCGTCATGCCCCCCCTCCCCCGGCTTTAGCTCTCTCACAGAGGAGCATCAGCGGTGGACGGGCTTCAGTAGGCGGGGCTCCTCCTCCGTGCGGCTTCAACAAGCAAGGGGCGAGAGTCATGGCAGATTGGAGGCAGGTTGGGAAACAGCCGAAGGAGGCGGTGCCCCGGTCCCTTCTTCTTTTTCTTCGCCACCGCCCGTCCCTTCCTCCTCCTCTCCCAAGCAGCAGGAGTTCGGCAGGAGGAGGGGGGAAGGAAGGGGGGCAGAGAGCTTTTCTCGCGGCACACCTGATGATTGCTCACGGCACACTAGTGTGCCACGGCACACTGGTTGAGAAACACTGAGCTAGACATACACCTGTGCTTTTTTTCATGTCAGAAGTGGCTTGAGTAACTGCAAGTTGCTTCTGGTGTGAGAGAATTGGCCATCTGCAAGGACATTGCCCAGAGGACATCCCCAGATATTTTACCATCCTGTGGAAGGCTTCTCACATGTCCCTACATGGGAAATTGGAGCTGACAGATGGGAGTTCACCCCGTCTCGTGGATTCAAATCTGTGACTTTCAGGTCAGCAGTTCAGCCTGCACAAGGGTTTAACCCATTGTGCCACCTGTGCTGAACTAGTGTCAGTATGGATGGACACAGCCATTAATAAATAATAAATTAATTAAAGTCAGGATCTCTGGAGCAAGGATGCTTTTAAACTGCAATCTTAGGATTAAACCACAGAAATAATAGTTATGTTTTACATACTCTCCACCAATCTCAGTTTGGCAGGCACAGCCTTAATTAACCTTCTGCTATCCCACTTCTTTGGAACTTTAAAAGATGTCACAGCTTCTCTTTCTACCTTCCCCTTTATCTTCAGCGTGTTTCAATTGCTATGAATTGCAAAAAGTAGTTTATAAACAGTCAACTCAGTGGAAACTTGGAAGGAGAAACAACAGAGACAGGCAAAAGCAAACGGCTACAGGCCCTTCCTCGTTAATAACTTTTATCACCTTGACTTAACTTTAATGTTACTTCTTCACACATATTCAGTATTGAAGGGTATGATTATGCTACCCTGTATGTTTTAGTTGAAGAACCTGTGTACAGCTGAGATTGTGTGTGTGTGTGTGTGTGTGAGAGAGAGAGAGAGAGAGAGAAAGAAAGAGAGAGAGATTACTTTTTTAAATGCTCTGTATATTCCACCTGTTACATATGTGGGTTTGCCTTTTACACAGATTGTAATATAGCCCCTTTAGGAATCTCTAGGTCATCCCAGCACAATCTATGGTCAAGGCCCAGCCGACATTGACCTAGGGTTGCCATATAAATAAGGGACAGGTACCTAAAAATAGGGATTTTTTCACAAAAATAAGGGACACTTCCTTCAAAGTCAGATAGCCAGACAACAAACTCCCATAAAGGGCACGAAAAGAGCACTTAATGTGCACCAATGCTCTATAGTTTGTGTAATCACCATCTGAGCTTCAGACTGGTTCCATGATTTCCTATGTTATTGCCTCCCAGCATTGTTTATTCCGGTTTAAAGGTCTGAAAGTGTGCTGTAGCATGCCTTTCTGGCATGTATTTGGGAACCACCACACTATCACGCTGCCTTCAAACTGCATTAAATTGACAGTGTAGGTGTTCTACCAGGTTTTAAAATTACATTTTATCAATTCACAAGGGTCTTGTGCCCAGTTTTAGGGAAGGTTGAAGAAAGGCTATAGGTGTTGATTCTGCAATTTTAGAAGCTGGTGACTTATTTTTGAGGCAGAGGACTGGAAATGGAAACCCACTAAAAGTTGCTATCTAATTTTGGATTAGTCAACCAGTCTCCAATGCCTGGAAAGATTCATGACTTTGCATCGCCATACAGAGGTGGAGTGCCACAATTCATATTCCAAAGTGCTCAGAGCAAAGGGACCTATTAGAGCACAAAACCGTTCTCTTAATTGCACACTGCTCATCTCAAGTATTGTAACAAAATCTCTTTTGTCTCAACAATTATTAAGTTCCTCTTGACAGACACTTCAGCTATTCCTTGGAGTTGGCAAGTACAGGTCACTTCAGCATGTGGCCTGTCTGAATAGGAACCTGAAAAATAAGTGTTTCCCTTCACAGCTTGAATAGTAAATATAGAAACACTTGTGACCCTATTATCTTTAGAAGTGACTAAACCCCAGCATTTCCTGCATGTGACTCAGTGGTGTATATCGAGTACATCAGTTTCTGCAAAGGAGAGACATTTCCCCAAAAGTTTCTAAAGAACTGGCTGTGCTACAATCTGTGAAACGTAGAACAGAAATCTCAAGGAGATAAAGAGAGAGAGCAGGACATTGGCACGTTAGAATACCCCCCCCCAAATGGACCATTTGAGAGACAAGTTATAGTAATTATTACAATTAATACTATCATTATTACTGTTGTGATTAGTAGTATAGTACCAGTAGAAATAGTAATAATGTCATTATTATTGTTATAATAAAGGTAAAGGTTTCCCCTTGACATCAAGCCTAGTCAAGTCCGGTTCTGGAGAGTGGTGCTCATCTAATTTTAAGCCGAAGAGCCAGCGTTGTCTGTAGGCACCTCCAAGGTTATGTGGCTAGCATGATTGCATGGAGCGCCATTACCTTCTCGTCAAAGCGGTACCTATTGCTCTGCTCACATTTGTATGTTTTCGAACTGCTAGGTTGACGGAAGCTGTGGCTAACAATGAGAACTCACCCCATCTGCAGATTTGAACCATCAACCTTGCGATCAGCTTAGTGGTTTATTGTGCACCACCACAGCACAATAATAATGGGTATTACTATTGCCATTATTACTGTCTATTAATGTTATTACTGTTCTGCTATCACTTATACTATTATTAAATTACTATTATTACTGTTGATGCTATTATTTTAAATTTGTATAGAATCATTATAATCAAAATATTATAATAGGAGTGTATGCATTAACACCTCTCCATTGGCGCCCCCTTGCAGTGGGGGAGAGGCTTGCGTACCCTAATGAAGTTGTGAGCCATGCTGGGTCTGAAACATGGGTCACCTATCGCCAACACCTACGACTCCTCGAACGCTTTCATCAGCGCTGTCTTCGCACAATCCTAAATATACACTGGACCGACTATGTGACTAATGTTGCTGTCCTTGAGCAAGCAGGGATCACCAGCTTTGAGACCATGCTATTGAGAACACAGCTGCGCTGGGCAGGGCACGTCCATAGGATGGAGGACCACCGCCTCCCAAAGATACTATTCTATGGTGAACTCGCCACGGGTCAGCACAAGAGAGGCGCCCCCAAAAAAGAGATATAAGGACTCCCTGAAACAACATCTTAGGCTCGGCCAGATTCATCACCAACAATGGTCCACCATGGCCTCACATCAGGAGGCATGGAGATGCACTATTGATTGATTGATTGATTGATTGATTTTAATATTTGTGAGTCGCCCTCCACGTCAGTGCTCCGGGCGACTTACACATAGAACACATAAAAACAGTTCAATAGTTAAGCTAAAAAAAAAAAAAGAATTTGGTTAAAAGGTCTAATAACTCAGGCTAAGTCTGGAAGGTGACCTTAGCCATAGGCCTTTCGAAAGAGCCAGGTCTTCAATGCGGTCAGGAACTGGGGCATGTCCAGGATAGCTCTCTGCTCCGCCGGCATCGAGTTCCAAAGAACAGGGGCCGCGATGGAGAAGGCTCTTCGTCTTGTGATGTCGAGGCGAGCCTCATTCACACCTGGGATGCGGAGAAGGTCCCTGTTCACTGGACGCGGCGGCCTTAAATGGACTGGTTCGAGCAGGCGGTCTTTTAAGTAAGCTGGGCCAGCGCCATGGAGAGCCTTGAAGGTGAGCGACAAGGTCTTATGGATGGCTCTGAGCTCGACTGGCAGCCAGTGCAGGCGCTGCAAAGATGGCGCGATATGGCATCTCAGCGGTGTCCCGGTGAGGAGTCTGGCGGCTGCATTCTGCACTAGCTGGATTTTGCGAGTGGTTGACTGCGGCAACCCCACATACAAGGCATTACAGTAGTCCAGCCGCGATGTCACTGTGGCATGGACCACTATCCACATTGCTGCGGCCTCTTGGGTCTCCAAATGGGTCTCGAAGAGAAACGACAACACAGAAAGAACCGCAACTTGGAAACAACATCACCCAAGGAGACTTTCTGCTGTGCTTTCTGCAACAGAACTTGCCTATCTCAGATTGGCCTTTTTAGTCATTAACGTAAAAAGCGTGGGATGAGTCCTTCCTGAATCTTTGTTTGCGAAGTAATGCCGAGAGAGAGAGAGAGAGAGATGCATTAACAGATTAACACATATCCCCTTCTTTTGAAATTGAAAGGACCTTCATGAGAAAATTGAAATAATATATTTGAAGCAGTCTAGTGCTTTAAATCTTGAGTTAAATCTTGGGAATCCATGACCGCAGAAGATATTTAAAAAAGGGTCTGGGGTGAAGAAAAAGTTGAGAACCACTGTTTTAAATATAATACATCATTAATCCCATTCATGTTTTATTCTGTGCTTTGTGAAGACCACTGGCTAAGTAGAATAATGTTTATATTGAGTGTTTGTGTGTTGATCTCACATTCTCAAATTGAAGATATTTATACAGTTTCTAAATTGTCTTAATTTTTTCCTTTTCCTTTTCTTTCTTTCACAAACTTTTTTTTCACTTGAGGCAGTTGTGGTTCCCTTTCAATATCTCCCCCTACCCTCCCTCAGAATGCATCTACACTGTAGAATTAATATGGTTTGATATCACCTCAACTGACATGGCTCGGTGCTATAGGAAGCCTGGAAGGTGTAATTTGGTGAGGCACCAGCACTCTTTGGCTGAAAAGGCAAAATTAATTGGAAAGTCTAGATGCAGAAGCAAAGATCAGAGTCAACCCAAGACAATTTAATGCCTCAGGCAGAGGGGCAAATATCGTCTACCCTTTGAAGTGACATAACACCCAAACTGGGGAGGTGATTTTGGAAAAGTCCCCTTGCTTCTCTCCCCACTGGCAGTTGAAATGCAACAACAGGACACTGAATAACCCTACCAATTACCCCTCTTCTCCGCAACACTCAGAATCAGCTGCCTGGGGTGTCCACCTCCCTCTGGTAATGATAGGGTGGCCTTCTGCTGGAGGGATGAATCATCTTGTCTGGGGACTCTGATGGGTTTCACATTCCTGCAATATTTTTGCCCCAGAAAACACTCTGGAGTGCTTAACCATCCATTGCCCAAACAAAAGAAAGGGTTGGCCATGAGCAGAGAGACCACAGATCCAGTCTTCCTTGTGTTTCAGCTTTCCAAAATGAATATGCTAAAAATGTTCCAGTAATGTAACACCAGAAGATTAGTGCGTTGTTGTGACTTTTCCAAGCTGTGTATGGCCATGTTCCAGAAGCATTATCTCCTGACATTTCGCCTGCATCTAGGCAGGCATTCTCAGAGGTAGTGAGGTCTGTTGGAAACTAGGCAGGTTTGTTGGGAGGTGATTAGCTGTCCCTGATTGCTTTTTGTCAGGAATTCTCCTGTTTTTTGAGTGTTGTTGGTTTTTTAAATTTACTCTTATGATTTTAGAGTTTTTTAATACTGGTAGCCAGGTTTTGTTCATTTTCATCCAAAGGTTCCTTTTTTATGGACCTCTCTCAGCAGGCATGTAGCTGGGGGGGGGGGGGGAGTTGAGGGGCTTCAGCCCCCCCCCCCGAAATTCTCCGGGTGGTCCGCGAGAAGGCCTTACTGGTACATTATTTAAACTGTTATGTATATTGATATCATGATCTGATCACCATACTCAATATATCCCACATGCATGGGGGTATTGGGATAACAATACAAAAGGTTTGCTAGGGTAGACCCTCTTTCACTCAGTCTCAGCCCCTCCCGAATCAAGCTCAGCCCCTCCTGAATCAAAATCCTGGCTATGGCCCTGTCTCGCAGCATTACTTCGCAAACTAAGATTCTTAGGAAGGACTCATCCCACGCTTTTTACAAGCGCGTTGATGACTGAAAAGGCCAATCTGAGATAGGTAAGTTCTGTTGCAGAAAGCACAGCAGAACGTCTCCTTGGGTGATGTTGTTTTCAAGTTACGGTTCTTTCTGCGTTGTCGTTTCTCTTCGAGACCCATTCGGCGTGTCTTCTCGAAAGAGGCTGCAGCATTGTGGATTGTGCATCTCCATGCCTCCCGATGTGAGGTCAGGGTGGACCATTGTTGGTGATCAATCTGGCCGAGTCTGAGATGTTGTTTCAGGGAGTCCTTATATCTCTTTTTCGGGCGCCTCTACCACCATTGAGTAGTATCTTTGGGAGGTGGTGGTCCTCCATCCTAGAGATGTGCCCTGCCCAGCGCAGCTGTGTTCTCAATAGCATGGCCTCAATGCTGGTGATACCTGCTTGGTCAAGGACAGCAACATTTGTCACATAGTCGGTCCAGTATATATTTAGGATTGTGCGAAGACAGCGCTGATGAAAGCGTTCGAGGAGTCATAGGTGTTGGTGATAGGTGACCCATGTTTCACACCCATAGAGGAGAATAGACAGTACGATAGCTCTGTACACACTAATTTTGGTGCTTTGCTTCAGGTGCTTGTTGCTCCAGACTCTTTTGTGGACCACATCTCCCAGAAATCCCCAGGGTACAGAATTCTGGGAGCTGCAGTCACCAAAAGGTCACATGAAAGTCTGGGAACAAACAGAGAGTCAGGTCACTGCCCTGCATTTCATTGATCAGGGCTGCATCACAATATACAATCCTATTGAAGTGATTGAGTTTGGATTTTTTTTTCTATTCCAGCTTTGTTCTGGTGGCTAACAATGAATACAAAACAATGCTAATTGAAAACAATATAAAGACATTAAAATATAAATATAAAATTTGTAAACAACAATTAAATAATTTGTCCTCTTAAAACTTTTAAGCATTAAAATATATTCAAAATGTTATATGACATCCTGTGGAATCCTGGGATTTGCAAATCAGGGAGGGCATTTAGAATTCCAAACCAGAGAATCAAGGGCCCCTGCAGACTATAGTCCCAAGCGGCCATTGTGGAATGATAATGGCATAATTACATAACGTGAAACGACCTTAGGCAATACTTAATGCTTCTCCTGATGCATGTGCTGTATAGACCTGGGCATCTTCCCCATGGGGAAGTGGAGGAGCCTTGGGTTGTGTTTTATTCCTTCTGTCTTCCAGATATTTAGGATTGTAATTCCCAAAAGCCACAGCCAGCATGACTAACAGCAAGGGATTTTCGAAGTTAATGCCCCAAACATCTGGAGTACCAGTTTAAATCCTGTTGTGAATTGCGGCTACATTATACCCAATGACTCAATAAGGTTTACCTAAGTGCTGACTCACCACTCAAGAATTGAATAGGTCTACTCAAGGTGGGACTGGATAACAGGATGTCAGCTCTAGGCTGTTTTCAGAAGGCAATGTTTATTTCCTTATTGACCACATTTGTTATAAGCTACACCACCACCCAAAAATACTACCATTTAAAACAACAACCATAAAGGAAACAACAAATATTTAATAGCTGTGTAGAAATAACGTCAAAGAAGAAAAACAGCTCAAAAGGTAAAGCAAGTAAGCTTGGAAAAACAAAAGGTGCTGGAATTGCTCTAAGTGAAAAGCTAGGTAACCTCTCAGTTGAGGGATGCAGCTTATGTGGAGAAAGGTAATCCCTTGATACCAAGCCTCAAAGGACCTACATTTCAAAGCTCCCCCTGAGACTAGAAACAGCCTGGGAGTGGAGGTAAAGATAGAGATCTCTGCAAGAAATGCAATTCTTTTTAGTGCTGACTTTCATAACAGTGGCAGTCCTATTCAGAACCTCTTCAGCAGCGTTTCTCAACCTGGAGGTCAGGACCCCTGGGGAGGATGCAAGGGGGTTTCAGTGGGCTCACCAAATAATACCATCAGAAAACAGGCTGAAGATCTCTTCGTCTGACCTTCTCTTCCTTTTTGGAAGCAGATGGTGAATACTCCCACTAAAATCCCTCCTCCACTATGATTGGCCAGCCTCTCAGCCAAGGGGAAGAGCTATTTCTGAGACTCCAAATGGGCAGGGGAGAGCTTGGCACATGGCAGCGTGCATGTGTGGACGAGGGGAAGTGTGTGAGGCAGAGGGAGACTCGCGCCAGTGAATCCCTTCAAGGCTTGGTGGTTCTGTGGGGGGAGTTTGACCCAATTCTATCGTTGGTGAAGTTCAGAATGCTCTTTGATTGTAGATGAACTATAAATCCCACCAACTACAATTCCCAAATGTCAAAGTCTATTTTCCCCAAACTCCACCAGTGTTCACATTTGGGTATATTGAGTATTCATGCCAAGTTTGGTCCAGATCCATCATTTGAATCCACATTGGTCTCTGGATGTAAGTGAACTACAACTCCAAAACTCAAAGTCACTGCCCACCAAACACTGCTCTACATGTACCAACTGATGCTATGGATTTTGAAGAAGTATGAATATAGGACAAAAGGGAGAAATGTGCCAAGAGGAAGGCGTATTAAGCAAACCCTTGTCATTACCTCCTTTCACTTGGAAATCTATGTCTTTATTGTGAAAGACCAAACAGATCCAGAATAGGTCATATCCCTATTAGGTCATAACCCACTGCCAAGACTCTAACTCTGGAAGATGATCACATTTGGCCAAGAGTGATTTCCCAAACCTGGTGGCCAGCTATTGTCAAGACTCACTACCTGGACAAGAGATACACAGCTCCAGAACAGTGTGACCTCTGGAGATTGTGGAACTGTAATCTGCACCATTCTTCTCCATTGCCTGTCTTGGTAAATGGTGATGTAATCTGCAGCCCAGAACTCAAAGAGGACCACACAAGTCCTATTCTTAATCTATTTCCTTAAGGTTCAAGAAGACTCACCTGATTGCTTACTATTTCTGTTGTTGTGTGTCTAATTTCTGATTTCTCCTAAGGTCTATCATGATGTTTTGTTGGCAGATTTTAAGATGGGGTTTCCTCTGACGCGGAGATAGTGTAACTTGCCAAAGACCACCTACTGAGGCTCCATGGCAGAGTAGAAATTCAGTCTCTGGTCTCCCAAAAGTTTTTGGCCCTTTAATGTTCTCTTCTAGCATTTTCCCAAGTACTGCTTGTCAATCACGAGACGTGTCCCTGAACTCCTTTTTGAAGTTGGTTAGAACATTTTACCTCAATTCTGTGGGAACTCTTCTAGTTTCTGATTTCTCGAAGATTATTAGCAAAGGCTCTTGTAATAACCTGCAAGTTCTTTTAGTATCCTTAGATGCAGTTAATCCAGCCTTGGTGAATTGGCTTCATTTTAAAAAGCACGATATCCATGTACGTCTTCCAAGTAATTTCCATCTTATCACAACCCTAAGGCAAACCATCTCAGGGTTATCTTGGCAAGATGTATTCCAAGTGGGTTTCTTTTTCACTTCCTGTAAGGCTGAGAGAGTGTGCTTGTCCAAGATTACCCAGAGGGTTCCCATGGTCAGGCAGGGATTTGAACTCTGGTCTCCAGTGTCATAATCCAGTCCTGGAACCACTACACCACATTGGCTCTCGATAAGCTCCTTTTGAATTTCAGCTTGCCCGAAAAATATTTCTACATCCATCCTGCTTTATTGTAGCATACTCTATAATTATAATTACATTTTAAAATTGTAATTTCTCTCATAATTGCATGTGTATTCTGTTTGTTTTACTTAGTTTTAATCACAAAGTGTAATTACTTGGGCTGTTCTCAGAAGTTCCAGGATGCAAGCCAAGAAACTATTCATTCCCTTGGATCTCTTTGACTTATATTTAATTTGACTGTAAACAGTGAATCAAGAACACAGTTTGGGAGACCTCATTTCAGATACGGCATTTTGGATATACAGCATTTCGTATCCCCCTTCTCACGTCAAAAAGGAAGATGGTTTTGGAATTCCACTGGGTAACCTTGGAGAAGCCACACACTCTTAGTCTCAGAGAACGTCAAAGGCAAATAATAACTTTATTTTTATATCCTGCCACCATCTCCTCGAAGGGAGTCTGGGCAGCTTACATGGGGACCAAGCCCAGCATAAACAAGGATTACAAGCTAAAGCAAAATTAAGAACATAATAACATATAAACAGTATAATTGGAAAAAAATAAACCAGAAGAGTAAAAACATCATAAAAATACATCAACCGACATCAAACAACTAGTAACCAGGAAATGGTGGGCATGATCAGATTCGAGAGGGCAGGCCAAGGACTTGTGCAAAACACAGACTATATAGGGCTGGGAGTAAATGCCAAATCAATAAATTCAGTCTGGACAGACCTGATTGGGGACTTAAACTATCAAACCCACTTAGAATAAATCTTGCCAAGATAACATTGAGACAGGTTTGCCTTGGGTTTGCGAAAAGATGAAACAATTATATTGGCAAAAATACCAAAAAAAATTTCTGATATTTCACTGTTTAAGAAACAACAGTTGTAAGATATATGTGAAGGTAGGGTTCAGATTTAAATGCCACATTGGCATCCTGAATGCCCACCTAGTTTTTCCCCATCTAGAGGCTGCATGTCTTGCACAGTAAGTCCCATCACATTCAGCCTGCCTGTCCATTGGGGCATTTCATGATAATTTCACACATGTCTTAAACTAATGAAACTTCAACTCCCAGAAATCCCAGCCAGCTTACCAGCTGTTAGGAACTGTGGGAGCTGGAGTCCAAGACACCTGGAGGCCCAAAGGCTGGGAACTATTGTCTTAGTCAAAGCCTGTTACAAGCAGACCTACTGCACATTCTTGTTCAGATGAGAAACATTAAAACCAGGTCTTATAACCCTTAAGAAGTCAAGTGTAAAAGAAGGCTATAATCATCCAAGAGGGCAAAAGAAAAAAGTCAGAATACAGAAATGGAAATACAGCAGTATTTCTACTTCAGAAAACTATTAAAATGGGCTATTAAGATGGGATGTGTGTGTTTCTTAGTCATCCCCTAGAGAATCTAGCTAGCACTTAGTACATGTCTTTAACTGCTGTGAAAATTGAGAGAAGCTGAAATCCTAGTGATCAAATCCCATTAGGATGTCCTCTTCAGAAAGAATAATGTTTTCCCCCCAAAAGTGTAGAGTGAAAGAAAGCACGGCCTTGCTTCTGTTAGTTTCTATTTTTGGGGACTATGAAAGGAAGACACCCACTTCATTGCTGGTGGGCTGATAAGGAACTTTTAGCACCTGAGGAGTCAGCACTGCATGAATGCCTAAAACTCCTGCTGATGCAGCCTGTTTGGCAGATTTCCAGAGAGTGCAAGAAAAAGCCTGGTACAAAATTAGATGCTCTCTTTCATTCAGTGCCTATCTTTAGGATGGTAAGCTATTTAAAAAACCTGTCCTTTTTGCATTATATTTAGCCAGTTTGGGAGAGGAGCATTCTGATAGACCCAGGGAGACATTATATCAGTAGTTCCCAAACTTTTTTTGGCCAGGGACTACATGACCAGGGACCACTCTTCAACATTAGTATCAAAAGAGTTACAAATCAGGTTTTGGTAAACTTTAGATTCGGTTTGGTTATTTAGGGTGCTCATTCAGAAAAGTGCATTTGGATAGACCACATCAGCTCTAGTTTCTGATACAGAACATATGCCATTCAGTAGTCTGCATCTGCTCGCTCACAGAAAACCATAGTTAATAAACCTCAGCACTATAAGAGGATTTTGCAAGATCAGTCACTCTTGTTACAGTGATGTAGTAATGGTGAGGTCGTGGACCATATTTTAGTTCTTGTGGACCACTGGAAGACAGATTGGGAACCATTGCATTATATGTAAAAGCACACGCTTGAACAGGATGGCTAAAAAAAGAATTTGTGGAAGACAGAAATTGAATGATAGTTCCCATGCCACTATCCAATGCTTATGGGGTGTATGAGAAGGTGTTCTGGAGCTTCTGCAAATGATTGTAGTTTCTATTCTATCTTCTGTCTTCAGCTAGAAAATACGAGAATGCCAAGTTACTCTTTGATTAAGGCTGGCATAGTAACAATGTTTCCAAGTTCTACTAAAAATCGGCCAGGCCTTTTAAGGAAGGGGCCTAGCACCAGGTAATAACCATGGGTATTTGGGGGTTCTAGGCAAACCAAAAAAATGTCATCACCATGGGATAATGTTGTGCTATGGAGTAATATGAGAAGTATGTGCGGACAAGAGAGAGACTGCAAACTTGGGCTGCCTCTACACCACGCAAAATACTCCAGAGCATACTTTTGTGGAGATGCCCCAGATGCACCGTGTGAGCACCCCAACCCTCTTTTGCTGTCCATATGGTTGGTCAGGCACTCAGCACAATGGCACCAGTGCCTTGTCCTACCAGGGGCCACCATGGCCATCTTGCCATCCAAAAGCAGCTCTCTAGCCAAGCCTTACTGATGACATCACTTCTGGTTAGGTCACAACAGGGCAGCCAAATATACTGATTAGAAATGACATCAGCAGCAAGGCTCTGCTGGGGACTGCTTTTGGCCAGTGACACAGCAGTGGATCTTTTAGACATGTTGACACTGGATCACCTCAGATCCAGTCCAGTCCATCTGTCCACACATCAGACACACTGGGGTCACCCCAGTGTTTCATGGAAGCTCCAGAGTAAATTCATCCTGTGCTGGATTAACAATTGGAAGTAGCCTCATGCAGATTGCTCACAATAAACTCAGGCGAATAGGATTTACCTGGCCTGTGGTCAGTTTCATCACAAATAAGTAAGGATGATCTGATGCCAAGCAAATAAGATGGAGAGTAACAGAAATATGATAATATGTTGGCTCTCTCACCCATATTCAGTTATTCTTCCACAAATGGTAGTTTTTGGACTGAGAACCAGGATTGCAAGACTGTATGCTACTCTAAATGTTTATGGTGTTATAGAATATCCTTTTGTTCTGTGACTACTGCTGGTTTGAACTGGTGTTTTCCTGTAATATTCCTGCTCCCCACTACTATGTGTTTGTTCTCCTTTTGCCAGATGAAATGAATCCCTATCCAGGTTGGTCCAACCTCTTCCTGAAGTTCTTGGGTCCCAAAGTGACAATCATAATGGGCAAGACAATGTGCTGATTGCTGGATTTGGTGTGGCATATGTGACCGGGCTCCCTGATGAATTCTTATATTCAAACATTCATCAGATGTAGAGAATAAATATTCTTTGTATAATAAGTAAGATAAACATTTAGTCTTGTGCTGGCTTCATGCACAGTACAATGTGACATTTCAGTTAAAACAAAGTTAACACTTCTTGATGTCTTTCCATGCCCTCCCCCAAAACTGGATTCCCTCTCTCGCTTACTGCCCCTATCTGTTCCCAACCCTTATCATTTCTCTATTCCTAGCTGGTTCTATGCTAATTGTTCCCATCAAGGTTTAATTTATTTCCACCTGTACACATGCCTGCCTATCTCTTTTTCTAGCAGGCCCTATCTAATAGTTTATCAAGCAAGCCTCTGGTTTCATATCATCCATATATATACATTTGCCAAGAGAGACACACAATCCGTGTCTGGACTTAGGTGCCCCGTATCTATCATTCCAATAATCAGAGGTTTGTCCAAAGGTCTGAGTGCCTTCCATATCTCCAGTTAATGCTCTGATTGCTTTTGGCAACAGAAGAAGAGACGACCACTTAGGCACAAGGTATATTTCCTACAAAAATGGCATATCATATTTGCATAACGTCATGTATGACAAATTCACGTATGAATTTTGTTCACTTATTCTTGAAGGAGAGAACAGCCTAATGGAGCATGGTTGTCAGCATGCTGGAAGAAGCAAAGACCATCAGCATTGAAGTGATGGTCCTCCGCCATAAACTCTGCTGGACCAACCACATTGTCCAAATGCCCAAAGCAGTTACTCTGTTCCGAACTCAGGAAAGAAAAATGGAATGTTGGAAGACAGGAAAAGAGATTTAAAGATGGGCTCAAAGCCAACCTTAAAAACTGTGGCATAGACACCGAGAACTGGGAAGCCTTGGCCCTTGAGTGCTAGCTGGAGGTCAGCTATGACCAGCAGTGCTGTAGAATTTGAAGAGGCACAAATGGAGGGCGAAAGAGAGAAACGTATCAAGAGGAAGGCACGTCAAGCCAACCCCGACCGGGACCGCTTTCCACCTGGAAACCGATGCCCTCACTGCAGGAGAACATGCGGGACAAGAATAGGGCTCCACAGTCAGCTATGTACCCACCGCCAGCACACCCCACTTGGAGGACAATATTACTTGGATAACGAGGGATCACCTAAGTAAGTAAGTAGGTAGGTAAGTAAGTAAGGAGCTAAGGATCCATTTTTTCACTCAACAGGAAAACAGTGAGTGAATAGGGCTATAGTTAAATGATCATTTGGGAACCATCATCTGTATCATAATATATATGTTTTCTTTAGTCATAGCCATATGAAGTCGTCCTCTGTTTAGGGGCTGTCTAGGCCAGGGTTTAAGATGAAATCATCAGAAGAGACAGTGGCAGTCTTGAAGTTGTCCTATCAACAGGTCACTCCTGGACAGCTGCCTGGTAAGAGCCCTAAGTAACCTGGGGGCAACCATTCCACTACAATGTACACTACAACCCCCACATCCACAATACTTTTATCCACAGTTTCATTTATCCACATCCAACAACATTTGTCTTCTCTAGGTATCTTCTAGGTTCTCTACCACCTCTTGGGTCTGAAGTCATTCATTTAATTGGGATGCACTACTGTACATGGTTTTGCATAGCCACAGAAAGTCCAGGGATGTATCCCATTGGATATGAAGGTGGTACTATATTGTATTCCTATTAGAGCTTAAGCAGTGTTTCTCAACCTGGGGGTTGGGGGGTCACAAAGGGTTTTCAGAGGGGCTGCCATAGGCCATCAAAAAACATATATTTCTGATGGTCTTAGGAACCCTTTTGGCAGAGAAGGCTGAAGATCTCTCCACCTATCCTACTCTTCCTTTTTTGGAATCAGACAGCGAATCCTCCCACCAAAAGCCCTCCTCTGCTGTGATTGGTTGACCTCTCACCCAAGGGGAGGGCTGTTTCTGAGACTCTAAACAGGGGAGGGGAGAGCAGGCATGGTCAGCGCATGGCAGTGTGGTGTGCATGTGCAGGCAAGGGGGAGTGTGGGAGGCTGGAGGGTTCTGTGTGGCCCAATTCAGAATGCTCTTTCATTGTAGGTTGTAATGATGTTGATTATTTGTGTGTAAATGTTGTGTGACATAAATCCTAGCAACTGTCGCCATGGCAACTCCCAAATATCAAAGTCTATTTTCCCCAGTTAAAGGGTATAAGACTCTACTAATGTTCACACTTTGTGCATATTGAATATTCTTTTATTGGTGGCCCTCAAAGTCAGTTTGGTCCAGATCTATCATGATATGGTTTGGGGCCAGTGTACCTGAGGGAGCGGCTTTACCCCATCGTGCCCAGAAGAAGTATAAATCCTAGCAACTACAACTCCCAAATATCAAAGTCTATTTTCCCCAGACTCTACTAATGTTCACACTTTGGCATATTGAATATTCGTGCCCAGTTTGGTCCAGATCTATCATGATATGGTTTGGGGCCAGTGTACCTGAGGGAGCGGCTTACCCCATACGTGCCCAGAAGATCACTGCGCTCAGAGGGGCTCAACATGTTGGAAGTGCCTGGCATAAAGACCTACAGGCTAGCCAGTACGCGGCAGAGGGCATTCGCAGTGGCCGCGCCAACACTATGGAACTCATTGCCTGAAGAGACGCGAGCCCTGTGGGACTTGATGACATTTCGCAAGGCTGTTAAGACCTGGCTGTGTAGGCAGGCATTCGGCCCTGACCGGTGCCCGTCATAACTTGGCATCCTATCGCTTCACTGCTGCTACATCACTGCTGTCCTGCTTATCAGGGGGAGGAGGGAATTGGTTTTAACGCTGTTTTAATGTTATTGTGTTTTTATTGGTATTTTACTGCTGTAAACCGCTCTGAGCTTCGGAGTGAGTGGTCTACTAAGCTGAAATAAATAATAATAATAAAATAATAATGATTTGAATTCACAGTGCTCTCTGGATGTAGGTGAACTAATACTCTAAACCTCTAGGTCAAAGCCAACCAACCTTTCCAGTACTTTCTGTTGGTCATGAGGGTTCTGTGTGCCAAGTTTGATTCAATTCAATTGTTGGTGGAGTTCAGAATGCTTTTTCATTGTAGGTTAACTATAAATCCCAGCTACTACAACTCTCACATGGCAAATCCAATCCCACCAGTATTCAAATTTGGGTGTGTTGGGTATTTGTGCAAAATTTGGTCCAGTGAAAAAATACATCCTGCATATCAGATGTTTACATTACAATTCACAACAGTAGCAAAATTACAGTTATGAAGTAACAATGAAAATAATTGTATGATTGTGGGTCACCACAACATGAAGAACTGTATTAAGGGGTCGTGGCATTAGGAAGGATGTGAAACACTGCGTTAAAGTAATTGGTTTCTACATTTGTTTTGAAAGACCAAAATTACCATATGTACCTCAATGCAATTTGATGCTTTATTGTGTCTTCCTTTTTGTTGATGCGTTCCCACCCTTGATGACGTGGAATTTGCCATCTTTTTTTCCCTACAAGGAAATATATCCATGGGAAACTTTGGGGGGGAAAGCCCTTTAGACTGTGCCACGGGGATGATTCATCCCACTACTACTTTGTTTGCTCATTTCTGGGCCTTTTGACGAAGATCAAAAGCAATAGCCTTTTGATAAAAAAGAATGTAAGAAATGCTGAATACTCCTTGAAAATTTATTATTATCCAGAATCTTTAAAAGGGTACGTTGTGTTTTTTTTAAAACAAAAAAACAAAAAACCAACTAGCAGTCACGCTCAGCCTACAGCTGCAAAAGCTTAAGGGAGTGGCTCTGGGATCATTTACATTAGCACCACCCTTGAAAAATTCCATTGGGCTCAGCTGCTTTTGAAGTAGAGCAGAATTGGGTTCTCCCAGTACCCGGTGCTCCTTTGCATGCTCTCCCTCGCTCTCACGCACGCACTCACACAAGCATACACATACACCCCAAAATGGACCCAGTTCATCCCATGAGAAAGTAATCAGCTGTGTATAAAGCTTAAGATCTCATGGTGATAAAGTCCTTCTACAATAAATTACTTGGCCAAAATAATTCCAAACAAGCTTGCCTTGCAGCGCCCCAGACATAGATGTGGAGCTGCCTGCATTGAGCAATAATACCATCTGTTTCCCCAAAAAACAAGAGATAACATGCATGCTTGCTAAGTCCAGTCTTGCCTGAGCATTAGGCAAGTTAAGACCAACCCAGGTTCCAGGGCAGAGAAGGTACACTGACAGGCAAATAAGGGAGGTTTGGGTGCTCTGTGTTCAGAGAATCTGTGGCAGCTTGCAGAATGGAGCAAACACTTAAGTAAAACTACTGCTTTAATTAGTGCTAATTTCTAGGTACTGTAGACCCCAGGCCATTGGTCAACCAGTCTGGTAATGGCAACAGACATGCAAAAACCTATGTTTGGTGATGTCTAGAGCACCAAAGGTCCCATAAATGTAATTATTTGCAACCCCCTTTTCTTATTTTTGTTTTGGAAAAGTAAGTGTAACAACCTAACACTCCAATTAACTTCAATTTTTTTAATGACGTGAGTTATTTTGCATCTCAATCAAGATAAAAGCATAACAATAACAACAATGATAGGAAGACAAACTGGGAGAGGTTGCAGTAGTTTTCTTTTGCTTGAGCCTTGAAAGGACAAGAGTCCACCCCACCCCAAGACCCCAAAAGGGTCATCCACTCCCATGAAAGCACTCCCAAAAGATGGCCATCCAGGCTCTGATTAAAAACCTTACACTCCAAGGCAGAATCTTCCACTGCCAAGCAGCTTTTCAAAAACAGGAAGTTCTTCCTAAAGTTTAATGGGATCCCTTTGAATCCATTGCTCTGTGTCCCAGTCTCTGGAGCAGGGGAAAGCAAGCTTCATCTTCAATATAACATCCTTTTCAAATATTTAAACATGGCTATCATCAAGGGAGAATCAGTCCTTGGACCCTACCAGTGCTGCCATTGCCATCGAAGCTGGAATATGCTGAGGATAGTGACCCCAGCCACAAAGGGCTTCTTTTCCCTCTGCCTCCCTTTCCTTTCTTCACTTCACTTCCCTTTCATTTCTTCCCTCGCTATGTAGACCCTTTCTCATATGCCTTCCTTGCTTCCCAAACTCCTTTCCTGCATGGCAGAAGGGGTTGGACTGGATGGCCCCTTGGGTTTCTATTACTACTACTGCTGCTGCTGCTGCTACTACTACAAAGGCTGGATGGCCATCTGTTGGGGGTGGTTATTTAGTTAGTAACTGTGGCCCCTTCTTTACTGTCATATAATCCAGTTTATCAAATCAGATACTCAACATCTGCTTTGAATTGGATTATCTGAGTCCACACTGCAATACATTCCAGTTCAAAGCAGATAATGTGGATTTTATATGTCAATGTAGAAGGGGTCTAAGACCTTGTAAAGCAGCTGAAAAAGAGGGACAGCAGAGAATTAACTAGAAGTTATTGCCAAATATGGACAGTAGGCTTGTTTGATTTTTTAAAAAAATGGTTCAAAACTCGTTTTGGATGTAGGGGGAGCTAGTGGTTCGGATCGAAAGTCAATTCCGATTTTCACAGAAAAAAAGTTTTCAAAACTTCCAAGACTTCTGAATCCTTTGTTAATGGTTTCAGTGTTATTTCCTGTTTCATTGGGTGGTCTTTACTTTGAAAGTAGTTGTTTTACTCCAGAAAGGGGAGGGAGAAAAGGGAAGAAATCCATCCATTCTGGTTAAAACCGCTTCTCTCGCTTAAGACTAAAGCAGGTGGGAAAGGAATCCATCCATACTTGTTTAAACTGACGCGGATCCATCTCATCCACACTGGTTTAAACCGATGCGGGAGAGAAAGGAAAGGCAGGGAATCCATCCACACTGGTTTAAACTGTTTCTCTTGCTTAAGACCGATGCGGGAGGTGGGAGGGAAAGGAAAAGAATCCATCCACACTGGTTTAAACCGACACGGGAGGGAAAGAAAAGGAATCCATCCACACTGGTTTAAACTGATGCGGATCCATCCAATTCACACTGGTTAAAACCATTTCCCTCTGTTAATACTGACTCGGGAGGTGGGAGGGAAAGAAAAGGAATCCATCCACTCTGGTTTACACTAACGTGGATCCATCCACACTGGTTAAAGCCACTTCTCTCACTGATGTGGAAGGGAAAGGAAAGAAAGGGAATCCATCCACAGTGGTTTAGAAGGCTTCTCTGGCTTGAACCAAGGCCAGGGAACAGAAGCGGGGGGAAAGCAGAATCATTTCCAACTCACTTACTAATTCATAAGAGAAATGGCGGAAAAAGCTTTGGAAGGGCAAAGGGACTTCTGGTTTCCTTAAAAACGTCTAAATCGCTTCAAAAAGGACATTTTTCTGAATTTATTCCGAATTACAAAGATTCCGACCGAACCTAACCATGCCTAATGGACAGCTAAGGAGTATGATGCAGCAAGTGCTAACAAAGTCACTTTTCCAGTGCAATATTATTATTATTTATTACATGCATTTGTACCCCACCCTTCTTCCCCCAAAGTTACTTTAGTTACTTTTTAAGGGCATGGTTAGCGGCATATCAATGGAACCTTTTCAAGTTTGATCTCATTCTGTTACTAATTCTATGTTTCACATCTTCCCTTTACACAAGATTAGTAACAAGCAATGGAATGGAAACAAAAGTACTACAGATTTGGAATTTAATTATATTTTTATTCTCTAATCTAGTCCTATAATCTACAGCCATATCAACTCTAGCAGATTAATCCCTTATGCTGGCAGGACTGCTGACCAACAGGCCAGTGGTTCGAATCAGGGGAGAGTGGGTTGAGCTACTTCTATCAGCTCTAGCTCCCCTTGTGGGGACATGATAGAAGCCTCCCACAAGAAGGATGGTAAAACATCAAACATCCAGCATCCACTGGGTAACATCCTTTCAGACAGCCAATTCTCTCACACCAGAAGTGACTTGCAGTTTCTCAAGTCACTCCTGGCACAAAGAAAAACGAAAACTAAAATTAAATAACATGTTTTATTTATTAATCATCAATTGATAATTTTTAAATCTGTAAACTGGCCAGAATCCTATAAAAACCACCTAGATTAGACACATTAAATCAATGAAATTTACTTTCACATTGATTCAACAATCAATGATTGATTAAATAATCTTATTTTGTTTGGAACAAATAGGATTCAAACCCATTGTTTCATCCAAAAGAGGATATAATGATTGCACTCATTTTACTTGTTAAATATGTTCATCTTGTGTTATTCAATCTTACTTAACAGAGGAACAATGTTAATATTGTGTTTTTCAATAAATGTTCAACAGATGAAAAATATCAGGAAACTGAAACATTCATATAGTAAAACAGTGTTGGGAAAAATATTTCAATCAGCTCAAAAATACAAATGTAAAAGTTTGGAGGCAGTTCAGAGTAAAGTACCTGAGACTGGTTTCTATTAAATATGTTGAGTTTTTGAAGCACAATAATATTTTAATATTAATATGTTAATATAGTTTAAAATACTCGCAACATTGGTATTTTAAAGTAATCTCTTTTTTTATAAGTTTCATATTAGCAGGTAAATTGATTTGGAGTTGCTAGCAGCATAGAAGTATATTTACTAAAAACTAACATGCCTGTTATCCTTTCCAAATTCATGGCAAAGTTTTGTACCATAAACCCTGAAACTCTGTCTTTGGTTTGAATTTGTAGTTAGTATCTGCATATGTAGACATCCAGGCACAACCTTCTAAAGGTAATACCATTAGTTCAGCACACTTACAGACTCTGTGAAAACATATTGTGAGCCAGAGGGCCGTACCTAATTTGCACAGCTTATTTACATACTCCTAATATAATTCACATAATATTTGCACGAACTCAGTGGTCTCCACACTGCTGGTGGACATATGGCACCACTTCTGCGATGCCATTTGTGCAATCTCATGTGACAAACAAGCAGTTGCAGTTTTTAGGAATAGGAACTGTTATCATATTTACACCCAAGGTTTTGCAGTTAATGCTTCCTTTGTAAATGCAAAAACAGGTGGAGATAGAAGTAGACAGAAGGCCTTAGACTGATGGGGCATCTCCTCTCTTCATGAACCACTCTCAGACATACTAGAAATGATGGCATTTGAAAGCATCACAACATGGGCTTGCTATTGTTACATCTGGCATATTTAGCTCTTGCTGAAAACATATTTTCAAGGTCCCCCAAACCCAAGGTATTAGAGCTAAAAATTATTGCCGAATCCTAAATCTTCAAGGAGATTAATTAATTTATGATACCACATTTTCATTCTCCTGAGATGGGCGAACTTATAAATGACTGTTTGTTTACTGATGGGTCTATAGCCCTTAATAAATGTTGTTGTTGTTGATAGCAGTATACAAGGTCAGCCATCCCAATTTTATTCTCATAGCCACCATACAAGGTAGGTTCTCCCTGGTACCTCTCTACACTGTATCATTAATGCAACTTGATACCACTTTAACTGCCAACGGAATCTTGGAGGGGTTGTGGTTTTAACAATATCTTTAGTTTCCTCTGCCAAAGAGTGCCAGCCAGTTTCATTAATCTTCCAGTGCAGGGGTTCTCACACTTTTTCAACATGTGAGCTACTTCTAAAACAACCAAGTCAAAATGATCTACCTACCCACTACTCAGAGAGCCATAAAAGCAAAATATTTGGAAATGTATTTCAGTGAGTGTCATATAATATATTTTAAGACTGAATTCAACTAAATGTGATATAATAAGCCCCTGAATTTATTCATAATAGTAATAATGATGATAATATTCATTCAGCCTCTGCTGCTGCTGCTGCTACTACTACTAATATTAGTAACAACAACAACAGATTCCTAGAATAGGAGGAGACCTGCAAGGGCCATCCAGTCCAACCTCCTCCTGCACCTGGGCGGCATCGAGAGCCTGCGGGGCGGGACTGAGCCTTCCTCCCGCCTGCCTGCGATCTACTAGTACAGTGTTTCCCAACCTTTCTTGAGCCGCGGCACACTTTTTACATTTACAAAATCCTGGGGCACACCACCAACCAAAATGACACAAAATGACACTCTAACGCAGTAATACCTATAGTTAATATGTTTTTAAATGTATTTATACACTCAGTGTGAAACCTGAGTGTATAAATGGGTCTGTTTCGATGAACACAACATATATATTACTTCCTCTCACATACTTATACATGGCTATCATGTCTTCTCTCAGCTTTCTCTTCTCCAGGCTAAACATGCCCAGCTATTCAAGCCGCTCCTCATAGGGCTTGTTCTCCAGACCCTTGTGAAATTTCACCCTGAGTGAAACTTGCTTCCAGTTAACTATGGATGTCATGAAGCTGTTATAAACAGTTCCTTGGGGGGGGGGTGTCAATTCTTGAAAAATCCGGTAAAATAGTAAAAAATAAATTCCAAGCAGAGAGACTCAATTTGTTGCTCGGAAACCTGTGAATGCTTCAGCCTCCCGATGCTCCCAGGTTCGCTCACTGCCCAATTCACCAATGTGGAGCTTCCGGCTTTGGCTGTTCTCGAGAAATCAAGCCAACGAAAAACACCGCCTCTATCACTTCCGCTCAGTGCTCTGCTTTTGCGGAGGGAGCAGAGAGGCAGCGAAAGAGGCCAGACAGATCTGAAATGTATAGAGTCTATACGTTTCATAGATCTGTGTGGCCTCTTTTTCTGCCTCCCTCCGCCCAGTGCTGAAAGAGGGAGAAAGAGCTGCTAGGAGGGAGAAGAGTGCCAATTTCCCACGGCACACCTGATGATCGCTCACGGCACACTAGTGTGCCCCGGCACACTGGTTGGGAAACTCTGTACTAGTATATCCCGATCTACCTAATGAGCACCCCTGTTCCAGTGTCTTAGGGAAAGGGAAGAGCAGTACAATCCATGTTTCTTCAGGCTGGTCCTACTATTAGGCAGAGTGACTACCTCAGGCAACAGATTTTGGGGAACAGTAGCAGCCAATCTCACTGCTACTATGATCTTTCTTCTCTCTATTCTCCCCTGTTGGTGGACAGAACTGTGTATGTCACCCACTTTTTAGGAGCCACTTAATGAATGCACTGTTTCGGGTTCAGTTGCTACCCAATGTCCATGGTGTTGCTGGTGTACTGTACACTGTGCAGACATGGTGCGGGGCAGGCTGTTGTGTTCTTTGCTGAAGCCAGCAAAATGTCTTATAGGCTTGTTTTGGTGGTACTGTTATGGAACAATTTAGAATAGCAGTGGAATGTGAGATCCTTGCCACCGTGGGTTTAGCCTGGTGAGAAAAGAAGTCAATATTCCAGAATAAATATCACCAAGCTAAAGCAGAAGCCACTGAGGTATTTATTTCTGTTCCAGCTGGAAAAGGATGATGGCTGCAGTAATCTGCTGAAGGAGCCGGCATACCCAAATACAGAGAAATACACTTTTTATACATTTTTACTGTTTGAATTTCCAGTGCCCGCCCCCTGAGCCAGCTTCGCCGTGATTGCTCAGGGGAACTCCTGACATCAGCGAGCTGGGGGGAGTGGCTAGGGGCTGGTGCGTCACAGCCAATGAGAGCCGAAGCCCTGCTTCAGCCACTCAGCCAATGGTGAGAGAGGAGGCACAGCAGCAGTAGAAACAAAGGAATTGTTGCTTAAATGACAGGATTATGACTGGCCCTTCCCGGGACCATTGATAGGTGATCTGGATGATAGCTGAGAGCCCTCCAGCCTGATCTGATTATTGGCATGAAGCTTTGAAACAACATTTTTCCTTAAGATGGTCTAGCAAGTCAGGACCAGCCTATTGTCCAAAAGTACCACAGCAATATTGGTATCTTGATGGGATCTGATGATCCAGTCTACTGGGAAGGGGGAATGTCATTGTTTGGGAAGCTGTGACATTGCTTTCCAGTACCCCTGTCCCTACAAATATTACAAAAAGAAAGAATTGAGTTCATTAAAGCTTTCAAGGAATTGTTGGCATTGCTATACGTATTCTTTACTAGTTATTGTTCTTTCAAGAGCACCTGGATCTATCCTGATATTAGGGCTGTGAAAAGCTTCAGTTGCAGATTTTGAAAGTTATCAAAGGCACAGAAGGAGATGAAGCATTTATTTTGCTGTCTTTTGGCAAACATATTAGGGAGAAAAGTATAAGTCACAAAAGGTTTAATATTGGATATATACAGTACATGCCAAATATGTGCACACACTCCAACATGTGTTTTGAAAACATCTGTTGCAATTACCTTTTTAAACTTGCATAATAACCGAAGATAAAGATACTCCTAAGGGATAATGAGGTCTGCAATGCAGAAGGAGAAATTCTCCTTCATTCTCCTCTCTAATGACCTTGTCGTACGGCCGCCAGAATCGCTGGATGTCATTTCCCATTACGCCCCAACTCCGCATCACCTGGCTCAAGTAAAGGGCGATCCCATGAGTGGATGCAAAGTGAAAGTGAAAGATGAAAGTGCAATGACTCAGGACTGTTTACGGACAGCCGCTATGTCTTTGTGTAATACGGTATGTGATGTTATTTTATGTGATTAATACTGTTTAATGTTTTATCAGGGGAAGGGCAATTCTGATGTTTTATATTGTTCTTTATCGATGGCACTGAATTGTTGCCAACACTGTGAATCACCTTGAGTCCCCTTTGGGGATTAGAAGGGCGGTATACAAATAACACAATAAATAAATAAATAAATAAACAAACAAACAAACATGGATCATGCAGCTTTTCCCCATGGATTCCAATGTTTTCTCTTCTCAGACAGAAGCTCCCCGCATAGCCTCCTTCTTCCCTGGGATAATAAACAACCAAGTTTAAACCCAACACCTTGCAAAGTAGCAAAGGCTGTTGTGATTACCATCGTTCCTGTTTGCCAGCTCATGCTAATGAACCACGCTGCAAGCTCCTATGCAAGAATCACATGAAAAGAGTCAGGTTGCCTCTGAACTGGCCTTCCTGTAAACGTCTCAGGCACTGACTTCAGAGCAAGTGTTATATCGACAATTTTGGCATAAAAAGCCTTTAAAAGAAAATTAAATTTTGGGGGAGGTGTCTCACACCTTCAAAAGTATACTAGCCAGTATGGCCTTTAAAGTTTTGGATCAGTTTCCTTATTCATTCAATCTCTATAATATTAATCTTGAATCAAAGCTTACAACTAACTTGTGCATAAGGGGTCTAATTTTGTTTTCTCTGCTAATCTGGGTGAATCCTACATTCTTAGAATTAGAAGAGATCACCAAAGCCACTCAGTCCAACCCCTTGCCATGCAAGAATATATAATGAAAGCACTCCTGACAGATAGCCATCCGGCCTCTGTTTGAATCCTTCCAAAAAGGGAGACTCCACTACATTCTGGGACAGCATATCCCATGGTTGAACAGTTCTTACCATCAGGAAGTTCTTTCAAATATTTAGGCGAAATCACTTTTCCTGTAGTTTTAATCATAGAGTTGGAAGAGACCTCATTGGCCATCCAGTCCAACCCTCTGCCAAGAAGCAGGAAAATGCATTCAAAGCACCCCTGACAGATGACCATCCAGCCTCTGTTTAAAAGCTTCCAAAGAAGGAGCCTCTACCACACTCCAGGGCAGAGAGTTCCACTGCTGAACAGCTCTCACAGTCAGGAAGTTCTTCCTAATGTTCAGATGGAATTTCCTTTCTTGTAGTTTGAGGCCATTGTTCCGCATCCTAGTCTCCAGGCAGCAGAAAACAAGCTTGCTCCCTCCTCCCTATGACTTCCTCTCACATATTTATACATGGCTATCATGTCTCCTCTCAGCCTTCTCTTCTTCAGGCTATACATGCCCAGCTGTTTAAGCCGCTCCTCATAGGGCTTGTTCTCCAGACCCTTGATCATTTTAGTTGCCCTCTTCCGGACACATTCCACCTTGTCAATATCTCTCTTCAATTGTGGTGCCCAGAATTGGACACAGTATTCCAGGTGTGTTCTAACCAAGGCAGAATAGAGGGGTAGCATGAATTCCCTGGACCTATACACTATACTCCTATTGATGCAGGCCAAAATCCCATTGGCTTTTTTTTTTGCCGCCGCATCACATTCTTGGCTCATGTTTAACTTGTTGTCCACAAGGACCTCAAGATCTTTTTCTCACATGCTGCTCTTGAGCCAGGCCACCGTGTCTCCCATTATGTATCTTTGCATTTCATTTTTTCTGCCTAAGTGGAGTATTTTGCATTTGTCACTCTTGAACTTCATTTTGTTAGTTTTGGCCCATCTCTCTAATCTGTCAAGATGGTTTTGAATTTTGCTCCTGTCTTCTGGCGTATTGGCTTTTCCTCCCAATTTGGTGTCGTCTGTAAACTTGATGATCATGCCTTCTAATCCTTCATCTAAGTCATTAATAAAGATGTTGAACAGGACCAGGCCCAGGACGGAACCCTGCTTCTGGCACTCCACTCATCACTTCTTTCAGGATGAAGAGGAAGCGTTGGTGAGCACCCTCTGGGTTCGTCCACCTGACCAATTACAGATCCATCTAATTGTAGTTTTGCCAAGCCCACATTTGACTAGTTTGTTTGCCAGAAGGTCATGGGGACCTTGTCGAAGGCCTTACTGAAATCCAGGTACGCTACATCCACGGCATTCCCCGCATCTACCCAGCCTGTAACTCTATCGAAAAAAGAGATCAGATTAGTCAATTGCTCCATGTTCTAGTACTACCTTGCTTTTCCCTTTTTTAAAAGCTGCTTCATTTTACCCATCAACACAGGGCTGCATAAAACCTTGCATGTGTTATTGCAAAATTGCAATTTGTACAATGAAGCAAACATGGATTTTCATATGTTAAACATTTGTTAGATTGTAGCAGCACAGGTAGTCTGTCAGCTACATCTCACTTGTTTTATGAGAGCAAAATAGGAGCCCCCAGTGGCACAATGGGTTAAACCCGTGTGCTGGCATGACTGCAGACTGAAAGGTCAGTGTTTTGAATCCAGGGAGTGGGGTGAGTTCCCATCTGTCGAGCTCCAGCTCCCCATGCGGGGACATGAGAGAAATCTCCCACAGGATGGTAAAACATCCAGGCATCCCCTGGGCAATGACCTTACAGACGGCCAATTACCTCACATCAGAAGCAACTTGCAGTTTCTCAAGTTGCTCCTGACATGAAAAATAGAGAGCAAAATCATGTGTGCACTTTATACCATATTATCAATTTTTAGAGCCAATCTCCTCTTTCCATTCTTTCAAAACAACATGGAATTCCTTACTTTAAACCCCCCTCAAACTTCTGGTAGAGAATAAGACATTATGCACATTTGTATCTTCTTACAATCAGTAAGGATGAGCTGAATTTGTAGGTGATCCAGAAGAAATAAAGAGCAGGCTGGGCAGGTTTGAAACTGGCCAGAGGCAAATCTAATTACACCTCATTTACAGGGATCTAAAAGCCCACACAAGAGGCAAAGTTGTAAGGAACGGTGCCTTAGGTTACTCCAATATTTTCTTCTTCGGCAATAGTAACCTCCCTAGATTATACCAACAGTTTGGGAAAGATATTTTTGTGCTTCATTGTCCTTTTCTAGAATTCTTGAATATGCAATGTCTGAGTTTTAATCTTGTATTTCTTTTTCAAAAAGCAGTGGCTCTGGCTTTTGCTCAGGTGAAAGAGGGATTGCCATGTAGGTACATGTGAAAATAATTATTTGTATGTGTTAACACTTCATTCTAAGAGAGTTCTGAAGTGGTGATCCACTCATGCTTGTCTGACTAATTTATACCATAATCATCAGCGATCACTCATGTCCAAGTATGATTGCCTTCCATTGGTAGTGGATCCATAAGAAACTATTCTTGACCTGCAGGTTCTTGCTCAGTGAGGACATTGATTTCCAAGTGGAAGGCGGTCCCAGTCAGGGTTTACTTGATGCACCTTCCTTTTGACACTTTTCTCCCTTTCGCCCTCCATTTGTGCCTCTTCGAATTCCACAGCACTGTCAGTCACAGCGAACCTCCAGTTAGAATCCTCAAGGGATTCCTAGTTCACAGTGAGCCAATGCAACAGAATCTAATGATATTTATGCTACTGAATGAGAAAATTAAAAGTGTCCTTCTGGATCAGATCAAAAGCCTCTAGTCCAGTTGTATGTTGACCTGGTGGTCACCTTGCTACCTCCAAAATGCCTACAGGCTGAATGTGAGTGCACCACTACTCTTTCCTTTGTGCTTCTCAGTAACTGGTATCTTGATTAGAAGCCATTTTCCATGGATTAGTCTAATCTCCTTAGGATATCGTCTAAGAAAAATCTTCAGGTGCTCCCACTGATTAACATCACTTTTGGAAAAATTATACATCAGGGTGACGCCTAGCTAAGACTTTTCTTTTTGACACTGCTGGCTAATAGGCATAATTAGGTAGCATCCCAAGGAGGTGGTTTGAATGTCAGGAAAAGGAAATGAATGGTCCTCCTCCTCTTGTATTAGCTGTAGAATACTGTACCAAGCAAACCCTCCTACATCCTGGGAGAAACTTTTTCTGATGATGGTGATATAAATACTATCAGTTCTTCCTAACTAGATCCTAGCTAAATCATTTGTTCAACAATCAGTCAATGCATGTGTAATTTACATGGATTTCTTGGGTCTACTGTGGTTGAGACTAACCAAAAGGCAAGAAGGCAGAAACAATGTTGACTAAAAGAGATGGAACAAGAATCAAACTGGATGGACATGATGTCGAGGTGACAGTGTTTCTACTCATTCCAATGCCCTAAAGCTTAGAATCAGGAATGGTAGAACATCTACCCTAGCAAAGCTTTTGTATTGTTATCCCAATACCCCCATGCATATGGGATATATTGACCATGGTGATCAGATCATGATATGAATACACATAACCAGTAAGGCCTTCTCGTGGACCACCCTGAGAATTTCAGGGGGGGGGCTGAGCCCCTCAAGCCCCCCCCCCTGGCTATGACCCTGGACTCAACCTTTCTGGAAGGAGAACTTACCTGCAATATTTTCTGCACATATGTCTCCATACTGCCTAGGAATGTTCTCTTGCTCTACCAAAGCTACTTGGTTTGGAAGATGCTGGTCACAATTAGCTGAGTTTTCTGACAATGTAAATACAGTGTTTGTCAAGGAGACCAAGGAACTAAGCAGAAAGTCACAGCCCATGAGACTGTATACCACATTAGTCACAGCCCATGCTATCCCAGCTGTATTTGTCTCATCCACTGCTTTTCCTAGTCTTTCATACTAACACTGCATTGCACCTCAGTGATGAATGTGGTACTGTATAGGACACAGAAATAGCATGGTCTCTGCAGAACTAGTTTCTCGATAATCTGAATCAGGAGTTATTTTCTTTGTACAAAAATCTTTGCACACAATCTTCACTTTTCCTGGACCAACTTTTCAATATGAAAGTACCCAAAGCCTCTTAAACTCAGTGCACTGCTGTGGCAGAAGCAGATTGCCTCAACTTCTGGCAGCAGAATGTGGTTCCTCAGAATGAAGCAAGCTGAAGTGAAGCAAGGTGAAATGAAGTAATATGCACTACCTGCAAAAGATTACTGTCTGGAGCGGTTGAGATCATCAAGTTCAGAGTCCAAAATTACCCAAACGGACAACTGTTGAAAACCTCTAACTACCAATGGCCCCACCTAATAGTGTTATTCAGTCCATATCGTATATTAATATCTTCTCATGATCGATATTACAAGGAACCCTATTTTACATTTTTGAAAGGAACATGCAATATATCAACAGCATACTCATAATCTAGCAAGTACAGCCAGCCCTCCACATTTGTACATTTAACTTTTATAATAATAATAACAACAACAACAACTTTATTTTTATGCCCCGCCTCCATCTCCCCGAAGAGACTCGAGACAGCTTACATGGGGCCAAGCCCAATCAACAAAGTTAAAAAACCTAACATATTAAAATGCATAACATCAATTTAAAACAACATAAAAACAACATTATACCAATATCTAAAACAAGCATCAAAACCAATAACAATAGCATTATTCAGCACTCAATATGGGTGGGCAGACTGATGCAAAACAATTCAGAGGATAGGGCTAGTGAGTAAAGTGCATAGGTTGTATAGCAGCATTAAAGATAAGAGCAATATAAAATGGTCATTCTAATTGTCGAAGGCTTTCATGGCCGGAATCACTGGGTTTTTGTAGGTTTTTTTGGGCTGTATGGCCATGTTCTAAAACATGGCCATACAGCCCAAAAACTACAACAACCCACTGGTCATTCTAACTTTGGATACAACAGTAGTAAAGGGTGTGGCCAAGATTTTGGATTCTAGCTGAGGCTCATTGTCAAGGGAATTATAGAATCATAGAATCATTGAGTAGTCCACGCTCTGGTTACATCCCGTATAGATTACTGCAACGCCCTCTACGTAAGACTGCCTTTGAAGACTGCTCGGAAGCTTCAACTGGTTCAACGGACAGCAGCCAGGTTGATAACAGGAGCGGCACTCAGAGAGCGCACAACACCTCTGTTGTGCCAGCTCCACTGGCTACCAGTTTGCTACTGGGCACAATTCAAAGTGGCCTTTGGCCTTTAAAGCCCTTAACGGTTCTGGTCCAACTTACATGTCCGAACGCATCTCTTCCTATGAACCTTCAAGATGCTTAAGATCATCCGGACAGGCCCTGCTCTCGGTCCTGCCTGCTTCGCAGGCGCAATTGGTGGGGACGAGAGACAGGGCCTTTTCAGTGGTGGCTCCTTGGCTTTGGAACGGCCTTCCTAATGACATCAGATCAGCCCCCTCCCTCCTGACATTTCGCAGGAAGGTTAAGACCTGGCTATTTGACTGGACATTTGCAGATGTAGTATGATTGTCAAATTGAGACCTAAGGAACGACGACGATGCAATTGGAAGTCGATTTAATTAATGAGACGCTGATATTGTGTTTTTAACGTTGAATTCTAATTTGTATATATTGGAATTGTATTGTATTGATAATTGTTGATATGTTTGTCTTGAGCAGTTTTTGCTGTTGTACACCGCCTCGAGTCGCCTTCGGGCTGAGAGAGGCGGTCTAGAAGCAAAGTAAATAAATAAAAATAAATAAATTGGAAGAAGCCTCGTGGACCAGCCAGTCCAACCCCCTGCCAAAAAGCAGGAAAATTGCATTCAAAGCACCTCTGACAGATGGCCATCCAGCCTCTGCTCAAAAGCCTCCAAAGAAGGAGCCTCCACCACACTCCGGGGCAGAATTGTCTAGTGAAATGCATGGCGGAATATCCACGTCTTTAGATGTTTGCAAAAAGTGGATAGTGAGAGTGGAATCCTAATCTCCCCGGGGAGGAGGGGAATTGATTGGATTTGATTATTTGTGGATTTGATTAATACATTTTCTGCAGGAATTCCTAAGTCCTCCAGCATGACTCTGTGATCAACTCCACCACAGAGACATGCTGGCAGACTTAGAGATTGCTAGAGATAACATTTCTCGCGGCATTAGTAGGTCCTCCAGCACAATTCTGAAGTTAACTTCCGTGGATGTTGATCACAGGGTCATCTTGAATGACCCAGAGACAACAATTGTGAGGAATTGTGAGAGGCACCATCTGAAAAGCACCTGCAGGGCTACAATTATGCATCTGTATGGCACACCATCTTCTATGCAATCTTTTCCAATGACTCCTTGCAGCTGTTCAAATTGCCTTTAGCAGACAAACACTTGTGCTACAAGTCTTTTAATTTTTTTGATGCAAGAACCAATTTTTTGTGTTTATATTTCTCTTCATAGCAGAAATGAAAAAAGTGAGCTGATTGATCTTCATGCACAGCTCTCTTGCAGGGAGTGCATGTGTGAGTATGTTTTAAATCCATGCTCTAATTCCTTGGGACATGAACATTTGACATCTAGATCCAGGGGACTTGTCCATGATAAAGAGAACATTTTCCTTTTGGCGAGCAATATTGATTAACAGTTGAAAAGTCCATTTGCAACGACAGCTGGAGAGAAAGACTGCAGGACTTTGCTATAACAATGCTGTAACAATAGCAATCTGAAAAGAATAGAATAAAGCCTATCTTAAAAATTGTTGTAGTATTCTAGCTTGCCTTTTATGTGCTTTGTCACTTGCTGCAGTATGTAACCTTTTTATCTCCTAAATTATTCTGGCATCCTATAGCTAAAAGAGAGCCAGGATTGTCTCTATATCAGTGTTTCTCAACCTGGGGGTCAGGACCCCTGGGGGGTTGCAAGGCAGGTTTCAGAGGTGTCACAAAAGACCATCAGAAAACACATATTGGCAGAGAAGGCTGAAGATCTCTCTGCCTGTCCTCCTCTTCCTTTTTGGAAACAGAAGGTGAATCTTCCCACCAAAATCCCTCCTTCTGCCACGATTGGCTGGCTTCTCAGCTGGCCAAAGGGAGGGCTGTTTCTGAGAATCCAAGCGGGGAGGGTAGAGCAGGAATGCTCTCCTCTAAATCATTGTCAATTCTTCCCATATCCCTCCAGTATTTTATGTTGGTCATGGCAGGGCTCTGTGTGGGAAGTTTGGCCCAATTCTGTCATTGGTGGTGTTCTGAATGCTCTTTTATTGTAGGTGAACTATAAATCCTAACAACTGCAACTCCCAAATGTAAAAATCTATTTTCCCCAAAACTCCACCAGTGTTCAAATTTGGGCTTATTGGGTATTTGTGCCAAGTTTGGTCCAAATCCATCATTATTTGAGTCCAAAATACTCTCTGGATGTTGGTGAACTATGACTCCAAATCTCAAGATCTGTGCCCACCAAAACCCTTCCAGTATTTTTTGTTGGTCATGGGAGTTCCATGTGCCAAGTTTGGTTCAATTCTATCATTGGTAGAGTTCAGAATGCTCTTTGATTGTAGGTGAACTATAAATCCCAGCAACTACAATTCCCAAATGACAAAATCAATCCCCGCCAACCCCACCAGTATTCAAATTTGGTTTGGGTGTATCCGGTATTTGTGTCAAATTTGGTCCAGTGAATGAAAATACACCCTGCCTATCAGATATTCTCATTATGGTTCATAACAGTAGCAAAATTATAGTTATGAAGTAGCAATGAAAATAATTTTATGGTTGAGGGTCACCACAACATAAGGAACTGTATTAAGGAGTTGTGGCATTAGGAAGGTTGAGAGCTGCTGCTCTATATAGTAGAGTGGAACGTTATAGTCCTGCCAGCCAGCCATGAACTTAAACAGTGTGAAAATTGCCTGATTAAAATGGTTGAAGTAAAAGTCCCTGGGATCATTCACCAAAATCACACAGGTGAAACATATCAGATGGATGCACTGATCTGAACTCTGAAGTTTCTGGTGTGGGTGTAGAGAATATTCTCTCAACAGAATTTGATTTCAAAATAAAAACAAGTGAGCAAGTCCAATGAAAACAGTTGGCATATATATTTGTTTGGCCTGGTCTATACAAAGAGCATATCAGGTGGTAAAGTTGTCCCTGGATGGGACCGCATAGGCTGCTGATTGAATGCACCTCCAAAAAACCCCTCAACACAATGTCCCAACATATAACAAGTGGGAGGTTTCCACCAAGCATCATGCCATGTCATCCCATCTGCAATCTGAGGTGATACCAGACAGAACTATACCAAATGCCCACAAAGTGAGATATCATCATCATCAGCATCATCAAATTGGTATCTCATTTTATCATATAGCACAATGTGGTATCTAAGCTGGATCAATTTATTTCTTAAGCATTGAAAGAAGATAATTATGCTATGTGGGGAAAGTTTAGAGCCAGCACAAAACAATCCCTCATCCGAGTGAAATGTAAATAGAGCATATAGCATTTGAATGCGGTGCTCTGAACATTTGGATTTGGCATGTGCATTGATCAATTTATTTCTTAAGCATTCCAGATTAGATGCACTATGCGCCATTATGAATAAGGCTATGTGGGGAAAGTTTAGAGGATGGTGAAATCGGCCGGATAATATAAGAACAAGAGCCAAAGTACATGATACTGAAAGCCTATCTAGTCAAGCATTCTGTTCTCATAATGGCCAACATCTTGTCCCTGGAAAAACAAGAAGCAAAACCTCCTGCTCATGTTTCCCATCAATTAGGACTGATAGTGTTACAACCATTGGTTGACTGGTTGTTCATAATCATTGGTCTCATTGCTTTAAAAAAAGGAGAAGAAGGAGAATTCTCGATCAGTGCTTGGCGGCTGTGATGGGCTGGATGAGGGCTAATAAATTGAAGCTTAATCCTGACAAAATAGAGGTCCTCTTGGTCAGTCATGGGACTGATTATGGTATAGGGTGGCTAACTGTGCTCGACAGAGTTACACTCCACCTGAGAACGCAGGTCTGCAGCTTGGACGTCGTTTTGGACTCTGCTTTGACAATTGATGCTCAGGTGTTGGCGGTAGCTGGGAGGGCCTTTGCACAGTTAAAACTTGTGCACCAGCTGCGCCCATGCCATGGCCAAGTCTGACTTGGCCATGGTGGTCCATGCCCTAGTTACCTCCAGACTGGATTACTGCAATGCACTCTACGTGGGGCTGCCTTTGAAGATGGCCCAGAAACTACAGTTGGTTCAAAGATCTATAGCTAGGTTGCTAATGAGAGCCAGTTACAGGGAATGGTCTACCCCCCTGGTTAAAGAGCTTCACTGGCTTCCAGTAAGTTTCCAGTCCCAATTCAAGGTGCAGGCGATTACCTACAAAGCCCTAAAAGTTTGGGACCTGCCTACCTTCACGATCACATCTTCCCTTATGAACCAGCACGTACCCTGAGATCATCTGGGGAGGCTCTGCTTTCGCTTCTGCCACCATCTCAAGCGCGGTTGGTGGGGACAAGGGAGAGAGCCTTCTTAGTGGTGCCCCCCCTGGCTTTGGAACTCCCTCCCTAGGGAGATAAGAGAGGCCCCAACCTTGTACTCCTCCTGGAGAGAATTAAAAACCTGGATGTTCAGTTGTGACTTTGATTAGGCAGTTTCACTGGAGCATTATCGTGTTCCCCCCTAAATCCTGTACTTTATTCTGGCCCTCCTATTGTTCCTTGTCATTTTGCTTAGGTTATGCCCCTGTACATTTGATCTCTAGTCCCTGTACATTTGATCTCTGCACTTTCCATTGGCTCCTTTAAGGAATTATTGCACTCATTAAGCCTGATCCCAGCTATGACTTTTACTTGGGAGTGGCGACTGATAAGTCTAGGTCTACTTCTTTTATGATGTTGCTTATGATTGTGTTTTGTTTTATTATTTGATTTGATTGGTTTTAATGTGTATTATTTTATCTGTGATTTTTGAGCTCGTTCCCTTCTAAGCCGCCGCAAGTCCCCATGGGGAGATGGTGGCAGGGTATAAAAATAAAGTTATTTACTTACTTACTAATCCTCGGGTGTAAAACAAGGATTTTCTGTTCAAGTCAGAAGAAAGGTCTCTCAATGAAGGTAACCTCAGTAACTCAGCCATTGGGAGGTAGAGGTTCTTTCTATGAGTTACAGAAGCTCTTATTTTTAAAAAAGACTTATCAGTAGCAGCCTGTTCAGCAACTTTCCGCTGCAGAGCAACCTGCTTCTCATTTACTATAGAAGCCAAAGCATTACTTGTTTGACTTGGATGAGCAGACGACATCCAGAAATGAAAGCTTCTGTTTGCACAGGCAGGTTTAGAACATTAAAGATTAATAGAGGCTAATTTGCATGACGGGGTTGATTTCAGAACACAGAGAGGTGTCACCTGGAGAACAATGGGGTTTATGCAGGTGAAACGGTGCTGTCCAACTGTCTTTCCTGCTGCAATCATCCATGCAACATCTTTGTCAACAGTGTGTGATGTAACTGAATCAATGTATGCAGGATGACATGCCTCATCCAAGTAGCTGTTGCATGTTGACAGTGAGACCTAGGCACTCTGTCCTACTTGTCTTGATCATTATCTTCCATAAAGGTGAAGCCAAATTAGTCATGCATATAGGAAATCCAGGGTTTCCTAAGAAATAATGTGTTGTAAAGTTGCAGTCCTACAGCTGTTATGTTATTTCATGTGATGTGTTTAATAATGTTTAAAGTTTTATTAGGGGAGGGTCAATTTTAATGTTTTATACTGTTTTTATCGATGGCATTGAATTGTTGCCAACTCTGTGAAACGCCCTGAGTCCCCTTCGGGGTTAAGAAGGGTATACAAATATCACAAATAAATAAATAAATAATATTTGAACTGCAAACATTTATTTATTTATTTATTTATAACATTTATATCCCATCCTTCTCGACCCCCGAAGGGCAATTCAAGGCGGCTTACAGTTAGCAATCAGTAGATGCCAAGAAAGAACTTTTATAGCACATCAATTAACATAAACAGGTCAACAACAGTAAAAATACATTAACATACATTAAAAATAATGTTGAAATATTAACACAACCAAGTCTAAGTCCACAAATCCAAATCAGTCCAGGGTTACAGTCCAAGGTTTCTTCATTGATAATTCTCATGAGTCATTACAGTTGTTGCTTAGCCAGCTGCCCGAATGCTTGGTCCCAGAGCCAAGACTTGAGGGTTTTTTTTTCCTGAAGGAGAGATGGAGTCACCCTGATTTCACTGGGAAGTGCATTCCACAGGCAGGTGGCCACCACCAAGAAGGCCCTGTCTCTTGTCTCCGCCAGTCGCTCTTGTGAGGGTGGCAGGATCCAGAGCAGGGCCTCCACCGACTATTGTAAACTCCGCTTTTCTTTCTTTTCTTTTCTTGCTCCTGGCGCTTTCTCTTTTGTTTGGGTCTTGGTTGGGGAGGATAACATTTAAAAATATGTCTGGTCCTACAGTTTAGTATTTGAAGATGTTACTTATTTGGACTGCAGAGTCTCCCAGACAAAGCTCCCAGAAGCAATATTTCAAGTCTCTGTCATTTTACTACTCATAACTCAGTTGCTCTATTTAGCACAGAGATAACCACATGCCTCCAGACCCAGCACTGTGTTTTCTTTCATATCCAAGTTGTCAGTCTGCTTAGGCAGACCACAAAGATAAAAGAATTATTGTGCCTTTTGCATGTGCGTTCTGCTTTCCCCAGCTTTGTTTACTAGCCATTTTGATCGAGGGATTCTGTGAGCTTTAGTCCAAAATATTTATTTTCTAAATTCTGACCTTGACCACAACAGTGAACCAGATGAGGATTTTTTTGATACCTCCCTCATTTTTTTCAGTGTTTGACTATTTCCTGTTTGTGTCATATCTGGAGCACACAGTTTGCATGCACACTCTATCTCCGTCGTCTGGGGTTATAAACGGCAAGCATGGACCTGATAGCAGTTGCTTATACACCGTCCTTAATCTCCATTGTTTGATGCTACTATACATTTCACCACAGTTTTAAAGAAAGCTTTAGCACAATTGTGCCAGTTTTACATGTGAAGACAAACTGTTGCCACCATTTGTTTCAGATGACAGGTGGATTGTGGTCTAGGTAACCAAGGATGGGCACACCCTGTTGTTTGAAATTCCAGTAGTGACCTAGACTGACTGTCCTTAATTCAACCTTCAGTGGAAAATCTTGTCCTTGCAGAAACAAGAAGCTGGACTTCATGATATTCTGTTTCTTTCACTCGCCTTCTCTTACACTTGTACTGCATTGCTTCTGCAAGTTGATCCTCACATAACATACCATATATACTCGAGTATAAGCCGAGTTTTGGTCCATTTTATACTGAAAAAGCCCCCTTCAACTTACACTCGAGTCAAAGTTATTTATTATTTTACTCTATTATTATTGGAAGGGTACATAAGCACATTTACACTGAAGAAGGTTAGAATAATGGTTTAATCAGAGTTGGATAGTCTTATCTTAAATTACAGTTTTATGTAAATATTCAAAAACATTTAACCTACTGATGCATCAATTAATATAATTTTATTGGAATCCATTTTTATTTTTGAAATTTGCCAGTAGCTACTGCATTTCCCACCCTTGGCTTATATTCAAGTCAATAGGTTTTGCAAGGGTTTTTTTTTTGTTAAAATTGGGTGCCTTGGCTTATATTCAGGTTGGTTTATACTCAAGTATATACGGTATATGCCCAACCCACATACTTTCTAGCTATGGTTAAGGACCCCTAGGTTTATGCTTCTGCTTGTACGCACAAACCATAAGTTATGGATTTGCCTATAATCACATCATTGATCTTGCAAATGTGATGATGATTGGAAAGATGCAAATTTCTCAATGGATGCATGGTCTTCTCAATGGATTAGTTATAGGTCATAAAATTGTGTAAAATGCTTACTCCCCCTTCCCCTGGCCCAAATCTTTTATTGTGACATCATAAATATTTTCTTCCATTCTTATCTTCTGAAGAGGAATCTGGAGATATTTACTGTTTTCAGATGTCATCTATACTGGTGTCTGCAGGATGGTTGATGGCACACTGTCATCAACCACCCACTCATGTCCTGCAATTTCAGTTCTATGGCTACTTGATTAAGTCTGTCCACAAGTAATAAGGTCTTCCTCTTTTATTGCTGCCTCCCACTTTGTCTAACATGATTGTCTTTTCTAATGAGTCCTGTTTTCTCATAATATGTTAGAAGTATGATAGTTCATGTAGGTAATCCTGGGTTTTTCAACAGTCAGTCTTGATATGACCCTGAAGCCATTTATTGAGTATTTTGTCAAGTTTTTTTTGACCAGAGACCACTTGACCAGGGACCACTCTTCAACATTAGTACCAAAAGGGTTACAAATCAGTTTTTGCTCAACTTTAGATTCGATTTGATTATTTGGGATGCTGATTCAGAAAACTGCATTGGATAGACCACATCAGCTCTAGTTTCTAATATTGAACATATGCCATCCCGTAGTTGCTATCTGCTTGTCCACCAAAAACCATATTTAATCATCTAGAGCTAATATGGTAGCAGTAATTTTTCATGGATAGTCAGCCTCTCCAGTCCCAACATCCCCATTGCCTCAGCAATATAAGAGGGTTTCACGAGACCAGTCGTCCTGCATGGTTTCATGGCAATAGTGTAGTAATAGTGATGCCATGGACCATATTTTCATTCTTGTGGACCACTGATGGTCCACAGACCACAGGTTGGGAATCACTCCAGCACTACATTTCAAATAAATTGATAGTTTCCCTCATTATCCAACTTTCCAAGCCATCCATAAAAATTAGAAATATGAAAACATCAATGAGTCTGCCTTTGGTATTCAATTATGCATTCTTACACTCCAGGATGTTATCAAGATCCTTCATAAGTGTTCTTCTAAGTCTTTGTCATCTTCTGATTTTTGACAACAGTCCCCGGTTAGATTTATAATTGAGCCAAGGTATAGAAACACTTTACCTATTTTGATGTCTTCATTGTCCATTTTTAAATAGTGTAAATCAGAGGTGTCAAATTTATAACTCTCTAGGTGTTTGGACCTCCAACTCCCAGAAGCCCTAACCAGTTTGTCCAAGGCCAGGAACTCTGGGAGCCAAAGTCCAAAACACCTGGAGGGCCACAAGTTTGAAACCACTGGTGTAAATCATCTGTATTTACAATTTTTAATATTCAGCTGTAACCTTCTTTTTGCATTTTCTTCTTGACTTTCCTCAACAGTTGTTCCAAATCTTTGCTATTTCCTGCTAGTAATAAGGTGCCATTTGTATATCTTAAAATAGTTGCTGTTGCTACCCCTGCCTCTTTCCTTTGAATTTAATCCCAATTTCCATTGGCTATATGTTGTGTACAAATCAAACAAGTAGTGTAATAAAAGGCAACCTTGTCTGACCTCTTTGCCAAGTGGAAACCATTGAGATTATCTAAATTATATCCTGATAGTGGCCTCATGTCCTGAATATCAGTTCACATCAGGGCAATCAGATGTTGCGCCATACATTTCTTTTAGAGATATTAAATAAACTAAATCCATTCTTGAAGCTGTGGAGTAAAAATTTCAAAACACTCATTCTTTGTTCACTGCCATAGCCATAAAGAGAACTGGCATGACCAGGGCAGTAAACATGCCCGCTCCCTTGCTGGATCCCAGAGACAGTCTTCACCAACACACCTTCTCCGACTGGAATTTTAAAAGCTGCTAAAAACACCTGCTTGGCTAGCTCTGTACTGGAGCTAACCTGCCCCAAGCACAATAGGCTCGGCTAGTTCAGAGAAGCATAATTTAGATTGCTTCACGTCTGCGGGTGAGGCTTTCTGTTTTATGGAAGGCATCCCTCCCTCCTCTCCCCCTGATGTCTCTGCTCAGTTTTAGAGCTCCATGCCACCTTTGTTCCCTGAAGTCTTCTCCCCTCCCCAATTGCCACCAACTCCTGCCTTGTATGGGGTCTGGTTTTAGAGGAAAAGGTCTTTATTTATTTTTTGTTTTTGTTCCCTCCCAGAACAGAAGCAGGTCGAGACATTGTGTATTCTACAGAAACCTGTTTCTCTCTGCCTTGCAATTGTCTGCTCCCTCACGCTATGCCGGCAATTTTCAAAGATGTCTATTATCAGCATGTTAATAACCTTTCATAATGTTTAATTACTTGGAAAGGTAAATCAGTTCTGGGGTAATTATTTAAAAGGCATGCCCACTTTGTTTGCTCCTGGCAGAGACCTCAGTTCTCTTGCTCCCAGTCGATAAACTGATATCAAATCAGCTGACGGCACTTCATGACAACAGGTGACAAGTACACCATGGAGGACTAGGGGAATTTCTTGGTTCTCCCGCCTCAACCCACTGCCACTTTTTCCCATTGAGGGCATTTTACAATGACATTTCTATAAGCTTTTGTGCTGAGTTATAGACAGGTGTGACAATCTTGCTTTGCTTTGATATAATCCTGACAGAAAGAGAGGTAGTAGAAGCGACTGTCACAGGTAGCAGATATGGGAAGACAACAGCTCCAAATCCAATTTGCTTCAGTCCTCCAATCATTTACCTCAAGAAAGAGCCCTGTATGCCACACAACTGCATTCTTTCCGCAAGCCACTTGCCTTAAGTTGCTGTAGAGCAGGGGTGCTCATTATGGTGATCGGGAGCATCTAGGTGATCTTCAGCCCTCTTCCAGGTGATCTTTGGGCCTCACCAGCCAGGTGGCGTGCTCCTGCCATGCGCGCGCACGTGTGCTCCCGCCGCCGCCTTCGCGGGGCTTCTTTTGAGGCTTTAGTGGGCGGGCCCTGGTGCTCATCTTGCCACGCACGGTGTGGTGACATGACCGCCCATTGGTTGCTGCTGGGTGGGTGGGGGCCCTGCGAAGGCACGTGCACGGATAGAATGCGAAGCTGTGGGAGGGATGGAGGGAATGTGTATATGTGTGTGTGAGAGAGAGCCAAGGAGAGAAGAAAGAAATCCAGAGAACTTTTTCGGATCCTTTTGGCAGGCAGGCAGGCGGGCGCTGGAAGGAGAGAGGGAGAGAGAAAGAGGCGAAGGAGGCCGGGCAAAGTGGGGCAAAGCCAAGCAAGCCCCACCGCAAACCCTGATGCTGCCCTCGGGACTTCCATTCCAAGCCGAGACCTGGGCGAGCGAGCTGTGTGGGGCTGCTTTCTTTCTTTGGTTGGGGGCGAGGAGGGAGGGCTCCACCGTGTTTCTGGGGCTGGACCCGAGGAAGAGGGGGCTGCAGGGATGGAGACTCCACTTACTGCTGCTGCTTGTGTCCTCGCCGCCTTTCTCCGCCCCGCCCTCCCTCGCCCTCAAAGGAGAAAGGTGGCAAGGGCCCACGGGGAGAGAGAGAGAGAGAGAGAGAGAGGCTCTTCAGAGCCAGCTAGGAAGAGCCCCCCCTCTCTCCCGTGGGCATGGACTGCCACCAGTGGGAGGGGTCCTCCTACCTGCCAGCCATCCACTTGGGCATCCTATCTGAGTGACACCCTTGAAGGGAAGGAAGGAAGGAAGCCCCCCACCCCACTGCATCTGTCACTTTGGGGAAGCACCTCTTCCACTCTTCCTTCTCCTGCCCAGGTAAGGAAGCCTCGAGGGAGGGGGGGGCTGCCGTGGGGAGGCTCCAGCCTCACGTGGGTCCCTCTCTCGGTTGAGTTTCCCAGCCCAGGCAGCAGCCAGGCGGCCCCTCTTCCCAACCCTGTGCCTTTCGAGCCGCTGCCGAAGCCATATCTGGCTGGAGCGCTGGCGGGTGCGCCTATAAATACCCTCCTGCTGCGTGCGTGGGAGGGGCCTGCTGTGCACGCAAGAAGCAGGACGGGATGGGCACATCCTGCTTCGCGAAAGCACACAGCAGGAAGGAGGAAGGCAACGAAGACATTAAAAGAGAGCGCGCGCAGGCAAGGAGAATCCCCTTCCCGGGTGCGCGCAGTGAGTTCATGGGCAGGCAAGAAAGAAGCCCCGCATGGACGGAAGGCTGCAGTAGGAGCGTGCGTGCGCGCATGCACGCGCACGCTCACATGCACAACAGGTGATCTTTTCAACTTGATTGTTCATATAGTAGCTCGCATGATGAAAAAGTGTGGGCACCCCTGCTGTAGAGGATACTGCCCAAGTGCTATTACTGAAGTCGAATTCAAAATTAGTTCAAATAACTTCTGTACACAAGATCAGATCAGTTTGCCTGAGATAATAAAATGTTTTTGAGTATATGCACCATGCTGCAAGTCACTTCTGGTTACTTCTGGTGCGAGAGAAACAGCCGTTGCCCAGGGGATGCCCAGATGTGTTACAGTCCTGCGGGGAGGCTTCTCTCATTTTCTGTTCGGATATCAGCCAGCATGCCACCTCCTTAAATCAAGAAATAATTGTCTTAAGATCTACAGAGATACTTACAGGAACACTTCAGCAAGTGAGAGCCCAAAAGTGGCAGGTAAAAACCTGGAACCTTCAAGCCATGGCTGATAACAAATGAGAGATTCCCCCCTCCACCCCCCCCCCCCCGGGCACACAGAAGACTGGACGGCTTGCCAGACTGCATTCTGGCATCACGGGATGCAGAGCCAACCTTACGAAATGGGGCCACAAAGTGGAATCCACGACATGCAAGTGTGGAGAAGAGCAAACCACAGACCACCTATTACGATGCAGTCTGAGTCCTGCCACATGCACAATGGAGGACCTCCTTACAGCAACACCAGAGGCACTCCAAGTGGCCAGCTACTGGTCAAAAAACATTTAACATAATGCCAAGTTTTTAAACTTTGTGTTTTTAAAATACATTACAACTGTACCCTTGGTTTGCTTCTGATATCATAAATAAATATGATAAATAAAATATGCACCATGATGTCTGATCCAAGGCACCTTCTATTAAACTAAGCTAGAAATACCAAATGTTTTGTGTACTGGCTCCCTTTGGAAAATATCACCAGAATTTACCAGCTGCTGATATGATGACTGAATCATTCCAAACAAATGTGTACAGTAATGCCTTACTCACATTTTTTTGTGAACAAAATCCACCAGGACTGATTCAGTCCTGTACTATGTTTACAATCTTTCTGTTGGCATAAGATTATATTATTAGAAATATTCCTAAATATGATTTCACAATACTGTACTCATTCGTGGGGTTTTTTTTTCTCCATTTTATGAATGCACTGAATCATGCCTGTAGCCAGGAGTTTGATTTGTGTGTGTGTGGGGGGGAGTCTGAGTGAGAGATGATCTACCCTAGCAAAACTTTTGTATCATTATCCCAATCCCCCCATGCATATGGGATATATTGAGCATGGTGATCAGATCATGATATGAATAAACAACAGTTTAAATAATGTGCCAGTAAGGCCTTCTCGCAGACCACCCTGAGAATTGGCTATGAGCCTGCACTGAACTCATTAAGTGTTCCATTCGGGTAGCTGTGGGGTGGGTTAATTCCATCTTTATGCCCACAAAGAAAGCTAATAATTTGGGAAGGAGAGAGGGAGACAGACAGACAGACATGTATTTCTTTGATGTTCTGAAAGATACAGGCAACCTCCTATTAAATCCCATGGAAGCACTGGATTTTGTGCCTTTGGTTGCCTTGATAAACTGTCAGACTCAATCTGAACTCAACTCAGGACCTCATCACATCTGGCAGGCAGCATGGAAACCGTTGCCCCGCACCCCAATCGTCCCTTTCCCATCCCACGGGGGGAAGCATTGCCAGCCAGTTCCCCCTCCCACCAGTGCTGTCCCTGTTTTTTTCTAATTAGAACACAGGAAGCCTCCTATGTTCTCTGGCAGCATCTTAGGATGCTGCCAGGACACTTCCTCTATGCAGCCCCGCCAGAAGTAGCATTGTGCCATATGGTGGCCTTAGTCAAGGAAGCGTTCTAGGATGCTTCCCAAAGACAATGTGATGAGGTCTTTAGATATACAGTATGTAAAACAATTATGCCAATATACTTTTTCAGTGTTTCAATTCAAAGGAATGCATTCCTAAGGTCCTCAAATTGGGCCCAAAATCACTTCTGGACATCCAGATGATGTGGAGGGACTTCTGATCCATATTACTGGGTAAACCTATAACATGGGATAAACTCTGGAAGGCTTGTGGCTATTGCTGGATAACATTGCTGACATCAGGAAAAGAGTCCAATGACCTGGTGAAAGGATGGGACTAAAGACCTTGTTAAAAATTATTTTATTTATATGCCACCTTTCTCCCAGATTGGAATCCAAGGTGGCTTACAAAACAAGTTAAGAATGCATATATTACACAATGTAAAAACAATTAAAATTATATAGTACATTTAAAAATCAATTAAAAACATACAAAAGTTAAACATATATAAAACATGTCCAATAAAAAGCCACATTGCCTTATGTATTAACAACCTGATTAAATAAATATGTCTTCACCTGCCAGCAAAAGGAAAGTAGGAAGCCAAGTGGCCCTTGAAGGGAGTTCCAGAGGGTGGGACAGCTGCTGAGAAGGCTTTCATGACCTCACCCAAACTACAACTCCATGATTCCATAGGATGGAGCCATGACAGTAAAGGTTGTGTCAAACTGCATTGATTGTACCATGGAGATACATCCTAAGTAGTGGAACTCCCAGCTTGGAGATTCAGGGTACATTTCATAGAATCATAGAATTTACTGTTATACATTGACCCATTACTTTCCATGGTGCAACTAGTTGGTAGCCAGCTGCATTAAATCACTACTGACTGAGAGGTCATGAGTTCGAAGCCAGCCTGGGTCAGAGTGAGCTTCTGACCATTAATAGTTTAGCTTGCTGTTGGCCTATGCAGCCTGAAAGACAGTTGCGTCTGTCAAGTAGGAAATTTAGGTACCGCTTTATGCGAGGAGGTTAATTTAACTAATTTATGACACCATAAAACCTTCCAGCAGGGTGCGTAAGAAGGAGGAAGTATTCCATCAAGGACTTGATGTCACCTGTGCCGGAATCAAGCATACCCTCATGAAGCTGGAAAGCTGGAATGTTAAATTGCCTCTGTGTCTGTCTATATATGTTGTATGTCTAAAGGCATTGAATGTTTGCCATGTACAGTATATATGCATTGTAATCCGCTCTGAGTCCCCTGCGGGGTGAGAAGGGCAGAATATAAATACTATACATAAATGAATAAATAAATTTTCATTTCAATAAAGGGATGATTGTTTATTTTGCTTTTGGGCTGTTAAAATAGTATTCCATGTCTGATGACCAAAAACAGGAGGACCTCCAGGGAAGAGAATGAATTGTGAAATGGTGTGATAATTTTGAGGCTTGCTGAGAAGAGAAGTGTGATATCTTTGCATTAAGATGGTATCTATCTTTAGTTTTCCCAGTCCTGCCAGCGGTGCTGTGGCTCAGAACAGTAATACATGGCAAAGTATTACATTCAATGATTGTGATATCATGTGTCATTGCATTCTTTACTTGTACTGCACCAGCAGAATGCTATGCCAAATTTGGGAAAGTGCTCTTCTTCAGAATTATTTGGACTGGGGCAGGGCAGGCTGTTACTCAATAAAAGTCATTTTGTTTGCTTTTTTTTCTTCGTAGCCAGCATGGAGGTATTCTTCTAGATAAATACAGGTATTTTAAAACATAATCCATGTTGGTTATCTCCAGCTTTTACTGGATTTTGTGGAAGATTATTCTGAAGCTCATCTGTAGCTGTTTTTCATGTCTGAGGACATAGCTGCTGTTGTTATTGAAGAGTTGAATCTCATATGGAATTTTAAACTATGGGACACATGGATTTTGGGGACATAGAAAAATGGACTTGTTTGCAACCAATTTTTTTTAAAGTAAACAGTTCACATCTGATGACTGTGACCTTATTTTTTTCATGTCAGAAGTTACTTGAGAAACTGCAATTCGCTTCTGGTGTGAGAGAATTGGCCGTCTGCAAGGACGTTGCCTAGGGGACGCCCAGATGTTTTACCATCCTGTGGGAGGCTTCTCATATGTCCCTGCATGAGAAGCTAGAGCTCAACAGACGGAAGCTTACCCTGCTCCCTGGATTCGAACCACCAACATCTCGGTCGACCAGTCCTCCTGGCACAAGGGTTTAACCCATTGCACCACTGGGGGCTCCATAGTTTCCTAATGTTGGGAGATAAATTGCTGTGCACCAATGTAGCTGGTAGTTCCTCTGCTTCTTGTTGTATGTTTCTGCAGGTATTTTAAGTGCCACTCCCAACATCTCCAGTTAGGTCCTCTGGGGATGATGGCATTCCTAATGATGAAGGGTGTTGTCATTAAACCCATCTGAATGGTGCCACTCGTTTGGTGAAAGTTGCATTATGTTTTTTATAGTGATGCTCAGTACGATATCTCATGTTCACTACCTTTGTAATTTGTCTTAAGAGTCCTGTAATTTAGTTTAACCCCATAATTGCTACCATCCACAGAACAAACTCCCTTGCTGTTTTGGTACAGTTAATACGTGTTAATTTAGGGCTGAAGTGGTAGCACCCAGTGAGTCTATCACTATTATTCATTTAAATACTGAGTGGCAAATGGAAGATCTCCAGTGCGGCTGAAAATGAGGACTGGATGTGACTAAATGGCTTCTTCCAAGTAGCTGTAAGTTTTCAGGGCTGTATGGCTATGTTCCAGAAGCATTCTTTCCTGATGTTTTGCCCACACCTATGTCAGGCATCCTCAGAGGTTGAGGGGTCTGTTGGAAACTAGGCAAGTGAGGTTTATATATCTGCAGAATGTCCAGGGTGGGAGAAAAAAGTCTTGAGGCAGGTGTGATTGTTGCAATTGGCCACCTTGATTAGCATTTAATGGCCTTGCAGCTTCAAATCCTGGCTGATTGCTGCCTGGAGGAATCCTTTGTTTGGAGGTGTTAACTGCTCCTGATTGATTGTTTTCTGGAATTTCCCTGCTTTTTGAGTGTTGTTCTTTACTATCTGTCCTGATTTTAGAGGGTTTAAAAAATAATAATACTAGTAGCCAGATTTTGTTCATTTTCTTGGTTTCCTCCTTTCTGTTGAAATTGCCCACAGGCTTGTGGATTTCAATGGCTTCTCCGTGTAGTCTGACATGGTGGTTGTTAGAGTGCTCCAGCATTTCTGTGTTCTCAAATAATAAATGACTTTTACTTTTCCAAACAGAATGGACTTGGTTTCATGTCTCACCTCTAAGTTCGATGCTAAAGTGATGTTAAAATGGTAGGCTTCCCATGCTCTATCACCTGCTTTTCTTATACAAAGCATGCATTTTGTTAAAGAGGTGTGCATGTTCCTACTCAATCAGTGTGGTCAAAATCTTACATTGTGTTCCTTTCTGGATCTTGTCCCATTCCTCCTCGTTTTTTTAAAAATTTAAAGTTAACAGCACCTTATGCCTGGCAACACTCTCACACGATATTGTTGGTGAGATTTATCCATCCCCATTTTCCCATTGCCTTTCTCTACTAAGAAAGCATGATATGCCTAAAGCCATCCTGGTAGGATTTTATGTCAGAGAGGAGAATGGGATTTAGTCTCTGGTTTTCTGTAATCCAAGGTTGTTATCGAACAATTTGGAAAATAGCCTGGCCCAGAGGGGGCAGAGGCCCAGAAGTACCCCTAAAGCGAGGATTTCAGCAAAAGCCCCTGGTGAGTTTTTAAAAGAAATTTAAAATCCCTTGCCCAAATTATCTCACCAAAGAAGTCCGGAAGAAGATGCCAGTGAAGTTTTTATTCTCGTCAGCTGAGGAGGATGACAACCAAATATCCTTATCGCAAAGCAGTCATAAAGTTACATTCAAAATACATGCCATTTTATAAGGTTACAGATTCAAATTCCCCACTTCCCGCCCCCAGACCAGCTTTGTGTTGATTGGATGGAATCTTGCTGGCTGGCTGCATCTTCTTTCGGTTTCCAGCCAATGGGGGCAAAGAGGTGAGAGATGAGTAGAACAATGAAGGCAGAAAAACATTTTGATGGGATTAAATATGTAGATCAAGTGGCCAAGTGTTCAGCAAGAACCCTCTTGTTCTCAGGCTGAGCAATTCTATTGTCTTTTGGTTGATGATCAAATGTCCTCATCTGTGTTTTTCTCTGTTTGATAGACACAGGTATATTTAGGGGTATATTGCTGCAGGGTCTCAGTTCTTTGAATGGTAAACAAATGAAGAAGCTGTAGCCATGTACCAGTTTCCGAGGCTGATAGAGGTGGCCATTTATGAAATATAGAATTAGTTTTGCCTATTAATCAATAGCCCAAGGTAGGCGAAACTCAGAGGCCTTGGTATATTGATCAGCAAAAACCAGTTTTGGCCCAAGGGGGAAAGACCCTTTTGGAAAAGGCTAGCTCCTGCTATTATCATGCAAATGAGGTTAGTGGAGGGGTGATTGAATCACAAACTTGCAGCTGGCAAGCCTCGACCAAGATAGCTGGCTAAAGGTAAACAGTGGCACCTTCATATTTTTAAAATTACATACATGGGGAGAACATGAGGGGAGATCCATTGGGGTTTATGGGGGAAAATATACCATCCTGATCACCCCTGCCTACCCACCAGAAAAATACACAGTTTATTAGATTCATAAAAGATAGCCCAAGAGAAAGGGGTCCTGGACAGAAAGGAAAAAGTATTTGGGAATGAGCAAAAGTCCATAAGAGTAATGCAAAAGGAAAATAACTAGGTGTATTAATAAAGTGTGGGTTACAGAAGCATTGTCATGTGAGACCACGGGGCCATGGGAAGAGCCTTAGGTTCCCATGCCGGGGACAGATAGGGGATTATGGGATCACTTCCAGCCTGGTGTTCTTGGGAAAACTATGAATACTTTGGTCTTAAACTGTATTCTACAGAGCCTTAAAAAGGGGGGATCACCTCAATCAACACAAATTGTCAAGTTGCTAGGGTGAAACTTAGGCCAATGACAGGAAGTATGATACAACAATTCTCTAAGATGACCCCCCGAATGTCCTGGATTCACTGGCCAGATCCAGAGTCTTCCTGGACAGATGGGCCAGTTTCCTGTCAGAGATGAAAAAACGCGTTTGAGCTGACCATGGAGACCTTTTCCCAGACAGAGTGGTCAGCAAAGGTGACAGTCCCTGCACCTAATCTCCTGGAACCAGGGATGACGGGCTAAGTTGCTCGCCATCCAGGGTCATGCTGGCAAGGGCATCCTGACTAGAATTTGCTTCAAGTTGTCCTGCTGACAGTAGGATGAAAGTTGGGTACAATCCCGTAGAATGTACATCCATGGAAACGTATTAGTTAAATGAATGACTAGAGAAATAGACCCCCTGTGGCACAGTGGGTTAAATTGCTGAGCTGCTGAACTTGCTGACTGAAAGGTTGTTGATTTGAATCTGGGGAGCGGGGTGAGCTCCCACTGTTAGCACCAGCTTCTGCAGACATCAATGAAAGTGTATTAGTTAAATGAATGAATAATAGAGAAATAGATCCCTGGTGGTGCAATGGGTAAAACTGCTGAGCTGCTGACTGAAAGGTTGCTGGTTGAATCCTGGGAGCGGGGGTGAGCTCCCACTGTTAGCCCCAGCTCCTGCCAACCTAGTCATTCGAAAACATGCAAATGTGAGTAGATCAATAGGTACCACTCCAGCGGGAATGCTGGCTTGCAGTCATGCTGACCACATGATGTTGGAGGTGTCTAGGCACAATGCTGGCTTTCGGCTTAGAAATGGAGGTGAGCACCAAGCCCCAAGAGTTGGACATGACTGGACAATGTCAGGGAAAACCTTTACCTCTTAGACCATGAAAGAGAAAGAGACAATAAGACATCAAACCTGAATGTCCTGGAGGAAAAAGTACCCATGGATGGGAAATACATAAAATCTATTTCAGGTCAGTAATGAACTAAAACTGTGTCAAAGGAGAAGTGGTAATATATTGCTGACTCAGATCAATGGGCTGATGACAGGTTGAAATCCTAGTCCTCTTGATTCCAGAAAGTCTGAGAGCATCTCAAAAGGGAATTCAGGTTTAATCAAGAAATGCCTGTAAGCCAAATTCTGTTTGATTTCCACTCAGTGTCCTCTGTTAAACTTGTAGAGAATGTGATCATACTACCTCTTCTGAATGACTTGATCCAGCTCGTTTCATTCCATGCAAATGATTCCAGCATGTTGTCAATTTGTGATTCCTCCTTCTTTCTAGTTTCCTTTCTTCTCTGTCTCCTAATTACATTTTCCATTTATATTCCACATTTCTAATAAAATGTCCAAGACAGCGAACACTGATGAAATCCACAACAGAAAGTAGACAATTGAATAACATCACAAGTAATCTATATATATAAAAAGAGAGCTGTCATGCTGAGGAGCTTATAGACAGCAAAACCACACAACGCAGACACACCAAATTAGGCCGCATAAACCCACAACTGAACAAAGTATGTTTACCACCCGAAAAAATTAAACAAAATTAAACAAAATTGTCAAAAAAAAAGAAAAACCAATGGGACTACAACTCCGATCAACCCCCATGCCACAGCAGCCTGGGCTCCCTGTCTCCTGTGACCAGAGAGGGAATGGCTGGTGGCGGCGCTGGGTGCTGAAGACCTAAAAGGAGCAGAGAGACCCATCATCCTCGCCAAAGCCGGGGCCTCGATTGCTGCCGCGGAGACCTCCGGAGTCCGGGCCGCAACACCAACCGAGACCCCAGCTTCGCAGAAGACAGCGACCCTCCCAACACCTCCCGGCCTCCTCCTTTACCACCCCTCCCCATGGAATGACAGAAGGAAGGAAGGAAGGATGGAAACAGGAACCCAAGGAAGGAAGAAGACAACGTAGAAAAGAAAGAAAAATGACGGCCAGGAAAGAGGTAAAGCACGAAGGAAACTGAACAGACACGAAGGAAGGAGAGAAGAAAGGAGGGATGGACAAAGGGAGGGAATGACAGAGGGAAAGGGGGGAGGAAGGAAAGAGAGAAGGAGGGACAAAAACAGGGAAGGAGGGAAGGAAGGATGGAAAGAAAGAAGGAAAGAGGTCACGCAGGAAGGAAGAAGAGAAAACAGACATGTAAGAAAAGGCAATACAAGAGGGAGAAGCTGGTGAAGGTAGCAGCAAAAGGAAGGAAAGAAAAGTAGGAAGGGAATGGAGGGAGGGAGACAAAGGGAGCAAGGATTGATACAGAAAGGGGAGGGATGGCAGGAAGGAGGGAAAGGAAAGACGGAAGGGAGAGAGGAAAGGCAGGAGGAAAGAGAGAAGGCAAAAGCTGAAGGATGAGGGGGAGAGGGAAGAAAGGAAGTACAAAAGGCAGGAAGGGATGTTACTGTTGGTCTTCGCCACATGCACATGCACACACATATATACATACACACTGTATACATAAAGATATGCACACATACACACATATATACATGCACAGAAACATACACATGCACACATACATACACACATCTGTACATACACACATCTACACATACACACATACATATACAAACACACATATACATAAGTACACACACATACACAATATACATATACACATATACACACAAACATAAGCACACACATATACACACATATGTACACGTAGACACACACACACACACACACATATACACACACACAACACATATATACAGACTGGGCCACAGGAAAGAGGAAAAGAAGGAAGAAGGAAGAACAGGAAATAAAAAGTGAAAGAAGGAAGGAAACAGGGAGGGAAGAAAGGTAGGATGGATGGAAGGAAGGAAAGAAAGAAATGCTATTTCATTCTCTACTTCCTTCTTTGCCTCTTTCCTACTTAATTTTCCATACCACCACACAACGCCACAGCAACGCGTGGCAGGGTACAGCTAGTGATACAATAAAATTGCATAAAATCAATTATGAGAAGATAAGAAGGGGGAGAAGAGGAGGAAAAATAACAAAAACAAAGAGAAAAATGATGGAAACCAAAGCAAAAAAAACCCCCTACAAAACACACTTATTTAGAGATAAAACATATTCTTTCACTAGCGCCACTTATTGGAAAGGATATTGTAGATCTCAGATGGAAGTTCATTTGAAGTTATGATGGAGGATAGCAATAAATCTACCAGCACAGAAACCTGTAAAGGCCTTCAGTAGAAAGTATGGCTGCCTATGCAGTACTCATTGCTAGTTAAAGTGGGACATTGCTGCTATAGGAAGACGGAGTTGTTAAAGCAACAGACAGGAGATGGGAGGGAGCTCTTTGAGGTCGCATGAGGTTGCATGTTATGTGAGGAATGACTTGGGTGTGGTTGTTGAGGGATGCCAATACTTTTGTACAACTCAATAGCACAGCCACACTTGGAATACGACGTACACTTTTGTTTGCCACAGCTCTCCCCCACCCCAAGAAAGATGTTATACCCAGAAATATAGATAAGGAAGCTGTTGAAATGTTCAAAGGCTTGAGGGAACACCCTTAGGAAAGAAGGTTTATGACATTGTTTTACCTTAGTAAAAGATAAAGGCATAACAAAGGATAATGAATATGGTAGGGTTTTTGTGTGTCAGGCGTGACTTGAGAAACTGCAAATCACTTCTGGTGTGAGAGAATTGGCTGTCTGTAAGGATGTTGCCTAGGGGACGCCCGGATGTTTTACTATCCTGTGGGAGGCTTCTCTCACGTCTCTGCATGAGAAGCTAGAGCTGACAGATGGGAGCTCATCCAACAATCTTTTGGTCAGCCATCCTGCCGGCACAAGGGTTCCAATTTGGTAGGTAGAATAGAGATATGTTTTCATAAACCCATGATATTGAATGGTGGGAGATGCAAGAGACACAAGGAAGTATTAATTCATAAACAATATGTACTTTAGTATGTAAAACACAATTGTTGCTTTAGTTATCTACATAAATCAATGGAAGATGTGATCAATGAAGCCAGGAAATAATTCTTTCCCAAATCGATTTTTAAAAAGTTTTTTTGTTTGTAAGGTTAAAGGTAAAGGTTTTCCCCTGACATTAAGGCCAGTCGTGTTCGACTCTGAGGTGTGGTGCTCATCTCCATTTCTAAGCCGAAGAGCCGGCATTGTCCATAAACACCTCCAAGGTCATGTTGACAGCATGACTGCACGGAGAGCCGTTACCTTCCCGCCAGAGTGGTAACTATTGATCTACTCACATTTGCATATTTTCAAACTGCTAGGTTGGCAGAAGCTGGGGCTGACAGCGGAAGCTCACGCCGCTCCCCGGAATCGAACCTGCGACCTTTCGGTCAACAAGCTCAGCAGCTCAGTGTTTTAACCCACTGTGCCACCAGTGTGTGTGTGTGTGTGTACTAGCTGTACCCGGCATGCGTTGCTATGCCCTATTTAGGAGATGCGAGAAAGTCTGAGTATGTAAGGGTTGGAATTGTTGTTAGTTATGGTGTTGTTGGGGCCATGGCTGTGTCGTTGTGGGTTGTTCTGGTGGGTGGGATGTTGAAGTCCTGGGGAGTTGTTGGTGTGTGGTGTTTCTGGCGTTCTGCATTGCTTGTGGATATACAATGTTTTTTGTCTTTCCGTCTGCTGTGTTGATGTAGAGGTTGATGCTTGTGTGGGTGGGGTACTTTGGAAGTGAGTGGAGGTACTTGAAATCCCATTATCCATGGTGTGTCCTCCTCTGAACTGCAGTCGGATGGAGTGTGGCTCATGGGGGGCATTGTGTGCCAAGTTTGGTCTTTATCGGTCTTGGTTTTGGGCCACAGTGGTCTGTGGGGAATGATGGGTTTTGAAGTAGTACAAATCCCATTATCCATAGAGGTACTTCAAGTCCCATAATCCATGGTCCACCCTCCTCCAAACTGTAGTAGAATGTAGCATGGGTCCTAGGGGCTCTGTGTGCCAAGGTAGGTTACTGTAAATTCAGGCCATACACAATGTCCCATGAGCTGAGGCCTAGTCAGGAACAGCAAGTTAATTTTTTTATTTTTTATTTATTTATTTCGGATTTCTATGTCGCCGACTCCCGGAGGCTCGCGGCGGCTTACAAGAGCCGAAGGCACAATAAAACAGGCAATAATACAATAAAACAGTTATTGAAGCCTTACTGTCAATTCAGGCCATACACAATGTCCAATGAGCTGAGACGTAGTCGGGAGAATCAAGTTAATGAAGCCTTACTGTCAATTCAGAGCGTAAACAGCATTCCATTAAGTGAGGCCTAGTCAGGGAAATTAAGTTAGTGAAGCCTTACTGTCAATTTTGGGCGTGGTCTGTGATTTGTAGGGGTGTAAATTTTCTGTGGGAAGTGAATTGGGTGTTTGTGTTTGTGCCTCAGCCCTGCCTTATCCTCCTCTGACAGTTTATTATGGGTCAATGTTCATGTTGGCTGGCCAGTACAGGAGTTATGCAAATCTGCCCTTATTGGCAGCCAATCATGTTGTCAGAATGTAGAGGCTGGGGAGTCGTTGGCAGCCCCGGAGGATGCTGGGAAATGTAGGGTTTTTTACTCATTGTTTTGGGGCCTTTTAGGTTTTCGGGGAAAGTTTCTTTGCTACAAACCTACCTTGCTTGAGGCCTATTTCTGTTGGCAAGTTTGGTGTTTCTGCGTTGTAAGGTTTCTCTGTTTGGGACGGTCGTTCCATGACGGGAACCCCTTTATATTATATATATATATATATATATATATATATATATATATATATATCAGTAATAGCACATCCCTGCTTAACAAATAATACATTTATTCACAAGAATGATGGAAAAAACAAAACAAATGAGTGTCAATGGCTGTGTGCCCAAAAATTGGAAATACAGACCACCTCCTAAAAGCCCTTTGAGTTCAGCAGGGGAAACTGGCTGTTTATAGCAATCTCGTCACAATGTGTGTGTTGTGTGTGGTATTAACAGGAACAGTGTAAACAGGGAAAACCAGGTTTTGTTTCATCAGTATAGACAAGCCCTTAGACAAACTTTTGGCCCTGGTTGATGTGGAATGGAAGGTGTGGCTCTTTTTCTTTCTCATTTGTAATGTTGTAAATGCCCTTAAACTGTTTTAATGAGCACTATTTTTAATGTAATTTATTTGTTTTATTTAATTACTAAATTTGATGTTAGCTTTATTCTGGTTCAAGCTAGATTGTAAGCTCTGTTGAGTCTTGTATCAGGAAAAGTCAGAATATTCAGTAATTAATCAATCATACTGTACTAGTCCATTGAACTCCCGGTGAGCTCCTATCCTGGATACTCTCAACCTGGCAGGTCAAAAGTTTTGCAGGTTTGACCTAGATCTGCTCTTAGATTTCCCTGTTGCTTTGAACTTTGTGGTCCAAGCAACATTTTATATTGTTTTAAAACTCTCTTTGCTATATCATTCACCTGCTTGAGCAATCTGGAGGCTGTGTGTGAGAGGGAGAGCAAAAGAGAATCTTGTCAAGTTGCAGAAATGTTTTCTTGCCCCCTTTTCCCAGGGGCAAGGATCACACTTTCTAAATCACGATGTTCCTTGCACAGAGATGTAGGGACATGCCCATAAGTGGGAACTGGCTGTCTTTGCTCTTTCTGAGCTGCTGACAGAGTCCTTTGAAAACAACATCGCTGGGTTCCCCTCCTTGATATTAATTGGCACAAGATCACCAGCAATTACATTTACAAAAGACAAGTTTTCCCACAACAGTTATTCTACAAATTCACTTCTGAATTTGGCTTGTGGAAGACCACACCACTAGTTCATCTCAAAACCTTTAAAAGTCTCTTCTTATGCCATGAGGTATTCTGGAAGTTGTGGTTCAAAATGACTTTTTCCAATGAGAATGAGAAAATATCAGTTGGAAAAGAAGGAAGAGTGTCAAGAGAAGAAGAGAAGAAGGAAGGTTTGATCTACTCTTTGGTTTTGGCCCTATCCATCTTTGGCTTTGGTGCTGTTCCCTCTATTTCCCCCCTTTATTCAGTCCCTAATAGACTTCTCCTGAAGGAATATCAAGTTTTGGAGGGGAGGGGGGAGTCACTCACTCCTACAACCTCATCAGATGGAGCTGAATTTGGGGGCGTACAGAAGTTTACCTTCCCTTTTGCCATGGAGCCTGATGACTCCTATCCCACAGCGGGAAGAAAACCAGCATATGCTTCCTGTGTTGCATAGAGATCAATGGGGGAAACTGGGTGGTGGATGCTTCCCATGTGGGATGAGGTAAGGGGGAAGCTGAGCAATGCGGGGCGTGGAGCAACAAGTTCCCCCTGCTGGGCAAATAGGATGAGGTCCAGCTCAGAACAGCCAGGACAGGTTTGCATTAGGAAATGTTTCCTCCTCATGTTCTAGGCTGGATCCTCTTGAATCTAGGTGTTGAGAAATGTTCTAAATTTCTGTCGCCTCTATGGATGCAGCTATACTCTAGAAATAATGCGGTTTAACATCACTTTAGCTGTCATGGCTGAGTACTATGGAATCCTGGGTTTTATAGTTTGATGAGGCACCGTCCCTCTTTTGTAGTGAAGGCTGAAGACCTTGCAAATCCTGACTCCCATGATTTTATCGCTTTTAGCCTTGGCAGTGTCAAACTGCATTAATTGTACTGTGTTGATGCACCCTATAAGAATCTTGCTGAGGTGGTCCACTAATTGTGGAAGCACTAGGCTTCCAGTTTGGTTGTAGCTCTGCTAACTAGAAGGAAATATCTGCATTTGGTTTGTTGATCAACTTTTAAATAAAATAGGGTTGATTTTTCCTCTTTTCATGAAAAAACATAAAATTGATTTCCATGTAATAGAGAGACAGTATTTTGTGCAAATAGAGAATAAATACATTAGGTTTCCAAAGGGTTTTTTTTGTTTATTTCCTTGGGGATTCTGGCATTGTGTTTTTTTGATAAAGTAACAAATAGGATGTTGATGTACATTGAAACGTTCCACAATATGAATACATTTTTCAAACCATTTTCCAGCCCACTCCCATCTCAATTCCTGACATGTCAATCATGTTATCACTTAAGGAGGGAAGGCAATATATAAGTTAGCAGTTGTGCTAAGAGATTTGTGGTCTGTAGTCCAAAAAGGTAACTTCTTCAAGCTCTGTGGGTAACATGAGTGTGTTCTTTCCTTCCTGCTTGAGTCAGGAACCATTTGCGGTTGAAGCAGCAATGATCCACTAAAACTTAAAGGCTGGGTAGCTTGAACTGGCTTTCTGCCATTATGCCTTGCAACGGCTTATTAACAAGACATTGTAAGTGGGTAAAGAAGAACATCATCCAAATTCTCTGGCACTGGAATATAATATAAAGATTGGACATTAATCTCTCAGTAACTAGCCATGCTAACACAGAGACTGAAGATGTTGCTTGTTGGACTGTACTCTCAGAATCCGCAGGCTCTGTTAGGTGGGAGCTACAGTCCAAAAGGTAGCATTTCCAAGATCTGGATTAGATGTCCTGCTCAAGCTCCAAATTAATTAATGAATGACATTTATATCCTGCCCTTCTCACCCAAAAGGGGACTCAGGGCAGCTTACATAACTGGCATTATTCCATCCCAAGCAACAACAACAATTAAAAGCAATTAAACAACGCTTTAAAACAACATTAAAGGAACATATGTAAACATTAGACGACTATGGTGCATAGATCTAAAGCCATATAGTTAAATAATATTCATCAATCCAGGGTCAATTCCAACTGTATTGCACAGATAATTATGCTGGGCCAAATGTTTGCTCCCAAAGACAAGTTTTCACTTGTTTGAGAAATGACAGGAGGGGATAGGTGTTTTCTCTCTAGGACTTCCAATGTGTGTCTATGGTCAACTTCTGTATTTGAATCATACTGTGAATAATCAAATCCACAAAAGCCACACACATAAATGTGGTGCGTAAACTATAAGCCTTTAATATTTGGGATAACAAAATAGCAACCTTGGGAACAGCAGTCTTGAGAGCAGCAAGCTAGTTTAACAGGAGCAAGCAGAACATGTGGCACATAGGACTCAGACTTCAGGACCTCACCAGTGCTTGTTTGATTCTCCATTTATTATGTGCATGCAGTTGTTCATACAAATTCTGCAGTGCCACATTACACAAACACAGACAATTATTATTATTTAAAATTGCATTGCTGTGATGTTCCAAGTTTCTTTTTTCATGTTATAGCAGCATTTCTAAAAAATGTGACTCCCTTTTACTTGTAGTTACTTAGGAAAAAAGCAGTCTCCAAATGCAGCAGCACCTCCCAGCACTTCTACCACACAGTAGTTATTTTCCAGCATTTAGTGGTACCATAGCCCCACAACTTGAAACATGACTTTCCTGTGTAGCAGGGGTTGGACTGTGGTCTTCCAACTCTGTGACTCTATGGTCTAAAATAAATTTTACAGTTGTGCTGCAAGGAGAGTAATAGCATTCATCATCAAGTGATCATTGGAATTCTTCTCTCCAGAAATGGGGAGAGGAACTTATTACAAGCAACTCATCATTTGCAGCTGATTGTTTCAAAGCTCTGAACAGAACAAAAAAGCACACAAACAAAAAGAAAATATAAAAGCATGTTGCAGCAGCATGTACCATATTCATGAATTGCACTCGCATATCACTGGGAGCCCCTGCTGGCACAGGAGGTTAAACCACTGAGCTGCTGAACTTGCTGACTGAAAGTTCAGAGGTTCAAATCTGGGGAGTGGAGTGAGCTCCCGCTGTTAGCCCAAACTTCTGCCAACTTAGCAGTTTGAAAATATGCAAATATGAGTAGATCAATAGGTACCACTCCGATGGGAAGGTAACAGCGCACTATGCAGTCATGCCGGCCACATGACCTTGGAGGCATCTATGGACAATGCCAGCTCTTCAGCTTAGAAATGGAGATGAGCACCACTGCCCAGACTCGGGCACGACTAGCCTTAATGTCAAGAGAAAACCTTTACCTTTATGTATATCACTGGGTATCTTTACAGTTCTATAGATTGACAATATTGCTTATTTGATACTACACTTGATAAGAATCCTCAGCCAGCATCACCAATGGACATGTTTGTGTGGGACCTAGGCAATTTTGGGAACTATAGTGGGATTCTAGGAGCTGTGATCTAAAAAGAACCAATTTGTAAAATTCTGTACATACCAAATCTGTCCCCTGTGAACACACCTATAGGTCTGGCTCACTTTTCTCAGAATCTATATTGCCTGTACTATGAGGAGAAAGGATTTTTGTTCTGCTTGCATTTCATGTCTAGAAAGGAGCATCTATGGAGAAGGCACTTTCCTGGTCACCAAGTCCCCAGCGTTCTAGGATTCGAAGGCAAGGATACGATGCGGATCTTTTTGGCAACCGAAACAAGTAAGTACTGGGAGTAGGCCTCTTTATGGCTGGGTTTGTTGTATTGCTTAGAGATTATCTGATTACCAAGAGCGGAGAGATCTAAAAGCACCAGCTGTATATCTTCTCCTTGGCAGTGCTGCAAGGTTAAGGTGACCTTGCTCTGGAGTTTGGCAGTTAGAAAAACAAATCTGGCTCTGATAAGCTAGACCGAAGTGGCAGCAAGGTTGAGTCTGATTAAATTGTCCTTTGAGGGTGAGGGGTTGCAAGACAACACTCACCAGTACACACTTTGGTGCCTCCAATGTTAGACTTGTTTCTGGGTATATTTGACCCACTGATTCCACAAATGGCACCAATTTTCCTCTATCAGCAATATTTTTTGAGATACAGAACATATGCCATAGATCAGTTGCCATCTGCTCGCCCACAAAAAATCATGATAACCATATCTAAGAAATTAGAGCTGATACAATCTATCTGATGCAGTTTTTTAAATCAGTGCCCTAAATAACCCCGAGAACAGGTCTAAAACCCAAGGCACCAAGATTTTTTTTGTTTGTTTGGGTTGCAAATCTATTGCTCTTGGGGTTGTAACTTATTTATTTATTTATTTCGGGATTTTACCCCGCTCTTCTCAACCCCCAAGGGGGGACTCAGAGCGGCTTACAGTACGGCACAATTCGATGCCCACATAATAACAATATAAACCCCAAAACACATCAACAATTAAAATACATTAAAAATACATTAAAATACAACTACATTAGCACCATACACATTCACTCTGGATTAAAACAATGTTCAGTCCATAAAAACATTGGCCATAATCACCCACTTTCATTAAAAACCAATCTAAAATGCTGCCTTGTGCTGGTGTACGAATGCCTGGTCCCACAGCCAGGATTTTACTTTTTTTCCTGAAGGCCAGGAGGGATGTGGTGGATCGTACATCAATAGGAAGCGCATTCCACAGGTGGGGAGCCACCACCGAGAAGGCCCTATCCTCGTCCCCCCACCAGCCTCATCTGAGACGTAGGCGGGAGCGAGAGCAGGGCCTCCCGGATGATCTTAGATTACGAGGTGGGACATAGCGGCTGATGCGTTCGGACAAGTAAGCTGGGCCAGAACCGTATAGAGCTTTAAAGGTCAAAACCAGCACTTTGAATTGAGCCCGAATTGGACAGGCAGCCAGTGGAGCTGACACAACAGGGGGTGGTATGCTCCTGTATGTAGCTCCCGTTAGCAATCTGGCTGCCGCCCGCTGGACTAATTGCAATTTCGAACTGTCTTCAAAAGCAGCCCCACGTGAGTGCGTTGCAGTAATCTATTCGGGATGTGACCAGAGCGTGGACGACCGTAGCCAGATCAGACTTCCCAAGGTACGGGCGCAGCTGGCGCACGAGTCTTAACTGTGCCTTATCCCAAGGTAAAGAAAAAAAAGTGGCAACCGGTGCATGCCACTTTTTTGTGCCCCATTAAAACCATTGCTTTGAATGCTTAAAGCCAACCAATTCATTCCCATTGCAGGTTTCTAAGGAATTCTTTGCTCATTTCATTGCTCTTGGGGTTTTTTTTTTAAAAAAAACTGAAATAAATGTGGAATGCATAAGATACTGAGCCCCTGCTGGCACAGGAGGTTAAACCACTGAGCTGCTGAACTTGCTGACCAAAAGGTTGGTGGTTCAAATCTGGGGAGCGGGGTGAGCTCCTGCTGTTAGCCCCAGCTCCTGCCAACCTAGCAGTTTGAAAACATGCAAATGTGAGTAGATCAATAAGTACTGCTCTGGCGAGAAGGCAACAGTGCTCCATGTAGTCATGCCAGGCACATGACCTTGGAGGCATCTATGGATAATGCCAGCTCTTCAGCTTAGAAATAGAGATGAGCACCACACCCAAGACTCGGACATTACTAGACTTAATGTTAAGGAGAAACCTTTACCTTTAAGAGACTTAGACATAACTTTTGGAAACTTCAGTTCAGAGGGTTGTTGAGAATTTTCTGGGCTATATGGCCATGTTCCAGAAGCATTCTCTCCTGACATTTCGCCTGTATCTATGGCAGGCATCCTCAGAGGTTGTGAGGTCCTCAACAAGCTCTGAGAATGCCTGCCATAGATGCAGGCGAAACATCAGGAGAGAATGCTTCTGGAAAATGGCCATACAACATGGAAAACTCACAACAACCCAGTGATTCTGGCCATGAAAGCCTTCAACAATATAACTTCAGTTCAGTTCATCTGAAAAAGTATCCTAAAATACCCCCAAAGCAGAAAGAGTTGGTAGTTTTCATGTCAGTGAGATGGCAATGGCACTGTATTTTACTGTTAACTTTACAGAAGCTATCCAGATTGCTCCTCTTAGTGTGTGTGCGATTCAACATCTTGGATAGCTCCTTAAAGTTTAGACTAAAACACAGACACAGAAGCCACCAGCTGCTACTGCATAGAAGATCATAGGCAAGTAACTAAAATATATTATTCTTATTATTAATGTCATCATCACTCCTAAATAACCCATCAGAAAAGATAACATAGCTCTTGTCACATTACTTTTGGAATGTAGCATCATTATGCCCTCATCACAAAAAAACAGATTGAATTCATTATAGGCAAGTAAAGAGCTTCTGGCCTGTTACACTTTTTTAAAGACCACTTCACTACTTCGGTTTATTTAAAATTCCATGCTGCAAGGACTCCATCTGTTTTTTTAACACTGAGCAAATACTATTTAAAACCTCTTTCTCTTGAACGTGACAGGAAAACATTCTCTTACATTCTCTCATTCTCTTATGTTTTCTTGGCAGGAAACATAAGCTGAGGTGAGAGGCTGGAATTCATCTACATATTCATGAGGCGTAATCACACAAATAGGGTGACCAAACTCAGGATCTAAGAATTTCGCAAAAGTGTTATCAAGCACCGAATGACTTTTAAGTGAGTTGTAAGGGCAATAGCTACCTCAGGCAGGTGAATGGAGAAAAGAAGGACGGAGAAAAAGATTATAGAATCTTAGTTGGAGGGGACCACAAAGGCCAACTAGCCTGCCAGGCAGAAATATACAACTAAATCAAACCTGAAAAATGCCCATCCAACCTCTGTTGAAAGACCTCCAAAGAAGGAGAATCTATTACCTTCTGATGTGTCCATTTTACTGCCATAATTCTTCATTGTTGGCTATACTTGCTCAAGCTGATGGAAGATATAGTCCATCCACATCTAAATGGCCACATATTCGCCATCATTAAGTACATGATGGTTGGTAGCTCCCCTATCTGTGGGATGATGAATCCACTCCAAAATTTAGTCAGAACTTTAAGGGTGCTGAACCTATTTCTGTGGATAGCGCTTAAATTAGATAGCTAATTTAAATGTTAGTCTAAAATCAGGAGTGGACAAATCATTCATTGACATGGAAGGTACTAACAATCATTGCCTGAGCGCACATTGCGTTTTGCCAACTAAGGACAAATCAAACTGGAATTGTTCATCTGCCTGAAGACCAATGATGGAGCATTGGGTACTACTGGAAAAGAGTTCCATAGGCTTTCAGTATGTAAAGCATATTTCTTGTCACAAAGGTACAGCTCCTCTTATTATTACAAATACACTTAGGCATATTTTAGGAATAATCTGAAACAAAGGGCACGCCCATTCTGAGCACTTATGTTCATGTAATCTAGGTTCAGCCCAATGGGATCTAAACACCACATGGGGCTGATCCAGGTCAACCTTGGGAAAACCCAAATCCTGAGTCAAGAAAATTCAAATGTGGAGTTAGAATTACAGTGGGTTGTTGTTAGTTTTTCGGGCTATATGACCATGTTCCAGAAGCATTATCTCCTTAAATTTCACCCAGGCATCCTCAGAGCTTGTGAGGTTTGTTGGAAACTAGGAAAATTGGGTTTATATATCTGTGGAGGGTTCAGGGTGGGAGAAAGAACTTTTGTTTGTCGGAGGTAGGTGTGAGTGTTTCAATTGGCCACCTTGGTTAGCATTTAATGATCTAGCAGTTACAAGGTTTGACTTCTTACTGCCTGGGGGAATCCTTTGTTGAGAATTGATTAGCTGTCCCTGATTGTTTCTTGTCTTGAGTTCCCCTGTTTTTGAGTGTTGCTCTTTATTTACTGTTATGATGTTAGAGCTTGTTTTAATACTGGTAGCCAGATTTTGTTCATTTTCATGGTTTCCTCCTTTCTGTTGAAATTGTCCACATGCTTGTGTATTTCAGTGGCTTCTCTGTGTAGTTTGACATGGTAGTTGTTAAGAGTGGTCCAACATTTCTGCATTCTCAAATAATATGCTGTGTCCAGTTTGGTTCTTCAGGTGCTCTACTATGGCAGACTTTTCTGGTTGAAGTAGATGCCAATACAGCTAATTGGAAACTGGTTGCAGCTGCATTGACAGCCATCCTACAACCCCCAGGCTCATGTGGCCCTGAAACATCAGATGGCAGTCCCCTCTTGTCCCTGCTGCTCAACCCAACCTTTCCAGAGGGGTCTGGCTGCTATCAGCCAGACTATCACCTCACTAAAAATTTGAGTTTGGAAGAGGTTGGGGCTTTCAGTCAGTGTGCCCCAACATCGAGGTAAGTAGATATGGCACAATTAACGGCATAGCCGTGGCATGGAGTGGGGGCATTGAACCCAGCAGCACTGAACCATGTTTGGAGCGGCTGGACAATAAGAACTCCCTGTCACCTCTCAAGTGTCTCTCTCGGGCCACCAAGGGGGTTCCATTGGCACCTGGGATGCCAGATCAAGTCCATTTGCAAGTCAGTGTGAAACCTAAATAAATAAAACATGGAGAGCACCCAGATTCCATTTGCATCCAGGTTCCAACCCACAGAAGGCAGTAATATACAAAGATATACACAGATTTACCTCCTGTGACTTTCCATGTAATGATCAGACATAATAATCATGTTTCATGAGTTGCCAGGAAAGAATAGCCTTTGATTGTAAGCACGGACATCTTTTTCTTCTCAGGGTTTTGTGGAGGGCTTTTTGGAAACTGTCTGTGACTATTCTTCCCTTCCCTTGACCAATTCCCTTTTGACTGGAATAGTTGTAAAATGGGTAAATTTTGCTGAAAAGCAGCACTGACGTTTCTGTAGAGAAAGATCGTATAAACAGTGCAGTCGTAATGGGTGCAGGTTTTGTGTGGTTTACCTCAAGACGTCATGATAGTTACTCAAGGGAAATCTGTTGCACTAACTCAGCTCTGTTGATAGGAAAAGGAAAACATGTGTTGCTTTAGAATCTTCACTACCAGTCTACTTGATGAAATAAATGTTCAGCCCAGCTCTTCTAAAGAGTCATATTGGTAGAACCAGATATACATTTTGCGGTGTAATGGAAATTTATTTGGAGGCATCTACTTGCAGAGTTCAACCATAATAATAATGTATGTGAAGATCCACCAACTAATAGTCTGAAGTATCATAAGACAGTTTCATATAATAGTCAGTTATCCACATTCACTGGGGTTAGGGCAGGCATTCTAACTTGGGGGGCGCATGGTGGGCCAGAGCAGGGCGGGCGGGCAAGGAAGGGGTTCTCTCCAAGTTCCCTCCCTTTCCTCTCTTTCCTTTTCTCTTGTGGAAGCAGAAAGTGAAGGAAAGATGGGAAACCCCAAAAGGGTTGGTCTTGATCAGTATGAGATGGTGGACAGTGTGACCTTATACTACCTACTCTTGATAAATAATCCTAGAATCCTATAGCTGGAAGAGACTGCCATGGGCCATCCAGTCCAACCACTTGCTATGCAAGAAGGCACAATGAAAGCACTCCTGATAGACAACCTCGGTGGAAAAAGCCTCCAGAGAAGGAGACTCCACCACACTCCAAGGCAGCCTAGGCCACTCTCCAAAGGCTCTTACTCTCAGGAAGTTCTTCCTAATCTTTTCAGTTGACTCTCTTTCCCTGCCATTTGAAACCATTGCTCTCTTGTGTCCTGGTCTCTAGAACAGCAGGAAGTCAGTTTCCCCCCCCTCCTCCTGCCCCTCAATGGGACTACCTTTTAACTCTTGAAACATGGTTCTCATGTTCCCTCTCAACCGTCTTCTTCTCCCAGCTAAACATCCTCCAGAGGGAAAGGAAGAAGGAAAAAAGGAAGGGAAGGAGGGAGGGAGGAAGAGAAAGGTGGAAGGAAGGAAGGGTGGATGGAAATGGAGGGTGGGATGGAGGAAAGACAAATGGAAAGGAAGGAGAAAGAGAGGGAAAGAGGCAAGAAGGATGAAAGGGTGGAAGGAGGAAGGGAGGGACCAAGAGGGAAGTAAGGAAGAAAGGGAGGGAAGGAAAGAAGGAGGAAGGAAAGAGAGAAGGAAGGAAGGATAGGAGACTGAAAGAGAGGAGGGCCTGAGAAAAGAGACCAAGGGGCTGCATCCAGCCCCTGGGCCTGGGTTTGCCCATACCTGGGTTAGAGGCACAGGTCCCCCATGAAAGCAAAATCTGTAAATAAAGAAATTGAATATTTATTACCTGAGATAACACCTCTGTCAGATTTCAGAGTCCTCCAGCATGATTCTATGTTTTGGCTGATGGATTTCTCTCCAGGTGAAGAGGAGTACAGAGGATCACGCACAAGTGCCAAAAAACACTGCTATATGTGTTGTGATCTTAGAACCAAGAAGCTGGACATAAAGCAAGTCTGCAAGGACAACAAAACCTGCTTTAATTGTCATTTTACTTAATATTACAATTTTACTAGTTATGGTTTAAACTGGGATCTTCAATTCTGCAGTGACAGCATTACCTCAGTGAGTTTGCCTCCTTTTTGGACTATAAGAATTAAGACAAGAGATTGCAAGAACTATTTTAAGATTGTACCATGCACACAAGGAGCTTAACTGGATGGTGATTTCGTGACGGGATAAAAGACTTAGCAACAGTAAATCTCAAAGTGTGAAACTCTTTCTTAATGTTTTGGTTGATTATTAAAAATATGGATGATTATTTTTAAAGGCTGAGACTTTATGGGTATCCAATCTCTCTTGATAAAGGGACACACCCTACTTGTTGGCGCAATAAAACAACAAATAAGGCAGGCATTTAGCAGGGCTAATATATTTATAGGCATATTAAGTAAAATTAACTTTTTGATAATTGTGCTGGATATTAAAGATGACCTCTTTTAAAGAATTGAATAAGCTTCTGAGGAAGAGGTGACCAGAAATTCCTGAAGCAGGTGGTGAAACAGCTGAATGATCAACTAAAGCAGATGTTGATAAAGGAGCATTGGAAGAAACATCGGAAGGCATACTGGAAGACACAGGTGAAGAATGAATTTGAGATGGATTGAGATGGCCCAATACTTTCAGAGGAAGGACAACAACAGTGAGTGGTTTTATAAAAAGAAGTGGTGCAACCTGCTGCACAGCAGGTTAAACCACTGAACTGCTTAACTTGCTGACCAAACAGTCAGCGCTTCGAATCCAGGGAGTGGGGTAAACTCCTGCTATTAGCCCCAGCTTCTGTCAACCTAGCAGTTTGAAAACATGCAGATGTGAGTAGATCAATAGATACTGCTCCGACAGGAAGGTAACGGTGCTCCATGCAGTCATGCCGACCACATGACCTTGGAGATGTGTATGGATAAGGCCAGGTCTTCGGCTTATAAATTGAGATGAGCACCAGCCCCCAGAGTCGGACACAACTAGACTTAATATCAAGGGAATTTTTTTTACCATTATCTTAATATGAAAGAGAAGAATGTCATTTTGGATCATTCTTTCTAGACCAAAGGTGTTTGTGTCAGGAAAGAAATGAGCATCTTGGAGGTTGGACAAGTTTTAAGCAGGGAGAGAAAAATGGAGAAGGGGGAGCGTTCTGCACAGGGAATGAGGAAAACATGGAATTGCATTGGCTATTCAAGATCAGGATGGAAAAGAAGTATGAGATAACAATCTTGGAGCAAATCTTTTAAGGACAGAGGCATCTTCATAAACAGTCCTTTGATTGTCTGAAAAAATTCCATTTGAAATATGGTTCTGGGGAAAAAACACTTTCAAGTGTATTTCCAGAAAAGAATTTGAACTGAACCACTCATGTTATTCAGTGAGATTTACCCCAAAACTAGAGAGCTATTTTCACTGAAATGTGTGCAGTTTTATAAATTTTTTGCCTACTGCCAATGACAATGGCAGTGCAGTTTGAATAACTGAGCCATCTAGGTATTTGCCTATTGAGTGTGAATTCAGAACAGAAAATGATTATGGGAATCTAATGATTGATTTTGTGACAAAAAGCTGGGGGACAATTAAAGACAGTGTGCATGATGTTTGTAGCCATGTTAAGTCACTAGAAGACAAGATAATTAGACGCTTTGAGTCTCCTTGTGGAGAGGAAACGTGTGGTATAAATAAACATAAACATAATAATAATAATACTCAGCTGCTGCAAGAAGATTACACAGACAGAGTACAAGCAGAGGCATAATACAATTGCTTAGATCAGTGTTTCCCAACCTTTTTTGAGCCGTGGCACACTTTTAACATTTAAAAAATCCGGGGGCACACCACCAACCAAAATGACACAAAATGACACTCTAACACAGTAAAGAACGGCTGGGGGATGGTGGCCTGCTGGGAGCAGCTGCTGGGAGTGCCAAAGCTGAGGGAGGGGGAGGAGCCAGGCTATGCCATGCCCCGCTCCCTCCCCCGGCTTCAGCTCTCCCACAGCTTCTCCAGCCTTGAGGGGGCAGTGCGAGCGAGGGGCGGGAGTCATGGCCCCCATCCCCGGCGCCGCTCTCCACCATGACTCCTGCCCCTCGCTCGCTGAAGCCATGCGGAGGAGGAGGAGCATGAGCGGTGGACGGGCTTCAGTGGGCGGGGCTCCTCCTCTGCACAGCTACAGCGAGTGAGGGGCGGGAGTCATGGCGGATTGGAGGCTGGCTGGGGAAACGGCTGAAGGAGGCGGCGCCCTGGCCCCTTCTTTTTCTTCGCCGCCGCCTGGCCCTTCTTCCTCCTCCCCCAAGCAGCAAGAGTTCAGCAGGAGGAGGGGGAAGGAAGGGGGGCAGAGAGCTTTTCTCGCGGCACAGCAGGAGGTCCGTCATGGCACACTACTGTGCCGCGTCACAGCGGTTGGGAAACACTAGCTTAGATGATTCATTGGAACTGGTACCACAAATACCAACTGCCTGCAACAAAGAACTGGTGGGATCACAAGCCTGAAAAAGTTATGGAAAGTGAAAACGTCAAACTACTCTGGGACTTCCAAATTCAGAATGACAGAGTTTTGGGCACAATTCTCCTGTTCTCACAATAGTGTGTGTGTGTGTGGGGGGGGGCATCGATATTGCAATCCCAGGCATCAGCAAGATTGATGAGAAGCAACTGGAAAAGCTTACACATGATACGAGGGTTTAAAGATAGAACTGCAAAGACTCTGGCACAAACCAGTAAAGGCGGTCCCAGTGGTGATTGGCACACTGGGTGCAGACCTTGGCTTGCACTTAAAAACAATAGGAGCTGACAAAATTACCATCTGTCAGCTGTAAAAGGCCACCCAACTCAGATCTGCGCACATTATCCGCTGATACATCACACAGCCCTAGACATTTGGGAAGTGTCCAACGTGTGATCAAATACAAAAGCCAACATAGTGATCTCTTTTTTTTGCTGTGTACTAATCTTGTTATGTATCTAATAATAATAACAATAATAATTCGGCTATTAATGACCAAAATTTTTACAAAAGTTAGCAAACTCGGGTTTTTGTTTTTTTAAAAACAATAAATGTGGGTACTTCTCAGGAATGTAACAGCAATTTCAGAATTGAAACAAAGTTGTCATTGCTCAAGGGATTTGACAGGTTAGACATTTATAGTATGGAAAGGGGTTAAGATAGAAAAGTTGTTTTGCCCCTCCTCCCAAGAAAAAAACTATGATCCAGGATTTGTCAACGATAACCACTAGTTAAAGGATGGGTCTTTAATATTTCTAACATAGTGACACCACTTTCCAAGACAGAGTGAATTTTGGTAAACATAAAGTATTACTGCAAAGTATTCAGTAGGAACTGCTTTGGGTCCAGCCCTTTCCCATGGACTGGAACACCTTCTTTTTCCATGTCTTTCTACTTCAGATGTTCCTCTGTTTGACTAGTTAACTATTTTGGCCCTTTCCCACACGGCAATTCTGATGTCATTGATGGGTGAGGTTCTTGAAATGAGATCTCTGGATCTCTTTTCCATATTGGTCTTCTGCCCAGGACAAACACAGCAAGCCATAGGCATGCCTTTAGTGCCTGCCGAGCAAAGCAAGAAGATATGTGGAACTCAGGAAAATTCTCAGTACACTATTTCAGCACTGATTGTGCAACCTGAGCAGAATTTCATGATTGATGATCTTTATCTCTCTCTTTACTGTATCTAAAAGCTTGAAGGTGCTCTCTGATTTTTTTATTTTATATCTATCTATCTATCTATCTATCTATCTACCTATCTATCTTAGTAAGCTGGCACACCAGCAACAGCTTGCTTGTTTCTCTCAGCCTGCAAATAAGGCAAAATCACAGTAATAAACATAAATGCCTGAGCTATTTCCAAAGCAACTGTAGCAACTAGCAGTACATTATTTGCACCTTGTCACTTTCTTACAGGTAGAATAGTTCCTTTTCATCTTTCCACATTCAGGCAGGTAGAAGAGTTCATCTTGGAAGCCATGACTGAGGTAAACAATATGCACTGCAGTAACCCTGAGTTATTCTATTGTAGCCATGAATGTTTGTATCTTTTGCAGCATTATTTTAGTTCATAACAAAACTCTTGGTCTATGTCTTCTAGAATCTGGGTTGCTGTGAGTTTTCTGGGCTGTATGGCCATGTTCCAGAAACATTCTCTCCTGAACTTTTTCCCACATCTATGGCAGGCATCCACAGAGGTTGAAGAGTCTGTTGGAAACTAGACATGTGAGGTTTATATATCTGTGGAATGTCCAGGAAAGTGCGAATGTTGCAAATTGCCACCTTGATTAGCATTTAATGGCCTTGCAGCCCCAAAGCCTGGCTAGTTGCTGCCTTGGGAAATCCTTTGTTGGGAGGTGTTAGCTGGTCCTGATTTATTCTTGTCTGGAATCTCCAGTTTAGCCCACAGGTTTGCATTTTTCTCAATTAAGACTGCAGACCTGATGTATTCCAGACTGGAGGCAGGAGGGTGACTTCAATTAGCCTAAGTAAGCCTAAGACTATTCACACAAGTCCTTTAAGTTTGGCTTGTAGAACTTACGAAATGGCTGGGCTGCCTAGGCTATCTCAAGAACCCAGCAGGACTGATAGGACTAATCCTGCCTTGAACAACTTCAAGGCAGGATTAGACAGATTCATGGATACCAAGTGTATCGGTAGTTACTGAAAAGGACATTCAAGTGCCACCTCGGAGTTGGTTGAGGTAGGCAGGATTTCCCTGGGTACTGGTTGTGGGGGGTCGGGAGCAGGTTAGGGTTTTGCCCTCCCTTCTGCTCGAGATCCCCGTGTACAACTGGTGGGCCACTGTGTGATACAGAATGCTGGACTAGATGGGCTGAGGTCTGATTCAGCATGGCTCTTCTTATGTTCTTATGTTCTTATGACTTAGGGTAGATGTACAGGGGTTTCATAACCGACAAGCCAATGCGGAAAGGGTAACCTGGAGGCAGAAAGTTTGAAACTACTAGCCTAGCAAGCTGTGCAAAAAATGGCAACAAGCCAATGTTGACTTACTTAGCACCTGGGCACCTTGTGTGCCTGCTTCCCAACATGAAACCCGAGGCAGCAATTTATGACATCAGAGGAGTTGCAAGGGCCAATATATCTTTTTACAGTGCTAGGAAGGGGCAATTCAAGATTGGAATACCTCCCTGCCCCCCCCCCCCCATGAGTTAAGCTCTCATCCCACACTTGCTTTGAGAAGAGAAGAAGCAGAGTAAAAGAATAAAAAATCATGTTGAGAAAGTCTTCATAACAATATTATAGCAAACATCAACAGATATAATAACCTGGGTCTACCTAATATATAATTATTAAGCTTTCATTGGGAGATTATTTACTCCTGAACCATCTCAGCATCTGAGCAGGACAGGCCTGCACCCTGAAATTTGGGGGTGTGGCACCCCACCCTGATGCAAGTATGAGCTATCTCTGATTTGATCCTATGAAACTTCAGGAAAGAAAAGCTTTGTTACATGGCACATTTTGTAAGCCATTTGAATTATGTTAATTAGTGTTTCTAATGATAGTGTTCTAACACAGAAGGGCTGAGTGAAAGGTGTAACAGTGGCACTCATATATGTCTCATCTATTAACATCTATGCTTTGGCTTTTAAGAACTTATTTTCAGGACTAACCACATGGTAGAATATACTTCTGTGCATGCTTCCAGACAGCACTAAATCACGGGTTTTAAACAGGGACATAACATCCCAGAACTTCAGAAGAGGTCCACATACGGACCTGTTGGTCTGGGGATTTCTGCCTCCGTTGTCCAGTCTTGATGCTTTGTTGTAAGATTTAGAGGCTCCCAAGATGACCACCGTGGGACATCCGCTGGAAACTTCAGCAGTTTTTTAAAAACCCCTCAAGGTAAGGATATATGGAGAATCACTGCAAGAATATCAAGGCAGGTCATCCACAATGTATATAACAAAGAGGGGGAGTTGCTAAAAAGCAACACAACACAAAGAGTGTAAGCAATATGCAGAAGTAACAAAAGTATTTTTTTGAAATTCAACAGTGATAATACACATTCATAATCAACAAAATATCACAATAACGTATACATGTCAAGCATGCCCGTCATGGGCTCCTACCCCATACGCCAATAGCATCATTCAATGTCCAAGATACTTCGGGTCCAAGGGGAAAAGTTCAAGGGTTCATACTTATTTATTTATTTATTTATTATTGAGGCTTCTATGCTGCCGATTCCCAGGGGCTCGCGGCGGCTCACAAGAGCCAAGGGCACAATAAACAAGGAGTTAAAAACATAAAACCAATTAAAACAGTAGCAAACAGCAATAAAACAATAGAGCAGCAGCAGATGCAGCAGCGTGGTACTTAAAACGCGCGGACCTACTCTCCGAAGGCCTGCCTAAACAGATGGGTTTTGCAGGCCCGTCTGAACGGGAGTAGGTCCCTCAGGGCCCTGGTTTCGGCCGGGAGGGCGTTCCACAGCGTGGGGGCTATGACTGAGAACGCCCTCCGGCGGGTAGATGTCAGGTGTGCCAACTTCGTTGATGGTATTTCCAGGAGGTTGGCATCCTCAGACCTTAGTGATCTCGAAGGGCAATACGGAGTGAGGCGGTCCCTCAGGTACGCTGGCCCCAGGCCGTATAAGGCCTTAAAGGTAAGGACCAGCACTTTGAAGGCAATCCGGTGCTCAATAGGCAGCCAGTGCAGATCCTGCAAAACGGGTGTTATACGGCAACCTGCTGGGGTGCCAGACAGGAGCCGGGCGGCAGTGTTCTGCACCAGCTTGAGCTTCCGGATCGACGACAAAGGAAGGCCAACGTAGAGCGCATTACAGTAGTCTAGCCTTGAGATGACCGTGGCTTGGATCACCGTGGCCAGGTCGTTCCGGGAGAGGTAGGGGGCCAGCCTCCTTGCCTGGCGGAGGTGGAAAAAAGCAGCCTTGCTGACCGCAGAGACCTGGGCCTCCATGGTCAGCTGGGAGTCCAGATGGACCCCCAGGCTCTTCACAGACGGCGCTGGGTGTAGCGCCGCACCGTCAGGGTCGGAAGCGGGCACCCACCCCCACCCGGGCGACCCAGCCACAAGATCTCCGTCTTCGCCGGATTCACCCTCAACCTACTGGCTCGCAGCCATCCAGTAACGGCTTCGAGGCAATGCTGGAAATTATCGGGGACGGACTCCGGCCTGCCCTCCATCCTCAGAATGAGCTGGGTGTCATCAGCGTACTGGTGACAAACCAGCCCATAACTCCGGGGATAACGCTGTATAATGGTCCCAACTCCTGTTTCGGCCTCTATGATCTAGACCTTGCATTTGCACCAGGATGGATATGAGTTGTTTTGCCTTACATCTATGGCCTTGAGAAAGACCCGGTGTGGAGGGTCGAAACGGGAGTTGGGACCATTGTACAGCGTTATCCCCGTCGGCCCATCGATATGCTAAGGCAGTCCAGCGATAATTCTTATCTTTGACACAAATTGAAATCGTTCCTGGGCTCTGCCTGCAAACAACTCTTCGACTCATCAACTTTCTACATGGCTTGCCAGCTCTCCTTGGGAAGGAGAGCCTACCCGCTGGGCTTGGGCACAACCCGTTGGTCTTGTGCTCCTCCTCCCCTTTGTTTACTTACCTGAAAATCCACTCTCACTCAATGAACCCTTGAACTTTTCCCCTTGGACCCGAAGTATCTTGTACATTGAATGACGCTATTGGCGTATGGGGTAGGAGCCCACGGCGGGCATGCTTGACATGTACAGGTCATCCACAATATCTGCTTTGTACTGCGTTATCTGATGCCACACTGCCATATAATCCAGTTCAATGTGGATTTTATATAGCTGTATGGAAGGGACCTCAGATAACTCAGACCCCTTCCATACAGCTGAATAAAACCCCACATTTTCTGCTTTAAACTGGAATATATGGCAGTGTGGACTCGGATTTTACACCTTGTTGTTCTGGGTTATATGGCTGCGTGGAAAGGGCCCAGAGATGGCCTTTTCACTGCTATGGTTCAGTGGTATGGCATGACAGGAGTTGTAGTTTTATAAGGTCTTTGGCCTTTTCTGCCAAAGACTGCTGGTGCCTACCCAAACTACAAGGGGCCATGATTCCAGAGCATTGAGTTGTGGTGGTTCAATCAAGCAGTGTCAGATTGAAGTAGTTTGGTACTTCCACTGCCATGGCTTGATGCTATGGAATCCTGGGATTTGTAAAATGACTACTTGCTTGATGACATATCATTGAGCCATGGCTGTTCAAGTGGTGCCAAGCTGCATTCATTCTACAGCGTAGATGCACCCTGAGGCCCCTTCTGCACTGCACTTCTCTGTTATTAGCAAGCCCGAAGTCTGAAAAACTTCTGAAGAGACAGCATGACCAAGAAACCTTTGTGTAGTAGTCGTAGACCAAAAATAACAACAAAAACTTAAAATTGTTGCTAAGTTTAATAAAATATTTGCATTCTAAAAAAAGTTAATTTGTGTTAATTCTATGTAATGTAACTATATGAACATAATGTTGTAAGTAAACTTCTGGTCTGTAAGGTAACTCTTTTATTCCCCTCTACCTTCTACCTTTTATTTTTCAGTGGTTGGTTTGGGGGAGGGGGGGGGGCACCAAAATACTGTTTGCTTACACTTGAAAATTACCCAGGGCCCTGTCAACAATGTAGAATTAATGCAGTTGAACTGCTATGGCTTCGTGCTATGCAATCCTGGGAGTTGTTTTACAAGGTTTTAGCCTTGTCTGCCAAAGAGTGCTGGTGCCTCACTAAACTATGAATCCTAGGAGTCCGTAACATTGAGCTATTGATGTCAGACTGCATTAATTCTAGAGAATTATCCTGACCTTATCTAAGCTCTTGCACTTTAGTTGGCTCCTTTCCTTTACTCATGACACTTTAATGGCCAAGGGCATTATCCTGGCAACCCAGCCCCCTGACTATTGCACCTTCCCTTGGCTCAACCAAGGAATCCCTGCACTTACTCTGAGCCTGAACCCAGCTTCAAATTGTTGGCCAGCCAGGGTGTTGTTTGTATGATGTTACTTGATTTTAATGTTTTTATTATTTGTTGTTATTGATCTATATATATAAATTTGCTCAGTCCGTTTAATGTCGTATATAATTTTTTTTTTTTTTTTTGTAAAACAATCTTTATTAGTTTCACAAGATAAAAACAAAGATAACAGTGTGATAAAAGTATAGATACAAAGTATCTTGGATAGCAAAGAAAAGAGATAGAGCTAGTTCGCTAAGAGTATCCACCTAGTGGATAGAATAGAAAATGAAAAAGTTAAAGATAGTGCTCTGGAAAAGGTTCCAGAGAGGAGTACGTCCATCTTCTTATTTAAACAGTTCTTGTTCTGCCATCAACGTTGGTCACATTCATCAGTTTAATGTCGTATATAGACAAAGAAACTATGGCTCCCACAACCACCAAACTTGACAACCGACTGGACCATTACACTCGCTACAGACAACGGCAAAAAAACCGGACCTACATACCTCCCAACACCCCAAAAAACGATCCCCAAAAAATTGCCAACGGAACTCCCACCCCGGCCACTTTGCTGCCAGCGCGAACGTTTAGAACGTTCGCACATGGAAGCCAGAGCACCTCCTCCGCCTCCTCCTTTGATCAGGAAGAGCGGCAGGGGGGGGACCTGGAAGGAGGAGGGGACACCCCTCCCCCCCCCAGCCCCTCCCATCTCCTTCCGCGCCCCCTGCCACCGCCCGGTAAGGAAGAGCGGGGGGGGGCTGGAAGGAGGAGGGGACCCGCCTCCCCTCCCCCAGCACCTCCCACCTCCTTCCGCACCCCCGCCGCCGTCCCGGCAGCTTCCCTCCCACCTCCACCAGGATCGGGACCGGACCGAGGAAGGCCCTGGCGGCAAAGCCCGCTTTGCCCGGTTCTCTCCCGATCCCTGAGGAGGCAGGAGGGAAGCTTTTCCCAGGCACCTCTTTTCCCTCCTCTCCCCGCCCCTCCTCCTCCTCCAACACACCCTCCCACCCCGACTCCCCTTCACCCCGCCCTCCTCCTCCCTCCTCCCCCCACCCCACCCGCGCGCCCCGACTCCTTACCCTCCGCATCCACGCCCGCCTTCTCCGCCGCATCCTTGGCCTTTTCGCAGCGCCTGCCAGCCTCTCTGGGACCCGGCCCACGCCATCGCCTCCTCGACCTTCTCCGACACCTCCTCCCCGGTCCCTGGCCCGGCCCGCGCCAACGGCCGAGGAGAGCGGCAGAAGGCCAAGGAGGCGGCGCCGCGGCCCGGGGCCCAAACAGGAAGGCAGCCGGCGACAGAGGCCGAGGACGCAGCGGGAAAGGCGTTCGCCCGACCCGGCTCCATGCGGCGCCTGGAAGGTAAGTGAACTACACCTCCCAGAAGGCTCCGCGCCGGCCCGTTTCCCAGCGAGCGGCGCTGAGCCTTCTGGGAGGTGTAGTTCACTTACCTTCCAGACGGGGGGCTGGAAGGAGGAGGGAACCCGCCTCCCCTCCCCAGCCCCTCCCACCTCCTCCCACCCCCCCTGCCGCCTCCCGGTCAGGAATAGCAGCGGAGGGCGTGGCAGGAGGTGGGGACTCCCCTCCTCCCCAGCCCCTCCCACCTCCTACCTCCCCCCCTCGCTGCCCGGTTAGAAAGAGCGGCGGGGGGGGGCATGGCAGGAGGAGGGGACACGCCTCCCCCCTCCCCAGCCCCTCCCACCTCCTCCCGCACCCCCCCTCCTCCTCAGCTTACCTTCTCGGCCCCTCCTCCTCCTGCGGACTCCCCTCCTTCCTTCTCTAGGGCCCAAAAGGCCCTCGGCTGCCCTGGGAAGCGCCTGGAAAAAGTAAATAGCCAGCCAGATCCTTACTTTTCCCAGGCGCATCCCAGGGGCAGCCGAGGGCCTTTGGGGCCCTAGAGAAGGAAGGAGGGAGTCCGCAGGAGGAGGAGGGGCCGAGGAGGTAAGCAGCGCCAGGCCCTTTCTCGCCGGACGCCCTGGGGGAGAGGATGCCGCGCCGCCTCTTCCCTCGGTGACTGGGGAGGAGGCGGGCTGGCCAGACGGAGACCGAGAGGTAGAGTGAGGGGGGGCGCCGGGGAGGGAAGAAGAGAGAGAGAGACAGAGTGAGAGAGATAGAGAAATAGAGAAAGAGAGAGTGAGAGAGAGAGAAATAGAGAGAGAGATACAGAGAGAGAGAGTGAGAGAGATAGAGAAAGAGAGAGATAGAGAGAAATAGAGAGAGAGATACAGAGTGAGAGAGACAGAGTGTGAGAGATAGAGAAATAGAGAGAGACAGAGAGACAGTGAGAGAAAGAGAGAGAGATACAGAGATAGAGAGAGAGAAATAGAGAGAGAGATACTGAGAGAGATAGAGAGAGAGAGACAGAGTGAGACAGAGAGAGAGAAAGAGAGAGAGAAATAGAGAGAGAGAGAGAGAGACAGAGTGAGGGATAGAGAGAAATAAAGAGAGAGACAGAGAGAGAGAGAGAGAGAAATAGAGAAAGACAGAGTGAGAGAGAGAGAGAAATAGAGAGAGAGATACAGAGAGAGAGTGAGAGAGATAGAGAGAGAGAAAGAGAGAGAGAGAGAGAGAAATAGAGAGAGAGAGACAGAGTGAGAGAGACAGAGTGAGAGAGATAGAGAAATAGAGAGAGACAGAGATACAGAGAGAGACAGAGAGAGAGAGAGAGAGAGAGATACAGAGAGAGAGAGAGAGAGAAATAGAGAGAGAGATACTGAGAGAGAGAGAGATACAGAGAGAGAGAGAGAGAGATAGAGAGAGAGAAAGAGAGAGAGATAGAGAGAGAAATAGAGAGAGAGACAGAGTGAGAGAGACAGAGTGAGAGAGATAGAGAAATAGAGAGAGACAGAGATACAGAGAGAGACAGAGAGAAAGAGAGAGAGATACAGAGATAGAGAGAGAGAAATAGAGAGAGATACTGAGAGAGATAGAGAGAAATAGAGAGAGAGGTACAGAGTGAGAGAGACAGAGTGAGAGAGATAGAGAAATAGAGACAGAGAGAGATAGAGAGAGATAGAGAGAGAGAGTGAGAGAGATAGAGAGAGAGATACAGAGAGAGAGAGTGAGAGAGAGATACAGAGTGAGAGAGACAGAGAGAGAAAGAGAGAGAGAGAGAGAGAGATAGAGAGAGAGAGATACAGAGAGAGAAAGAGAGAGATACAGAGAGAGATAGAGAGAAATAGAGAGCGAGGTACAGAGTGAGAGAGACAGAGTGAGAGAGATAGAGAAATAGAGAGAGACAGAGATACAGAGAGAGAGACATGGCACAGCAACGCGTGCACGGGTACAGCGAGTTGTATATAATTGTGTTTGTTTTAACTTGTAATCTTTGGGCTTGTCCCTTTGTAAAATGGTGGTGTTGTATAAAAATATAGTTTTATTATTATTATTAATTCTATAATGTAGAACCTTGACCCTTTCACTGCAAATCAGCTATCTCATTCTGATGAAAATGTACATGGTTGTCAAATCTAAAGAGCTTATTCATATAAGAGGCCAGGTAATCTAGTGGCTGGAAGGCTGGACTCAGATGACTTTGAGTCAGTGTCCATCTGAGTCATCCACTTTGTGGTCATTTCCATCCCATGATGGGCACAAAGCCTTTTAAATATACTTCCATAAATATTAGCACACCTGCTCGTGCTCAGTATAAACAAAACCTGCTTGTGCTTCCCCATGTTATCACTAATACAAAAGTAATCTTTAAAAACAGCAACACTTAATTGAATCAAATATTCATTTATGTGAGAGTCACTACCTTTATTCAGATAATGCAAACCACACATACTGTAAGTTCAGGGCTGCTTCATCTCAGCTTTCTTCAACTGTAGGTGCATGTTTGTATACATACATGAGTCACAGTGGTGCAATGGGTTAAACTCTTGAGCTGCTAAACTGCTAACCTGAAGGTTGGCAGTTCAAATCCGCGAGACAGGGTGAGCTCCCATCTGTCAGCTCCAGCTCCTGCCAATCTAACAGATTGAAAACATGCCAATGTGAGTAGATAAAGAGGTACCACCTTGGCAGGAAAGGGCAAGAGATGCTCCAAACAATCTTGCCGGCCACACAACCAGGAGGTGATAATGCAGGCTCCTTGACTTGAAAATGGAGAAAAGCTCCTCCCCAGAGCCTCCAGAAGGTGGAAATGAAAGGAGAAGCCTTTGCCTTTGTTTGTGTTTGCGTGTCTCATTATATATGATTGTAAAGGCATTGAATGTTTGCCTATATATGTAAAATGCTGTAAACTGTTGTTAATCCCCTAGGAGAGAAGGGTGGAATATAAATAAAGTGTATTATTATTTTACTGACACAAAACCACAGTATGTCACAGCAAACGAGATGCTGGATTTTGTATCAAAAAAGCACAAGTCGAACACTTCCCAAGCGTCTAAGACTGTGTGATGTATTTTCGAATGATGTGCGTAGATCCAAGTAAGGTGGCCTTTTGCAGTTGACAGATAGTGAGTTTGTCAATGTTTATTGTTTCCAGATGCTGGCTGAGATCTTTTGGCATGGCACCCAGTGTGCCAATGACCACTGGGACCAACTATACTGGTTTATGCCAGAGCCTTTGCAGTTTGATGTTGAGGTCTTGATAACGGCTGCACTTTTCCTGTTGTTTTTCCTCAATGTGGCTGTCATCTGCTATGGTGACATCAATCATCCAGACTTTTTTCTTTTCCACAATCATGATGTCTGCCATATTGTTCCAAAACTTTGTCAGTCTGGATTTGAAAGTCCCACAGTATTTTTGCATGTTCATTTTCCACGACCTTTGTGGGTTTATGATCTCACCAATTCTTTACTGCTGGCAGGTGGTACTTGTGACATAAGTTCCAGTGAATTATTTGGGCCACAGAGTTGTGTCTTTATTTGTAGTTCGTCTGTGCGATTTTCTTGCAACAGCTGAGAATATGGTCCATGGTTTTATCAGCTTCCTTGCACAGTCTGCATTTTGGGCCATCAGCTGATTTTTCGATCCTGGCCATAATTGCATTTGTTCTGATGGCTTGCTCCTGGGCTGCAAAAATCAGGCCTTTTGTCTCCTTCTTCAGTGTTCCATTCATGAGCCATAACCAGGTCTTCTCCTTGTCAACTTTTCCTTCAATTTTGTCAAGCAACTGCCCATGTAATGCTTTATTGTGCCAGCTGTCAGCTCTGGTTTGGAGTGCAGTTTTCTTGTACTGACTCTTTGTCTGCTGTGCTTTGAGAAGTTTCTGATTACTGACTTAAATTAAGGCAGGTTCTTGGCTTTCCTTGACATATTCTGCCAGGTCGTATTTTTCTTCTTCAACTGCTTATTTGGCCTTCTAGGCAGATAGAGTCGATCAACATCACTGTGAGGATGCAGTGAATTATGAATGGTCATGAGTTTTCTTGTTTTTCTGTCCAAATTGTCCAGTTCTGCCTGCATCCAGTTTTTGATGCCAGCAGTGTATCTTATGGCAGGTATGGCCCAGGTGTTTATGGCCTTGATGGTATTGCCTCCATTGAGCTTGCTTTTGAGAAGTTTTCTGACCATTTGAATGTATTTCTTGCTGACCACAGTTTTCACATGTTCATGTTTGATGTTGTCAAGCTGTAGTATGCCCAGATATTTATAGGCCTCTGGCTGGGGACACTTTATCGCTTGGCCATTAGGCATATTTATGCCCTCACTTTCAATGATCTTTCCCTTCTTCAGTGCTACTGTCGAACATTTGTCCAGACCAAACTCCATATTGATATCAGTGCTAAAGATTTGGACAGTGTTAGTCAGAGACTGGATTTCAGTTTCGGTTTTCCCATACAGCTTCAGGTCGTCCATGTGGAATATAAATAAAGTGTATTATTATTATTATTATTATTATTATTCAGGCTTCCACTGCATAGCACTATCATGATTGCTTGGTCTTAACTTATTGTTTTTAAGAAACATATGCTTTTTAAAACTCACCCTGTCTTCACCCCCAAACTATTGTGATGAAATATATGTTATTTTGCCCTCTTTCAAGTCTTTGCCCATGCTGTTTGTGTGATCAAAGGTTTGTTTTTAAAAAAATCCAAAGCCATGGCATGAGTCTGTGAGCGTTCTTCTTGAGATGTGGCAACCACAACAGTATACAGTGTGGTGACATAAAAGCATTACAACACTAACTTTTCTGTCCCTATTCTAATTTTCCCTAGTGTGGAATTTGCTGTCTTCATAGTATCTGAGGCAGGAGGAGATGAGAAAAGAAAGGGTGAAACTTGTCTTGAAGCATCCTGCCTTGTCCCCAGAACAGACTACATCAATGTCTACATAATGTTTGTCTCTTTTCATTTCAGCTTATATCACTTTTCACTCTCTTACACTGAAATGTATTTTTCACTCTTAATTTCTCAGGATTTTACCCAGTCTATGGATTCAACATCTCTCAGATCATTAAAAAGAGTGCTGGACTAAGTGATGGTTCAATATCTGCCCCCAAGTCATTGTCTACTGCTCTTTAGAGAACTTCCTGGAAAGAAATAAACAATTCTAGGCAAAGGGCACCAACATAGTAGGAGCCCCCAGTGGTGCAATGAGGTTGATTGTTCGAATCTGAGGAGCGGGGTGAGTTCCCATCTGTCAGCTCCAGCTTCTCATGCAGGGACATGAGAGAAGCCTTCCACAGGATCGTAAAACATCCAGGGGACCCCTGGGCAACGTCCTTGCAGATAGCCAATTATCTCGCACCAGAAGCCACAAAGTTTCTCAAGTAATTCCTGACACACACACACACACACACACACACACACCAACATGGTTCAAAAGATGTTCAAAACAGGATTATGCATTGCAGGAGCTGTATTTAATTTTCTTCAGCAAGACTTAGCTTTTTGTGCATTTGAAAAAACACTATAATTAAGAATGTTTTTCACTAAATTTAGCTGGGACAAAGATTTAAGTAAACTGGCATTGTAAGGAAGCTCTTAAATGCCACAACATGGCTAAATTTCTACTATTTTGTTGGGAAAATGTATAAAATTACCCCAAACAGGTCTAGCCTTCTATAATAATAAAAGTATGTGTCTGAACATACACATGATTGCACACATAAATGCAAGTCTTACAGCCCACCATATAATTTGCATATTGTGCAAATAATTAGTATAATATGTAAATCGCACTGCTTAAATTTGAGAACTACAATATGGAAATTTTAAAAGAGGGAGGAAAAGGGGAGAAAGTTAGGAGAGGGAAAGGCTGACCAAATATAGATGGAGGTCTATGAGAAGAAGATCGGAAGGAAGGAAGGAAGGAAGGAAGGAAGGAAGGAAGGAAGGAAGGAAGGAAGGAAGGGAGAGAGTATATGTGTGTATGGGGAGGGCAGAAGAGAAATAGCATTGAGGGATGTCAAAGGGCCTCTGGCCCAAGCAATGCTAATTTGGACAAATCACAAGGGAGGAGAATGGAAAGGTCTAACTGTTGTTTAATTTCCCACTTCTCCAATGTTGTGTTGTCCAGTTTTGGAAAATCAGGTGAAGGCAATGATTTCTATATGGCTCACTCTGGATCACTGTTAGCACAGTGTAAGCCAGAACATAGAGCCCATTTGAAAGATCCTGTTTCACTGCATCAGATCATTACAACCAGCTTTCCTATAAGAAAGAGCATTCTTTCTTTTGCTGGAGGAATCCAAGTGGGCATGAGAACCAGCACAGAACTAGAGACATTAAAGGGGATGACAGGGATCCTGCTTTGAATATTTACCTCTCCTTAACCATGGTTCAGTGACGAAGCATGAAGCCATTCTTTGAATCTTAGGGAAGGATCCTTGATCCTGGAAAATCAGTTAAATTGCAGTTGGTTCACAGTAAGTCTCTTTGTATGATATGTTCAAGTGATATGTATAGAATCCGCTTTTGGGCAGAAGGTATCTCTTGGGATTGATCTCCTGTCCAATTCTAGAGAAGGGATTCTGTGCTATTGAAAGCACAGAGCAAGAATAAGAAAGCCTATAGATTATTATTTTTTTGCGACTGTACCTTGTCCATAGCCTGTGTTAGTTTTCGATTCTGGTTTTTAAAAAGCACGGGAAGCTTGGTGAAAAGGGAAAGTACATCCATTGAATTTGTTGTCTTGCTCTTTCGACTATTTAAGGCAAAAATAAAAATGGACAAAAATCAGCCTGGATTATTTTCAAAAGGGAGGGGACATTGGGGAACTGTTAGGGGGCTTCAGAAGTGGGATTTTTTGTCACCCTTGTAACAGACGTAAGTTACCTGATAATTGTATTTTCTCCTTCTATATGGTTGGAGCACGGTGGCCTTCCAGAAATTGTACCCTATAATTCCTATGACAACAGACAATGGGAAAGAATTATGGGCAATGAAGTCTGAAAACACCTGGAAAGTCACAATTCCCCCACCCCCATGTCCTATACATTTCTGATTGCTGTGTGCCTTGAAGCAACCCTATCATGGGGCTTTCTGGAGATGAGAGTGTGTGCCTTGTCCAAGGCTGCCTGGTGGGTTTCCATGGCCAAGTAAGGAATCGAACCCTCATTTCCAGGGTCATAATCCAGTGCTCAAAGGAGTACATCACACTGGCTTTTAGTCCTATACATTCAATGCACCAATCAGCTGTTTTGCTGGGCTGTTGTAAACTTTAATTAATTAATGCTTATGATGTGCTTTGATGCTCCCAGATGAAAGGTGCTGTGTAATTGCAAAGCGTTATTAATATTCTAATCCCCAACTTGGTACGCTGTCTTCACCTGGCAGGAGGGGTGATGAGATGTTATCAGTTGTGCTGCATATATTAACAGAAGCTGCCTGAGCATGACTTTTGTGATGTTTATTAACAGTTCCTCCAGTTACTATCAAGTCAAGCAAAGTCCTATCCAGATGTCAGGGGTACGTTAACTGTGATTTTCCTGCATGGCAGGGGGTGGAACTAGATGGCACACGTGGTCTCTTCCAACTCTATTATTCTATACATACCCTAAAAACATTCCGATGACAAGTTCTGTACCAAAAGTGCAATTATTACTTCCAGACTCTTTGGGTGCTTCCCATCATGTGCTAATTTACCATATGTTTTATGTCCAATTCCTGGCATTTCTGCTTAAACTATAAGAGGCAGAAGTTTGGAAAATCTCAACTCATCATAAGACAATTTATCATCATTTTACATGAAGGAAGAATTAGTCTGGTGGAAAAAAAATCTGAGGTCAGTATCTGAAGTGGAGTGGAGCTTGAAATCTAAGTCAAGGAACAACAGTGGAATAAGGATGTATCGCTATTACAATTATAACATCGAGTTGGAAGAGACCACAAGAGCCGTCCAGTCCAATCTTGCAGAAGCATACAGTCAAAGCTCTCCCAACAGATGACCCTACAGTCTCTATTTAAAAACCCCCAGAAAGGGAGACCACCACAATATTCAGGCAGCATATTCCACTGCTGAATAGCTCTGTCAGCAAGGTTTTTTTGCAGATGTTTAGGTGGAATCGCCTTTCTTGTAGTTTGTATTAATTGATCCATGTCCAGAAGAAAACATTCTTGTTCAATATGACACTTGCAAATATTTAAGCATGACTATTGTGTTGCCTATTAACCCTCTTTTCTCCCAAACCCAGCTCCCTAAGATGTCTTCTGCAGACTTCCCAACATGTTAAAATCTTTATTGAACTGGACACATTATTCCAAGTGAGATCTGACCAAAACAAAACTGGGTGCTACTATTACTTCCTTCAATCTAGATACAAGATTCACACTTTTGACTCACACCTCAATTAAGACTCCTAGTTCCATTTCCCGTGTACTGTTATCAAGCCAGTTGTAACTCATTCTATATCTATGCATTTCACTTTTTCTGTGTAGTACCTAATTTTCTCCCAGTTGAAATTAATTTGTTAATCCGGTTCAGTTCTATAATCTGTTGAGTCATTTTGGCTTCTGATCGCTGGGATATTTGGTGTCATCTGCAAATGTGATAAGCATACTCTCTATTCCATCACCCATGTCATTGATAACGTTGAATATAACTGGGCCCAGGAGAAAATCTTGTGGCCTCCTCCTCCTACTTACTTCTCTTCAAGATGAAGAGGAGTCATTGGTAAGCACTCTTAAGTACAACCTTTTCTGTTCTCTTGAATTTTATCACATTGTTTTAAAAAGTGCAGCTCTTCTTGCAGAGTTTATTATCTCCTTGTACATCACCTTGAGAAATTTTACAGAAGGGATGGAAATCTTCAAGGTAAAGATGCTGCAATCTTTTGGGCCAGATGATAAAAATATCCAGAGGACAGCAAATTCTAGAAGACACATGTCCCAACACAGTGCCAGCAAGTTTAGTTTGGGGTTTATTTTTAAGCCTCCGTTGTCTGTTTTGGTCACTTTTTTCTTCCCCTTTAACAAATTTCTATGCCAGGTTGAAAGCAGTCAGGCGCATGTCCCTTTAATTATTGAAGCTGCAGATGTTAATACCTGCTTGTTAGGTGCCAGGGAGGGCCCCTCGGCAAAGAGCCAACCAGGCAGGTGTCATGGAGCTATCTAGGCACCTGTACAACAAGCTCCTTGGGACTGTTTACACACCTGGAGGAGCTCCTCAGAGCTGCCTGCCTGCTTGCGTGCCGTACGCCCAGGACAAGATGTCTGTCTCGGTGAGCCTTGAAAAGAGCAGCAGCTCTGGCAGCACAAAGACTCGAGTAAGCACATTTTAATGGCTTCTCCCTATGCTCTCCTGGCTGCAGTTCAAAGGACAACCAGCAGCCCTTGCCTGCTGCTTAGTGGTGAGGAAGTGGTGAAGGCCAAAGCAGAGCCAACACTCAGCACCCTTCTCACTGGGGAAGACAGAAAAGGGGGAATTGAAGGAAGATTCAAGAATTAGCAGCTGGATAAAAGAGCCCACCCATTGGGTGGAGAAAGAGCCAGATACGGCTATATTAAAGCTATAGGAAAAACTAATATTTAAACCTATATTAAAGCTCTAGAAAAACCAAGCCAAGCCAGACAATTGAAAAGAGACTGCTTGCCCCATTTGGTCATTTTTACTTCATCTGTGCAGTGGTTGGTCGTTCACTAATATTGTGGAGTAAACATCAAACACAAGCTCCACATACCCTTCAACAGTTCTGATCTGACAAGGGCGGTCTTGGTTATTCCTCAAGTTTCTCACTTCTCTCATTCTCACCATTTGCCATTTGTGTACTTCAATTGGTGCAAACTGAATTCAAAGTGTAAAAGTCGTTTGTATTCAATTTACTATTTTTCTTATAATTTTCATCATCACTATACAGTACTCTCATGTTGCTTGGTCAGTTGTGGAACCAAGCATTCGGCTCATCATAGGAATATTTAAAGTGAAAGTGAAAGTTAAAAGTGCAATGACCCAGGGACTGTTTACGACAACGACTATGTCTCTGTGTGATAGGTGATGTTATTTTATGTGATGTGTTTAATAATGTTTAATGTTTTTTTAGGGGAGGGTCAATTTTAATGTTTTATACTGTTTTTATCGATGGCATTGAATTGTTGCCAACACTGTGAACCACCCTGAGCCCCTTTCAGGATTGAGAACGGCGGTATACAAATAAATAAAAATAAATAATAAATGTGCCCTGGTTTTCATCTGTAAACGTTGCAGGCGTGGCTGCGTGCAACAGCTCCAATATTGGTTGCAGATGCTTCTGATCTTTGCCAAGTTCTGCTGCTACTCCATGGATCTATAGAGCCTTAACTATAGCACAGGATTCTAATGACTGACAGCATAGTTACTAAGAATTGAGATCTGTAATAGGGCTTATTCCCTTGTAAAGAAGTTTAAAACAAGGCTCATCTTGACACAGAGTTATGGAGTTTGAAGAGACCACAAACCCTTATCATCAGTAAAACACAATCACAGCATTCAGGACACATGTTCATCCAGCTTCTGTTTAAAGACTTCTGAAGCAGAAGATTCCACCTCACCCACAAGGCATTGTATTCCACTCCTTGGCAGTTCCAATAATTCAGGACATTTTTCATAATATTTTCCCTGCCGTTTGAATCCTAGCTCCATATCTTAATCCATGGAAGAGCAGAAAACAAGCTGCCAGCATCTTTCATATATTTAAACATGGTCATCATCTCACCTCCTAACCTTCTGAACACAGTATTTCAAGTCTGACTAATGGTAAACAGAGTGGTACTCTTACTTCCCGCAATCTAGAAACCATACTCTGATTGATTTCCCCTTTCCACTGTATAACAAACTCCAGGACAACATGGTTGCTCCCACCTATGGATACTGTCACTTCTATCACAGTTGGCATCAGATCTAAAATACCTGATCTCGTTGTTGCCTCTTTCACCTTCTGGACAACGAAATTGTCTGCAAGACAAATGGGGAATTTGTGGGAAGTGATAGTCTTGGCAAAGCTTGATTTCCAACAAATAACAGGATATTTGAAATCTCCAAATACATGCCTATCTGGTTTTGATATGTGGATGACACCTTCACCATTTGGAGCCTTGGAGGAGAAGAACTAAACAGGTTCCTGGACCACCTTAATAGCATTCACCCAAACATCCAATTTACAATGGAAAAAAAGGAAGGGAAACTGCAATTTCTAGATGTCCTAGTCATCTGCAAAACATCAACAATTGGGTCACACAGTTTATGGACAACTTACACACACGGATAGATACCTACATATCTTAGGGCAAGATTAAAAAAGTGTTCTTGCCATACATCAAGGGAACCACTGACCACATAGGGAAGCCGACGAGGAAACACAACCTACAAACTATCTAAGAAAATCCAACAAATGCTACGTTCAGCAAATAACAAGTGGGATCCTCTCACCAATGCAGGAGTTTATCGTATACTATGCAGCTGTGGACAAGGCTACATAGGGACCACCAAACACAACACCCAAACACGAATCAGGGAATATGAAAGGCACTGCAGACTACTTCAACCAGAAAAGTCAGCCATAGCAGAGCACCTGATGAACCAACCTGGACACAGCATATTATTTGAGAACACAGAAATGCTGGACCACTCCAACAATTACCACGTCAGGCTACACAGAGAAGCCACTGAAATCCACAAGCATGTGGACAATTTCTACAGAAAGGAAGAAACTATGAACATGAACAAAATCTGACTGCCAGCATTTTAAAAAACTCTAACACCATAATAGTAAATAAAGAATAACATTCAAAAACAGGGGAACTCCAGACGAGAAACAATCAGGGACAGCTAATCACCTCTCAACAAAGGATTCCCCCAGGCAGTAAGAAGCGAGACCTTGAAAACTGGTAGGTCATTAAATGCCAATCAAGGTGGCCAATTGAAACATTCACACCTATCTCCAACAGACAAGAGTTCTTTCTCCCACCCTGGACATTCCGATAGGCTTGGTTGATCCATGGTTCTAAATGCTTCAAAAGTACTTACAAAAGTTCTGGTGGTGAACATTTCAGAACTCTCAAAATTTCATTATTATTTCATTATTGGCGATTTTTAAAACAGAACCAATTAGGAACTGCCATTTATAATGAAATTTTGAAAGTTTTGTTAGAGTTCTGAAATGTTAACTACCAGAACTTTTGTTTTGTACTGTAAGCACTTTTGAAGCATTTAGAACCATGGATCAACCAGGCCTATAAACCCAATTTTCCTAGTTTCCAACAGACCTCACAATCTCTGAGGATGCCTTCCATAGTTGCAGGCGAAATGTCAGGAGACAATGCTTCTGGAACATGGCCATACAGCCCAAAAACCTTATAATAACCGTTTGTATTATTGGGGTATTCTGTGATCTGTTAAACAAATACCATATTCCATTGCATAATAGTCACATACACCCCTTTAATTTTGAGGGGGGGAAAGGAAGTGCGCAACCATTATTTGGAGAAAAAAGCCCTTTGAGAGAGGCTTTTTCATTGCATAATAGTCACTGTGTGCGTGGGCATCTGAGTTCACCCATCTGTCCACCCCTCCCCTCTGAGTTATAGAGCCTCTGTAGCACTTTCACCTATCAAGGAGACATTTTAATATAAGACAGATGTTGGATTAGACTAAAGGTCCATGTAGTCTGTCCCTACAGTGGTGAACAGAGGAATGCAACTCCACCCTCCATATCACCCTCCTCAGTGACTAATACACAGAGGCAAAGTTCCTCTGATACTGGAGATAACCATATTTACTGGTGGCTACTGAATTTTTTCATAAATGGCACAATGTGTGAAGCAGGCTCTCAGACCAATCAATGTTTGAGGAGTGATGCAGCAGCTATATCAAAGGAACCGATCAACTCTTTTTTCTATATTGTACAATTAATAGGCAAAAAGATGCCTTTGAAACAAAGTATGGGCCACTTGTAATCCTCTGAATGTTGCTGGACTCCATCCGTCATCAAAAATGCCCAGCTTTGCTTTGAAGAACTAACCAAGAATTTATTTACTCAAAATAAGTAGTGCCCAAAACTGACAAGCTGGGTAGGATTCTACCTACCTGTTTGAACTGAGAGCTGGAGAAAAAGCACTTGAAGTGGATTTGACACAGGAGGCAAAGCGAGAGCCCTATGAAAGGCAGCCTCTGTAGCCAAGAGCAAGGAGTTGTCTTCCAAGCTTCTTTCTCTAAGAGGCACCACCTGTTTCAGGGGAATACTATTCAGAAGTATAGTACTATTTAGATGTTTGTCATATTTTTATTCTATATGTGTATTCATTTGTAAATAGATCCACATTACACTTTTAATATTGGGTTATAATGAGAAAAATACAGTTGCTGAGTCTTTCTTCCTCCCAGAGTATAAAGTTCCACGTGGTTGGAAGAGCGGTTAGTTGAAATACTTAAACCGAACAGTTACATGTGAAAGATTTTAAATTTGAGATCATTCAGGATCTCAAACATTCTCATAAAATTGCAAGACTTTGCTGTCTGGGATTTAATGAGTAAAGCATCTGATTTACTTATTCCCATACACCACACCAAAATAGTTGCCGAGAAATACTGTTTATCATTTCAATTTACAGGCTTTCAACTATTTAAAATTACATATATCAACAGTGCTTTTATTGCTGCACCAGAAGTCTGCATGGGGCTTTGCAAAGTACCAAAGGAGAGATCTTGTAAAGAAACAGCTCCCTGCCCCAAGGAATTTATAATCTAACTTTTGTTTGACAGGAGGGTGGGGGTAAAAAGAAACTGTGGAGAAACTGATTGTATTAAAGGTTTCACTCTCCAAAAAGTGTTGAGAAAGGAAAAGGAAAGAGAGGCAATCACACAGGCAACTTGGTATATGTGTCTAGTGTCCTGGTTCCCAACAAGGGGCACATATCCCACGGGGAAAATTTGATTTTGTTAAAAGGCAATTCTAGAACAAGTTATTGAAAGGGAGGGGGGGTGAGTTTGTATTTCTTATGTATGGTGGTCAGATGGTGCCAATGGAGAGGGGGAAAGCCTGCTCATAGAGAGGAAGGAGTGGAGAGAGCATAGAGTTAAGGAGAGAGTGCACAGATAAGGTCACTTTCATGCCAAACACCCCACTCGATGTCCTTTTAACATTGCAAGCCATACAATCTATACATATGAATGTAACAAGAAATCTGGGGGGAAATCCAAAGCTCGATGACTACTTTCATAGGTAAGTCAGTATTTTTGTATGAAAAAGAAATCAGCCACAGATACTTAATGGCAGGTAACAGGACTTTATTGCATATTCTCACGAAATTCACACAATGAAGTTGGACACTTAGGTTACCCTGAATTCAATGCAGATTACTCAAATCCATTGTGCCTCGAATATTATTACTGCCCATGTGATAGTTGTTCTATTTTATTACTGAACTTTATCAAGTGCAAAATGGAGTTCCTGATGGCACAATGGGTTAAACCTTTGTGCCAGCAGATCTGCTGACCTGAAAGTTGGGTTGCTGACCTGATAGTTGCCGGTTCGATGAGAGCATGGATGAGCTCCCTCTGTCAGCTCCAGCTCCCCATGAGGGGACATGAGAGAAGCCTCCTACAAGGATAAAACATCAAAACATCCAGGCGTCCTCTGGGCAATGTCCTTGCAGACATCCAATTCTCTCACACCAGAAGCAACTTGCAGTTTCTCAAGTCACTCCTGACACAAAAAAATATTTTCATTAGCAAAAAACGGTATTCATCAGGTTCAAGCATAGAAATTTCGCATTTTCCATTCCCATTAATTTTTCCTTTCTACTACTACTACTACTACTACTACTACTACTACTACTACCACCAATTTCTTAGTGATTTCTTCCTCAATACTTCAACTGTCCTTCCATTCTTTTTTCTCTTTCATGGATGCCATGTTCTTTGGAAGCGTGTTTAGACTATGTTAATGGATTTTTAGGATTCCTCCACATGAATAGTTCACCTTTTAAATAATAAGAATTATATCACTGGGGGCAGAGGCATCAGGATTTTAGAGATGCTTAGGTGGGGTATGGCCAAAAACAAAAAGGTTGGGAACCACTGGTCTCTTGAGTTCCTGGCTTTTGGGGAAGCAATTGGGGGTGGGGGGGGGGGGAGGGCGAGCTAGTAGTTTGATGAAGCATGAGTACACAATTTCTATGGTGCTTTTAATCTTTTTCCATATCCCTTCACACTTCTGCTGCATATCAGAAGCATGATCAAATGTTTTTGAGTGTTTTAAAAGTGAGCTCTTCTGCAGCATGTCTGATTTCAGAATCGGATTACTACATTTTGTGCAGCAATGTCAGCTTCTCCACAAAACACCACCTATTTGAATAACATACCATAATAGGGGAAAATCCAAATCAGTGCACCGACATTTAGGTCAGCAAACCCAAAGCTTCCAAGTCAAAGGGCTACTTGTGCCAGTTAAAGTTGTCCACCTTTGAATTTGCCTTAATATCTCATCACACAACTGGATGGCTCTATAACTTTGCAGCAGCCAATTTACATGGGCAATGAATACCACTTTGTTGGCAGTTGCACAGGAAGATCCAGTTACTTTGCTTTGCGTTCAGGTAGCCCATAATTAGGCTCAAACACACTGGGTGGGTCATTTATAAAAGGAGTCCAAGGTGCTATTAGATCCAGACACGCCAAGGCTCCAGCATATAATTAGCCAATCCACCACCACGTGGAAACTGACCCATTAAACGAACTTACCTCATTAGCATCAAAACATGATATATTCTTGTGCTCTAAAAGTACGGTTAGTGCTCTGTACTAAAATGATGAAATTTCCCTCAAAATTCATCTTGTTCTGGCAAAAAAGAGAAAGAGCTATTCTGGTTCTTGGTCTAAAATCCTGTGGACAGAAATCCTAGATTGATGGGACCATTCCAGATGAAGCTTTTAGGAAGTCTTGTGTTTTCTACAGAGACCAAAGCAAGGAACAGATCATTTTGTTTATTGCTTTTCTCAATTTCTAACTAGTACACATCTCAGGAAACAAAGTTTACATGGATACTTTTGCAACCAAACTTTAATCTAGGATGGAACCCCACCTTGGGGATTACACCTAACTGAAGAGGTGATGACCAAAACATCTGGACTGAATTTGGGACATTCTCTTTCTTCATCCATCCTTTTTTAAAAAAATACCATACAGTATATAGTCATATAAGAGAGCCAACATAGTTTCAGCATTGGACGATGATGTCTAGCATTTGAATTCTTGTTCTTTGCCCTTCCCTTATCTTAGCCTCAGATAAGGGAAGGACAAACCTTTGCCAAGAAACTTCTGTGATGGGGTCATTTCAAGATTGACATAAATCTGATATGACTTGAAGGCACACAGCAACAACATAATCAGAAAAAGAGTTTGAAGAACTAGAAATCATAAAATCATAGCATAATAGAATTGGATGAGACCACATGGGCCGTCTACTCCAACCTCCTGCCATGCCAATAAAAGTGTTGGTCAAATCTGATTTCAAAAACCCACAATTCTGTACAGCTCAATCCATTGTCATTCAGTATGTTCTCAGTATGCATTCAGAATGCTAGAATCCCTGATGAAAGTATTTTCCATCCTTCCACCTTTGGCCTACAATTAAGCTGTCAAAACCTTAGAGGACCCACCAATACTATATATGGAGTCTGTCAAACATTCCAATGCTAAATTGAATGACCATAGTTCGAACCCATGCTGTGCTATCACCCTTGGGCCACCTTCTCAGACCACTCTGCTTTAAGGATAACAGAAAAAAGGGAAGGACTCCATATGTAATAAACTGCCCTACTGAGTGCAAATGTGTACAATATGAATACACTGAGACAAAATTCTAGACATTGCAGCTGATGAGAGTTTAGCGCTCTGAAAGAGATCTGTGTTTGGGCAATCTGGGTTAGAACAATCTGTGGTACTAGGACCTTATATATTCCTGTGGTTAATCCTGTGTGTCCAGTAGCTCAGTTTCAAAAATCCTCTGAAAGGAATCAGTTCAGGCCTCTACCAGAGTGATCTATTGCATACATAATAGGGGACACCTGGCTACAGAATTGGGATGCCTGACTTGACAGCAGTATGTGTGAAAAAGATCTTGGAGTCGTCGTGGACAGGAAGGGGAACATGAGCCAATAATCTCATGCAGCAGCTAAAAAAGCCAATGGGATTTTGGCCTGCATAAATAGGAGTATAGTGTCTAGATCCAGGGAAGTCATGCTACACCTCTATTCTGCCTTGGTCAGATCACACCTGGAATACTGTGTCCAATTCTGGGCACTGCAATTGAAGGGAGACATTGACAAGATGGAATGTGTCCAGAGGGCAACTAAAATGATCAAGGGTCTGGAGAACAAGCCCTATAACAAGCGGCTTAAAGAACTGAGCATGTTTAGCCTACAGAAGAGAAGGCTAAGAGGAGACATGATGACCATACATGAAGGGAAGTCATAGGGAGGAGGGAACAAGCTTGTTTTCTGCAGCTCTGGAGACTAGGACATGGTGCAAGGGCTTCAAACTACAGGAAAGGAAATTCCACCTGAATATTAGAAAGAATTTTCTAGCTGTGAGAGCTGTTCAGCAGTGGAACTCTCCACCCTGGAGTGTGGTGGAGGCTCCTTCTTTGGAGGCTTTTAAACAGAGGCTGGATGGCCATTTGTCAGGGGTGCTTTGAAAGCAATTTTCCTGCTTCTTGGCAGGGGGTTGGACTGGATGGCCCACGAGGTCTCTTCCAACTCGGATTCTATTCTATTGCCAGCAGCCTACAAGGTAAGAACAGAAAGAGGGGGGAAACTGTAGTCTCTCCAAATCTTTGCTATTAGTTTGCCTGCTAGCTTTATTCCAACTCAACTTTTATGCAAAGCAAGGGGGAAATATTGCCCACTGCTGATCTGCATGTTCAGGGTGATAACTCTGTATGCCAGCTATGGCTAGCCTGGGCATATGACAATGAACACAATGGCAACAGTACTACTAACCCAAAACATCCACCACAGACCACAGACCTAAAGAAGTGCCTCTTGTTCTTTTAGTTGGGTGAAATACAAACCCTATTTGTAGATCGGTTAATAGGATGCCCTTTGCCAGCACTGCAGCCTCTCCAGAAATAAACAACCTGTTTTTCTTTTCAAAGCAATTATTAAAAATCTTTTAGCTGCAGGGGCCAGTGGGCTCAAGGAAACAATATGTCAAATTGAGATCAGCTTGAATCATACTGAATAAAAGCAGAGGCATGACAAAAGTACCCTGGTTCACTGGCAGACTTAACCAGCTTGCAAAACGACATGCTCCACTGCGAGTCAAAGTCTTTTACAGCTCTGCACAGTTGGAACAGAACACAAGTGTTTTGCATTTCATTGGCACGGCATTGCAATCCTCACAGGTGGAAAAGAAACATTGTAGCTTCAATATACTTTGATGAAAACATGTAGCAACCCAAAGATCAATTTTCATGGCAGGGGGTTTGCATAGGACATTTATTTAACAAGAATGTATTCATTCTTCAGCCAGGTCTGGAGGCAAGCAAGCTCTAGAGAGCTGCAGGCATAAATAACATTAGACTTTTACTGTCTATTTATTCTGAAGGCACCTGCAATTAAGCTCTCTCTTGGTTTCCAGCCGTTTAATATTATGCTTATTCTTTATTGATTCATGAAAAGCCTCATGTTCAGATGCTTTATTTCTTTTTAAGCTGCAACCAGGGACTCATTCAATGGTTTGGACTGTGGTGTTGGCAGATCAGCAGGACACTGTTAAATATTCCATGCCTGCTTTCTTTGCTCATTGCTTGACACTTCAAGCATTATTTTCAGCCATTGATCTTGGCTTTCCCTCTTGTCCACACTCTTTGATAATTAATTGCTGTAGAAATTATGCCGTAGTTCAGTGGCTGGAAACAGTGGAGCTTTGGAACAGGAAGCGCATTTTGAACACAGGTTACCTGGCAGGCTCAAGACCTACAAACCTGGCAAAAAGGACATAAGTAGATACGATAACAACAAGAGGCGAAAAGGACTTAAGTAGATATGATAACAAGAAGAAACAAATTGATGATGCCCTGCTGGTTTTCTACACTGTTTGGTTGGAGAGGAGCATGGGAGGGAGGAAAGCGCAGACCAGACAACTACTTATTACAATGATTTTATATTCAGAATAGCTGTTCTTGTTCTTTTTTTCCTCATTTTTCCTGAAAAGCGTGGGATAAGTAGATGGCTGCTTCTGTTTCCTAGGTAAAAACTTTTAATTTAGGAAGATATTTTACACCTGATCTTCCTTGCTGTGGAAGAAGTGTGTGTGTGTGGTGTCCATATTTTATTTTATTGGTGTTCTCTCATGTTTTCCTTTTAATGCACTCATTATGTTCTATTAGCACATGTCACAGTTGTGTAAGAAAAATAATACATTAATTTAATAAATAAGTAATTAATAAAAGTACTCCAGTTTTATAGTTAAGGGAAACAAAAGGGTATATTTGACTACTTGTAATATTAGACATCTACAGGCTGGGTATGATATTAGTTTACAGGCAGTCCTCAAGTTACAAACATCTGACTTACAAATGACTCATAGTTACAAATGGGGTTTAGAGAACAAGAAATGAGATAAATCCATCCCTAGGAAAGGAAATTTACTCCTGAAAGAAATGTCATGGGTAAAAGGTGTATCCACTGAAGCATTATCACCAATCCTTTTTTTCACAACAAGCCATTTTTTTCAATATTCAATTATCAGAGGGACAGAAAGTGAGGTGAAAGCTTCTGAACAGGGGCAGACAGCAAAATAAACATCACACAGGTGTTAACCCTGCTCTATGCTATGCAAAGCTTGCATCTATCTATCTAATTCAGTGTTTCTCAACCAGTGTGCCGGGGCACACTAGTGTGCCATGAGAGATCATCAGGTGTGCCATGGGAAATTACAGTGGAGAGAGAGAGAGAGAGAGAGAGAGAAGAGAAGAGAGAGAGATTGCCTAGCAGGAAACTTCAGGCAGCGGAAACGGGGCTTTCCTGGCCAAAGCAGCAAATGCAAGCCAGCCTGGCTGCAGTCAGGGAGAGCCCTCGGCATACAGAACTTTCCTCCCTCCCTCCTCTCTCTCTCCTTCCCTTCTTTCCTTCCCTTCCTCTGCGCGCCAAGGGCTACCTGGCTGGGTTGCGGCTCCTCCTGCTTCCTGGCTCCTGGGCGCTCTTCTGCCCTCCTCCCCTCTGGCACCAAGGAGGAGGAGAGGGAGGAGGAGTCAGCGGAAGCTGACCCCGTCCGACCCCGCTCCCGGAGGCCCAAGGCGAAGCAGGGAAGCCGAAGGGACGCAGGGGGGGCCACTCCTGGGCGGGGGGTTAACACCATCGGAAAGGAGAGCTGGGGTTTGGCGACGGCTGTGAGCCTCCACCGCAGTTTGTTCCGAGGCTCGGAGCCACCCCGTGTGCTCAATTCCTATTCGTCCTGCTCATCTGAGCCTGCGCGCGCTTCAGCCAATCAGCGCAGCCCTCCCCTGCAGGATGGTGATGGGCCCCCTGCGTGTGGGCCTCCGGGGGAGGGGGGTTTGGCGGAAGCGGCGGCGTCACGAGGGGGGAGGGTGACAGTTAGTAAAATGACAGAGTGTCATTTTGGTTGGTGGTGCCCCAGGATTTTGTAAATGTAAAAAATGTGCCACGGCTCAAAAAAGGTTGAAAAACACTGATCTAATTATCTAGAGTTACACTTTAAAAATTTACCTGTTGCAATTTACATATAAATTCAACTTAAGAACAAACCTACTAAACCTTTCTCGAGGGACTGCCTGTACTTCCTTAAATCACAGCAGAAGCAAGGTATGCTTTCAAAAGTTATTTGGAAAAGCAAAGCATTTCATTCCTTTTTGGAAAGTACCCCAAGCTATTTGCAAAATAGGGGAAGTTACTCCATGGATAGTCAGACACAAGTGCCTTGACTAAATATATCGCAGAAAAGGAACAATAAATGGTTTTGATGCTGAATGTACTATTTCTGTATTAGAAAGAATGATACATCCAGTCAGATTTTCTCATAAAGTCCTCGAAACAGCAGGTTTTATGTCCAATGACTACACAGTATCTATTAATAAAGGAATTGGTACATCCTTTGAAGTTATAAACCTGTTTGAACAGTGAGATTTCCGTTTTTTCATCAGTACTGAAAAATTAGATAGACACTATCATGCTGTCATCAGTTATGCTGCTGTTTGATAATATGTGTTCAAATAGAATACATTTTGTGATGAAATATTGGATAAGACACAAATATTTGTAGAGAATTGGAAAACAGTTGACAAGAAGAATTAGGAGGCTGGATTCTAATAATAAGGGGGAGATCCAAGCAGAGGTACCGGAACAATGTACCACCAAGTCCACTGCTGACACAACAAGAAGTTGATTTGTTTGTACAGTAGAGTCTTGCTTATCTTGCTTGCTTATCCTACCTTCGCTCATCCAATGTTTTGTATTATCCAATGCAGTCTTCTTCCCACCCGGATACACAGCAGTTTCAATACATTGCGATATTTTGGTGCTAAGTTCATAAAGACAGTAATTACTACATAATGTTACTGTGTTTGAACTGGTGTTTCAGTCGATTTGTTGTAAAACATGATGTTTTGGTGCTTAATTTGTAATATAATAACGTAATTTGCTGTTGAATAGGCTTTTCCTTAATCCCTCCTTATTATCCAACATTTTCGCTTATCTAATGTTCTGCCGGCCCGTTTATGTTGGATAAACAAGACTCTACTGTATTTTTTTAGGTTCATATGGGCATTAACTTTGCACACAAATAACTGAAAATGCATAAACTCAGCAATATTTTGTTCAATCTACTAATTGTTTTTATGGGCGTTTTTAAACAGCAAACAACAGAAATCACAGAAGTATAATAGACACTGGTACAAAAAGAACTGTACAAATAAAGAATCACAGGAAAAAATCCACATTGACCTTTTTTGTTTTTTGAATTTCAGTCAAGTCTGAACATAGGAAACCTGTTTACAGATAGCAAAATTCCACAAATTAAAATGTATATGACGTCAACCAAGGTCCTTGGCATGTGCACAGAGTGAATTCACTAGGCAGTGAACAAAAGACCCCCCTCCCCAAAATGCTGTCAAATGTCCCTTCCCAAATAACCACACGCGTAAAATAGAAAAACAAAACACCAACAGAGACCAACAGAGGCCAATTGCTTTCAAGAAGTCATCCTGCAGTCTGTTGACAAGTATGTGGATGTAAGAATCTGTTTGGCATCATCTCAGGATAAGGTTGCCCTTTGTTTCCCTTCAGAGTTTTCCGTTGGCAAAGGCTGCCTCCTGGAACTGGGGGACAAATGTTTTGAAATAAGCCCTGAGAGAGGAATAAAAGGGTTGATATTAGTAAAGATCAGACGCAAAATACAATTGCCATGCATGGACAAAATCTTCTAAAACATGCATGCTTTGGAACAGATTAAGAGCTTTTCTGATTCGTTTTGCACTCTGCCAGTGCCTGTCCTGATCAAATACATCAGCATGACATTTCTTCCTCAGATAATGGATGGTGGATATCTTTGCTATAACAGAGGGATATATCTGAATTATTTTTTAAAAGAAAACAAAAAATTAAAGGATATGCTGAATCGTAATTACTGTCCAGTGAATTTTCTTGTTTTGAGGAAATACTTGCAGTCTTTGTTGCTATTTTGTTACTAAATCTATTACTATTCCTAATGAAACAGGAATATGGTTAAATACATAATACATACTACTCCTTTCCTTTCTCCACAGCTCATATTTAATAGCCTGATTCTTTTATTCTATGCAGAGAAGTATTCCGCAGGGATGGACTTGAAACATATACTCTTCTCTGAAAGACTTCAGAAACCGACGTACTAACCAATGCCTATCAGTGTCAGGTAGTAGGAAGCCTTTGTTATCTTCAGTTCTCACCATGTTTCTAGAGTAACCGCATTTATCCATATTCTGACAGGCCATCAGTACTTAGTATGAACCATCAAGGAGGAATAAAAAAGAACAGCTGGTTATGAACTATACTATGGATCTGATAAATCTCAGATCGGGGCAGTTACAGAGAGCTGATCTGAAAGGGATTAGTTAAATCAATATACCAAGGAAACACACGGGAATCTAGAACAATTTGAGGTATAATTAGAGCCTACTGGCCAGGATCCAATGATGACACTACACTCACATGATTCCCAATTGTGTGTGTTAGTGGCTATTGCCTTTTAAAACTCAAGGAAGAAGCCATCTGATGCTTTCTTGCATGAGAAGGTCCCTCCCTGAGCAGAGATGGCTTGAGGGATGCAGCAAGTTACTCCAAGGCCATATTACAGCAGGTTGGCTACTTTCATACTGCTTATCTGTGCCTAGCCTTCAATTCCCTGTAATAGACTGGCAGATCTTTCAGCTCTCCTGCCATTAAATAGGATGTCAGTGAATTTATTTATTTATCATTTTTCTATACCGCACCTCTCAGCCCGAAGGCGACTCGGGGCGGTTTACACAAGGCAGTCTCTGCCCTTCAATCAAAAACACAAGCAAAACAAAACCAAACAATATCCATATAATGTAACAATTAGTAATTAAAACATATAAATGCAGTCTCAAGAGCTATGGAATAAACCATCTGAACATTTTAAATACTTAGATTCAGTTTTCACAACTCCAGTGCATACAATCTTGGCTCCTGCTATGCCTAATATTGATGGGTACTTTTCAATTTGTGCAGCCTGAGGCTGTGGGCAAGATCCTTGGAGAAGTGAGAGCCAACATATCTGGCCTTCCTGGCTGGGTCAAGGGTTGGCAATGCCTCTTTAGAACTAAACAGAACCTCAACTTGCCTAAAAGGAGGTCTGTGGTGTATTGGTTTGAGTATTGGGCTATGACTCTCAATAGCAGAGTTTGAATCAACACTTTGTGACCCTGGGTAAGTCACACACTCTCAGTCCCAGAAAACCCTTGTGCTAATTTCACCTTAGAGTTGCCACAAGTTGGACATTATTGAATCAAAGAGTTGGAAGAGACCCCAAGGGCCACCCAGTCTAATCCCATTCTGCCATGCAATAACACACAATCAAAGCACTCCTGACAGATGGCCACCCAGCCTCTGTTGAAAAACCTCTAGAGAAGGAGACTCTAACACACTCCAAGGAAGCATATTCCACCGGTGAAACAGTTCTTGCTATCAGGAAGTTCTTCCTAAAGCTACGTTGAAATTAAATGAAGGCACACAACAACAAATGTTGCATTTTACCCATTAGGCAAAAGGATGCAAATAATTTCAAGATGACCTTCCCATGAAACTTTGTCCTTAACATACTTCATTTTGTAGCAACACTAAAATGAATGAATTAATATAATTTGTAAGATTCAGTTTAAAAAACAGAATTGAAAACACAAAAGCTTCAATTTCTTCTGCCATTATACTATTTTTTGTAGGAAAATTATTTTAACATATGCATATTTCTCTTTCCAGCAACATCTTTCTGAGCAAATTTCTGGAAAGAAGGTAGCTGTAAATTATATTTTCGGTTTATTATTTCCAATGACTAGTATGATCAAACATGCCAAAAATGCCAGGCATTTCTTAATGCAATATTCAATACCAAGCATGCCTGAAGTGAATAAAAGAAAAATAGTACTGAATGTCACAATCTGTACAGGGAATTTAGCAGCTACTGAACTCCAATTATTCATCTTAATGGTAGAGAGTGATAAACCTGAGTAATCAAGGAATCACACAACTGCTATATACCAAAAGGTAAGTAGTTCTACTTTCTAGCAATTCTGTGCTTCCCTATATCTAAACCACACTACAGGCATCGAAAGATTTAATTTTATTCAAGAAAAATAAGATTAAATATCCAATCAAAGAAGACAACCAGCTGCTCTTTAACATTCTACAGAATGGCAGGTGGATAACTCCCCCCACTGTTCTATATTTACAAGAATGTGTAAACAATTGCCCAAATACTCAGCTATCCATGTACCCACTGGGTACTAGTCTTAATCACCTCATTAATAGTAAAGGCTAAATCCAAGTGTAATTCCCAATTAGAATAGAGCCACCAAATAAGTATGTGGATGTGGACAGGATCCTTGGAGAAGTGAGACCTACCACATATATTCTAGATCCTTGCCCTTCCTGGATGATCAGGACAGAGGGGAACTGGCAAGAGTGGGTGAAAGTGGTGGTCAGTGACTCCTTGGAACAAGACAAAGTTCCACTTGCCTAAAGGAGACAGTTGTGAGACCTATATTTTAAAAATTCATTCCTGAACTCTTCTATAGTTGACAACTATTGGCCAGTGTCTAATCTTCCATTTCTGAGCAAGGTTCTGGAGCGTGTGGTAGCCTCCCAACTCCAGGGATTTCTGGATGAAACGAATTACTTAGATCCACTTCAAACTACTTTCAGCTCTGGCTATGGAACAGAAACAACATTGGGCACCTTGGTGGATGACCTACACAGGGAGCTGGACAGAGGGACTGTGTCCCTGTTTGTTCTTCTGGACCTCTCAGTGGTTTCGATACCATTGACCATGGTCACCTTCTGGGCCATCTCACTGGGCTGGGACTGGGAGGCTCTTTTTACAGTGAGTCTATTTTTTTCCTGCAGGTGTGTACCCAGAATGTAGTGCTGGGGGACTACCACTGGCCACAGTGGTACATGTCTTAGTTACATCTTGTCTGGATTATTGTAACGTGTTCTACGTGTGGCTGCTGTTGAAGAATACTCAGAAACTTCAGCTGGTCCAAAAACTGTGGTCAGGTTGCTAACTGAAGCTGGATACAGGGAATGGACAAACTCCGTGTTATAACAGCTCCACTGGCTGCCAGCCTGTTTCTTTCAACCTTTGTATAATATTCTTTTTCTTTCCTATAAAACTATGTGACAAATTTTCCCTTTTCATAAAAAATGTCAGTTTATGAAACAGATATATTTGGTTTGAGGAGAACACAAACAATACTGCTTGGTTTCCAAGTTAGAGACCAGGTTTATGAAACAGGCCAGCTTGTGGGGGAGAAAGTACAAGCCTATACGGTTTAGGATGAATTACTTTTTCTATTTTTCCCTGTGTGAAAGCTTTGGTAAACTTAGAACTGGTGCAAATTCAGAGTTTGTAAAAATGAGCGCACACATAGTAAATGCAGGAAAATAATTATGACTAATGTTGATATGACAAATTCTCTGATTTTATAATAAAAACAAAAAGTGACATTATTTGTTAAGACTTTCTGCATGGAAAATTGGGAGGGGGATGCAAGGGAACTCAGTTATAAAATAATGGAATTTCTAACAACTTGGGGACAAAGGACAGCAGTTCACCTAGATACCATCTGGTATGCATGAGATGTGGGTAGCTGAAATCGAGTCTTTCTGTCAGTAGAAGATAACTCTGGATTAAAAAGGCCACTGCCCTGGAACAGATGGAAGTAGTTTTTGTGAATGTTCACTATGATATATAAAAGACTGCTGTGAATATAACAAAAACAACCTTAACCTAGATAAGCAATGAGAAATACTTTTTCATGTATATATCAACCACAAAGAAATTCTGGTGGTTTAACATCTATTCTTCAGATGTTAATCAGTTTTATGTGGAGCTGATGCTACCATATATACAGGAAGTCCCCAAGTTACAAACAGGATAGGTTCTGTAGATTTGTTCTTAAGCTGAATTTGTTTGTAATTCGGAACAGGTAATTTTTTAAGAGTAACTCCAGCCAAATAATTAACTGTCTGTCGCTCTGTCTGTCTGTCTATCTCTGGAAAGCATAAGGAAGGGAACACCCCTGCAGTGTTTGTTTTGCTGTCTGTGCCTCTGTTCAGAAGATTCCACATCCCTGTCTTTGTGACAACTGGATTTTGAAACATTGGCTTGTTGTGGATTGATGATAAGGCTTCAGTGGAGACACCTTTTCCCCATGATAACTTTCAGGAATGAATTTCCCTTCCTAGTTGTAGATTTCTCTCGCTTCCTGTTACCTCACCCCCATTCTTAACTATGAGTCATTTGTAAGTCAGATGTTTGTAACTCAGGAACTGCCTGTACTCATATATAAGTGGACCTCATGAATAAGTTGAAGGCAGGTTCTGGGACCAAAAATTCAGATTTTGATATGACCCATGGAAACATCTGGGATAAAGCTTAGGAGTATGTAAAAAATGTAAAGGATGAAGCAAAAAAAAAGATGCCAATGTCTTTACCTGACAGGCATAACTGTTTGCATTCACCATAAAGGCTGAATGGATAAAGAGGGAACTACAATAAATGGTGGCTGCACAATGTGTGTGGGAGGGAACAGGGGCCGGCAGGGCTAAGATAATGCAAATCCATTCTGCAAAGAGGCAAAAGCAGCAGCATCACCCCAGGGACCAGCAGCTCCCGGCCACCTCCACTGCCATTTTCCCACCCAAGCATTCAAAAAAGCCAGAAGCGGAACTGCGACAAAGAGAGTAGAAAGGATCAGCGCTTCATTAGATTCTTGTGCGACAGAATAAGCTCTTGCCTCAGAGAAGAGGATAGTTCTTTCTTTCTTTCTTTTTAAAAAAAGAAGTTTACACTGAGCTTTGGCTAAGTTGACCCAAGTTTTTGGGGATGATATTTTGACTAAAATATAGGAGTTCCAAACATGCTGCTTTCACATGGGTTGCTTCCTTGCCACCTCAGGAATTGATCTCTTGAGTTCTCTGATAATTTGCCATGCAACAATTTCTCTGTGATAGTTGCACAATTTTTCTATGTGACGTCAATTTGACTTATATAAAGTCTGCTATGATTATAGATGATAAAGCATTCAGCTTGGTACAGTGGTGTCTCATTATGATATTTTGTCCTTCAAAATCACTTGATAGTGTATACATATAGCCTGACTTTACATTTCTGTGCAGTCACCCACTACCTTGAATATACCAAGCAATCCTTTTTTTAAAGCAGCAGAATATGGCAATATCCACATTCAGCTGCACAGTCAAAATGAACATGTAATTGAAACCATGGTTGCTGATCCAAGAAGTGATATGCACACGAAAGTATTCTTTTTATAGCGCAAAATGCTTGCAATGTCTATTGTTTTTATCTTAAAATCATTCGAAGCCAACCAATTAAAATAACAACATGTTCCAAACACTGCACATAATCCATGTGTAACTTTAATCATTCTAATGTAATTTAAAAGAAAACAGAGCAAGGTATGTGGTCAAATAATATGAAATGACACACAAAGCGTGGGAAATTTTGGGCTGGTGATATAAAGTGTTTCTGCTGCTAGGAAAGAAAAGCTGGCTAGTGCTCTGTGAAAGAGGGAATGGATTGTTTCACCATAATTTGCAACAGACAGAGGTTAAGAGAAAGGCATCATATTCTGTCTTTAGTGTGATATAACGCAAGAACAAAGTCTTTGGAAAAGCTCCCATTGGGAAGCTGTTATCAAGGAATAGTGAATATAACTATCCAAATGTTGTTCGGAGGGGAAAACTCATTTGTTGTAAAAAAAAAACCCAAACAAACAAAATCTCTTTAACCATTCAACACATTCAAAAGGCTACAATCGACACACACAGCAAGTAATCCATGCTGCCCAGGAAATGGTCTAGTTAAGCCACTGCACATGGCATTGAACATTTGCCATTTTGTTTTTGGAAGTTGCCCTGAGTCCCCTTAGGGAGTGAGGGAGGATTAAAAATGAAGAATTAAAAAAATTATTATTATTATTATTATTATTATTATTATTATGTGGGTCTGATCAGCCTTTCATGGGAGAATTCAATATAAGCAAATGCTGGAATAGATTGAAAGGAAGCACAGAATTAAATGTCCAAGTAGATGTTAGCTACTAGCCATACACATTTATTAAACCTCTTGTGCTTGAATGAGTTCATATTCAGAATCTCAATCAAAATATTTCCAAACACTTCTAAGCAATGTTTTTTTATTTTTAGAGTAATGACTCTTAAAAGACTCTAGAATGATTTGCAATCTTATTTTTCATAACTCTGATACATATTATTCAGCCATGCTGTCTGACAGCAAGACCCTCAGAGCTGTCTATCAGTTAAGCCTATTGATACAGCTGCCCCAGTGCTTTAAATGCCAAGAAGTGTCATCACAAAAAGAAGAAAAACACTATGTGATTGTCCAGAGAGAGTTTGATGAGGTTTAATCTGAAGTGTAAATTTACCACCTAGAACAGACAACTCGTCACGTACAGAGTCTGACTTTAACCTGATTTTCAATAACATGTGACAGGCTTCAAGTATAAAATAAACCACAGAGTTGTCATTAACATTATGTAACATATAGGCTAGAATCCTGTTGGGGATATATGCTGAATTGATGGGGGAAGCTTACGGTGGAAGCAGTGGCTATTTTTTTTCACCAGATGTGCAAGAGCAGCTGGAATGTGTTGGAACACATATTTTAGCTGATCAGTGGCAGGGGCTAGCGTTGGAGCTAGACTCAGATATCTCCAGCTGACAACTGAAAAAGCTATGAAGAAGGTGTGATCTTCACTTCCCAGATGACCAACATAAGCATGTAGGCAAGGGCTCTTATCTAACCTTTTCTTCTATAAGATCACAATGGATGTCCTACAATCTTACCTTGGGACAGTTATAATCTATTTCATTTGGGGTTCTTGCAACAAAATATATGCAAATAATCTATCTGCTAGTGGAAAGGATGAGAATGTGGATCCTAGCAACCATAGCCAGTATCCATTCCCGAGTGGAAATTAGAAGATAGTAGTATGGTTTGAGAAAGAAGTTAGATGGAGATTAGCAACAGTGGAACATGTGTAGTTGTTAGCAACACAGAAGTTGTAAAACAGGTGAATGGGAAAGTGTCTTCTGCATATGCCCCATATGCATGCCTAAAGGCAGGGAAATAGTTGGAGCATGTGAGGCATACGCAGAAGACACTGGACAAAAAACATGGGATGTGAGGGAGGCATGTGGTGTATGTAGCAGGTCAGGGAATGAACAAATAGGCAGGGCACTGATTAGATGCTTCCAAGGTCACGTAGTCATGTGACTGCATGGAGCACCATTACCTTCCCACCGAAGCGGTACCTATTGAGCTACTCACATATGCATGTTTTTGAATTGCTAAGATGACAGAAGCTGGGGCTAACAGCAGAAGCTCATCCCGCTCCCCGGATTCGAACTGCCAACCTTTTCGTTAGCAAGTTCCTGCAGCTCAGTGGTTTAACCTGCTACGCCAGTGGGGGCTCCTTAAAATCTATTAATGAAACTAAAAACCCTATACAACACCCCTTGGGTTGGTTTTAAAAACATTCTTCTTAAAAAAAACTACCTGAAAAGAAAGGTTTTAGTTTGCCATTGGAAGGACATTAGGGAGGGAGCCTTTCTGGCTTCCCTAAGCAAGGAGCTTCAGAATCGAGGATCATCTAGTTTGGGATGGTGATAGGACCAAGAGAAAAGCCCTCACAGGCAGGTTCATACTGGGAGATACAATTTGCCAAATAGCCTGGCCTGCGATGTATAAAGCTGTATAAGTCATTACCAGTTCACTCAATTATGCTTAGAAAACTACTAGCAGCTAGTGGAGCTGTAGCAATCAGGGGATCTTGTGTGGCCTGTATCAGCCATGGTTAACCTGGCTGCAGCTCTTTGGACCAGCTGAAGTTAGAACCTATGAAGTGGTAGAACCTATGTAGTGTGCTACAGTAATCCAAGGGGATGTAAGATGTGTACCACATTGGCCTGATCAGGGTCTCAGGTTTTGAATATGCCACTATAGGCATAGTAACATGTTGCTGCTGCTAGTTGGAATGACTGGGAAAGCAAAATGAATTTACTATATAAAAACAATAACTATTTCATTTAGTTTGTTGTTGTTTTTTTAATCGTGTCAGGAGCGACTTGAGACCTCAAGTGACTTCTGGTGTGAGAGAATTGGCCGTCTGCAACGACATTGCCCAGGGATGCCTGGTTGTTTTTTTTAAATGTTTTTATCGTCCTTGTGGGAGGCTTCTCTCATGTCCCCACATGAAGCTGGAGCTGATAGAGGGAGCCCATCCATGCTCTCCCTGGGTTGGATTCGAACTGGTAACCTTCAGGTCAGCAACCCAACCTTCAAGTCATCAGTTCTGCCAACACAAGGGCTTAATCCACTGCGCCACTGGGGGCTCCAATTTCATTTAGTGATTCTTTTAGTTTTACAGCAAGTGCAACAGGGCATCCGGTATTTATTGACCCATTTCTTCTTTTCATCAACTGACTTCTCAAAAAAATAAAATAAAAAACCAAGCACCCCAATAATAATAATTACAACTTGCGACCCTACATTAGTTTCAGTGTTTCGGTATGAAGCTGGGGAACAAAATGAAGAAGTGACAGAAAAAGAAGCTGAAAATGGCTTTCAGAAAATGGCTTTCAGCCTTCTAATGGAATACTTTCCTATCAAGCATTTTAATTCATCTTAACAGAAGTCACTTATTCCTAAGATGCCTGGCAATCTTGATTTATGGAAGCATGTCTATGGACAGCATTTGAATATCAATTCCTTTTCTGTTCAGACTGAATCTTCCTGAATCAAAATAGTTCATATAGAGGAGCAAAAAAAAAAAAGATTTAAAAAATCAAGAGAACTGTTCCATTCTCCACCACAAAAACCTAAACCTAAGCTCAAAAAGAAAGACCAGGCAGAGATCATAAGACTCTATGTCTTTGACCTATTCATCTCAGACTATAATTATGATGTTGCCAATTCATAATAATGTCATGTTACATAAAGGATGTCAACAATGTGGCCACAAAGTGTATCCAAATTCTTGTAAAACCCTCTGACGATACAGTTTTTGAAGCTCAGACTGGTAATTCTAAAGGCTTTATAGTTCCCTATTCTTGCTGCAACTTGTCTTGAAACAAAGAAAACTTGTTTTGAAAATGCTTGCCACCCACAGCAGTCTGTTCTTGGGCATTTGACGAGGAGAGGGCCAGCCCTTCCCTGACCACACGTAGTCTGGCTGGCTGTTTTTGTACCACTCCCAGTAATTAACCTTTAAAAGCACAAAAGGCAGATAATAGGATGCTCTCAGAGACAGGGTTGCCACCTCCCCAGATGAACTGACCCACAGACACATAGTATGGGCAGGAATTATTATAAAATGAAAGAGGGGATTTCAACCTATTTAGTTATATAAGTAGCAGTAAAACTAAAGTGATCAAGGAAAAGGGGTTAAATGTAAAAAAAAAACACCAACCATGTAGGAACATATCCTAACAAGCTGTTGAAGCAGCAGAAAGAGGTATTCATGGCTGCAGGGAAGAAGGAATGAAGTCAATGTACTTTGCACCATGGAAAATGTTTCAGAAACATTTTGCCATTATCGCCAGCACAAGACTGTGCTAATAACTGTGTTGGGACACTCTGAAAGCAAGACTAAACAATTTGGAGAAAAAATTGAATATAAGTGAAAGAAAATTGTAACTGTGTTTGCTATCACATCTCAGATCCAAGAAGAGTGTATTTTACCCTATGCATAAACATAATTTCTAAAGTGATGATGGAGGAATGAGTACTATGTATATTCGAGTATAAGCCAATATGAACATAAGCCGAGAGTGGGAAATGCAGCAGTTACTGATAAATTTCAAAATACCAATAAAATTACATTAATTAAGGCATCAGTGGGTTAAATGTTTTTGAATATTTACATAAAACTGTAATTTAAGATAAGACTGTCCAACTCTGATAAAACCAATGTAGATGTGCCTAAGTATCCTTCCAATATTATTAATAATAATAATTAGAGTAAAATGATAAATAATAATAATAATAATAATAGAGTGAAATGATAAATAACTTTAACTTGAGTATAAGCTGAGGGGGCTTTTTCAGCCTTAAAAAGGGCTGAAAATCCCAGCTTATACTTGAGTATATACAGTATATTTTTGTATGACAGTAATATCCCCAGGTACGATGCTGTTCTGTCTTTGAAAAACATCTGCTCTAGCCAGGGCCGTAGCCAGGAGTTAGATTCGGGGGGCTGAGTTTGGTTCGGGGGCTGAGACTGGGTGGAAGAGGGTCTACCCTAGCAAACCTTTTGTATTGTTATCCCAATAACCCCATTAATGTGGGATATAATGAGTATGGTGATCAGATCATGATATAAATAAACATAACAGTTTAAATAATGTACCAGTAAGGCCTTTTCACGACCACCCTGAGAATTTCGGGGCGGAAGCCCCCTTAGCCCCCCCCCCCCGGCTACATGCCTGGCTCTAGCCTAAACAAAGCCCATCCCACTAAGACGCCCCCAAATTTTGAGAGATGTGGTATCCGTGGGCCATATATGACACACACACACACATCAAGCTTAAAATATGTGTGTGTGTGTCACAAGTGGTATATGGAAATTACTTTACCTTTCTGGTACACAGACAGTCAACAAGCCACAGTGTCTTGGTACAATGGCTGACTGCGCTCTTAAATTCCAGTAACAAAATTATGTAAAGGAGCCAGATTAAAAAGGAAACAACTTTGTAAACCACGGATCAAACTGCACAGGCCTGGACCCTTCTCTTCAAACAGTAGATGATACACCTTATCTGCATTCAAAGGTACTCCATGCAGCAATGAAATGCAGCAGCAATTTGGAAGAACTCTACTGCGTGGAATGCCCTTTCCTTGTGCATGGGCTTTGATATTTGTCTGCCAGTGTTACTGGTTAATACCAAATATAGTGTGTTCATGTGTCCTCAGGTTACAGTTGCTTTGTCTGCAACCCTAAATCAAAGGCATGCCTTTTCAATCTCTTCATGAATGGGACAAAACAATATACTTTTATTTACTTGTCTGTTTTTTAAACTCAGATATGTAGAGCGTTTTAAGTGTGGCCTGGTTCTGAAATGTTTTATTCAGATAAACAATGTGAACAAAACATTGCAAATAGTTATCCTTTCAAATGTGGTTTCGTATATAGGTCAAATTTCATAACAGGATTGCTGTAATGTATTATTATACTCCCTCTGATCTCAAGCATAAAATCTTGTGTTTAATGTTCACCTAAAAAACAAAGTTCATGAACATCTTAAGGTCACAAATGTGACAATATACCAAATGATAAATACTAGAATTCTTCAAAACAGTCACTCATTCACATTAGCATTGGTCTAAATTCGGATTACTATTTTAATGTCTTTGATACTATTTAAATTTAAAACGCATTTATTTAACAAAAGAAAATAATATCCAGCAATTTTTTTTGTTTTGTCAGGAGCAACTTGAGAAACTTCTAGTGTGAGAGAATTGGCCGTCTGCAAGGACGTTGCCCAGGGGATGCTTGGATAGTTTTGATGTGTTACCATCCTTGTGGGAGGCTTCTCTCATGTCCCCGCATGAGGAGCTGGAGCTGATAGAGGGAGCTCATCTGCGCTCTCCCCAGATTCGAACCTGCGACCTATTGGTCTTCAGTCCTTCCGGCGCAGGGGTTTAACCCACTGTGCCACCGGGGGCTTCTTCAGCAATAATATGGGTATATGGGTCTTTAGGTTTAAATGCTTTTACCTGAACTAACATTCCTACATCTCACGATCAACACTACACAGTTATATTAATATTTTCATATTAATACAGTCAGATGTATTTTACTTGTAACAAAAATGAATCCTTGGCTTGGTTTTAAAGTCCAAATTATAGAACACTTCCAGCTGTATAATCAATATAATTCTATTTTGCCTTTCAAAGGAGTAGATTTTACATTTCTTTCTCATTTTCCTCTGTATGTATAAAAACACTTAGTTTCATCAGGTGGTGGTCTTTTGCACTAGAACAGACTGTTATAGTTCTATTTCCGCTTTCCTTCTTTTAGAAGTTAGACTCAAGTATTCATTTCTGCTTACCGAATTCCCTTTTTCCTTATAACCTTTGTACTGGTGGGCTCAATGGTTTATAAAGATGGGAGCTTTCTGTCACTACATTTTGCTTTGATGACAGTTATCATGTGAAAAAAATGGAACATACAATATATTTATTTTGGAAACATTGTATCTTCCCATATTGTAATTCAAATTAAAAGCAACATTAGTAAGCAAGGATTATTCAGTGTGCTATTTTGAATCTCAACCTATCTCTGTATCATTAAACGAATTGCAGTGAAAGCTGTTTCACAAGCCCTTGTATGGTTCATGATGACTTCATTAGCCGAGGTGCTACTTCCACTAGTCATACTAACTCTTCTACTAGCGGGTTCACAAGAGCTAGGGAAACAATGTTACCTCATTCATTTTTACTACTAGCATAATACTGGATATGGCCCAGAATGTCTAAACTGGGTTTGCCATATAGGAAATCACAGCCAAATGATTATCTTCAGCAAAGCAGAAATTACATTTAATACCAATGATTCCAATAGTTTAGTTTACCTGTCCGAACGTATCTCCCCCTATGAACTACCTCGGAGATTAAGATCCTCTGGGGAGGCCTGCTCTCAGTCCCACCTTCTTCGCAAATGTGACTGGTGAGGACGAGAGACAGGGCCTTCTCAGTGGTGGCCCCTCGGCTGTGGAACTCCCTCTCTAGCGACATTAGTTCAGTCCCCTCCTTCCTAGCCTTCAGAAGAACAGTAAAAACCTGGCTCTGGGACCAGGCCTTCGGAGAAGGAGTGCAATAATAATATAATATAATATTTTAGGGTGGCGTGATTTTAATACTGAATGTAATGTTTACATTTTATATGTATTAATTTCAATTCAATGGATTTTAAGCTTAATGTTGTATGTGTTTAAGGCACTGAATAATTGCCATATGTAAGCCGTCTTGAGTCCCCCTTGGGGTAGAGAAAAGCAGGGTATAAATAGGATAAATAAATAATTATTTAAGTGAAAAACGTAAGTAAAAGACCACCCATTTCTTCTTACATTTCTTTATGGAGCAACTCATTAAAAGGAGGTATAACATTACATGTTTTAATATAAGATAGATATTAGCTAACCTAAATGTAATTAAATCTCTCGTTTCCTTCTACTCTCTAGAATTTCACTAGATTCTACACTGAGGTGCAATCCTGAGATATGACCCACTCATTATTTAGAACACTCTTTTATTTTGTCAGGAATTTTACATATGCATCTCCCACCATGGTATTACATCTTTAATCATTGTTTTTCCTTTGCTACAGTCAAAGATTTAATGAGAAGTGACCAGAAATAAGTTTCCCAGCTCTCCTAATTTGGCTGAAATCCATATTATGCATGACAGCACTGAAGATCCCTGGCAGGCACCTGTCAGAAACCAACATACCATGTCTTAAGAGCTGCACTCAGTTATCGAAGATGACACTTTTCGAGTTGTACATGAAAAATGTGATTCAACTAGCCAGACTTTATTGTATTGCCATCCGCAGTCATAAACATACAATAATTCCATGACAGTAGAAATTGTTGCTTTATTGCGGGCCAGCATCCACATTCATTTTGGGTCTATTGGTTTTCTATTTATCCCAACAAGAGCATCTAATTAAAAGGGATTTTGTTACTAGAACTGTTATACTAATTATGCATCAAGGAGATTAAGAAAAAAGAATGAAATGTACTTGATCAAAATGTCATTATTTCAGTATGTCAGCATGCTATTCCATTAGTAGCTACAATTTCTCTTCAATGTCGTGAAATTAAAATATGTAGATTTAGGCTAGGGTAGGCTTTGTATATACAGGGGTTATTGAAAGGTACTTTGAAGATCAAGGCCATTATCTCTAATTAAATTATCAGTGTTTAATTAATAAGTTGAGCCATTTTCACAGATTTTTGATATAAAAATGTAATTACAACTTATTTATAAAAAATGTGATGCAGCAGCTTCTCTCGTCTGTGAATTGTGTAACATAAAAACAGTATGAGCTCCAAGATTAAAGAATTGGCCCTGATATATGATTTGGATTTTGTGATTTTAACTGATGTTTTAATGTTTAATGTTTTTAATTGGGTTGATTTTAATGCAGTTGATTATTTACCAGTATGTACTGTATATGTGTATACAGCATTGAATTATGCTTTGTGAGGCTGCCCCAAGTCCCCTTTGGCACGAGAAGGGCAGGGTACAAGTGTGGTAAATAAATAAATAAATGCATACATACATACATAGCAAAGTATCAACCAGTGAATCCATTCATTTTATTTTGCTAATATTCCAAAAATCATTTGATTGTTACATCTAAAGGGCATTGCTGGCAAATAAAAGGCAAGTTGGGCATGTTTCTCAACCTGGGGGTCGGGAAGTGTCACCAACCTGGGGGTCGGGAAGTGTCATGAGGGGGTGTCAGAGGTGTCACCAAAGACAATCAGAAAACAGTATTTTCTGTTGGTCATGGGGTTCTGTGTGGGAAGTCTGACCCAATTCAATCATTGCTGGGGTTCAGAATGCTCTTTGATTGCAGGTGAACTATAAATACCAGCAACTACAACTCTCAAGTGTCAAGGTTTATCTTCCCCGAATTACACCAGTGTTCACATTTGGGCATACTGAGTATCCGTGCCAAGTTTGATCCAGATCCATCATTGTTTGAGTCCACAGTGCTCTATGGATATGTGTGAATTACAACTCCAAAACTCGAGGTCAATGTCTACCAATCCCTTCCAGTATTTTCTGTTGGTCATGGGAGTTCTGTGTGCCAAGTTTGGTTCAATTCCATCATTGGGGGAGTTCAAAATGCTCTTTGGTTGTAGGTGAACTATAAATCCCAGCAACTACAACTCCCAAATGAAAAGATCAATCCCCCCCAAAACCCACCAGTATTCAAATTTGGGCATATTGGGCATTTGTGCCAAATTTGGTCAAGTGAATGAAAATACATCCTGCGTATCAGATATTTAAATTACTATTAATAACAGTAGAAAAATTGCAGTTATGAAGTAGCAACAAAAATAATTTTATAACTGGGGCTCACCACAACATGAAGAATTGTATTAAGGGGTCATGGCATTAGGAAGGTTGAGAAACACTGCCTTATCTCGATTTCCAAAACCAAAAACTCTCCAAGGAAGGTTGAGTTAATGACACCTTTGCTTTCTGATGGTTTAATATACACATACTTGATTTCATGCACCACATTAGTTATACTGTATGTATAAGATGTATACTAGGGCTGTCCAACTGCCGGCCCTGCAGGTGTTTTAGACTTCAACTCCCAGAAATCCTAGCCAGTTTACCAGCTGTTAGGATTTCTGGGATTTGAAGTCCAAAACACCTGCAGGGCCAGCAGTTGACAGCCCTGATGTATACGAAACATAAATGGATTTTATGTTTAGACTTGGGTCCCATTTCCAAGTCATCTCATTATGTATGTATATGCAAATACAAAATGTGACTAAATTTGAAATCTGAAACTTTTATAGCCCCAAGTATTTTGAATTAGGGCTACTCAACATGTACCCTGCATTGCCAATGCAGGGTACATTTGATGGGTGCCATTTCTTCATCTATAGTGCCCTAGCATTGCATTTTGAGTCCTATGGGAAAGAAACAGCACATTAGGCCACATGATAGTAGTTATCTGAGATAGGTCTCTTTGCGTTTTAGTTGAACTTTTTTTTGTTTATCTTAATTACTGAGAGAGCATACAGAAAAAAAGATACAAAATTGTGTACCTTCTGATCTCTGAAACTGGCTATGAAACAATATGTTCTTCTCACAGTTTCAAGTTTGTTTTTGCATTCAGATCTGGAAACCTGTTTTTCTTCTCCAAGTCAAGATTAACATTCTCAAAATGGTGAAACAATTTTGCTGTCTTTCCCTGGCTTTGTACAATATGCACGAGTGGTACGTTTTCAATTCCAATATGGTTGATATGAACAACAAATCCTAGGGAAGATAGCTAGAAAACGACTTCTCCTGCATTTGCTGAAGCCTCATGGGAACCTATGGTATTGCAGAGCATAACTGAGAACAGACACTAAATCGGCATGCATCCAACAGCTAAGTATTATGTGCCCAAACAACAAGCAAGCTTTATTTACAATATTCCTACATAAAATTGCAGGCCGAGGGGCTGTATGTTCTGTTTACACAGATCTGAATGCCTGCTTAAGAAGAGACAAACACAAGATTTTTCCCATGGAAACAAAATCCAAGGTCTGTTTTATATCTATACCAGGAATAAGAGCACTGGTTTTCCATAATTAGCTGTATTTTATGCCCACCACAGATCACCATGAACTGTGTGCTTCAGTGTGATGGCCTACAGCTGTCTCTTTGCATTTTCTTTTTCTACACAAGCAGCCGTTGTGCTGTGAAAATAAGACTAACCATGGGCAGAAATGTCCTCTTAGCCCATACTTCTATTTTCTTACAGGGCATTAAAGCCAAAGCAAACTTTGGGACAAAAACATTCCAAGTAACTGTCTTCTACTGCATTCCTCCCCCCTTATGATGCTCCTTTCTTGTTCTGCACCCTTATTTTAGTGCAGTGCCCCATCATCAAAACTACACTACCCTCTATTTTCTCCTTACTATAGTCCCAGTTTGTTTAGTATATGTTGGTATTACAGCAAACCAAAATCATATGAATTTCAGCAGGAACAAAAATGTATACTGCTTTTCTTCCTGTTATTGCTTATACTTTTCTTTGCATCATATCATTCATACTTTCCCCTTTCTTTAACAATAATTTTTATCATGATACATACTATTTCTTCTTTCTATACATATATTATAATTTGATTTTTCTCTATTCCTTCCATCCTCCACAAATCATGAACTCATAAACCTTATTCCTATCAATCACCATAGCTATGAATTGTCTTCTAAATATTTACACATTATTTATACTGTATTATTTATACTGTATCTTAATCATAACCCTCAATAGTTATGTTTGTTGTATGGCATTGAATGTTTGCTGATTTTTGTTGTTCACCGCCCTGAGTCTTTTCAGGGAAGATAGGACAGTATACAAATAAATCATCATCATCATCCCCAAAAATATGTCTTGATCCCAAGAAATACAGTTTTACCTGAGAGAAATGGACCATACCCTATTTAACCACATTTGTATCAAGAAGATAATGCTTTAGCTATTTTTAGTCTTGCAATGTTCATTAGAAACGTTTTAATTTCCATATACAAATGAGTAATAGTGCCCCTCTGAAGTGGATGTTTTGGCCCAACATTTGGCCTATTTATCCTAAAATGTCATCTATGCTGATACAACTTATTCCAGATATTTTTGGTTAAGTTGTCCACAACTGATTCCAATCATCTATTTTGCCACAACATCCCCAACTCTGCCCCTTCTGGGCTGATCCAGCTATACTCCCATGTTAATATAATTCAAAGGAAAACCCAAATAGTGGTGCAAGATTCTGATTCTCTCCTGAGTTACGCCAGTCCAGACACCTGCAGCAACTTCTTATGTGGAAATGGCTGCTGGTGCCATGATAGCCATCAATGCTTCCTTCGCTCAGACAGCCTAGAAATGTGAGGTGGCTGTCCCCTCCTTTTCCCTTCTCTTGTGTTGCAGCTGAATACAGCAGCAACAGGGCAACCTTCCTTATGCTGGGGGTTTGTGTTTCTGTGTCTTGTGACTCATAAAGGAGTATAGGAGGAGGAAAAGGTGGGCTTTTAGTGGATAGTAACACCCTTTAAGAATATTTTAGTGCCTGTCCTTTGATCTGGGGAAATAATTTTAGGCTAGCATCATCTGTGGTCAAATGAATATTAACCTTCTTTACTGCATTTATAATTAACACTTTTCTAATGCAGAGAAACCTGAAGCAGAGACACTGCTGTCTGAGAACTTGTTACTTGCTACCAGGCCGCAGGGTAATTTTTCACATGTTCAATCCTAAATAAAGCAATATGAAAAAAGCAATCAAACTGGTGACCAGTAAACCAGATGCTCCTCAAATAGGCCAACTGCCCTTGGAACTGGGTCTTTAATTTGTGTATGCAGATACAATTTGTACCTGTTTGTGATAACTGCAGACCCATTCCCTGTAGCTTGCCCGAAAGGGTGTATCTTGTTGAAGAGTAAGTCAATTAACAGATCAAGATTGAAGCATGAACTTCATTCTCCATATCGTCCTACAAATTTTGACAGGTATGTAGCCAGAAAAAAACAGCATGCAACTACTCATATACAATATATTGCGAAACTACTTCAGGGAAAGAAATACAACTTACTTCGCTCTTTTGGCCATCTCATTGCCATCCCACCGTGGACTATAAGGATAGCTTTTCTGAGCCTGTGAATACAGCTCTCCACTGTTAGTGAAGTGATAGACAGATTGAAATGTTAAAGTTGGCTGGTCCCGAGGAAAGTACAGTGGGAGGTCAACTACAAGAGAGAAAAAAATGACACATTAGCGATTTATTGCCTTCATTTTCTAGAAAAAATCTCATATCAATTCACCTATAAAAATGCAATCACATCAAACAGATGCTTAGGGAATGATAATTTTGCTTCTAATGAAAAGAGGGTTAATATTATGTTGTGTTCTGAAGCGTTGTTTTAATTTTTTAAACTTACTTCTGCCAAAATGTGATAATGTGGGTTCAACTGAAAACATTTTTTGACTGAATAACTCTTCTAATATGAAACATTTTCAGTACTTCGAACACTTATGCAGAGCATATACATTTTAGTTTTGGCATCTCATAGAGATTGTTTATTTATTTTTATTTATTTATTTATTTAAAACTTTTGTATCCCGATCTTCTCACCTCCGTAGAGGGACTCAGACCGGTTCAGAGCAAAGATTCAATGCTACAATAATAATTAAAAACATCCAACAACAACAAAGATTAAAATACATATGAATAAAATACATAAAAGCCAAATCACCGACTAAACACAGTTCACTGTGGTCATTCATTATGGTCTATAATCAGTCTCAGCCTTCTTCTGGGAATGCTTTGTTCCAAAGCCAGGATTTTACTAGCCTCCTGAAGGACAAGAGGGAGGGGGCAGATCTAACCTTGCTTGGGAGAGAGTTCCCCAGCCGAGGAGCCACCACGGAGAAGGTCCTGTCTCTCGTTCTCACCAGACGCACTTGCGAAGGTGGCGGGACCGAGAGCAGGGCCTCCCCGGAGGATGTTAGCGTCCTTGATGGTTCATAGGGGAGAATCCGTTCAGACAGGAAAACTGGGCCGGAACCATATAGGGTTTTGTAGGTTAAGACCAGCACTTTGAATTGTGCTCGGAAGCTAATTGGCAGCCAATGGAGCTGGCACAACAATTGAGTTGTGTGCTCCCTGTCCCCCGCTCCTGTTAGTAACCTGGCTGCCGAGCATTGGACTAATTACAACTTCCGAGAGTCTTCAGAGGCAACCCCATGTAGAAGAGAGGAGACCTGCAAACAGAATGGCAATCCAGCTTATAGGTATATGTTGCTGGTGGCTAACAGGCTGAATTATACCTTGCAAGTAGCCTTCTCCGGGGGTCATACTGTCTTATGCTTCAAGTCCAACACTACTGATTAATATATTCTTTGTTCTAATTTCCCATTTTCACAAGTATTCAATTCTGTGCTGTGCTAAAGTTTTGCTTTTTCCTTTGTGGAAAAGGAAATCGAAGTAATTCAATGGTGCTAACGCAACAGTATGGATTAGTTTGGAAATAATGCACAAAATTATATGTAGTGCTTATAAAACATATCAAACAAAACCAAGTTTGCATTATTCAACTAGAATGACCCAGACAACACCATTGCTAGCCGTTCTAGAAACTATGAAGACAATTTTCTGTTGTTTGAACTGTCTCCTCCCACCCTACCCGCTACCCCAAGTAACAGCAAATCTGTTCAACAGTTGATCTGGATGTAAGTTTATTCTTTAATTGTCTACCAACATAACTAAATAAAACCCATGACACTAAGGAATTGTGTGGCTACTATCTTCTTTGCACATTCCTTGAACATTAAGAAAACTGATATTTTTATCTCTACTGATTGTCACAACACACATTTTTGTATCATTTCCAGCAACAGTAACAAACCACAAAGAATCCAATAACTTGTGTGTAAAGTTTTTCCCAAACAATCACATTTGGAGAAATATCTGCTGAAAGTAACCATACAAATGTATATAAAGGTTCCAAAAGCAAAAACTTACCAAAATAAATAAATTGTGAGTGCAAAATATGTTTGTTTTACAATGAAAAGCTGTAGTGATCCTGGATTAATCACTGAGCCTGGAACCCCAGGTTTCGGCGGTGGCCAGGGGAGCTCTTGCACAGTTAAAACACGTGCATCAGCTGCGCCCATACCTTGGGAAGTCTGATCTGGTCACGGTGGTCCATGCTCTGGTTACATCCCGAATAGATTACTGCAACGCACTCTACGTGGGGCTGCCTTTGAAGACGGTTCAAAACTTCAGCTAGTCCAACAGGCGGCAGCCAGATTACTAACCGGGGCGACATACAGGGAGCATACCACCCCCCTGCTATGCCAGCTCCACTGGCTGCCCAATTCAAAGTGCTGGTTTTGACCTATAAAGCTCTATGCAGTTCTGGCCCAGTTTACTTGTACGAACACATCCACCCCTACATCCCACCTTGTAATCTAATATCATCTGGGGAGGCCCTGCTCTCGCTCCCATCAACAGCACAAATGCGTCTGGTGGGGACGAGAAACAGGGCCTTCTCGGCTGTGGCCCCCCGCCTATGGAACATACTCCCAAATGAGGTAAGATCCACTCCCTCCCTCCTGGCTTTTAGAAAAAAATTTAATCATGGTTCTGGGACCAGGCCCTTTGGACAGTAGATGTATGTAGCATTTTAGAGGGACATTGACTGGAACGGCGATTTGACTGACGAGACTGTTTTATTGTTTTAATGCTTGTTGATGTATTGTTTTAATTATGATTTATGTTTTATTGTGGTTTTACAATTGTAATTGTTTGTATTGGCATCATATCGGTGCCCAATGTAAGGCATTGAATTTTGCCATTTTATGTGTAAACTGCTTTGAGTCCCTCCAGGGGTGAGAAAGGCGGTATATAAATACTGTAAATAAATAAATAAATAAATAAATAATAGTGTAGGGTTTTGTAATAGTGTAGGATTTTGTATATATAACACAGAATCAATTCGTATTAATTATTAAAACTGTACTATCTCGGCTCTTCTTTGGCTCCTGACATAAGGAGTCTATTGGAGCAGGGTCTAAATCTTATAGTTGTATCCACAAACCCTGGAATTTAATTTATGTTTTTCTTAATTTTATGGGTTTTAAAATCTACAAATTTGCCTTATTTTGACTGCTACTTGTTCCCAAATGTGTGTCACTGTATGTCCTGAACAACTGCATGAATGGAAGCAACTTTGCTACACATACTTTAACCCTTCCTCCATCTGAAGGTTTCTGTGATGACCTCACTCCCAACCAGTGGAAGTGTGGACTCAACACAGAATGGAATTAGCCATATTTCTATCTCAAAGACGATTCCCTAACACATGGTTTCTGAAGTTACTCTGAGAGTAATTAGCATTGAACAGATTTATTGAAGAAATGGACCATAATGTTCATCGTTGCTTGGAATGTAGTTTTGAAAAGCTGAGAATGAGCAAGGCAGAGGACAGTATAGAATGGGTCCTCTTGTGTTTGAGTGTATAGCAGGGTTGTGAATTTAAAAGCAACTGCTTGCTTGTTTGGGATTGTGTGCTGGTGAATTTGCATACAATTAATGAAATGTAATAAGTAGTACAGGAGTTATCATTAATAAAGTGAGCTCCGTTTATCTTCTCAAGCAGATAGAATTGAAATATTTTGCCATCCCTCTGAACAATTGTTAAATGAATGACATATCGGTGATGTGTTATGAAGCCAGAGGTTGTTTGCATTATTCTAATTATCTAAGAATCAAAGGGTCCATTCTATTATATGGTCTTAATATAAATCACTAGAACTGGGCAGCAATTTTGAGATGAGAATCTTACTGTTTGTGTTACGCAGTTCAACTCTATTTCCTTTATGTGCCTTGTTGATTTTTAAATCACTTCCTCTCAACTATCAGTTTCTTTAAAAAAGCTAAATAGATAGTTTAAAGCTGTGAAGGAGGATAATAAAACTTCAGTGCAAAAAGTTAACAATGTCTGCCATATTCGTTTCATTTTTCTTTTCTTTCTTTACTGAAGAATTCTCAGTTTCCATTATCTTGATTTTTAAAATATCTGACTTACAGAAATAGTCAGTAACAGCACTTTTTCTTATTAAGTAAGTCAAAAGCTTTGTTTTATGAGCACGGATATAGCAGTGAAGTCATGTTTAAAAGCACAATAGAGACAAGATTGTCAATTCAGAGAAGCTTTCATTTGCTGTAATTAGACTTTCAGCAATTGCAGAAATTTTCACCCAACACAGGGAGTGTTTCAAACAAAAAAAGAAGGAAAGAAAAAGGATTATTTTTGTTAACTAAAAATCACAGGGATGTTGTAAGGATTCAGCTATAGCCAATTACTAGGTAAATGTACACAACTAAGTACACAAGCCTGATCTCTTCCCCTGCTCGGTGTTTCTTTAGTTCTTTGTCTACATGTTCAAAACAGTTCTTCTAGACCTTACACCTCAATTGAATATTACCCTGCAGCTCAGAGTAATGCCCAGTCTCTTTCAGACAATATCATTCCCTCACGTTCATGAAAACATATTTTTGCAGAATTGAAATGTACCCTATGTTTATTCCAGAGGCGTATATAGTTATTTATTAAACATATTTGTATAGTATGTATTCCTTCAAAGGAATGAAGGCAACATATCTGGCTTCCTCTGTGCCCCTTTTATTGTTACTGTAATCCACAGACTCAGTATGGCTCACAGGCACACAATGCTTCATAGGTAAGAAGTGATTTGGAACTACAAGCCCCTAATTCTAGTCAGTTACTACAATACATTACATCTACTATACAACACTTTACATTTGTTATCACAGTCACTATACATAGCTCTTTACTCAGTAATATGATGAGGTAAAATTTGGTGTCTTGTTTCCAAAAGCTTAGTCTAAATGCTTATAACTTGTGGGTGAAAGAATGCAAGCCTATGGGGGCATAGAATCACAGAACTGGAAGTTGGCTGTCCAGTCCATTCCCATTTTGCAAGAAAATACAAAAAAAGCACTCCTGGCAGATGGCCATCCAAGTCTTTGTCTAAAAACCTCCAGAGAAGGAGATTCTACCAAATCCCAAGGCAGAATATTCGACTATCAAGCAGCTCTTACTGTCAGAAAGTTCTTCCCAATGTTTAGGTGGGAATATCTTTCTGAAATTTGAATTCACTATGGCGTAATTTCTAGAACAGCAAGCTTGCCCCTTCCTCAATATGATATTCTTCACGTGGCTATCACGTCCCCTCTCAACCTTCTTCAAGCTCTTAAGGGACTACACTTTGAATGTGTGCTTAAGTTTGCTCCCCTTTTCTCAGATATTTGGAAAAAGTTGCTCCACCATAGCCTTACACTTGGAGACACATGATGCCACACCAAGGAACATCATAAAAGATGCCTACTCTAGCATTTTCCCTGGATAATATTTCTGAACATGGAAAGGGATACATGCAATTACAGGTCCTGTTACTATGGTCACATATCCAATCTCTTTCTTGTAACCGGTGATATGGATGTTTTAGAAATACAGAAGGCTTAGAATATGTGGGTTTTTACATCTTCTGAAGACAGCCACATTAACATCTAAGGATATTTAGTATTCTTAAACTGGGATCCTTTAGTTTGTTTTCTACTAGGACTAAAAGGAAACATAAAACTGTACACAGCTGCATTGGCATAGGCTTCGTTTCAACTGTAAAGTGGTTAGTGAAATCCACCAAAGAAAGACTTGAAGGAAAGAGAACATTTAGATAGGAGAGGTAGCAGAACTGGAAGAGTCAAAGGGGATAAGGATAGAAAGAAGGGATGGGGCAAAGTGGTGCAAGTGGTAAAACCAAGGAGTCTGTAATTGATTCCTCAGACTAGGAAATCAATACATAGATTTCACTTGATCTGAATGATTTTAATAGAAGTTATGAAGATGACAGCACAGCTGTCCAATGAAAGGCCAAAAAGGAAGTTGCAGCAGGCAAGACAGGAATGAACCAGAAATATAAACCTGAATTTTAGCCAAATGGATAAAAAGAAGGACGTTTGAAGTACAGAAAATATAATCTTAACACTGAACCGAGGAAGAGAGAGAGAGAGAGAGAGAGAGAGAGAGAGAATGAATTAATCAAAGAAACACAAGGTTTCTATGTAGAATTCGATCTCACTGGTGACTGTATATTAAAATAAAGGATAGTTCTGATTACACAAGCCAACAAAATCAAACTTTTTGTAATAATCAGAAATGAGAGTAGCACAAAGGTTAGGGTTAAAAAGAAGAAGAAAAGAAAACAGAGTAGCACAGTTTTATGCTGACTTTAAATATCCCCCCCCCCCCATTACATCATCTTTTAAAATATATGAGTGGTACATTACAGCGGACTACTGTAAAGTCTGCACATTTCACATCATATTTGTGTAACAAAAGCCAGCACGTTTTTTTCATCAGATATAATTTTAGGCCATTCTTATTGAGTTTTTTGTGTGCTGAATTCAGATCTGTGTTTATTTTTTCTCTATCACGTGTAATTTTTGTAAAGCGGCTAATCAAATAATTAATGCATTCATGCACTGATCTCAATTAGATTCTATTGATATCAGTGTGTAAATGCATTAATTATTTGATTAGCCTCATTGCAAAAACTATACATGATAAGAGAAAAAATAAACACAGATCTGAATTCGGCTCAAAAAACTCTATAAGAATGATTTAAAAGTATATCAGATGAAAATACTTGTTGGCTTGTGTTGTGCTATAAAATGCAGACCTCATAATATATAAATATTTTGAATAGCTCCACGAATTAGCCCTATGTAGGAATCTGACACCTGAACTCTGCAATACCATTTCTAAGATGTACATATTTGCTAGATTAAAACACTGACGCAGTATTCATGCCCACTGCTACAAATACTATTTCCAAACAGAGTTGACTCATAGGTACTTTTTGCTCTGTCTGCAGACAATGGATGGATGACTCATGTCTGTAAATTCCTGGAAGTGCCAACAGACCCCTTGCTTAGTCATCTTTTCAAGGGATGCTGGGTTCATGAGCTCTGTAAGTCATAATATGGGTTTTAGCTCAATATTGGCTCATTTAAAAACACATTTTCTGAACAGTATAAATAAAGAGCCTAAAAATAACTTGATATGCACCAGTCATTTCATCTACCAGATTTATCTACGTTATGTAGCAAAGTAGTGATGTCCGATCTAGGAAAAAAAAGTTTTACTGCCATGTTAAAAACAAAAAAGGATCTATCTATCTATCTCAATGCAAGATATGAGATTTCTTTGTTCCAAGACTATAAACATTTCTGGGGAATATTTCTTTAGGAAGCAAAACTGAAGAGGAATGAAAGTACGGCTGTGGCATTGCTGGAATAATCTAAGTTATCTAAGTTATTTTGATATTTGATATATCTTTAAGAAGAAGTAATTTTTTCACATGATGAAATTATCAGATAAAATACTATTATAAAAAAATTCCTTTGATGCAAGAACATAGTGACAAGGGAACATCAGTTTTTGGCTTTCTACATGGAGGGATTTCCACGTAACAGGTTCAATGTGTGAATAATCAAATCATTTTTAATGCACTGAAAATATGGAATATGTACTTTTTGCCACATTAAACATTCACCGGAAAGTTATGACCGCGTAAAGGCAACCTCAGGACAAACCTCGGTCATTTATGTCCCACGCTCCTATTATTGGGCTACTGATTTCAGTATGGGACTCTTTTCTTTAGCTTTTTGACACACAAAATTGATTCAACATGGCTTGCTTTTCTCCATTTGTTCCTGCTAACTCTGCTTAAGGAAAAAAACACAGGCTTGTTTCTGTGAAACCAAATCCCTCTCTGGATCCTACTGAGTCATAGGTAAAGGTTTCACCTGACTTTAAGTCTAGTCGTGTCTGACTCGGGGGTGGTGCTCATCTCCATTTCTAAGCCGTCTCATATGTTTATAATTCTTAAGAAAATGACAAGGTAATTTTATTAAAGCAAACATATAGTAAGATCATGATGACACTGAAGCAGTTTCTTTTTCTTTCACCTATATTTAACTAAGACCCTCCCATTACGTCACTAATAAAGTCTTATACAATAAGAGAAGTCTTAACAATTGAAAATACACTACTGGAAAGGGTTGATAGCTTAGTACTAAACATGTTCACTTGTACGTTTCATTGGCTATAATTATACTTTTTGAAATATGTACTTTTAATACATATACCATGACATTAAAAATATACAATAGATCTTGACTACCACAAAAATACTTTTTGGCTTACTTATAATGCTTTATATTCATACATTTGACTGTTGTTTAACTTTGTATTGTGTTTTAACATGTTAGAAGCCACTTTGGGTCTCCACTGTGGGAGAAAAGCGACATATAAACAAAGATTTAGTACTATTATTATGTTATAACATGTATATTATATTTTTAAAAACACTATCTTATTTATATCAGTGCTGGTAAAAATTAAATCTGTCTAAGCAGGTTTTAGAATCTTACTTTTATTACAGACTAGCCATCCCCTGCCATGCGTTGCTGTGGCCCAATCTGTGTATATGTGTTTTGTGTTTGTACTTCTGTGTTTTCCAGTGTTTTTATGAGTGATGATCATATTGGTGTCAATTTGTTCAGTGGTTTTTGAGTTGTGTTAATCCCACAAACAAACAAACATTACATTTTATTTATATAGATTGTTTCTAATCTTGATATCGAGAAGCTTGAATTAGGATTAAAAATGAATGTGTGGAGAGGAAGGGATTTGCTCTCAATACTTAAGTAAACATCAAGAAAGTGACATTTTTAGGGTGCATCTATAGTACAATGTAGAATTAATACAGCTTGACAGCACTTTAACTGCCATGATTCAATGCTATGGAATCCTGGGACTTGTAGCTTGGTGAGGCATTAGCACTCTTTGAAAGAGAAGGTTAAAGATTTAGTAAAACTACAACTTCTACGATTCCATAGCATTTAGCCATGGCAGATATAGTGGTGCCAAATTCCATTAATTCTTCAGTGTAGATGCACCCACAGTTCTTTAATAAAACTGAAATGTATGCATTACATCAGATTACGTTCTCTTCATGTCAGCTCAGTTGCCTGTTTTGTTAGTATTTAAAACAAACTATCTTAGGGAACAGTAAGCAGTAGTTTGAGGTCAAGGACTGAATCTTCAGGTTATGGTGGAAACACAAGGTAAACCCTGTGTCTTCTGACCCCAATATTTACCTTTCTTGTGCTCTGGGAAGATGTTGAATTTGAATTCAGTCTTCAGTTCTGCATTTGTTGGTTCAGGACTTTAAGGCTCAATAAGTTGCTGTTTCGGAGATATACTCGACTCTCTTACAGCATATTTTTAGGAACCATGTCAGTGACACTACAGTGGCTGACTTATTTTTGGGTTGTATTATCTTACAGTTGCTGCTACTATTAGGGATTTGATGGTGTTTTTTGTTATTTATTGTTATTTGCTGTGATTTTACATTTTCATTTACACTGTGTGTGTGTGACACGCACAGATGGCTCATCTGGATATACTAACAAGAATGGAAAAGATGTAAAACTATTCCAAAAAAAGAGATTAAAATGTTACAGCAATATACTATGCAGAATTAGTGCTTCGGTGTATTATTTTATGCTTCTAAAATCACATTAACAAAACTTTAGTTATATCCTGATTTTTAAGAAATGAGTATTAAAGACTGCCGTGACAAGAGTATTTTACTTCCATAACAATACATTATGCAACTAAATCAGCAAATCTCTTTTGATGGGTGGAGCCCAGAAATTCAAGTTTGTTTTTGGCTTGGTACACAGAACAGTAGCACAGAAATGCTGGGGATTATCTGTATAATTTCTAGCCTTGATGAGATTAATCCTTCAAGCCATGCTCTCCTTTTCCTCAGGTACAAAAGGCATCTTTCACTTGATGATAATAGCATGCACTTGTTGAAGCAAACGATTGATGAAGTAATTACAAGCACTGAACATACACCAAATTTACACAGGAACAAGTTTCATAGTATAACAGTATAGCATTTAGTTTTACTTTAGAAACAGTACACATACAGTTGTGGTTATCTAGGGATGTAATTCATATTTCTAAACACTTCTATGTAAAATGTTTAATCCCTAGACAAAAATGCAAAGACAATCTTTTTGAGGGATTTCTTTGTTGCATTCTATGCAAAGTATGCTTTTGTACAAACACTGTAAACAAAATACAATCTGTGTGTACAAATGAAACCTTCAAAAATATATACCAAAGGGCAAAAAAGTAACAAAAAACAAAGACCCGACTTGCCTAGAGGGGATAAAATTCATGTGCACTTTCATTCTTATGCGAGGAAATAAAAAAAATCACAATTTTATGGTTATCTACTTTGCATCACAGTATGGTATTACTTTATCAACCAGATTTGTTAATATTAAAGAAATATAAAGATTCTAAACCATGTGGATATTGTAAATTTATTCCATGAAGAAATTTGCAATAAAACATTCATTAAAGCACCCCAAGAGATAACTACTTAGAGCAGGGCCGTAGCCAGGATTTTGTTTCGGGGCTGAGTTTGGTTCGGGGGCTGAGACTGGGTGGAAGAGGGTCTACCCTAGCAAACCTTTTGTATTGTTATCCCAATAACCCCATTAATGTGGGATATAATGAGCATGGTGATCAGATCATGATATGAATAAACATAACAGTTTAAATAATGTACCAGTAAGGCCTTTTCGCGGACCCCACTGAGAATTTCGGGGGGGGGGCTGAAGCCGCCTTAGCCCCCCCCGGCTACATGCCTGACTCAGAGTACATGACTGTATTGATACTCCATATTGACTACTGGAATATGTTTTTCATACTAAAGATACCCATGTGGAACCAATTAATCTTCACAAGATTATCGTAAGTGATGTTAAAAGTGAGTAATTTGTTAAAAACCATATCTTCCCATTTCTGTATTGTACTAGTTGAAACTGGATGAAACATTCTGATTTTCTATACACACGATGAAATTAACAACATTAAAGTTCTTTAATAAAAATCTGTATAATTTTAAGTCAAATATTCTTGTTTTTGTACTCCCTGTCCTCCTCAGCAGTTACTATTTTCACTCTTCTGATGATGGTTATTAATCATGCTTTAGTGGCTGATTTTGAGTGTAATTTGTGTTTTAAAGGGCAGACAAAAGTGAAACAGAGATCTGTGCTTTTATTAGTTAATGTCATTACATGTGTACAGATAATTTCTTGGTCAGGTTTGGACTTGCTGGCACTGAGGCTCTACAACGGTGGTGTTGGGGCATTAAGATGGCCCAACCCAAGAGATTTATGGATCTGGATGTATTCCTGATGGCTCTTGGGAAGTTTCCTGCTGCTTCGGCATGTAATCCTTCTGAAGCTCTGGTTGATCTCTGGAATGGGGGAAAACTATCAGGGTGATTAACATGATCACTCCTAAATGTCCCTTTTCACAAAGTGGGGTTAAACCAGCCAGCTACTTTTCTACAGAACTGATAGCAATGAAATAAATGAGATGTAGACTAGAACTATAGTGGCAGAAAATTCAAGAGTAGTCCCGCTGAAAACAGGAAACATATATCTGAAGGTCTATGGTAGGGCAATAAAGGCAGCAAAAAAGACTTTTCTGACTAATACCATTGCATCAGCTCAGAACTGATAAGCAGAGTTTCAACTTGTCATGGATTTGTTACAATCTCACTCAGTGGAGAACATAACCCACTCAACATCCCACTGTGAATAATTTGCCCACCATCTCACAGATAAAAGAACATTGACAGAGTGGATAAGTGAAGTGATGAATGTCTTATCATATCAAGGCAGGGTACCAACATACTTGAAGAAGACTGTGATAAGATCTCTGAAACAGACTTCCTTGGATCCAGCTATACTAGAAAACTATAGGCTAGTCTCCAATCCTCCATTTTGGGGTAAGATACTTTAGCATGTGGTGGCGGCTTCTCATCTCCAGGGATTCCAGTATGATTTCAGACCTGGTTATGCCTTTGTGGATGACCTACGAAAGAAACTGGTCTGGGAGAATATGTCTTTGTTCATTTTAGTAAACCTCTCAGTGGCTTTCAGCCACCATAGTATCCTTCTGAGTTACCCTTCTGGGGTGAAGCTTGAAGGTACTTCTTCACTGGCTTTGTTCTTTCCTGGAGGGGTGTCCTCAAAAGGTGGGTGCTGTGGGATTCCTCTTTGATCCCACACCATTGCCCTGTTGCTAACTGTGCCTGACCACAGGAACCATACTACTCTCTCGTAGCACCAGCCCCACTGGATGCCAGTGCATTCCCAGGCACAATTCAATGTGCTGGTTTTGACTTCAGAGCCCTTTAAGGCTTGGGTACAGGTTATTTTAAAAACTCTATCTCTCATTCTGAGTCTATTAAGGTCCAAAGGTTGTTTGAAGATAACCGGTTTTTAGACTTATCACCTTTTACAACCATTTCTGGGACCAAGGGAAGGTCATTAAGAGGGCCTTCTTGATGGCTGCTCCTACACTTTGGGATGCCCCTGTTCCTTGCCTTCTTTCCCATAGCAGGTAATGGAAGAGTGTTGGGCTGTTAATGCTATATTGTACTATTTTGCAGATTTTTAAGTTGATGTTATGTAGTTTGTAATATTTTTAATATTTAACTTTTAAATTGATAAACTGTTTTTTCAATCTTAAACTTTTGTATGATTTTGATATTCCTTGAGTACTATGTGTACTATGAATAAAATAATAAAATAATTGTCCTATAGGTATGTGTAAAGCTAATGCATCTCTCACAGAAAACCACAATTGAAGCATTAGGCATTTGAAGAGTTGCTTTTTGAGACAGTATTTTAATTCAAACCATAGCTGCATTTTTGTAATTGGCAAAGAATCCCTGTTATGTCCTCTAGTCTGCCATTCTCATGAAAATCCACAAGCTGGACTAGTACAATTTAATATACTTCCAGGACTGAATCAAGGACAAGATACGCAAAAATCCATATTATCAAAATAAAATATTCTCAGTCTCTTGGTCAAAACATATAAGACATGTTATTTCTATACCAATCATTCTTATTTAATCTTAAAGAAAAGAGGTGAAATCAAGAGGAACTTTCTATTAAAGATACTGGATGATACAAATCAGTCAAATATAATTACTTAGATTGGAAACAGGCCAGAACCTTAGGAGCTAGCATCTTATTCGAAGAAAAATCATGATTAGATTATTGACCTTGTGAATGTATAGTTTAGATTGGAGTTGAAAGCTTCCTACTGTGACTTTCTTTCTCATATTTTTCATATAATAATTAAGGCTTTCAACCCCACTTTAAAAGAAACCCTTTCCCTTGTTATTCTTAGGGCATTTGAGGATATTTCTAGTTTGCTGAGGGATGGTGGTGAAATAATTCATTTTATGCTAGGGACATCAACAACACTGGAAATTGACTTTGCAATAGAGTGGGGATGGAGAACACAGAAAATTTAAGTCAACAAGTGTTGTGCAGGAATCAGGAACCTATAGCAACCTGCACAGGGCTGCCACTCCATTTGGATTTCTGCAGAGGATTGGCGCATCTCATTCGTACTAGGTTTCAACAGGGGATGTATGGGCTTTGGAAACCTAGTCCTAAGTTGCAGGCTGAGGTTATAGTTATGTTCTCGTGGAAAACAAGTTAAACATGAGCCAACAATGTCATGTGGCGGCAAGAAAAGCCAATGGGATTTTGGCCTGCATAAAAAGGAGTAGTGTCTTGATCCAGAGAAGTCATGCTATCCCTCTATTCTGCCTTGGTCAGACCACACCTGGAACACTGTGCCCAATTCTGGGCACCACAATTTAAGGGAGTTGTTGACAAGCTGGAAAGTGTCCAGAGAGGGGCGTTTAAAATTATCAAGAGTCTGGAGAAGAAGCCTTATGAGGAGCGGCTTAAAGAGCTGGGCATGTTTAGCCTTCAGAAGAGAAGGCTGAGAGGAGACATGATGGCCATGTATAAATATGTGAGGGGAAGTCATAGGGAGGAGGGAGAAAGCTTGTTTTCCATTGCCCTGGAGACTAGGTTGCGGAATAATGGCTTCAAACTACAGGAAAGGAGATTCCACCTGAACATGAGGAAGAATTTCTTGACTGTGAGAGCTGTTTAGCAGTGGAACTCTCTGCCCCAGAGTGGGGTGGAGGCTCCCTCTTTGGAGGCTTTTAAGCAGAGTCTGGATGGCCATCTATCGGGGGTGCTTTGAATGCGATTTTCCTGCTTCTTGGCAGGGGGTTGGACTGGGTGGCTCACAAGGTCTCTTCCAACTCAAGGATTCTACCTGTATTCTGTGATTCTTAATTTTGGACAAGCTGAAAGTATTCGTCTAATACTGTGAATTTTAGGGCAACTTTTCAACTGTTTTTTGTGTTAGTCCCTTTTAGGCTGACAAATTTAAGAGCTCTCCAGAGATGTTTCAAAAGGGAGCTTTCAGTGTCACTCAAATGTTTTATTTCCACATTTCAACACTACCTGGATAAACACATTTTCTTATCCTGGGAGAGAGATTGCAGCTCAGAAACCTGCAATGATGTGCACTCCTGAGCCTCAAATAATATAGTAGAGTGTATTTAAAAGTAAGCCTGAATGGTGTAACTTTATAAGAACGACGTAAGAAACACTTGGTATAAAACATAGCTAAAGTTGCAATCCTTTTGTATCTTATAATCGACATTATGACTAGTGTGAACAAGACACCTGGATGCACACTTAAAAGAACAATAATTTTCCAATTCATCCTCTCCTAAGACGCTCGGAAGCTTTTTGCACCCAAGATAGCCTCCTAGTCCTTAATGGCATGTACCGGTACTTTATCTTCTTTTAAGTTCTGAAGGCTTTCCTCTGCTTTCCAGTTCTTTGCTTTGTTTCTTCTGCACCAGTTTCTATAGCAACGCCTTCTAACAGTAAATTAAGCTGGCACTAATATATGTTTCACTACAGAGTACTAATTATGCCAATGTGAGCCATTTAAAAAAAACTACTGTACATTGTAACCCCAAAGGATGCACAACACCAGTTATGGGAAGTTTGTGTTTTTCATTTTTTAACAGAACACTGTGTCCTTCAGCAGTGAAATTGAACTCTATTGTTAGTGTACTACAACCATGGGAAGGCACATCTTCGAGATGTGGATGAGTACCAAGGAGATTGCTAAGGAACAAAAAGGATATTTTAGACTTCCTATGCCCAAATACAGCTGTTGAAGACTGCTGAAGTTTGGCCATGTTTAAGTGGTAACTAGGAAGTACAGTAGAGTCTCGCTTATCCAACCTTTGCTTAGCCAATGTTCTGTATTATCCAACGCAGCCCAGGGTGGGAGAACGAACGAACCCTTGTATGTTTTTGGTGCTAAATTAGTAAATACAGTAAATACTACATAATGTTACTGTGTACTGAACTGCTTTTTCTTGTAAAATATGATGTTTTGGTGCTTAATTTGTATAAACTAAGCAAAGGGGAAGCTTATTGTACAAACAAAACTAAACTGAAGGGGTATACTGGCAAGCAATAGGAAATCCCGAGAAAGTTGTTTCTACTCTTCTATGTAAATAACACACATACAATCTTATCTTAAACAAAAGAGCCATATATTTTGTTTAAGATAAGATTGTATGTGCTTAATTTGTATAATCATAAGATAATCATAACGTAATTTGATGTTTAATAGGCTTTTCCTTAATTCCTCCTTATTATCCAACATTTTCACTTATCCAACATTCTGCCGGCCTATTTATGTTGGATAAGTGAGACTTTACCATAATTCCAAATTTATAGCAGGGTTACATTATATTTATAGGACAAACGGCCCATACTTAATTGCACAACAACTCATGTAATCGTTTTCTCTTTAAAGAGGAAAACAATGTTGACCGCTTTCAAATAGTTTGTATACGGCTGTTCACTGACTTAAGTATATGAAAGACAAGTGACTTGGAAAAAATTAAAGAACAGTAAAATGGGAACAAGTCAGCACAGAAAAGACATATCCTGTTACTGGTTCTAGGTACTTAAGGAAGGAATGAGTGAAGGAGTCCAAGGATCTCTCCATTGTCTAAAGATTGATGAAAGATGAAAATGTCCTAACTAATATGACCTTGGGAAGAGAGGAAGAGAATTCATGTACAAATGTGATGAAAAAGAAAGAACACTAAAAGAATTATAGAGTTAGAAGGGACTCTTAGGGCCATTTAATCCAACCCCCTAAAATGCAAAAGCACTCCCAAAATGTGCAATCCAGTCACTATTTAAAAATATCTGTTTAAAGATGTCACCATGCTCCACAGTAGCTTATTCCACAGTTGAACAGCTCTTACCATCAGAATGTTCTTCCTAATGTTTAGGTGGAAACTCTCTTCCTGCAGTTTTATGTCATACAAGTATTTAGCGTTTATCATTGTTCTACTATTTTAGAGATAATATTTTATTTCTGTTACTTTCAGGATCTTTCTCTTTTATAAGTCTTTTTCAACAAATAAATAAAAGTATTTCACTTCTTTCACATAAAAATGCTGAGGTCCGTTCTATAGCAACTTGTTGACTATTACCCTAGCTCTTTGTGTTAGTTCGTTCTATGGCAACAGTCCAACTCCCTGTCATGCAGGAACATACAACTAAAGCACTATAAAAGAATAGGCATTCAGCCTATGTTTTCAGATATCTAAACAAGGCTTGAAACTCTGTTTACAAAAAGATAAAAATTACTGTCATGACTTGCTTTTGAGAAACTAATGTTCATTTTTAGTAACCACATCATTTCATTCTAAGAGCTCACAAATGTTCTAAGAGCTCACAAATGTTCTAAAATCGTTCCCAAGTACTGAAGTACATCTGGAATGGTATCAGGATTGATGGACATTGCATCAGATTGTTGAACATATTTCACTCACGGCTGAATAAAAACCGAACATTTGTCCTATCATCTGTCTACTAGGACCTCACCCATTCTCTAAGACAGTGGTTTTCAATCTGTGGGTCCCCAGGTGTTTTGGCCTACAACTCCCAAGAAATCCCAACCAGTTTACCAGCTTTTAGGATTTCTGGGAGTTGAAGGCCAAAGCATCTGGGGACCCACAGGTTGAGAACCACTGCTCTAAGAATTCTCAAACATTAGAGACACAGGCTTTGAGAGTTCATCTGCAAGTACTTTTCATTTTCTAGACCAGGCATGGGCAAACTTGGACCTCCAGGTGTTTTGGGCTTCAACTCCCACAATTCCTAACAGCCTCAGGCCCTTTCCTTTTCTTAAGCGGCTGATTAGGAAAAGGACAGGGTCTGAAGCTGTTAGTAATTGTGGGAGTTGAAGTCCAAAACATCTGGAGGGCCCAAGTTTGCCCATGACTGCTCTAGATGAAGTTCATCTGGGCCAGGAAGGTGCTTGTGCATCTGAATTCATTTAAGGTAGCTACCTATTCCCTTGTTATCATCTTACTTATCTTGAGCTGCAGCCCCTCCTCTCTATTTTTTATTTTAAATACTTTGAACAACATTTTTCTTTGTGAAAAAGGTTGAGGCAAAGTATAAGGGAAATAATATTGTTTCTCTAAATCAGTCATTAGTATTTTTTCATATTTTCCATGTAATGGGCCTACTGCTTCCTTGTTTTTCCTCTTGCTTCAAACATAGCTATAGAATCCACTTTTAATTATTTTTAATGTCTGAAATAACTGTTCAAGTAACAGTCAAATAACAGTTAAATGATAACAGTTCAAAATACTGGCCTACCAAATGTAGTATTAATTTCCTTTCCAGAGGAAATGTAAATAAATTCATAAATGGGTCTAAAGCACTCACAGTATAGTGATAACAGTCTAGATAACTTCTGAATAAATATATTTTAAGTGCCAATTTTGACATTTTTTCTGAGTTATGTCACATGGAGAAGGAGAAAATAAGTATTTCAGTGCATTTGTTAAAGTGCCTTTCATTTCAAGGCAGATAAGACAATAGCAATAAAGGAAATGTATGTGTCCATTACAGTAATAATTATGCAAAACTTATCATTTATGCCTACCTTCACAGAATCTCTATGGGACAATACAATTTAACAAAAATGCCATAATGAACAAGTATAATTTATTACAAGCTTCTGCAGATTGCTTTCACTCAGGTTGCAAGAGAAATCAACCACTTGATAAGAAATGAGTTGCTGTTACATGAATTGTTTTGTTGGAAGTCTTCTTACTAATGTATATAATGTTGTACACAAAATAAAATTTAAGTCGAGTTATTGAAAGCAGACATATATCATAGTTTCAGTATTTGATGACAACTGGTTCAAATCCATACGCAGCTATGAAAGCTCACTGGATGACCTTGGCCACATCACACTCTCCTGGCCTTCGGGGAAGAAGGCAAAGGCAAACTGACTTTGAAGAAATTTTGCCAAGAAAACCCCATGATAGATTCACTTTCACATTGCCATAAGTCATAGATGTCTTGGTGACACAAAACAATAAAAAAAACTCTTAAAACAGTTGGAACTGAAATAAATATTTTAGAATGTGACAAAACATTCAATTAAATCTATATCTAAGTGTATAGCTTGAAAAACAAGCATACCTTTAACTAGCCCTATATACTATCTTCCAAGACATCAAGATAGGATGGAACTGAACTCAGACTTGTTCACTAAAATAGCCATCACCAAGTATAACAGAATGTGCATACAATTGAATGTTCCGAATGTTATTTTGTGCCATTGGCTCAAGAAAAGTTAAAGAGAAAAACTTGAGAAAAAAGAGCTGAAACTTTAAATGTCTATAAAATTTTTCACCCCTTATCTACTAAACTAGAAGTAATAGGGTTGTAGAAGAGAAGACAGTAAGAGGAAAACCTATGTAGTAATAGTAGTAATGTGCCTTCAAGTTGTTTCTGACATATGGTGACCCTAAAGTACATTCATCACAGGGTTCAGAGGGGTTTTGCCTTTGTCTCTTTTCGAGGATGGGAGAGTATGACTTTCAGAAGATTTCACTGATTGCAACCATTTGTGATCACTTTGTAAATATACCAATTTCACAAACCAATATCGTAGAATATTGTAATGGCATTTAAACATAAAATAATCAAATTCTTTATAAATTCTTCCTCATAGTATTACATTTATTTCACTCTATACCTCAGAACATCACAAATATGTAGATGAAGACTTAATCCTTCTTTTAAATCAACATAACCAAATGATCAAATTGTATATATATGTGTGTGTTTTGCACTTTTCTCAACTTTAAAATTTGTCTACTTCTATCATTTCCACAACTGAAAACAGAGGAAATATGCTTTGTTCCATAAATGCTGAAACACTTCATATGATATTAAACATTTCATGATAAAATGCACATCTTGGAAATGAAAGCGAACATCACTTAGGAAATGAACTGCATGTTTCAGTGCTTTCTTTGCAATAACCTTTATAACAAAGAACAGTTTGCCCTGGGTTATTCAACAAAACTAGTGATGCAACTGCCTGCATGTGTAAGTTGCTATGGAAGCTCTAAGGATGTAGGATTAATTGACAGTGACAAGCTATTCAGTTGTAATAATCTATCTCAAGAGCTTTAAAATTAATTAAACTGAAAGCTCAAAATATTATTTTACAGTTAAAAACTTTGGTTACTAAAAAATGGATATTCATTTTAGCAAAGACATGTAATTTAAAATCCAATGGGAAAATATTCAAGTGCCTGACCTCAAATGCTGGCAACTTAAAAAAAAACTATATATAGAATTTTAAAACAATTTATTTTCTATCTTATTGCAAACAGGTATTTTAAAGGCCAACGTAAAATACTGTTTTATATTGGAAAACCTTGATAAAATAAGATACATTTCAACTTTATCAGAGCACAGAATTCCAAAACGTAATGAGAGAAAAAATCCAGTTTTACTTCAAATATTGAAGCAAGCTGTATTATTTTGAAATAATGAAGCAGGCAGGAGGTGGAGTCACTGCCAGCATCTTTCTCCTGCTACAAGAAGCAAATTTGGGTGCCAGGAAGTTGCAGCAGCCACAGTAGGAGAAGCTATGGGTAGGCAATTGCCATGTGAAAATTTGCTAAATAATGTACAAATTACAAGACATACAAGATGTACAGGTTTCAGTTACAAGGAATAATTCAATCTTATTTGCTATTTAACCATCCACTGCTATAGATGAAGAATGAAAGCTGTGCCAAAATCAAAAGGCATCCCTTGATATGGCTGAAATAGTTATTCCTATGAACAAAAAGAATCTGATCATGTTAATATATACTGTAACTTGACATTCAGAAATTTTCTCTAAGACATCTAATATTAAGGAAGACAACATTCAGCTCCCCATATCTGACAAGGATGCAGAGTATCAATGGACTTAAATTAAGTTCACATTCTGCATTACATAGTGAAAGAGAAAGATAAATTGTGCTAAGCAGAAGTAAACCTACTAATACATTTAGTAATTTATCTATTCTAATATAAAGAAAGGACAAGTAACGTTCAGGCAACTTTTTTCTCTTACTGCAATTACCCTTTTTCTATTTTGGCATATTTATTTTAAATGGCATCTTTATTTTATTAATTCAGCATGGATTGTTTAATCTAATGCTTATAATCTTATTGTTGATTTTGTTATTTGGTTATGCTGCATTTTTATGTGTTACATTGATTGGATGTGTTGTTAATTTTTTATTTCATTTTATGTATTTTACTGTGCTGTACTTTGTTATTTTTATGTTGTAAGCCGCCCCGAGTTCCCTGGGGAGAAGGGGCAGGATAGAAATAAACTATGATGATGATGATGATTATTATTATTATTGCCCACACAATAAAACAAATAAAGGAACTATTTAGTCACAGAGTTAACTAGAATGCACAAAAAATAGATATCTGCCAAATACTAATAATTGCTGCCCTGAACAGTCAGAAATGGTAAGTTCAATAATAATCAAGTCATTGTGAACAGTATTGATGAGAAGAAATTGGTAAAAAAAATAGTGTCCCCGACTGACATACAATCTGACAATAAATACACACTTCAAATGATGTGTGTTGACAAGGAAAAGGGGGGGAAACAATCTGGACAATATGTCAGTTGCATCATTAATGCAGAAAAGAAACAGCAGTGTGGGATAAAGGAATGGTCAAGCAGGGTGGTGAAAAATAGAGGAAGGGTGACTGCAGCATGAGAGCAAAGTTGCCTGAATATAATACTTTTCCTTTCTTTTTATTAGAATAGGTAAATTACTAAATGTATCAGTAAGTTAACTTCTGTCTAGCACAGTTTACCTTTCTCTTTCACTACGCAATGCGGAATGTGAATTACATTTCAGTCGAGTGCTACTCTGCATCCTTGTCAGATGTGGGGAGCTGAACATTGTCTTCCTTAATATTAGAGGTCTTAGAGAAAATTTCTGAATGTCAAGTATACATAAACACGGTCAAATTCTGATTCACTCTGCACACTGAGGTGCGTCTGAAGGTTGGGTGCATGAAGAAGTAGCAAAATTAAAAAGAGAACACAATTCAACAGGCATTGTGGGAGAACACCCAATCAGTACAATGTGTGGAATGCCTATTGACAGATGGACAATTAGGAACACCCCAATCTGTTTCTCTGTCTGTGACCTTTAGGGAAATTTCTTTTGTATCTTGGAGAAGTTTTTTTTAACAAACAAGCAAGACAAAGAGATGGTGCTAATCTGCATAATTCACCACTGCCCTTTTTTGAGGTGGCAAGAGGGATTTGCAAGTGTGAGGACAGCATCAAAAATACATAAACAGAATAAAAATAGGCAAAATCTTTATAATTTTCCTGCAATCGTTCTTATCTTTTTAAATGTTTATCTTCAAGTGTCTAGACATTCATGTCCAAGGCAAATAACTACTCACTGTGAACAAGGAAGCAAAAATCTTTCCACATCAGCAACAAGGTGAGTTTTGTAAAACCTTCAGCATCGTATTCTACCACACCGCTATTTGTAAAAAAAAGGTATCAATTATTGATATTGAAGCATATAACTGAATTAGAATAAAATCACAGATCAGATAGTATGTACCTGCCATCCAGTCATTGCATATTTACAAGTAGCACATCTTCACAGGACCTAATGTTGTGCATTTTCCTCACTTTTTTCGTATGTACCAGAGGAGAAAACTGAAGGTCAGGCATGTGTGGTATCAAGCTGTTGCAGTCAACAGGAGGACCATTAGTCTCTCCCAGATATGAATGCAAGAGGTTTGCTTTTTAAGCTCTGTGAGAGGAGCCTCCTGCACATACAGCTCTTTGATTGCACACATTAGAGGTTACCAGTTCAGTATTTATACTTGTTTTGATGCCAGTAAGTACCCACAAACCAGATGATAATACTCTCACAACATTAGAGGCAAGAAATGGCAAATCTCTCCTAAACAAATCCTGCCAAGAAAGCCCCTCAATAGCTTGCCTCGGGGTTACCATAATCGGGAAACAATGGGAAGGTACCTAACACATATGTGCACAGTCTGTTTGGAGCATAAATATTATATGTTATTTAATTGTTCTCTGTGGTGGTGGTCAGAAGAAGTTCTTACACAAAGCAGAGCATGCTGTCTTTGTACATCATGTTCACTTTCTATATCTTCCTTGCTCTTCTAAAACTTGCTCTAGAGTACTGAGGGACCTTCTAGAACTCCATGGTTGTCTTCCCAAGTACATGAGACAGGCAAGGATCAGGCCTCTTACCATCTACAAGGTGAAAAACTTTCTGCTAGTATAAAGCTACCACTGGTTAAAATCCATTTGAAATTTTTATCTGAAACACAATCAAATGAATCTCACCAGGTTAAGTTTTCTTCTAAGTTTTTATGTGTTCCATCTCAAATACAAATCAACTTGAGCACATGCTTCTAGTGAACCATTTCATAATTTGAGAGCAAAGGAAGCATGATATTATTTAGTAGTTTGCAATTGTGTGATTGCTTTTTTAAAAACCCAATAGCAGTTGTAAGTCCATTCAGAACTTCATTACAATGAGAGAGAAATCTGAGGATGCCTGACATAGTTGTGGGTGAAACGTCAGACAAGAATGCTTCTGGAACATGGTCATACAGCCTGGAAAACTCACAACAATCCAATGAGAGTGTTCTTTCTGCCAGAAACGTAAGTCCAGAATTGGAGAGTTACAATAGGAAGGGACAGGGGACAAGCTCTTCCTCATTTCAATTATGATCACTATCTTCCCCCAAAGAGATGGCTATTAATGCTAGAAGAAACCTACCATTGCTATCCCCACCAAGTCTGAACAGATGTCATCTGCAACACTACTGATTTCCACTTGGATCTTAGGTTCAATCTTTAAAATTGGAAGAGTTCCTTTAATTCATAGGAGAGTTTTTGATCTAACAAAGTTATTTGCCAGTCAGAATGATATGCAATTTCCTCCCAATTCTCTTTTTGCAATGACTTCCTTGCTGTAGCACCTTATTCAGATGATACAGAAGAACTGGTGATAATCACCTGCTCCCATTCCTTGTCAGTTTTTCTTGTGTTGTTAAGGAAGCAGTTCAAAGGGCTAACAAGGGCTGCAATTCTTAACATTCACACTTTGAACAACCAGTACTGAAAACGACATGTACTGTTCGTAGACATAGACAGGATTAGGTAGCTGGCTAGAGTATAAAAGAAACTTATTTTGGTTGTATTCCATTTTTAAAAGTGAAATATAAATACTTACGTTCCAAAATGACTAAGAAAGGCTGCAATATATTCTCTTCTTTTGTGGTAACCCTGAATAACATACTGTACCTATACCAGAAAGTAAGAAAAAAGCCCAGTGAAGATATGATAACGATAAATGAAAGTACATTTTTTCTTTAAAGCTGTTTTACTTGGAAATGATCATTTTTCCATCTTTATGACATAATGCACACATTTTCAATGTACACTGCTGAAGAGGTTGTAGAGAAGTGTTTTAAACACTCCTCAGCAACAAAAAAAATCAGTAAGTATAAGCATTCACATAAGAACTACTCAGTATACTTATTACTCTAATTATCAATAGATATATTAATACTTAAGGTGCTGTAAATGCATTGTTTTTACAACAGAGTAACATATTACCTTCTGGAATTGAACAGTGTTAGCTAGATACGAAATAACCTACAATAGAAGCCCAAGAGTTACAAAACATTGTGAAACACATCAAAGAAAAAATGTTATACTTATTCCACTTTGCTGATATTTCCTTTGCCAATACTGAAGTGCTTAGGCTAGAGAAATGCCAAACGGAAGGCAGGCACAATGCCACAAAACACTGAGTTATAGAAGTACTTGAGAGATGTTGTTCTTTGTGTATATTCTGGACCATATAATTCCTCATTATTGTGTGAGAATGGTAAGTTTCTACAACCTCTTACAGCATGAAAGAAAATGTATATGTTGTTTATATTGCCTTGTGTTAATGTTGGATTACCTTGGCTGGCAAACAGCTGTGCTAAATTACTGAACATAGCCATGATACAATCAGTGCTAAGAGCTATGTTACGCCCTCTCAGAAATAAAATAATTCTATTTATAAAATTGGATTCATTACAGTTTATACAGAGATGCTTATTTTGAATGCTTTGAGTGGGATCTAAAATATTATTCTGTGATTAGAAAAAAAACCAGATTTTTTAAAAAAAGGTTAAAAGCAGGCTTGTGTACTTGAAAACAATAAGAAAAACCTTCAATGGGCAACTACAACAAAACAGCGCTATACATAGACTCCAGAATAATTATAGAAATGCATTTGAAATAATGTTTTTATAAAATGGTACTTTCTAAGCTTCCGTTTAGTGAGAATGTTTCTTAAAGCACAAATCTAAATTATTTGATAACTATACTGCTTAAAGCTTTGAACTAATGTTACATTTTAGAAGTTGTGAGGCTATAATCCAAAAGAAGGGCTATGCATAGTCTTTTCAAACATCTCTGTTATTAGACCACATCCTCCAAAAGAAAGTTTCAAGATGATTATATTACCATCAGACCTGACGGCTTGCCTTTAGGTAACATGGAAATTTTGTCAGGTATATTTGGGCCACTTGAATACTATCCTAAATCTAAGATAGTCTTCTAAGAAACCTCTTCTATCGCTGAATGCACAACCACTATCTTTTCCAGTTGTTTGAAGCACAGCACCTTTGGAATAAACACCAATAAGGTTAGGTGCTTGGGTTTCTACCAATATAATATAAGACTTCCACTTTTATTGGGGTTAGAGGCACAGGACACCCAAGAAAGTGAAAAACCATAAAGACATTGCTATATTTTTTACCTGAAGGAACATCTCTCTCTAGAAATTTCTACATCTTCCATCATGACTCTATGGTTGATTCCCACTGGAAGCTGACCACAGAATTGCACTAAAGGACCTAGGTTATCAAGCATGAACAGAGGATGTTGATCATAGAGTCACAATAGAGGATCTAGAGATTCCTAGCAGGAACATTTTAATTAAATCTTTGAATCATCAAATTTGCAAAAGTTAAAACTGGAAATGTGGAAAGATAAGTGTAGTTGACTCCTTTTTTAATTACATTTACAGAGAAGGAAACATTGCTCTTGAACTGCGATTCAGTCAATTATATGTGCCAATAACAATCACGCATGTTGCTATAGATCCAGAGAGGCTCTGCAACATGGCATCTTCTGGATGCTTTTGGACTACAGCTTCAAAAAGTTCTGACAATTGGTAATGTTAACTGGGGTATATGGAAATTGTAGTTCAGCATGTCTAGTGTTTCTTGTTTTAAGTTATAGTTTTCTTATTTATATTTGTAAATATCTCATCAAAAAGTGGTTTTCTATGTACTTAAAATACTTGGACAGATGCAAATATTTATTATATAACCTTTCTTAAAAATAGAAAAGAATACAACTGATTCCAAAGGTTTCTGTTGGAAGCAGAATATTCCTCCTCCTGCCTCTGAATATACAGTTAGCCAATAGGAAAATGCAGTAGTTGACTGGGAGATATTTTAGGTGTAACTGATTTTCAAGCATATTCAGAGGGAATATTGGCTCTTTTGTCATCTAATGAGGGGAGATCCTTCCTCCTTAGTATTAAAATGGCTTTTAAAACTTTTTCCACTTTGGAAAGGCATGCAACATGGGGAAATTATGCTCAAGAAATATGGCCTAATATACAGAAAAGTCACTCATATAATAAATAAGAGAATGTAGCTCTTTAGGTACCATCTTTCTAAGAAAAAATGTAGTTTCCTTCTGATGACTATCTTACCTTGTTGGTTAACAGCTGGCATACTTGGGGCACATAATCAATGAGGCAGCCACCACCTGGAAAAGCTGGTATATGAAGGGCAGAAGATCCTCCAAGAGCACTAGAAAGACACATCAATTTAATATTAGATACTGATTCTGTGATTCTTGTTATACCTTTTTCTTTTCCAAATGCCTTATTTATTAAGAATGATGGCTTCCCCTATATATATATATATATATATGTGTGTGTGTGTGTGTGTGTGTGTGTGTGTGTGTGAGAGAGAGAGAGAGAGAGAGAGAGAGTACACAGAAGTTAATATTATATAGCCCCATTATATTACACTTATACCACAACTACAGAAGAATATACATTTTCATTATTTCAATTGGACAAATGAGCAGGAAGTGCTATTATTTCTGACAGTTTAGGTACAGCAAAGTCACTCTTGAAACTACGTTCAGTGATGTAGATTACTTACTAATTTTGGGCAAGTTTCTCAACCGAAACATCCAATATATAGGTTATGAAGATAAAATGTGTATGAATGTATATTTTTAAAAAATCTATCATGATATGACACCAAAGAACTTGAAAATTTTAACATATTATATTTTGCGATGGACAGAATTTTGAATGTATATGCCAATCATCTGTCAATTTTAATGAAGTGGTTCAAAAAGAAAACACTTTCAGTTTTCCATCTACAGTGCTGATCAACACACACCAGCACTCTAAATGTCATGATCCAGGCCTTCTGTTTGCAGCTCATAAACAATACTTTAATCATACTGTTGTAAAATGCATGCCTTAGTCAGTGGCCTGTTTTTAAAAAGAAGTAAAACAATGATAATATTGATTATTAAGCACCCACAGGTCAAGTCCTATGGAATACATGCATCGGAGCTCATGGATTCTGCCAAGATCAAGTCCCCCCCCCCAAGAACACCATATGTGCCCCCCCAGAAATCTGTTCCAGAATGGAATTTTAAAAAGAAAAATCTTGATCTAATTTTCTCAGACATTTCAACCTCAAATGTCTTAGAACTATAGGCAGTAATATTTGTTTCACTCAAAATACAATCTTCCAGACTGGCCATATTTTAATTTTCAAGCAGTATTGAAAGTCACGAAAACACCGGCAAAACAACCAGGCAATAGCTTCACTAACAGTTTTATAGCAAAGGGATAGGTACAATGGAAGAAAATACCTTCCTCAGGGACACTAGAATACTGGATTTATGGTTGTCTTGAGCAATATACAAAGTTCAGCAAATTCCATTTAATAAAATCTTTCAGGAAATAAATGTTCTTAGGCAATGAATAAAAAAAATAGTGAGAGGGAAACAGATATAGAAGTATTATATATAGTTAGTACATATAAAATGCCATTGCCTCTTATTTTGAAATCAGTAGCTAATAGCTTAAAAGTAAGCAATGTTAGTTAAAGGTAAGGATTCTTCACTATTTAAAACACAAGGTACAATTTTTGCAAGAACAATGAAATAACACCAACGTGTTTATAAGAAAGAATGAAGTACTAAAACAGTGTTTCTCAACACGTATTTCTAATGGTCTTAGGAACCCCTTTGGCAGAGAAGGCTGAAGATCTCTCCATCTGCCCTTCTCTTCCTTTTTGTAAACAGGCGGCAAATCCTCCCACAAAAAGCCCTTCTCCACTATGATTGGCCGGCCTCTCAGCCAGCTTCACAACCAAGGGGAGGGCTGTTTCTGAGACTCCAAGTGGGGAGGGGAGAGCAGACATGGTAGTGTGGTGCGCATGTGCAGGTGGAGGAGACCATGCTAGGTTGGAGGGTGGTTCATGTCAGCAAGCCCCTTCAAGGCATGTGGTTCTGTTTGGGAAGCTTAGCCCAATTCTATCATTGGGGTTCAGAATGCTCTTTGATTGTAGGTGAACGGTAAACCCCAGCAACTACAACTCCCAAATGTCAAGGTCTATTTCCACCAAACTCCACCAGTGTTCACATTTGGGCATATTGAGTATTTGTGCCAGGTTTGGTCTAGATCCATCATTGTTTGAGTTCACAGTGCTCTCAGGATAGAGGTGAACTACAACTCCAAAATGCAAGGTCAATGCCCACCAAACCTTTCCAGTATTTTCTATTGGTCATGGGAGTTCTGTGTGGCAAGTTTGGTTCAATTCAATTGTTGTTGGAGTTCAGAATGCTTTTTGATAGTACATGAACTATACATCTCAGCAACTACAACTCTCAAACGACAAAATCAATCCTCCCCCAACCCCACCAGTATTCCAATTTGAGCGTATCAGGTATTTGTGCCAAATTTGGTCCAGTGAATGAAAGTACATCCTGCATATCACATATTTACATGATGATTAACACTTGAGCAAAATTACAGTTATGAAATATGCAACAAAAATAATTTTATGGTTGGGCATCACCACAACATGAGAAATTGTATTAAGGAGTCATGGCATTAGGAAGTTTAAAAAACACTGTACTAAAAGAAAAGAGTTTCAGTAATTCTCAACATGTGGATCCTCAAGTGTTTTGGTCTTCAACTCCCAAAAATCCCAATAACTGGTAAACTCACTGAGATTTCTGGGAGTTGTAGGCCAAAAGACTCAGGGACCAATAGGTTGAGAACCATTGGATTAGATGGCTGAAAGTTTAATGCTAAACAATGGAAAACTCATGGTCAAGAGAATCCTATACTTAGCTATAGTTGCTGCAATTTTAAGAGAAGTCTGTGACCTTCAGAGAAAGGCAAATGCAAACCCGTTCTGAGCAAATACTGCCCAAAAAAATCTTAGGATAGGCTCAACTAGGGTTGCCTTAAGTGGGAAACATCTTGAAGGCACAACAACAAAACATTCAACAGGATCAACATATACAATCATTTATACAGTAACACTTTAAAGCAACAAATGCCATGAAAAAGTGCCACTCTACCCCATATTTTATTATACCCATTTGTACCATTAATTCTTAATATTTTTTTTCAATCCTATTAGTGCTAGCTCTTACTTTGTTAAATAGTGGTATCAATAGACTTGAGAAACATCAAGATTAGTCATAGAAGCATGCCCATGCAAAGCAACTAAAGGGAAGACCATTCTCTCATCCTGGAAATACAGTCTAGTAAGGATTGAGCATGGGATTCAGAATGACTTGGAAAACTGTGAGGAAAGGAAAAGAGAAACAGCATTCCATACTGTTTTGTGATAAGTCTGATTTTGTGAGACATCCCATTTATTGGAAACTGTGCCTTTCAGCAATTTGTTCAGAAGTGTGATTTCTGATATTTCTTTTTTAAAAATATTGTTTTTTTAAAAAGTAATCTTTATTGAGTTTTCAGCAAAATAACGGAGGTATGTACAGAACAAAGATAAAAGATAAAACGAGCCCTAATTGGCTCAGAAATTTTAAAAAAGAACAGAAATACAGCAGTGCAAAAAGAGGGTGCAAGAAATAAGCATGTGCATAATGAGGAGTAGAGGTAAAACAATATTGTGTTCCTTGCTTCCCATCATTCATAACAGATTCTTTTTCTGCCTGTAAGGAGACATAGAACAGTTTCCCATGATTAATCTAAAGATAGATCTATATTATATTCCGATCTACAATATGTTCTTATTGCCCCCCAATCAGATTTCTCCTTCCCTTCTTTGTTTTTATTTTTTAATCTTTCAGTTAACCAATCCATTTGGATTGTTTCTATAACCTTAATAAACCACTCCTCCCGTGTTGGCATTTCTGGGGATTTCCAGTTCTTGGCAAATAGTATTCTGGCCGCAGTTATCGCTAATATTATTATTGTTTTCCCCATTTGAGGGATCGTATCGTTCAACACACCCAAGAGGAAGACCTCTGGCCTCTTTTCTAGCTTATATGTTATTATTTTCCTGAGCTCTTTATGTATCATCGTCCAGTATTTAAATGCCCTATCACATGTCCACCAAAGATGGAAAAAAGTGCCATTGCTGTTGCCACACTTTCAGCATTTGGGATTGGAGTTGTTATAGATTCTAGCTATTTTTTCGGGGAAGAGGTACCATCGATATATTATTTTTATCCAGTTTTCTTTAAAAGAGTTGTAAAGGGATTTTTTTTAACGTTATTGTTCCAGATGCTACGCCAGGTTTTTGTATTTATCTTGAAGCCTAAATTCCTTGACCATTTTTCCATGTACACCCTTCTTTGGTTAAAAAAAATATTGTTGACAGCACTGGTAAAGATAGCAGTAGTTTAAAAAGACAAACCAAAAATAATAAGGGACAAATGAATTCCGCTGTACAATCCTGACATTATAAAGACCAAGGACATTGCTCTCCCATCCCTGCCACTGAATTTTGCACTTTCCCGTAGCTCTATCTAGGAATTTTGCACAAACTCAGAGCCCTTTGAACTCAGCACTTTTATTGCTTCCATGGTACTGTTTTGTTATGTTATGTTTTATTACAATATGTTTCTATTTGTTTTTGTTTTAATTTTATTGCATTATGTTTTAACTCCGTACTCTCTGGGCTTTCCCCTTTGCAAGCCGCCCCGAGTCCTTTCGGGGAGATGGAGGCCAAATATAAAAATAACGTTGCTGTTGTTGTTGTTGTTATCTAAAAAACAGAACTAACAAAAAGAAGAAAATTATCTCTGAACAATCCTTCTTCCTACAGTTCTGCTGCTGGATATAGAAAGAAAATAATTATTATCTTTCTGGGGTGTCTGTAGGCAAGAGGAGAGCCTTACAAATTAGGCATGGCAACCTGACGGAAAATTAAATGCTACAAACATCTATGTTTAGGGATGGACTACACTGCTAATTCCAATTGAGAAAATATGCAACATTTCTGGTCAAATGAGCAGGCAATTGTATTCTTTCTGGGCCATGTTTTACAGGTCCATCAAAAGGAGAGAGGTTATTCATTTAGTTTATAGGCAATGGGTCAAAGGAACTACATATTTCCATGATCTCAGTAAGATTAAATATCCTAATTACATTTTCCACAAAGTAAATTAATTTGTATTACCCTGTTACATGAGGGCCAGCGCGGTCAAGTCAGATACGGCGATGCTCTCTTGGAGCCCTTTCTAATAACCAATGGAGTGAAACAAGTTTGCGTTCTTGTACCAACCCTATATACAATCTTCTTCAGCATGATGCTCCAAAGGGCTACGGCAGACATCGAAGAAGACGGCATATATATACGCTATCGTACTGATGGTAGCTTGTTCAACTTAAGCCGTCTGAGGGCTCGCACTAAGACTCTAAACTATCTAGTCCATGAGCTGCTTTTTGCTGACGATGCTGCCCTTGTCGCCCATTCAGAAGCAGCCCTGCAGCACCTAACATCCTGCTTTGCAGCAGCTGCAGAGCTGTTTGGGCTGGAAGTCAGCCTGAAGAAAACGGAAGTCCTCTACCAGCCCGCACCACAGGAAGAACACCATCATCCCCACGTCAGCATAGGCACATCTGTGCTTAAGTCTGTTAAGCAGTTCACCTACCTGGGAAGCATCATCTCTTCAGACGCCAAGATAGACAAAGAGATAGATCACAGATTATCAAAAACATATAGTGCATTTGGAAGGCTTCACAAAAGAGTCTGGAGCAACAAGCACCTGAGGCAAAGCACCTGTCACACCTCAAGGGCCTCAGGCATCAGTTTTGCTTGAGCAAGACTTCAGCCATGCCGGCTGCAGAGAACTTTCCAAGCCAGCTTGTTTCACTCCAGATATTCCCTCAGGGCCCCTTTGCCTTTCCCGTGTGAATCAGGTACCGAATGCACAACATGGATAGGCCAAGGTTATTCAAACGAGCCTCCCGTGATAAGTGGAGCGTCTCGAAGATGCTTCGAGTCCGGCTCCCTTTTGCCAGCTGCGAGCTGCTAACGAGTTATGCATTCCGGAGAGACTGAGGTAGCTAAACACGTAGACAGTCATCAATCATGGAACTTTGACACTCGACACATGTAGATCAAAGCCACTGGACACTATAACTGCCCAGAGATGCCCATTTGGGGTATCTCGTCCCAACTTCGCGTTTGGAGGATGCTTCTGTGAGAGAGGCTGTGTTGGGCCTTCCAGAAGCCTGTGCCAGCCAGCCGCGGGCTGACTTGATCCTGCCCAGTGCCACGTTCCTGTGTTGTTCCTGCAAAGACTTTACAAGCTACTGAACTCTGTTGCCTACAAGAAAACCTTCCTTGCCATTTTAAGAGACTTTCCTTTGCATCCGGCTTGTTTCCTGAACTCATCCGCTTGGATTCCTGTTGCTGCGGGATTATATACTCTCAGCTAACTCCTGTTAATTGCTGCTATTTGGAGGCCTTATAGAATTGTCTCCAAACACTTTCCTATACCTTTTATTCTCAATAAAACCCGTTGTACCTCAGCTGCTGTGTGGTTTATCCAGGGAGGTCAAGTCCCAAGGGCCTAGAGGGCGACAGCACCAAAATCAGTGTGTACATAGCTATCGTACTGTCTATTCTCCTCTATGGGTCTGAAACACCTATCGTCAACACCTACGACTCCTCGAACGCTTTCATCAGCGCGGTCTTTGCACAATCCTAAATATACACTGGACCGACTATGTGACTAATGTTGCTGTCTTTGAGCAAGCAGGGATCACCAGCATTGAGGCCATGCTATTGAGAACACAGCTGCGCTGGGCAGGGCACATTTCTAGGATGGAGGACCACCGCCTCCCAAAGATCCTACTCTATGGTGAACTCGCCATGGGTCAGCGCAAGAGAGGCGCCCCGAAAAAGAGATGTAAGGACTCCCTGAAACAACATCTCAGGCCCGGCCAGATTGATCACCAACAATGGTCCACCCTGGCCTCACATAGGGAAGCATGGAGACGTACTATCCACAATGCTGCGGCCTCTTTCGAGAAGACACGCCGAACGGGTCTCGAATAGAAACGACAACGCAGAAAGAACCGCAACTTGGAAACAACATCCCCCAAGGAGACTTTCTGCTGTGCTTTCTGCAACCGAACTTGCCTATCTCAGATTGGTCTTTTTAGTTATCAACGCGCTTGTACAAAGCGTGGGGTGAGTCCTTCCTGAATCTTCGTTAGCGAAGTAATGCCGAGAGTTGTAAAAATATGATAAATGAACATCTTTTCTGAAGGATGCCATTAATTCACTCAGTGAGCTGTAATGTCATATACTTGATGACATTTCTTTGCTTTTTCATCTTTCTATACTATCATTCAATTTTCCCTTTAAACTTTGAGTCTCTAAAACAAATCAAGTCATTTTGCTTTTCTAAGAAAAAAGCACTTGACATAAATCATTTTTCTGCAACTTTATTTGCTCACTGCTTTAAGACAGACTTATATTCGTGGTTATTTTTCGCTACATGCCTTAAATCTCAACAAATAAAAAAATTCCTAGGAAGGATGAGATCTAAAACAGTGTCTACATCACAGTTCCTACTGCATTAAATTTCATTCCATTAAACTGTTTTCACAGAGGAAAAATGAGCAAAAAGAGCAAGATGATGATGGAAATCCATTACTTTTTTTTGCTCAATTTTTACTCAATTTTTGCTGCAGAAATTGAGAACAATGAGGCTTGATTTTGTCAACCACAAGCATGATAAAATAGCATTTTAGTGATTCACTGAGAGATCCTTGGGTACTTTTATACTTTAGACATGTCATTTAATGGATTATTTTAGGTTATATAATGGTTCATCCATATGAATATATGGAGGGTCACTATGGTATAGTGGAAACTGCTGAATTCAAACTAGGACAGTGCAGGTTCAAAAGTTGCATTATGTGACTCCCCAGTGTGGGATCTCTAATCATTCATATAATGCATCGTGAGTTGCTTTACATGTCTAGAAAACCAGTGTGAGATCTCTAATCAGACCAAAATAGGGGCTGCCGGAAAGAAGTCTAGTATGCCTCAAAAACTGGTTTCTGAAACATCACTCTAAAACTGTCTGGGAAAACTGAATAAAGATGTGGTTAGGAACAGTTGATCAATACTTCAATGTTTTACACATTTAATGTTGATTGTGAGCTAGTGTGCTGTTGTGATTTAGATGTTGGACCAACCCTATGCGATACAGGACCTCAGGAAAAGTTTAGAGGAGGGTTATGGCAAATCTCCTCTGACTAAATCTTGCCAAAAAGTTTCCAAGCTAAAAAAATAGGGAATGTTGGACAAATCATTCCCTCTACTGAAAAATGGCACTCTAAAAGCTTAAGGGGAAAATATAAGACAGAAGATGCATAGCACATGCTTGCAACTCTGCATTGTTAGTAACCATCACCCTCCCTCTTCACTTACAGCTTTTGTGCCGGTCACAATGTAATGTTTCAAAAGAATACAAGGTCCAGGAACTTGATATTTGTTTGGTCAAAAAAACAAACCCAAACTCTTGATATTCAATATTCATTCAGACGAGTTTGCCACCATTAACTCCACTGAAGTCTGTAGCTTTACCAACAAATGATTATTTGCACAAGGCGAGCTGTTTTCCTGTTTTCTATTATAGGAATAGCTGTAAAGCCATTATGGTAATGTGTGAACTTCTTAGAAACAAAGGAAGGCAGGCTTTGGAATGCTGAGGGATAATATGAGAAAATCAATTGTCTCCCCATTAAGGATAAGGCAGCTCTTCCCTAACATAATACTCTCAAGATATTTTGAATGACAACACTCCCAAACCCTAATTGTTGGCCTTTTACCCCAAAACTTAGCAGGCTCACCCTATAGAATCTTCTTAAAATGCTGGAGAGCTGCATGAAAAATTTTAGCTCCATATAAGGAAGCTTGCTATGGTTGGATCAAAGCAGGGTGAAGCCATATTATTAGAATAGTAAACTGTTGCAGCAAAACTGTGGAAATGGGCAGAATCCTTGAGCCTGGGGGATCCCACCCAATCTTGGAAATATTAACTTTGTTTTCCACCGCATCAGCAATAGGAAGCGCAGGCAGATGAGGTCATCCTGCATGTCTTGGAGATGGAATAAATAGGTAGGCTTTTCTTTAACTACAAAACAATGTTTTATGTTTATTCCATGCAGGGAATTGAGTCAGAATTTGCAATTAGATCCTGCAATTAGAAAACCCACATAACTGTCTACAATGACCTACAGGCATAGGTATGATCATGTATAGGTACTATCAAGAGTTACATGGGTATACATGCACTGATAATAATAAATAATCTATATACTGAAAGGGAAGATGTGAAGAAAACATTATTTGTGTACTCGTAAACCTTATACATGGAGGCTTATCAGGCTCTAAGATTTTAAACAATGATGTGCCTGTATTTATTTAATTTAATGTAATTTAGTTTTTTTCAGTGCAGTTGGACCTTCAGTATATTTTATGAATGAGTAATATTGCGAGCCCTACCATTTATTGTGTTTGAAACTAAGTAGCACTCTGAAAGAGCCCAAATAATAAAAAAACACATCAAATGTATTACTTCCCCAGCCCCAATTTGGAATGAACAAGTATTACAAGCTTTTGATCTTCACTTATGTTCGATATTTCCCTTTCCTTTTTATTACTAATCAGTTCTTTTATCTCCTGCCACTTTTAAAAACAGATTCATCATTTTTTTACATATTTGTCATTTTTATACATTCCCCATTTGACACAGAAACCACATCAAAAAAGAGAATGTGACCACAAATGCTGTCTTGAAAGCTCCAAATCTGCCTTAAGTTTGCCAGTTTCAGACTCATTTATCCATAACCTAACATGCATAACAAGGCAGATTTTTTTTACCTTTTATCTGTCATAAAAACAGAATTTTGTTCTTCATGTTATTAAGCAGTCAGTACATGTCAAGAGATTGTAGATTTTGTTACAGTAAGGTCCCAAGCCAAACCAAACAGACAAAAACACATTCAAGCTCTCTAGTCGGGCAATAAGGGCAGTCCGCTTTGAATCTCCTTGTGGAGAAAAAAAAGTGTATAAACAAACATAATAACAATAATAATGTGGGTGAATATATATCCCCTATCACCTCAAGAGAATAACAGAATTTGCCCTGATAAGTAGGAGATAGTTCTAGATAACACAGTTGACAAAATGCAGTTGCATACATTATATGTCATGGGAAGATTTTGAGACAAATTTATGCTTTCCCTATGGATCTATTTGTATATTTTCAAGTGGATCCACATCTCAATAGACAACCTGAGAATGGATGGCCGGGCTGAATCTGTACCCGATAATTTCCATAGCTGCCTTGAGGCCGTTACTGGATGGCTGCGAGCCAGTAGGTTGAAGGTGAATCCGGCTAAGACGGAGATCCTGTGGCTAGGGCGTCCGAGCGGTAGGGATGTCCAGCTTCCGACCCTGGACGGCGTGGCACTATGTCCGTCGTCCTCCGTTAAGAGCCTTGGAGTGACTCTGGACCCTCTGCTGTCGATGGAGGCACCTGTTTCCACCGTCAGCAGAGTGGCATTTTTCCATCTTCGCCAGGTGAGGAAGCTGGCCAGTGGCGACCTGGCCACAGTGATCCAAGCCACGGTCATCTCCAGACTGGACTACTGTAACGCTCTGTACATTGGCCTTCCTTTGTCGGTGATCTGGAAACTCAAGCTGGTGCAGAACGCTGCAGCCCGCCTCCTCACGGGGAGTACATGGAGCGCTCACATCACGCCTATTCTGCGCGAACTGCACTGGCTGCCAGTAGAATGCCGGATCACTTTCAAAGTGTTAGTCTTAACTTTTAAGGCCTTATATGGTCTGGAGCCAGTGTATCTGAGGGACTGCCTCATCCCATAGCACCCCACCAGATCGCTGCGCTCTGAGGAGCAGAACCTCTTGGTTATTCCTTCAACTAGAATGTACCATCTGACGGCAACTCGTAGACGGGCCTTTTCCATAATAGCTCCAACACTCTGGAATTGGTTGCCCACGAATGTACGCGCCATGCGGAACATCCTCTCCTTCCCGAAAGCGGTGAAGACCCTGCTTTTCCAGCAAGCGTTTGGAGTAGGATGAACCGCAGGCACTGCTATGTGCCGTCTTAGCCGTATTTGTACTTTGCTTAGCCTATGGCTTTGTGTGTGGTTTTTTGTGTTTTTAGATGTGTTTTAACCTTGTTTTAGCCATTGCTTTCTACTTGACTGTTATATATGTTGTGAGCCGCCCCGAGCCTTTCGGGAAGGGCGGCCAATCAAGTATGAATAAATAAATAAATAAACCTGGTTTTCATGTATGGCTGTATGTGATTTCTATCACCCTGACCATCAGTTAGCAAATGCCATGAAAATATGTCTGTTTGCTCTTTGGAGTTCTAACTATAGGTCCAACACAGTGATAAATGGGATGGGATATCCAGACAGTAACATGAAGTTGGGTTATTGAGTTCCACTGCTGAAATTGAGAAGCTCTCTTGCTCACTACAACTGGATAGGAAATAAAGAGTTCTGTATGCAGTCCTGGAATCCTCTGAAGGAATTATGGTAGACAAATACAAACAATACATACATTGAATAATTCATCTTGGTTGGATATTATTTTAACAGAGAAAAACACATAATAAGAATGTCTCTAGCATTATGCTCATACCTAGTTGCGCCATATAATCCAAACCAGAGGTGCTCACACTTTTTCAGCATGCAAGCTACTTATAAAACAACCAAGTCAAATGATCTACCTACCCACTACTCAGAGAGCCATAAAAGCAAAATATTTGGAAATTTATTTCAGTGAGAGCCATATAATATAAGGCTGAATTCAACTAAATGTGAGTATAAGCCCCTGAATTTATTCATAATAATGATGATAATATACATTCAGCCTCTGCTACTACTACTACTACTAATAATAATAATAGTAACAACAACAATAGGTTCCTAGAGTAGAAGTAGACCTCCAAGGGCCATCCAGTCCAACCTCCTTCTGCCATAAGGGAAAAACACAATCAAAACATTCATCACAGATGGCCATCCAGCCTCTGATGATAATAATAATAATAATAACAATGGGTTCCTAGAATAGGAGGAGACCTCCAAGGGCCATCCAGTCCAACCTCCTACTGCACCTGGGCAGCGTCGGGAGCCTGCAGGGTGGGACTGAGCCTTTCTCCTGCCCTGCCTGCGATCTACCAGGACGCCCTACGCGATCTACCAGTAGATCGCGATCTACCAGTAGATCGCGATCTACCTAATGAGCACCCCTGATCCAAACAAAAAAATATACCAAAGTAATTGATCATCCAAAAAAATATAACTTAGCTCCGTAAATATATGTTGCCCCAGACAATAGCTTGAGTTACTTAATGGGTAACACAATTCTAGAGGCACTTTAAAAAAAAAAATGTGCAGTTTTCAATGTCAGGTAACTATATATATATATATATATATATATATATATATATATATCAGTGTTGCTTTGCATGACAAAACAGCCAGGGTGGAATGTCTAATGAGACCCAAATAGTGGCTGTAGGAATTAAGTCTATAATAATTTTTTTTTTTTTACCCACCTCTCCTCATGACTCGAGGTGGGTTGCAGAACAACTAAAACACATAAATACTGCAAACACATTCAAATATATTAAAATGTACCTCTATAACAGCTACACACCAAGATCTATCTCTATAAAATACATATTAAAATACACAAAACAGAGATTAAACAAAGGTCACACATTTAAAATTCATGCTTAAGGAATACCTCACAAAGTGGCGCTTATATACAGTAGTTACAAGAGTTTATGGAACATTAGTCTAAAACTGTCTAGAGCAGTCTCTCTCAAACTCTGCTCTGCCAGATGTTTTCTACTTCAGCTTCCACAATTCCTAACAGCTGGTAAACTGGCTGGGATTTCTGGGAACTGAAGTCCAAAACATCTGGAGGAGCACAGTTTGAGAAACACTGGTCTAGAGAAACTGAATAAAGATTTGATCATGAATGAATACTTCTTTGTTTTACATTTAATGTTGATTGTGAGCTACTGTACTATTGTGATTTAGGTATTAGACTTGGACTATGCGAAAGCAGGGATCAAATCCCTGCTCAAACACAGACTAAATCCTGCCAGAACCCTCAACGATAGTTTGCCATGAGTTAGAATTGACTTGAAGGCACAGAGCAACAATTGTATTACTATCTTGTATTTATTGTAAAAGCAAAACTTATGAGATAAGGAAAACCCTTTCTTATAATAAAAAAAACAAATTTGTATTCTAGAGGAATTATGTTATTGGTTGGTTAAACTGGTTTAAATAGCCCTAAGACATAAGCATCTGATCTGGTCTTTTTCTAGTCTTCTATTTACAGCTGAGTAATACAGATTTTGTAGAAACATGCCCACTTGTCTTTTACAAGTTTTTTCAGAGAAAATCATGATGAAAAAATAAAACATTATGAAGAATATAATTGACAAAGTGCACAGCAGTACTTCCAATCCAGGATGCCCTCTACAAGAAACTTAAAAAAAAACTTTTAAAAACTCCCTTCACATAGTTTTACCAGAAAAGAGAAAGCAAACCTGGCTTCTGTTAATGGCTTTTGTTATCACTTTACACCTCTCAATTCGTACCATGCTTACTCAGTAATAACCCAGAAATAACCTTCTACATATGTTTGTTTAGCAATGCAGTTCTGATATAAGCTAACTCTTGTATATATTTACTAATGAACTCTTACTTTGTTCGTTTAAAGAACATAAGAACATAAGAACATAAGAAGAGCCATGCTGAATCGGGCCTCAGCCCATCTAGTCCAGCATTCTGTGTCACACAGTGGCCCACTAGTTGTACACAGGGATCTCTAGCAGAAAGGAGGGCAAAACCTCACCTGCTCCCGACCCCCACAACCAGTACCCGGGAAATCCTGCCTGCCTCCATCAACACAGAGGTGGCACTTGGATGTCCATTTCAGTAGCTACTGATTCCCTTGGTATCCATGAATCTGTCTAATCCTGCCTTGAAGCTGTCCAGGCTGACCGCTGTCACAACCTCCTCTGGAAGTGAGTTCCATAAATTGACTAGGCTAAGAAATGGCAGAAACCACAAGATTGTTCAGATACTACTTGACTTATTCCCACCTAGAATGAGATTTGAAACGTCAATTGATATTTGATGTTGAACACTTAAGGGAAAAAAACCTATGTAGCTATCTACCATCATGTTTAAGTATTATTACCTTTCTTTCAGAAGCAGTAATGCATGAATATAAGAGGATCAGACAAAAAACGACATCTTGCTTTCCCATAGTAGAAAAGTCTCTAAGAAGCCTACAAACAGGACACGAAAGCAAGACTTCTACTGCTGTTCAACTGTTATTCAGAACTGCTTCCAGCCCTTGATATAGGCATCATAACTAGTAATCATTGATAAACAATTAAACATTGCTCATTAATTTGTCTAATCCAGAGGTTCTCAAACTTTTTCAACTGTGGAGCGCTTTTTGAAGCAAAAGTTTCTCATTGAGCCCCAAGAAATGCTTATATAGTCTATATTCTATAATGTATCTATATCAGACATGGGCAAACTTTTGAACACATTAAAACAAATTGCGTTTTAAAATTTGTCAGACAGACTGGGCCAGTGGCAGATAGATGGAGAGTGTTTGTGTAAACTAATTGGAAAAAAACATGAACAAATTCCTATGCACACTGCACATATCTTGTTTGAAGTGAAAAAGAAGATGATGAAGAAAAAAGAAAGGAAGAACAATACAATATTTAAAATGAAGAACAACTTTAACTAACAAACTTAACAGTATTTCTATGGAAGATCCCAGGGGCCATCCAGACCAATCCCCTTCTGCCTTGCAGTAAAAGCACAATCAAAGCACCTATCTTGACTTTGTGATAGTAATAATAATAACCCCAGGGGCCATTCACTTCAACTCTCTTCTGCCATGCAGGCAAAGAACAATCAAAACACTCCCTGAGCGGTGGGAGGGAAATAGATCTTTGGAAACAAAGATGGGGGGGGGGAAGGGTCTGAGTAGAGAAAAAGAGTGCGGGTAGCAAGGGAGTGTGGGAGAAAGGGTCTGTGCCTGGGAGGACATTGCAGCTGCAGCTGTTTTGGCAGCTCCAAACTTTTAATTTCCCTGCATTTCTCAGGAGGAGGAGGAAATAGGAGGAGGTGGGAAGCAGCACAGTACCGTGAAGTCCCTCTCTATCACTCGTGGAGCCCCAAGGACTCCATGGAGCAGTTTGAGAACCTCTGGTCTATTCTAACTCATTCTTTAACCACACTAGAAATTTGTGGCTAGTTAGAAAGATATGTTACTGTGTGAACAGTTCAGTCTTCTGATGCTTAATTACATGATTTGTTCCTTTGATGAAAGAGATTATTTAAATCGGATTGATACAGTGTAATGAACGCTGGGAACTTTCCTGCAAAGACGACAGCACACGGCGACTCGGTCCTATCAGGTTTATTTCCAGGTATCAAAACCTGTGAAGCCAGATCTGCCTTTCCCAGAACCCAACACAGTTTATATACAGTCCCCGCCTCCACCATCTGTCCATCATCCCAAAGACCCAACCCCCCCTAGCATGCAATGCTTAGCAGAGGTTGCATCAGATCCAAATGATTCAGCAATCCCAGTAGTCCATTGGGGCATGACCCCAGGGGTCACAGAGTTAGTGTCATGAGTCCAATTGTCCAATGGATATTCAGTCATATCCTCCCTGAGTCAGCATATTACACGGCAGTGCTTCTCATGTTGATGTGGTGTGGCTCAAGGCTACTCCTGGCATTGCTTATGCCTCCAAGGTCGCACCTGGCAGGGATTACTAGTGTTGGAAGGGTCTAAGATTAGAGCACTCTTCACTCTAATTGACAGAACCTTACCAAATACCCTCTTCCCTCCCCCCAGGGAGGAAAAGGATCTGAAAATACCATTTAACTCTATTATCCAAATCCTACTCTAACACCAAACAAAAGTCACAACCCCACTCTATGAAATATAAGGCAAAATGAGCCAACCTCAGCCTTTCTCCAGTTAAACACACACTGGGACAAAGCCTTGCTATACATTCCTCATACTAACCCGGAACTCCCCCACACTCAGATAACCAGACATCTCTCTTACAAATGCTCAGCTTGTTCAAGGCTAAACCCTATCTCTCTACTTCCAAAATTCTAAACAACCCCCATCCCTTCACTGCCATAGTAAAAGGGACTAACCTACAGAATCACACTTCCCATGCAACTATTCATCACTACAAATCCCCACAGTCCACTGCACAGGAACAAATCAACTGCGCATCTGTTACCACACGACCAGGACTCCAAGCCTCATAACTCCCACAAACCTTCCACTGCCAAAAGCAGGAGGCACCAGAGACAAAACTACACAACCACACCTGTAATATACCACCAGGATTCTAAGTCCCACAACTCCCTCAAACCTTCCACTGCCAAAAGCAGGAGGCACCAAGGACCAAGCTACACAACCACATCTGCAACACACAACCAGGATTCTAAGCCTCATAACTCCCACACACCTTCTACTGCCACAAGCAGGAGGCACCAAGGACAAAACTACATCTCTAACAAACCCACAAAAGAATCCCACTACCCTTACTGCCCTGGCAGAAGGCACTTGGGAAAACTACAACTTTCAACTCTACCATGCAACACAGGACCCATTTACCTGTGCTCCCCCAATACACAACAGAAACCCACTATCCTTACTGCCCTGGCAGAAGGCACTTGGGAAAACTACAACTCCTTCCACTGCATAAGCAGGAGGTCAATAATCCATAATTAGCAAGCAATACAAAGGCTACTAACTCCCCCGTAACCTAACTCCCCTTGGCATCCAGCCATGAAGTCCAAGGAAACCATAAATCACTCACATCCTCAAAAACCTCTGTCACAGGGACAAAACACTACTACAAACAAACTTTAACTATTCACCCAGCTACACAGGATTACTCAACCGTGTCAAGCACTTTTATAATAGAAATCTAATACCCTTGCCACCTTAGCAAAAGGCACATACCAACTTCCCACGCGACCAAACACACAATCCTAGCACTTTATTACTCTGAACAAACTATAACACCCCCTCACATGGGGAAAAGCACCTAGGAAAACTACAATTCCCCACTCTAGCTCATCCTAACTATCGCACACATCCATAAACCAATATAATCCTACCCAGGAACAACCATCTGGGTCCAGCTAACCCCTCCTCTCAAAGAATGCCACACAAACTTCCACTCTGATTCTAAAATCTATCCCTCCAAAGGAGAACTCCAACCCTTGAACGCAGGCATGTCCATCTGCGCATAAACAACACATTCATACCATAACTACCATAACTCCGAATCACCCTCCTCCTGGCCAATTCAACAGGAGGCAATACCATTACCAAATCAACTCCCAAAACCTATCCTCCACCAAACAACCTTCCTGCCGCAATTAACCTCATTGCAGATCCCAACAAGGCTGTACCTATTCCTCTAAACACTGGGACCAAAATCCCTAATACAACAGCAGAATACACATTCTAAATCTCATCCCCATCTAACATTTCTAACAATGAATGCAAATCTAAACATTCCCCAATCATGTTACATTCTACAAAACACATGTAAGCATAGCATCTACCTTAACCTTATGCAATACTACCCCTATCAACATGAATAATACTTTAAACATCATATCACCGCATCTATCCTTCCAGGGTCAATTTTACCATTAAATCGTCTGATCACAATGCTTAGAGCAATACATTTAAGTGACTCCAACCTCCTCAGCTAAAACCATCCCAATTCTAATTTTCCCCGGAACATTTTTCATACAAAGCATTTTACTCCATTGGAAGCATAATACAATCATGTTACTAATTTTTCCCAAAGTCAAAATTAATATGTGGGTTACTGGACAACTGGCCCACAGTTCATCCGCAAGATTCAACAGTTCTCGAAGTTCAAGCCACTCCGATGATGTCACCAAAAGTTCAGTCATCAGAATCTTCTTTGGAGAAACATGTTCCAACCACCCCCCGAGTGACCAAATAACCCTAGGGTTATATTCGGAACCAGATCAGTCAGCACCACCTCCCAGGACTCTGATTCAGCATTCTCTCTCGAACTCAGGACCTCACTGCACTGGAAATCTTGGTTCAAGATAGGATCAGCCATCATGGATCTCGCCAACTGCTTGTTCTTTTCATCATCCAGGAAAGCCTCGGGCAGCAAGGACTCTTGAACACCTCCTTCACCCGACACAAGCTCCAAACCGTTCTCTGAAGTCAAGGCATCTCTTCCTGCTGCTCCCATCCGCACGGCCGACTCCTTCTCTTCAGAGAGTTCACAAACTTGATGGGAATTCCCACTCACCTCCTCAAAACATAGGCACCATAACGTGGCAGACCAGGCAAGCGCAATTGAGACGCTTTGGAGGAGGGGGTCTTCTGGGCTCTTCCCAGACTTCTCCGGCTGAGAAGCCTTCTCTAAAATTTCAATCTCCTTGGAAGCCTCACCCTCCAGAACGGGAGGTATCCTCCCCGGCAAGGCATCTTCCTCAAGCTCCGACCCGTCTTCACCCTCAGCGACAGGGACTTCCAAACTACCAGTCAGTTGATTTTCCAACACCACTGGCAGCTTCCCCTCAACTTCTGCAAGACAGTCTTTGCCAGGGAGCTTCTTCTCTGTAGCAACTTCCACTCTTTCAAGGGACAGCAAAATCACTCCCCACGCCAACAAACTTCCCACGGCCTCTGTAGTTAAAACAGTTTCGCTTTCTCCTTTACTGCAGGCCGGGACATCAAAGGGAAAACATTCCTCTGTCGCTTCTTCCTCTAGAGGCTTGGCTTTCATCTCAGCAGGGCACTTTTCCGTATCTTCGGCCGTCCACACAAATTTCTCTGGTAAAACGGCTTCTGCAACTGGTTTAGGCCCACACACACTCCCTGCCTCCGGCTGGACTTCTTTCCTTTCCGGAGCATCATCAAAACGTCCATCCCCTTCACCTGGGAGACACATCCATCCTTGGAGACACATCAATTCTTGGAGCCTATCGACTCTCTCTTGCAGAACATCCATTTCCTTCTGCAGCACACTCACATCATGCCGCCCACAATGAAGAGCTTTCTGCAATACTTGCAGCCTCCAACAGCACCACTGCAATTCCTGGACCACCTCACTTCTGGTCCATACAGGAAACTGAGCTCTCTCCTGCCCAGTCACCTCAGCCTTCATCCCATCTGATTCAGGCTCTGTGGCTCCTCTGCCACACTCTGCCAGGTCCTTCCAAACTGGCCTGTCCTTTGGCCCAGTCACCCTGGCTCCAACCCTCTCCGGATCCTCTGCCAGGCGAGCGCTCCTACGCCCCTCCGGTTCTCTGGCTCCAACCCTCTCCGGATCCTCTGCCAGGCGAGCGCTCCTACGCCCCTCCGGTTCTCTGGGTGCATCTTCCTCCTCCTTCTCCCAAGAAGGGGCACCATCTAACGATCCTTCCATCACCCAGTGAGGGAACAAGCCTTGCAGGATCCTTCTAGCCTGCTGCTGCTCCACCTCACTTGGGACCCAAGAATCGTCCCTCATCCGCATCTTCCCAAAACTCCTCGGGACTCACCCATTCCACTTCGGTAAAGGATGGCACTACGGATGGCATCTTACTGGATAAGCCCTCAATGAATTCCTTCACGACAGGCTTTGGCAGATCTGGCTTTTCTGTAATGAACGCTGGGAACTTTTCTGCAAAGACGACAGCACACGGCGACTCGGTCCTATCAGGTTTATTTCCAGGTATCAAAACCTGTGAAGCCAGATCTGCCTTTCCCAGAACCCAACACAGTTTATATACAGTCCCCGCCTCCACCATCTGTCCATCATCCCAAAGACCCAACCCCCCTAGCATGCAATGCTTAGCAGAGGTTGCATCAGATCCAAATGATTCAGCAATCCCAGTAGTCCATTGGGGCATGACCCCAGGGGTCACAGAGTTAGTGTCATGAGTCCAATTGTCCAATGGATATTCAGTCATATCCTCCCTGAGTCAGCATATTACACGGCAGTGCTTCTCATGTTGATGTGGTGTGGCTCAAGGCTACTCCTGGCATTGCTTATGCCTCCAAGGTCGCACCTGGCAGGGATTACTAGTGTTGGAAGGGTCTAAGATTAGAGCACTCTTCACTCTAATTGACAGAACCTTACATACAGTGGTTGAATATAATGAATACTATCAGCCTTTTTTATTTCCCAAAACAGTGAGGACAGAACAGAGCAATGCACCTAACGTTTAAAAGAGAATAGAACATCACATATCCGTTTGGCTAAAATAACTGATGGGGTAAGTATATTTGCTATTTTATCTTGATTTTGAAATATTCTGCACAACATTCCAAAGATTTCAGCTAAATTTCAGAACATTAAACAGAGTTCATGCATTATATATAACTGTACTTCACAAAAACACGGGGGAACCTAGAAAAAACACCAAGACACTCTACCTTCTGTGGCATAGCTTCTGGCTTTTTTGTATGCCTGGGTGGAGAAATGGCAGCTGTGACCAGGAGTGGCTGGTCCCAAGGCAGGATCAATGCACTCTTCTCTCCACAGAATGACCCCCTCCCCAACTTATCCACAGGTCATATAAAAATCAATTATTTTGGCCTTAAAATCTTCCTTCAAGTTATACATGAGTATATACAATATTTATGTTAAGTATCATAAACAAAAATATTAGACTACAATATATTAGACTGGATTCTTTACTCATTTGAAACATTTGAAGTATTCCTATGATAAATAGAATAAATTTGTAGCCTTGGCCTTTAGAAAAATCTATATATGGCTATGACCTCTCCTTTATTTTAATCATGGTCATAAAGAAATGCTTGACACTTTCTATGGCACTATGGTTTATGTAGCAAAAAAATGTATTTTTGAGAGAGGACATGAAATACCAGAGACTATATAATGAGAGAGGACAAAGTACTGATGAGATGAAAAGAACAAAATGATGAAAATGAAGTACAGAAAATAAGCAGAACACATTACTCACTGGACCAGAAACCAACAGTAAATATCAGTCTGCCAGACAGCATATGAGATACCAGTGAACTCCCTAAAATTAGCAGGGCGAGCTGGAGACAGGAGAGGTATACCACAGCATTTACTATAATGAAGATTTTGACTGATGGGAAGAATGTGCTTCCTTTGCCTATTCTTGCCTAAAAGAATGCTAACCAATAAACACACCTTTTAGGGAAATAACCACATGTGAAATGGATATGAACAAGAGAACTGAAGAAAATGGAGGGACTGGGATAGTTCTGCCTTCCCCAAGCTTATGTCTTCCAGAAGTTCCATTACTTCTAGCCATCAGAGCCAATGAGGATAATGAGAGCTGTAGCACAAGAAACCAAGAAATCTAGATTAGCCAAGCTACTTTTGAGGTGCCAAGGCAGTGTGGCCCTATTTTGCCAAATAAAAACATTTTGAGAAGGATACATGCTGGGGTGACAAAACGGATGGGTTGCACAACTCTCATACCCTACCCCAATACTGTGCTACAACTTCCAGGGTACATGCTACTCCTTCCTTCAGGAGTGTCGGGTCAGTGAAAAAGGGCAGGGACCATTTGTGAGTAAAGAAAATGTCCCTGCTAAACTGCTTTCAAAGATGACCATTGGAGATATATGTAGTATGAACATCTACTGTGGCTTCATCTAAGCAATAGGAAAATATGTTTTGGTACCACAATATTTGGCATTTCAAGAGCCTTCTACCACTTCATTACCAGCTTCACAGGATAAGGTACATGGAAACAGGAAGAAGACACTCATTCCCACATCTGCCAATAAATGTTTACAGTTTGATCAAAACTGAAACTTCCTTACAAATTAGTGAAATGGCTTTGCCCAGACATTCCTGTTCATATATGCTTCCATTTTTGATCTTGGCAAAAATCTAGGGGTAACAAAGAAAAAAATGCATTTTGTGGAACAATCTCTGGCTTAAATAATTTTTCCTCAGATTATTTTGCCAGACCATGATAATTGAATTTTACTTTCAATTTTACTTTGACCAAAACTTCAGGGATGGCACTTTGCATAATTCTTATATTTATTTGCAATATACTTTTGATTCCAATGATAGTTTCTTATCTTTTTGCTTTCCAATATGTTTGGCTATTACAGCCAACAGTGCTAGCTACTTATGCAATAGGCTGACATTTCCTTTAGAAAAAAGTGGAATCAAAATTACAAACTTTTATTCCTAAGGCCACATAGTTTGCTTCATGCCATCTGCAAATACAGTTGAAAAAGAACTGAGGTCTAGAGCTACTGTTAATTTGCTACTGTTAATTATTCCACAAAGATAAAGATAGTGAAATGGCAGTATAGCTTCCAAAGAAACAGATGCAAAGAAAAATTGTAACTATTCTTCTTGAATTTCTTAAAGCATTTCTTTGTTATACTGCCAAGAATATTACTGGTACCATTAAATAACAGTGTTCCAAGAAACCCCACTACACAAACTGTAAGGTTACTTAACAGTGTTTAAAGCAGAGATTATGGTAACCTTTTATAGTAGCAATAAAATATCTGGCAGTGTAACAAAGACAATACATAATATTTTTATTTTGCATCTTCCTTCTTTTCCTTGATGATTAGGTGTGTGAAAACAAGCAATTTTTAAAATCTGCTTTCTTTTTTGAAAGGGAAAATGGCATAAAAGGAATGTCATTAATCCTGCCACAACAAATGGAAAGTAGTGGTATAGCTGTACCTTTCAAAACTGTTTCCAATCTCAATGGGGGTCAAGGTGAGAAGTTGCACTGCAGCACATTAGATTTTTAGTACCTTAAAAGTTGATAACAATTTTCATTCAAATATCTCAGTCTGCAAGTTAAATAATATACTGTGGTATGCAGTGCACTTTTTAATCCTAATCTTAAAAGAGGTAAGCAGTGCTTGAATTTAAAACAGAAAATTAGGTGGTGGAAACACTCACCAACACACCTTCCAAAATCTTCCTTTTACTCCTCTATTAGCAAATACCACACTATGTAATGATATCATAAAAATGTAGTAATATTAGATGAATATAGGTGGTAAATTAGTATTAACAGGTTGCGGTAAGTTTTTCAGGCTGTATGGCCATGTTCCAGAAGCATTCTCTCTTGATGTTTTGCCTGCACCTATGGCAGGTATCCTCAGAGGTTGTGAGGTCTGTTGGAAACTAGGAAAATGGGGTTTATATATCTGTGGAATGTCCAGGGTGGGAGAAAGAACTCTTGTCTGTTGGAGGTAGGTGTGAATATTTCAATTGGCCACCTTGATTAGCATTGTAATGGCCCAGCAGTTTTCAAGGTGTGACGTCTTACTGCCTCGGAGAATCCTTTGTTGAGAGGTGATTAGCTGTCCCTAATTGTTTCTTGTCTGGAGTTCCCGTGTTTTTACTTTTATGATTTTAGAGGTTTTTTTAAAATACTGGTAGCCAGAAAGGAAGAAACCATGAAAAAGAACAAAATCTGACTAGCAGTATTAAAAAACTCTAAAATGTTTACGGTGCTCACTATAACCTGCAATATCATTGGAGGGAGGGTCATTGGTGTCTCCTGAGTAGTGGGAGCCACAGCTGTTTGTGGGAGTGGGAGCTTGTCTGTGTAAGTTGACACCTCAGCCACACACACACATATGCATATTTTCACTTTTATTATGTGTATAGATGTGGATCCCCCTTTTGTTTTTTAAAACATTACTGAAGAGAATCCCCACCATAAAGAAATAATTTAAATGAGAAAGGGAAAAGAGCTCTGGAATATGTGTACAGTCTAGTACCAGTGACATGCTTTTGTCCCCTCTTCCACACAAAGGTATTTGGGAATGAACCATGGTATTTAAGGAGTAAAAAGAAGATGGAGAGAAGAGAAAGAAAAGACACCCAGACAGAGTTTGAGAAGCAGGAAGAGGAGGGAAAAGAGATAAGAGAGTTAGTTAATGTTGGACTCCCTAAAATTAAGAGAGTGTTGATCTCAATTTACGAGTTAGATTTATTTTAAGAAATCGCCCTTTCCTGATCTTGTACTTATATATAGAATTTCGAATGGGAGAATATAATAAATTAACAGGTTTCTCCCATCCCCATACTGACCCTTCCATCAAATTATCTAGAAAAAGGAAATTAGTATCCTATTTGTAATCAGAAATATTTCCAAATAATTCATTCGTTTTTAAGATTTCAAACCTGGATTATTGTACTTCAGTGGGAAAGAATGGTCTGTTGTTATTATTACATCAGAATAATTCTGAAAACATTTCATGGTGAACATGTATTATGTATTTCCCACAGATTTTGTCTGATCTGAGGTCAAAACACAGGTGCTGCTTAGTCTATAATAATGTTATTGTTATGCCACACAATGAGATTAATTCTTCATGGTAACAGACATAAACACAAACATTTATTATAGGCTTGCTGCATGCTGCATTGTTTAACCACAACAGGATTGGAGGACTTCTTCCAAATACGTCATTTTTAATATTGCTTATTTACCTGAATTCCATTGTTTTGCTAAAAGAGATGTTGCTTGCTTTCTGTTTTATGTTCTAAAAAGTGTTTTGTAGATTATTAAAAACCAACAGAAATGAGGTGAAAAGTAATATAAATCCTTATGCCTTAAGAACGGTGGCAGCCAGGGCAGCAAAATTACAGATCAGCCAGTTCCTAAGCACAATTTTTTATTCTGTGGCGTCAAAAGAAAAATGACCAAATGTATGCTCTCTGGGACTTGGCTCTTACATTTCTGCATAAGACAAGAAACAAATACTGCTCTAAAGATGTTTTGTTCATGTCAGGAGCAACTTGAGAAACTGCAAGTTGCTTCTGGTGTGGGAGAATTGGCAGTCGGCAAGGACATTGCCCAGGGATGCCCAGATGTTTTACCACCCCATGGGTGGCTTTTCTCATGTCCTCGCATGGGAAGATGGAGGTGACAGAGGGAGCTCATCCACACTCTCCCCAGATTCAAACCTCTGACCTGTCGGTCTTCAGTCCTGCCGGTACAAGGGTTTAACCCCATTGCGCCACTGGGGGCTCCAATCTCTAAAGACTGCACCAAACTGGCACAAAGAAGAAGAAACAGAGGGCTACCTATTTCTTCAATGTCGTTTATTTTTATTTTCTTTATTTTTAATTCTCACTTTCTTTTGTAAAGAGGCTCCCTGGGGGGGGTTTTTTCAACCAAAGGTTAGAATTAGTTCTTCTGATCAAAAATGGCAGCATGAACTCTTGCAAATAATTTTTGCAGTAAGAAAAAATCCATAGCAATGCTATTTTGTTACCCGCAACTCTATAAGCAAAGAACAGCAAAAGGATCGGTATATATATATTTTTGGGAACATAGATAAACGGTAAAAATATAGTAACAAATTTATTAATTACCAAATCACGTGCAATCTCATTTTAAATTTAAAATGCTGTGTCATGAACACCAAAATATGTATACTGTCATACTAGAAGGAAATATATTTCACAATAACTACTGGTCTCATAACACTACAGGAGGAACATCCTGTTGTTAATTGTTCAGTGACAAATGCTAGGACAAAAATGTGTTTCAAAGGCAGACGTCAAAGCCATGGTGTGAGAAGTGTGCTCATAGGGTTGCATGCGACTGCCCAAGGATTTTACTAGACTCCTAGTACATTCCAACTATCTAGCAGAGGAACAGACCCAATCTACAACTCTCTGAAAACAATGTATTTATTTATTTATTTATTTGTATACCACACTTATCAACCCCGAAGGGGACTCAGGGTGGATCACAGTGTTGGCAACAATTTAATGCCCTCAATAAAAACAGTATAAAACACTAAAATTGACTTTAAATATTCCTATGTTAGGCCAAACGCTTGGTTCCACAGCCAGGTCTTTAACTGTCTCCTAAAGGTCAGGAGGGAGGGGGACAACCTGATCTCACTCATCCCCACTAGCCACACCTGTGAGGCCAGTGAGGTTGAGAGAGGGACCTCCCCAAAAGATCTTAATCTACAAACTGGTTCATAGAGGGAGATACTTTCGGACAGATAAGTTGGAACAGAGCCATTTAAGGTTTTATAGGCTAAAGCCAGCACTTTGAATTGTGCCCAGTAGCTAATAGGCAGCCAGTGGAGTTGCCGCAACAGGGGGGTGCGACGCCCCAGTTAACAACATGGCTGCATCATGTTGGATTATTTGCAGCTTCCAAACAGTCTTCGAAGGCAACCCCACATTGAGTGCAATGCAGTAGTCTAGATGGGATGTAACAAGAGCATGGACTACTGTGGCCAAGCCAGACTTCCCAAGGTATGGTCACAGTTGGCACACAAGTCTTAGTTGTGCGAACGTTGACCTGGGCTTCCAGGCTCAACAATGAGTTACACATGATATGCTAAAAATAGAGACTAAAATTGGCTTACTGATACAGCGACAGGAAGGAGTGGCAAGTAGTGAAATAGGAGTGGAAAAAATAAACAAAATAAACAAACAAATAAATAAAGAGAAAGGAGGCTCATGGACCAGACTTTTGTCCTTTGCGGTCTACTGGTGGTCCGCAGCCCACAGGTTAAGAATCACTGTATTAGACCTATCAATGGCACCAGAAATGGTCAGATAGTTTATTGATTGCAGCTTTGAGTCTCCTTTGGGTAGATAAAGTGGGGTAATAATAATAATAATAAGCAGCAGCAGCAGCAGCATTACATGGGCAGTTCCTTGACAAAATTGAAGGAAAAGTTGACAAGGAGAAGGCCTGCTTATGGCTCACGAATGGAACACTGAAGTAGAAGACAGAAGGCCTGATTTTTGCAGCCCATGAGTAAGCCATCTGAACAAATGCATTTAATGCCAGGATCGAAAAATCAGCTGATGACCCAAAATGCAGGCTGTGCATGGACCATATCCTCAGCTGTTGCAAGAAAATCGCACAGACAGACTACAAAGACACAACTCTGTGGCCCAAATGATTCACTGGAACTTATGTCACAAGTACCACCTGCCAGCAGTAAAGAATTGGTGGGATCATAAACCCGCAAAGGTTGTGGAAAATGAACATGCAAAAATATTGTGGGACTTTTGAATCCGAACTGACAAAGTTTTGGAACGCAATACACCAGACATCACGATTGTGGGGAAAAAAAGTCTGGATTATTGATGTCGCCATAGCGGGTGAAAGGAAAAACAACAGGAAAAGCTCAGCCGTTACCAAGACCTCAAAATCGAACTGCAAAGGCTCTGGTATAAACCAGTACAGGTGGTCCAAATGGTCATTGGTACATTGGGTGCCAAAAGATCTCAGCCAGCATCTGGAAACAATAAGCATTGGCAAACTCACGATCTGTCAACTGCAAAAGGCCATCTTACTTGGATCTGCGCACATCATTCAAAAATACATCACACAGTCCTAGACACTTGGGAAGTGTTCGACTTGTGATTTTTTGTTACGAAATGCAGCATATAGATCTCGTTTGTTGTGACATACTGTGGTTTTGTGTCAGAATAATAATAATAATAAAAGCATGAACAAAAAGCAGGTCAAAGTACAGTTAAAGGAAGTATGAGACCTTCATACTGACCTAGATTATGAATTGCTTAGCAATTTAGATGGTTCTGATGATTCATGGAATTTGTTGCCCTAATTGGGAACTTCCTTGCCTTCATAATTACAGTATATGGCACAGTTACTAGGAATGATTTTTCCTGTAGCATAAATCTCTTTTATTTGTGTATCTAAAATCACACAGAGAGAATATTAATCTTGCTTTTGAAATGAAACATTAAGAATTGCAGGAAAAATTATATAGTGGAATACAGAATATATGGAGGGGTATTAAAATTCTACTCTCTTAATGTTGAGTTCAGTTGGCCTCTTTACCTGAAAATTACTTCTTTGTTCTCTGAGCAGTGTTCAAGCAAAGTGAACTCAAAACAATCAGCTTGAGGATGATCACTCAAAGTACAGGAGAGAATACTTCCATTTTATTCATTACAGTATATTCAACTTACAGATACTCAGCCCATTCCTTTTGAGTATGCAATCTTCTTTGAAGATAAATATATTAGGGCAAACAATTTTAAAAGTGAAAAGTGTCAGATCTGGGAAATCTGAGCTTGGAAGAAGTTCAGGTTTCCAGCCTGCCATGAGGTGGTGCAAAAGATTGCAGCTTAAATCCATCTAGAAGATTAACAAGCCTACTTTTTCTAAGCGACTGCTGCCATATTACAGACAACAGAAAATGTCCATATCTACTCCTGTAATGTTTTGCTAAACTGAAGGAATGATGACAGAAGATTTCTTAGGATGTATATGGTTACTACTACAAATTCTGTATTCAGAATATCTAAAAGAAGGCGCCCAGCTTGGGAAGAAGTCTCACTGTTGTATAAAGGACTCTCTTTTAGTTCTTCAAGTGTTTTCACTACCCCACTGTACAATTCAACAAAACATAAAATGCACCTTGTCACTCAACCCAACAGGTTTCACAAAGCAGCAACAAGTTCTTTGTTCTTGATTCAGGGAAAAAGTCTTTTACATTTTTCTTCAACAGTTCCAGTCTGATGGAAGATGCTCTAAAGAAACTGCACACAGATGATCCTTATTAGTTTCTGAGAGGTGCTAAGGCTAGATTTAATGAGTGAGCTTTGCAGTGGATGTAGACAGCATTTGATACTTCTGAAGTATCATTGCCTTGGCACCACTAATATAACCACTCATATTAGAAGTTCCATCATAACCCTGTCAACACAAGTTCAGTCAATTTTTTCCAGGTTTCAAAAAAATGCCTGCAAGTCCTCTGTCAGTCATATCACAAAGCCTATAAAGTAATCACTTATTTGTGCAACTTTAACATCAAAGAGCTATAACTGTTCTGGGGTACTCACAACCAAAGCTTCATCTGCTAAATCAGAGAAACACTGTGGTGCATTGCATGTTTCAACAATTATCACATTACTTACAGAGTTCACTTTGTACATGAAATGAGTAGGCTAACCAGGAAAATCGATTAAACAATTTGGGGTTTTTTTCGTATCAGGAACAACTTGAGAAACTGCAAGCCGCTTCTGGTGTGAGAGAATTGACTGTCTGCAAGGATACAAAATGTTGTATTGCCTCTCTACAAATCTATGGTGAGGCCACATCTGGAGTACTGTGGACAATTCTGGTCACCGCACCTCAAGAAGGATATAACGGAACTGGAAAAGGTACAAAGAAGGGCAACAAAAATGATCCAAGGGATGGAGCAGCTCCCTTATGAAATCAGGTTGCAACACCTTGGTCTTTTCAGCCTTGAAAGACGGCGTTTAAGAGGTGACTTGATCGAAGTGTATAAAATCATGCATGGGATAGAAAAGGTGAATAAAGAAAAAATATTTTCTCTGTCACACAACACTAGGACTAGGGGGCACTCCCTAAAGCTCCAAGGTAGGAAAGTTAGGACTAATAAAGGGAAATATTTCTTCACCCAGAGGGTCATTGGGTTATGGAACTCACTTCCAGAGGAGGTTGTGACAGCTGTCAGCCTGGACAGCTTCAAGGCAGGATTAGACAGATTCATGGATACCAAGGGAATCAGTAGTTACTGAAATGGACAGCCAAGTGCCACCTCTGTGTTGATGGAGGCAGGCAGGATTTTCCCCGGGTACTGGTTGTCGTGGGTCGGGAGCAGGTGAGGGTTTTGCCCTCCTTTCTGCTAGAGATCCCCGTGTACAACTAGTGGGCCACTGTGTGACACAGAATGCTGGACTAGATGGGCTGAGGCCCGATTCAGCATGGCTCTTCTTATGTTCTTACATTGCCCAGCAGACGCTCAGATGTTTGATGTTTTTACCATCCTTGTAGGAGGCTTCTCTCATGTACCCACATGGGGAGCTGGAACTGACTGAGATGTCTCCATCACTCACAGTGAAGAAGACTGTGCTAAGCAAGTTAGCTAGACGTTAAACTCCACATTGATGGAAAAGTTTCTTAAATATCAGCAGAGCGATAATACAGCAACAAAACATGTCTAGGCAAGATGTATTTCAACGCATTTAGTACAATTTGCCTCACTATAAGAAATGGATATGTAGCAGCTACCTACTCTATCACCATCTGCTATTTATCTATATATATATAATCCTTATAGACAACAAAACCACATAACCCAGAAACACCAAACTAGGCCACATAAACCCACCACTGAACAAGGTATGTTTAGCACCCACAAAAGTCCCAAAAATCCAAACAGAAGACTCAAAAACGGCTAAAAACATGGGGAACTACACTCCCCAGCATACCCCGCACCAGAGCAGCACTGCACATGCGCGGACATGCTGCCCATGCACTCTGCACCCCCCCCCCACCGGCACAGAGAAAGAAAACAACATTACAACCGGCAGTTAGTTGGTGACAAAGGGAGGCTAGGAGCAAGGGAAGGGAGGGGACCAGTCTCATCTCTCCTGAGGGGGGAGGGTGCGCCACTGCTGAGAAGGAAGGAAGGAAGGCAGGCAGGAAGGAAGGACCTGCTTGCCTCTCACCTCCGCCAGATGTCCAGCACCTTTGCCTCTCTCTCTCTCTCGGGGGAGGGAGGAGGGATACAGAAAAGGAAAGGGAGGGAGGAAAGAGGGAAAGGAAAGAGCTGAAGGATGAGGGAGAGAGGGAGAAGAGAGGGAGGGAGGAGAGGAGGAACGACAGGCAGGAAGGGATGTTGCAAAGCACCTGCACACCCCTTTCCTCCTCCTCCTCCCCCTGCCGCCGAGCTCCACAACGAGGGATGGAACGAAGGCACGAAAGGGTGAGCAGAGTTCACTTCTTCCCCTCCCTTCCCTCCTTCCTGTCCTTTCCTCCCGTCCCACACTGCCAGGGAGGAAGCCTTCCATGCCTAGGTGAGGGGGAGGAGGGGGGGGAGGAAGACCTTCTACAGCACGCCTGGGCCAACTTCGGCCCTCCTTCCCTCCAGGAGTTTGGGACTCTAACTCCTCTGAACTCCCCCAACAATGGATTTGAACCAAACTTGGCACACAGAACTCCCATGACCCATAGAGCATAATGGGGGTTTGGTGGATATTGACCTTGACTTCTGGAGTTGTAGTTCACCCACATCCAGAGAGCACTGTGCAGTCAAACAATGATAGATTGGAACCAACATTGGCAGTAATACTCCATATGCCCACATGTGAACACTGGTGGAGTTTGGACAAAATTGTAGTTATTCGGTTCCAAACAAAGAGCATTCCGCCACACCAGAACCACCAGAACCACCATGATCAACAAAATATACTGTTTTTTTCTGGTGCTCTTTTGCTACACTTCTGACACCCCCTCACGACCCCCAGGTTGAGAAATGCTGCAAGCTCACCAGACTACACCACAGTCACATGTCTACATCAGCACTCACCAACGATTCACAAGAAATATTGTTTACCCACAACCATTACAGATTCACACTTATTACATACCACAACTTTCTCAGGACTTCACTTTTGAAACCACCACAGGCAGCCACAGCAACATGTGGCCGGGTACAGCTAGTATATACTAAATACTGAATGTATTCAATATCCTCTGAAAAGCAGTGATAAAGCAAACCCATCTGAACGTTATGCCAAAAGGGTTGGAGGTGGGAGGAAAACAAACTATCAAAGGACTATAACTGGAAAATAATACAGGGGCTGAAGTCCAATTATTAATCTGAAATAGAAGAGACTCACTGAATCAATTGATGTTGCAACTAGTTTTAGGCCCAAGATTTTTTAAAAAGCCATTTGGAATCAACTTATTATTTGCAAACTCCACACCCCCTCAAAATCCCCATGACAGCAGTATATTTAAAAAACAATCAAACTAGTTTGGGTAAATTATATTCATTAATATATGATCTTACAAAACCCCAAGTGATATGAATACCAGCATCATTCTATCAACAAGTTACAGTTACAGAAAACTAGACAGTAAATTAAAATTCAATCTGAAAAGAAAGTTTATGTATTCGAGATGATTTTTAACCACAAATTAATGTCAAGGAAAGAGGACAAATTCAGTATAATAAGGAGATATGAAACCTTACAAATGTATGTTTGAGATACAGATGTATGTTTGAGGGCTATTCAAGTTTAACACAATAGAAAAAGAAAGGGACATAAAGTTGAAAACTTTATGTCCCCCCCTTTTTATTGCATACAAAACAAAACATATGGAACAGGCACAACCGAAAGCTGCACAAGGGAACAGTGAACATAAACAGTTTTGAAAGTAACTTGGAAAAATATCAGGAGGAGAAAATACTGTGAGATACATCTGCTTATGTAGGAGAAAGAAGGCCCAAGATGTCCTTCTCCTGGGCCGCCTGTGTCCTTAAGTGACCTGGTTTTTATTTGTATGTTTTCACCCTGTATATAGGCTATTCAAGGTCAGAACAGTTTTGGAGTAGCATAGCTCCCTCCAGCAAAACAAGAGCTCTACATTGCTGAGCCTCACTGAAGAGCAGAAACCTTTGCTTGGCAACATAGCAGATATCTCAGAGCAGAACTGTTTCTATTGATAAATGTTCTGTTCCCAAACACCCTGATGTTCTTTCTTTTTCTGATTCTAACAAGTTATGTTCATTAAATATGGGAATTATTAATTACTAAAAGAAGTTTAAAGTGTCTAAGCTTTGCTTCGTCCTCCTGATGTTCAGTACCGACCCTCAGGCCCTAACCCGGAAGTATAATTTCTTTACCGAACCTGGGATGGCAATTTTTCTTTAATTTTTGTAATAGATCATATTTTCCCCTTCTCCTTAGCTCAAAGATTCTTCTAACAGGAATATTTATCTCCTCCAAAATTGCTTTTCAGGGTCACTTACAGACATCAGAGTCCTGTTCCTGCCACTTATTGCTTGGGTTAGGTTCCAGGATCTCCCGCAATAAGTGAAAATACGTGATGTAGGGATACTCTATTTATTTTAATATTTATACATTATTTTAGTAGTTATACATTATTTTAAGTCTTTATAAACTTAAAATAAAGTGAAGGAAAGGAAAGAAAGGCCCTTCAAGGCTTGAGAGAGGGAGGACTGAGAAGGGAAAGCACCTTGGAGAGCAGTGGTGGCTAAATCCCACAAAACAGCGAAAATACCATGATATATATTTTAAATTAATTTTTGAAATCTGCAAAACAGTGAGTCCGCAATAAATGAACCACGAAGTAGCGAAGGAATACTATATTAGGAGAAGGCATTTACCACCAAGGAGGAACAGAACTGATCACTGTTTTTGGATTACAGGCAACTACATTTAGTTTATTAGTACAGAAAAAGGAAACATTTCATCTGACACATTATGATAAAAACTATAACTGTGTAAGGAACAATAAGAAAAAACAATGACAAACTAAATGTGAATTTCCAAATGTCTTTGGCAAAGCCACACTTATCAAGAAATAGATGTCTGGAAAAATTAGATGAGAAAAGGAGAGCAGATGAGTGGGAGAATGGAATCTAGCCGCACCTTTAAGATTGATTTATTTCAACATGAACTTTTGTAGATTGAAACCTACATCTTCAGATGCATTAATGGAGGGAAAATTAAAACACGGGTATATGAGCAGTTTCATGGATGTAGCATAATAGCATACTAGAAAGATGCTGATTGTATACCCAGCTACTACTATCAAAAAGTTGTGTAAGGTGACAAATGTCTTTCAAACTGCTAATCTGCTAGTCCTGAGGTATGAAAGCAATTCACCTAGAATTCAAACTGAAAGTAGTTTCTCTGAAATCATTACAGTTGGATAGATTCAATGAGAACTTGCAAGAACTGAGCAAGGCTTATGGATGTCTCTCATTAATAGGGTTGCCTTAAGTTGAAGCCTACTTAATGGCAAACAACAGCAATTTTTGTTCCCAGGGTAGCTGGAAGGACAGAGAACATATGGGTTTGCAACAATGTCTTCTTCCTCTATTTCCATCTATGCTTTGCGTTCTTTTGTAGATGGGTTATTGTTTAAGGTTTAACAACAACAACCACCACCTCTGTATTGTCGAAGGCTTTCATGGCTGTTGTAGGTTTTTCGGGCTGTATGGCCATGTTCTAGAAGCATTTTCTCCTTACGTTTCACCTGCAGCTATGGCAAGCATCTTCAGAGGTTGTGAGGTCTCTGTTGTCTCTGGGAAATTGACACTTCTGTTTTTATGTTTTACATTTGTTTTATATCTCATATAATAGGTTGTGTTTAAATCTTATTCTAATTTGCTAAGTTATAATTTTATATATATACTGTGGAATTTATTTTTTGTTATTATGTGTCTATCAGTTGTTATGTTCAGGCATTGAATTTTTGCCTTTTTTGAGATTGGAATCTCCCTAAGTCACTTCAGGGAGATAGAAAAGAATAAAAATAAAGCATTATTATTATTATTATCTGCTTCTCCTCATGCTCAAGGTGGGTTAAAACATGACTAAAAACACATTTTAATCTTCTAAAACTATTATTACTATTCACAGAATTATGAAGTCAAAAGAGACCACAAGGGCAATCCAGTTCATCTTCATTTTGCCATGCAGAAACACAAAATTAAAGAACATAAGAACATAAGAAGAGCCATGCTGAATCGGGCCTCAGCCCATCTAGTCCAGCATTCTGTGTCACACAGTGGCCCACTAGTTGTACACAGGGATCTCTAGCAGAAGGGAGGGCAAAACCCTCACCTGCTCCCGACCCCCCACAACCAGTACCCGGGGAAATCCTGCCTGCCTCCATCAACACACTCCATAAAGCACTCCTGATAGTTGGCATCCAGTGTCTGCTTAAAAAAACCCAGAGTCGGATACTCCACCATATTCTGTGGCAGTATATTTCACTGCTGACTGCTCTTACCACCAGGAAGTTCTTTTAATTAGTTTCTCAGAACATACTTATGTGATGACACTAAAAGATGAAACCAAATACTTTACCATTTTACTTGAAGACTTGTGTAAGCCTTATACAAATGAAAATTATATGTAGCCCATTTGTGCCCTATCCCAGGTTTCATTTCACAGTAGAAATGTTGTGTTGTTATCACTCGTGGAGCCCCACATTCCCAGTCTGGTTTTCTTTTCAAGTAAATATAACAGACCTATGAATTTTATTTTTCATCCGTTTCTGTATGTATACAAATCAGAAGCTAATTAGCTTTGCTGTACTGTGTTGGTTACACTTGCAAAATGTTTTAGGGCAGAAGAAAGGAAATCACATTGAAGCAGAACAAAAGACTGCCCAGCCCACACAAATTATGTCTGTTTGAACAAAACTTGATTCCTGCTAGAAAAAAGAATGCAAGAATTATCTACTGCCAGCGTTTAATGGTTCTCCAAAAGGTCTAGCTTAGATTTGTCAATTTATCCTCTTAATGTATACTTATCACAACTGTAGCATGACGGCTTCAGCCATTGTCATATCCTGCTTCTTTCTCACAGTAGTTCCCAACAAAAAAAACATAATCCCAAGTGCTAATTACTAACGAGAGTTAGTTAAATTAACTAACTAAAATGGGTCATCCTACTGGTTTCAGTGAGTATTTGAAAGGGTGATTGAGGTTCTTGATAAGCATGAATTCTCTTTAACTCCCACTATAAGTCATCAGTTTCTAGTTTAGTTCAGGTTTGTTCTTAGTAGGAATGCAAATCCTGAGCAGATATGTTGTGTGAGATAGATATCCCACTGTATATCAAAAGATTGCAGGGCAATTCACAATATCAGTTTAAAACAGTGATAACAGCTAGGACACATTTCAATGGATTCAAATTACTGAAGAAATGGTTCTATCTAAACATTAGGAAGAAGAGAATGTATCCACAACTGTAGGACAAGCTATATAGTAACACTGTTTGAAGTAACAATACTAATAGATTTATAATATTTATTGTTCAGATAAATCTAATTAAAAAACTAGAAAGAAGCAAGTATATAAAGACTTCAAAGTTTAGCCAAGTATTGTTTAAACACACAAAACTACACACACACACAAAATATGCAACTAATAGCTTAATCTTAATTACATTATGACATACAAGAAAAATAATAAACCAGAAAGCATCCCTTCCATCCCAGCTATGAGGGCTACTTACTAAAAGGGTAGAAAGTTTCCTGACAGTCAGGAATGAATCTGGGATTCCTGTGAGCAGAGTCAAAAGAACAAGAACCTTTCCCTCTTTTTTCTTTTCTCTGTTCACACCATTAAACTTCTGACAGTGGTAGAGTAAGGGTATTGGGTGAAAATTTATTTATTTCAATTATGTATAACCCGCCCTTTTCTACCCACGAACTAGCCCCCTTTCCTAAATGGAGGAAGTGGATGGCTGATGGCCAAAAAAATGGCTTTTAGAGTATTTTGAATTTCTGGATAAAGAACCTGTACTACACCTTCTTATTTCATTTTGTAGTAAAGCTTATGATTCTAAGGATCACCTTCTTCATCCCCAATCAACACAGAAAATTTACAGCTAAAGCAATCCTGATGGATGATCAACTAACCTCTGTTTAAAATCTCCAATAAGGAAAGCCCACCACTTTCCAAGGTTATTTATTTATTTATTTAAAACTTTTGTACCCCGACCTTCCCGCCTCTATCGAGGGACTCAGACCGGCATAACAGCAAAAATTCAATGCTATACCATTTAAAAACAATTGCAACAACATGTTAAAATACATAAAAACTCAGCATAAAACCACATCGCCATTAAAACCATTAATTCCATTTCTACCACTCTTACAATCTTGTAATTTTGGATTTTGGTACCACATAACTTTCAGAACTACAACAAACAGTTGTTTCCTCATTAAACATGTCAAGACCTGCAGTGATGTTTATTTAAATATAAAATTTTAATCTGCCTGCCATGGATGGAAAAGCTCCTGTCTTCTCTGGAAGTATTCAACTCCAGTAGAACCCTTTTGCTGATGGAATGAGGGAGGTAGTGATTCACTCATATCTCCCTTTCCTTGCAGTCCCCTATGCACCTGGAAAAACTGCTCCATATAGTTGTGAGAGTGTAGGATCAGGAGAGACTTAATTAAAACTGTTTTTCTTCTTTCCTGTTAGAATATCCTTAGTAGAACACAACTGAAGAATATTTATTTATTTATTTATTTCAGACATTTTACCCCGCTCTTCTCAACCCCCGAGGGGGACTCAGAGCGGCTTCCAAAAAGACACAATTCGATGCCAACACAGTAAAACACAGTATAAACCCCCCAAAACATTACACATTAAAATACATTAAAATACAATTACATCAACATATCATACACATTCATTTAAGTTTTTTAAAAAACAGTGTTCCATCCATAAAAAGCAACGAGCCCTATTCATCAACTTTCCATTAAAATCCAGTCTAAAATGCTGCCTTGTGCTAGTGTGGTATTTCAACACATATTTTTAAAACCTATTGCTTGCAAACTTCAATGGAAAGTTTTTGAAAGGTAACATATTACCAGGAAGACAAAGGACTGAAAAAATACATTTATCTAAGCAAGATCTTTCATTTCATGTAATAATGCAGTGTATGAAATAAAATATAAACACAGTATCAAATTTTTAATAAGCTCACACAACTTTGTTCTAGTGTACCCTAATATTTTGCCATATACTAATTCAAGCCCTCAAGATGTTGTCCCCCTTAAAACAAGCTATTTGGCATCATTCTGCCTGCTTTCTGGTACTCCGTACCAGTATAAAATAACCCTATTAGAGTCTTGAACACCTACTTAAAATGTGTTCAATCACCTCTCCCCAGCATGTTTTCCCCACTGATATCATACTACTGCCACTGTTCTCGATTGTTGCTCATTCATTACACATTTTAAATGTGTTTTATAAATATTGATAAATAGCTGATTAAGTGGATTTCCATAATCTCCAGACAACTTGCTAATTATACCATTGGTGAGAACTGGTGTCCTACAAAGTATGAAAGGACACTGGTTGCCTAATCTGATCCCATGCAATTTAATATCCTTTTTTGTTTTACTTAAATCATACACAGAAACTGGCAATCATTTCAGTCTCCAAACTGACAGTTCATTGCATATTACCAACAAAACACAAGATCCTTCCTCTAATAAGAATGTAATGAAGAATGGAACAGGGCAGCTCAGGCCATGATTATACCTTCATCAAATCTGCCATCATACTATGCAAAGTGTTGATGGCAATTACTTCTCTAAGTGTAAAATGATTTACTTTAATGCCTTCTTACAGAGTTGAGGGAGGAGTGTGCCATCGTTTATTCAATGTTTGGAGATGTGGCAATATTTCTCACAGTATGGTTGCAATGGAGTGGGATTCCACTGGGTTCAGAGGAAAGAATGCACCCTCCTTCCTTTCTCACATCTGGAAGTTGGCCACCTCAAATTAAATATGAGTTATAGAACTAAAAGATTTTAGAAAATCAACATTTTACAGATGATAACTTTTTTAAAAGAGTTAAGTGCCTCTGTCTTATTTTGTTAATGAAAACAAATCAAAGTTCTGAATTTTATCTGCAGAACAGTAAAACTAGATTTAGTCATGTGTGTATGCATGATGATAATCCTATAAAAACTGGTCCTTAAGAGTGTATGTGCACATCAAAAGTATATGTTCCTGAGAGTTCCTGTCAGTTACATTTTTTCAGTTTCAACAGAGAAAAATCCATGTTCCAGTCTTCAGGGTCTAAGATGTTGTTTTTATTGGTCTGGGAGGAAGGCCAGAAGGCATTGGTATGACTCATGATGGAATTTCAAGTTCAAAATGTTTTCAACATTATGGACAAAACTAAAAAGCAACTTACACAAAAATCTGAATTTAGTTATTAGACTTGACACACCTTAGTGATGAAGGATAGTTTTTTAAAATGCTCACACACACTCACAAATATAGACCAAGTCACATGTGAATTTGGAATTATTTATAGAAATGTTCTGTTATTGATGGCCTCGAAGCAAGTCTGTAATATTTATATGCTTTCATCGAAGAGCAAGGAGAAAAAGAAAGTAAATGTGACAACAGTCATGGCAGCACTTTTTTTTACAACTTATTGTAAGATGAAAACCTGTTCTAATTCTAGCCTAGTATACATTTAAGTAATGCAGTCACACAAGGAGCAATGAAAGGAAACATTCCTTCATGTTCAGAGTTGTTCTGGTCTTGGCTGACTAAACTTCTCACCTCACCAAGTCCCATTTGTTCCTATATATAGCGTGTTGGTAATTTTTCAAAAATAACAAAATGCTTAAGTGCCCCTTCTGCTTATCTCGGCCGTCCTAAGGGCGACCTTTATGCTTCCAGGCAAGAATCTATCCAGGCAACAATGACTTAGCTGTAGTCAATCCAACTGGGCTGAAAACCTGTCATAATTTCTTTGATATTCTAACATTGGAAACTGAGACAGCCTCAGTTTGGGAGCTGTGAGTTATATGACTGCTGCTGTTACATGCTGTATCTTTTAGGACTCTTAGGTTCACTGGATCCATATTTGACCTCCTGAGCCCTTGAACAACTCAGATATTCTGGTTGCTCCTCTTATGAGCTCAAGAACCTGTTGGCACATACCTCTACTATATTCACACCCTTTATCACACCAGGATTGCTTGATAAAGATGAAGAATTATGTCTTCTGGCCTCAGTTTCCACATGTGGTCCCCGGGGGACAGCTACCTTCAACACCATGTATTCTAGGGTTGAAACTGCAGCAAATTATCTATATGGCAGTACTCTTTAGTTTTTATTGGTTTGGGTCCCCAGATGTTATTGAATGACCACTTCCACCACTTTTGATTATATCCACCATGCAGACTGAGGATAATAGGAATTGGAAACCAATGGCATTTGTGGTTCTGAGATTGGATTAAGGGACTTTTAAAGTCCGATATCATACCCACAAGCCTTGTATTTAAATTCAAATTACACTATCCTGCCTAAGCAATGCAGCTTCCCAGAAGTTAATGTATCACAACTCCCATCAGCTCTAGTCATGATGTCTAAAGATTAATATAAGACTTGTCGTCCAGCATCTGAAAATGACATGGTGGGCCAAATTTGGCTTGTGGGTCTTGAGTTTAACACACGTGCTCTAGTCTAATGCAGACTTTCAAATACAATGGAGGAATTGGCAACATACCAGCACATTCACCCAGGCTTAGGCTTCTTTCTAGGTTCTCATGCAAATATGCTCCCTCTTTATTCTATATTCATTTATTTGAAACATTTACACCACCTTTCTACAAAAACAGAAACTCCACACTGTACGTGACAGGAGAAAATGAATGCACAATTTTTAAGGCTGAGAGGAATGATGATGGTACATGTTCACTCCCTTAGCTGCTGCTGTAAATCTTATAGACAGAACCTACATACATTTGGCTCTTCATGTTTAGATGATATTAAATCTAATTTACTAATGTCAAAGACAGAGAAGGGCTGCTGCAATTTCAATTTCCCCTTGTATTTAAATGTCTGCAGAGGAATTTCATCTGAAGAAGTGGACTGGAATTGAGTTGTTTCATGTAATTCACAATAACACATCCCGAAATAAACTGGTTAAATTGTCTTAATGGTGGCATAAGATTCCTCTTGTCATTCATCCCTTTTACAGAGTATTCTGCCTACATTAAAGACAAATTCAGTCAATGGAGAATGAAGTCCACCATGTTCCATTTATTTATTTATTTTTATTTTTATTATTATTAACTTTATTTACTGTATATTCCGCTCTTCTCACCCCAAAGCTGACTCAGAGCAGATTACAGGTACACATAGTTAGCAGACAATCCCTGCCGTTTTCACATACACACATATAGACAGAGGCAAACTCTGGCCACCAGGGGGAGCTGATGCACTCCTCATCTCTCAGCGTCCCTTGTTGTTCCTTCCACATTCCTCAGCGTTCCTGGAGTTCTTTAATGGCCTCATAATTCAGTCAAAATTTGCCTCCCCACTTAATGTGGTACCTTTATCTCCTACTTGACAGATGCAACTGTCTTTCGGGCTGCAAAGGTCGACAGCAGGCTACACTTAAAGGTCGAGCACCCACCTCGACCCGGGCAGGCCTCAAACTCATGACCTACTGGTCAGAGAGATCTTATGCAGCTGACACTTAGCCAGCTGCACCACATTCCCGGTTCACAAGGCATGGATTTGAGCAGCCTAACCAAGGGCAAAACTATTTCATAGAGGGACTACTGTTAGAAACATACTCGCAAGTTTTAAACTAAAAACTAGTCTTTATGAAATAGGCCCAAAATGGGAACTGTCTCCTTTGAAATTGTGCGGAGTCATGTGGGATTCCCAGTTTTCAGCACAAAAATGCCCACAAAAGCACATCACGAAAAATTCTGAAATGCTTTCAAGGAGATGTTCATAAGTAGTGCATAAATTGTCCTATTTTAATTAATATCAGTCCCCTGCATCATTAAATCAGTATGCCTATGTACAAGAAGCCAAAGAACCCCAAATATTTTTTCTATGCTGCCTGAGAATATATAGCATATACAAAATTTAGAAACAGAGGTCCTGTGAAGCACTTTAGAGTGCACTTGCTGCCCCAGAGTTGAAATCCCTCATGTCCTTTTCTTAACAACTGCCAGTTAAAGCAAATGCAGTTGCAATGAGTATTACCAGCAAGAGTAACATCCAAGACAATAATAATTATGGTGAGATACACAATCGTTTTTCAACTGGAGGACCAGAATGACTACAAATTGCATTTTTTAATCTTTCTACTTAGACCGAATCTTACCACCAAAGACAATAAAATGTATATTCTGTAATCATTGTCCATATGGGTAAAGTATGATTTTAAATGCTTTACATTTAACTTGCTCTTTCTCTCTCTGTCTTATACCTTTACCAATTGAAACACAGAGGAAACCAAAGGAAAATATAATATATAGTACTGGTTAACAGAAAGGCAACTGCTTATTGAAAGGACTGAAAGTTCTGCAACTGGTCTGCTTTCCCAATTATGAGCAAATGTTTATAGCTTGAATTTGGAAATAGTTGGCTAGAATGAGTCAAACAATAATTCAGTGTTTAGAGTATCTAAAATGTAAACATGAAACTCCAGTTGGTATTAATTGCAATACAGAGTGCTTTCAAAATTGTTTTAAAAGGAGGCAGAAATAAATTTGGCATCTCTCCACTGCTAACATTACTGCTAAATTACTTGGTTCTCAAATCCTTGTTAATCATTCTACTTGAATGTCCTTTATTACACCATCTATTTAACAATGGTAGTACTGATTTTGAAACTGTTTCTTGAGGTGCTATTTTCTCCTGATGTTTTCACACAGGATAGGGAAAAAGGCACTTTTTGGTACAGGCAGACCCCATCTGACTTACATCTAACTCATAGTTAATAAATGGGGCAGGACAACAGGAAATGAGAGAAAATCTACTCCCAAATCCAACCAGTACTTAAAGTTTTCATGATGGGTATGTGTGCCAAGTTTGGTCCAGATCCATTGCTGGTGGAGTTCAGAGTGCGCTTTGTACAGGTTGCAAACATCTGACTTACAAGTGACTCATAGTTAAGAACGGAGGTGAGACAACAGGAACTGAGAGAAATCTACCAGTAGGAAGTGTGATTCACTCCTGGAAGAGTTATGATGGGGGAAAGGTGTCTCCACCAAAGCATTATCACTGATCCTTGTTTCAACAGCAAGCCATTTTTTTCAAAATCCAATTATTACAGGGACAGAAAGTGAGGTGAAATCTTCTTAAGAGGGGTGCAGACAGTAAAACAAATGTCACAGGAGTGTTAACCCTTCCCTATGCTATCCAAAACTTTAATACATGTGTGTGTGTATAGCTGGAGTTATACTTTAACATTGAACCTGTTCTGACTTATGTACATACAAATTCAACTTTAGATCAAACCTACAGAACCTATCTTGTTCGTAACTTGTAGACTGCCTCTTTTGCTAAATGTAGACAATGCCTCCATATTGGAAAAAGCAGGTGAGTTCATATTATCTCCTCGTTAATTTTCACCTTCAATGGCCACTTGTAGAGGTCCAATATAACCTCCAAATCATTTTGTTAAGCCTAATACACCTTGAAGAGAACAAGGAAGCATGACATAGAATTTGGATAAGGAGTGATAGTAGTGCATTCATCTTACCTCAATAAAGATGTCTATGCAAAGTGCTAGTCCATCAAACTAACTCTACTTGTCTTCATGTCAAATGTTCTATATTATGTTCTTTGTTAAGACTGATTAGATGCAAGTCTTTTTTTCTGAATGTGATTGCAAAATGCTCAACAACAAACTTTAGCAACTCTTGCAAACTTCTGTCAAGCAACAAATCTAAACAGAACATGTCATGGCCTCTAGCAACTAAAGTAAACCCTGTAGGTTTCTGTGGGCTTTTTTGGTCTCTGTCAGTATTACAAGAAAGCAGACAGAACACTAAACATATCAAGTGCTATTTCAAATGAATTTCCAAGATGCCATGATGAATTAAGTTTATAATTCGCAAAAGTATTTTTTCAGCATAGAAAACATTTGGGTATTACAAGAGAGTCAATTAAAAGACAAAGCTAAGAAAACCTCATGTTTTGCATGAATTGAAGCTCTGCAAAGACTAGTTTGCTTCTCTGGAAGAACACCTTTTGAAAGCTGAGCACTGAGCATTCATATTGTACAATTTATCTTAGAAGAATATGGTGTTTTTCATCTTTCAGTCCTTGTTTCATTTTTTATATGCATTCTACTTACAATACACTTTTTGTTGGGGGGGATTATTTGGAGTGTGAGTAAATGAAACAACGGACAACAAACCTGCAGATAAGTGGGTTATACTGTACACAGAAATATATTGGATACTTACAATGACATGCTTCTTGGCTAATTCTTTTGCATGGGCTATCTAATTAGGCTGTGCAATTATCCATGGATTGCCTTATTAAAGTAGGAGTGGAGAAAGTGTGGTTTATGAGCCACATGAGGCCCCTGGACCTCACTTTCTGCCCCCCCCCCAATATAGCATTGAAGCAAAACAAAATGAGGCAAAATGCAATGCAACTAAAAATAAGATAAAAAGAAAATCTGAACTCCTTAATATGATCTTGAACAGCTTTCTGTCTTGGACAACTATTACAAAGTAGAGGTAACATAGTACTCTGTCTGATTACTGCCTGCAAAAGACAGAAGGGAAGGCACCAAATACAGGAATGGAAGAAGAGATCCACAGATTCCATCTCCGCCCCATTAATGCACACAGACTCCCTGAAGAACAAAACAGAATATGAAGCATATTGAAATATTTTAAGGCATCCTGAAATTGATTTTAAAACAAAAAATAACAGTTTTTAGATAAGGTGTTTTTTCCTTGCATATAATAATGCATACAAGGTTCAAATAACAGAGCCATGCCACTTAGGGAGTTGAGCATTTAAAAACCAACATTAAAACTGAGCCTGGACTTTCATTGGTAACCAGAGCAATGTTTTGATAACTAGGGCTTGTTGTTTTCAACGTCAGTCAGATAGTGACCCTAATAGAAATCCTTGGGAAATATAATCAGCATTCTGGATATTTCTTTAGCTTCCGGTGGAGGTAGCATGGTGGATGCCACGGTTTGCCGAATTCTCTCAGCAAACTGCCCTTGCCAGGCGCTAAGGAAGAGCAAAGTCAGTGTGGTGCAAAACCCACAGGGGAAGGTGGTGAAGTCTGCCTCCGGTAAGGGGGCAGAGCTCCGCGGTGGGCCAAGGACTCGTAGGGCAGCAAAGCGCGGCAAGGAACGCCCAACGCCTCGGCATGGGTGAGAACGCCAGCCTCTATTTTAAATAAAAAGAAGACAGAGGGAAGAAATTGAGATGACAGAAGAAAAAAGACACTGAAGTTGTATGTGAAAGATAATGATGGACAAAAGGGGCCTGTGAGAAGGAAGGAAAGAACCAGGTAAGCTGAAAGGAACGATGGGTACCTTTCCCCCACTCGCCTTAAAACCGCAAGGAGGCAAAGAAACGGAACCAGAATAGCAGACTGGATTTGTGCTATGTGTTCAATCAACCAATTATCTTATATCTTATTTTATTTATGACATTTATATGCCGCCCTTCTCACCTCGAGTGGGACCCAGAGCGGCTTACAAGTCATATCTACATAAAAACATACTATATTATTCGCATAATACTAATACATCATTAATAATATTAGTATATTAGTATATTAGTATTATATTATATAATATTATATTTTTGTTGGGGAGGAGCTTTGATGTCGCAGGAGACAAGATGGAACTGTCTTTTCTGCTCCCTTCTTCACTGTGGCCCCAGAGCCCTTATGTTAACCTAACACAAAAACTAACAAGTGTTAGCTGAAGACTGAACTAACTGAATTACATTGAAATAGAAGCGAGTTGACATATTATTAACGACAGCTGTAGAAAACCTGGAGAACCAGGAAGTGGAAAGTGGAAGTGGAGGGTGAGAGGCAGAGCAAAAGGTAAGGAGACCACGTGGGATAGGGCAGAGAGTGGAACAGTGCGGGGAGACCAAAGAGGAAGAGAGTAAAACAAGGAAACCCAAGGGAGAGAGCAAGAAGTAGAAGCGATGAAAGAAGTAAGGATATAAGGACTTGAAACCACTTTGGATCCTGCATATAAAGACCCAAAGCCGAAGCCTAGGGAACTTGGAAGACCGACAAAGGGGGAAAAAGATAGAAAGAAAAGAGGTCAAACCGCCTGGTTTCCTCCCCCCCATTCTCTCTCCCTCCCTCCAGTTTCACCCCCTTATAATATTATACTTTACGCTGCAGTTGACAACAGCTCAAAGACATTAATTAGGGGGGAAATATAATTGCTCTGAAATTGATTTATATACAGCATATACTCTTGTACAATCTTATCTATAAGTTGAGGGCAACTTTTGGTGGCAAAAACGTAGATTTGGATATGACCCACAGATTAGGTGTATATATGTGTATACTTCATATACCAATACTGGTGTTTGTTTGCCTATACACACATGACCCGGCATGGAGTATTTAAGGCATTTACAATTCAAATATATTCACACTGAACATCTAATTTAAAACATATTTATTCCATCAATTTTCTAAATCCAATTCTTTTTTCTTTCAGTATCAGTGTGCCCAAAATATCTTGCCCATTTAAGGATACTACAAACACTAGTGGGTTTTTTTAGTCTCTCTTCCAGTTTCACAACTTGCCATTTTCTCTGTGGAAACCTTCATTTGTTAAGGCATGAAGCAAAACAAGAACATGTTTCATGAATGCTTATCTCTAAGGTAAAGTACTTGTAAGCCTGAAGCTCTGAAGCAGACATTTAAAGACAGAGACACAAGGGGGGAAGTTGGATAAAGAACAGAAGTGTATTTGACTCCAAAAATGGAAGAGAAATTTAATGAAGACAGTTGATTTCAATCTCTAACATTTCCATTTTTGGAACAAAGTTACTTTATTAGAAATCTGTTTATTATATGTGTTGTAACATAACTTTACAGTAAAATATTATGACATGTACTTCAACAGATACTGTATTACTTCTTAAATTCCTGTCTGTAGTTTAGAAAGTATTTTCTAATAGCTTCACTCAAGTACTACAAATTTCAGATACGCTTTTTGATTACTATAAATGATTTATAAGGGAATGTTGTATAACATACATGAAACAAACCTTACATCTTAATGCTGTCATTCATTAAAAAGATATGAAAACAATTAAACATTGTTCCTCTGACCTGTAGTGGTCAGTGCTGAACTCACATTATTTATTTATCATATTTATACCCCACCCTTCTCATACCAAGGGTGACTCACACTGGCCTTACACGTAGGCAACAATTCAATGCCATAAAAATATACAATTAAAATAAACATTTATGCTAAAACCAATGAAGTAAAACATCTAAAACCAATTATTAAAACCACACAGTTCAAGATTTTAATCTGGAGCCATTCCAGTTGTCATTGCACATATTTCATATCCATTTATTGCACTACATTTCTATCCGAATGCTTGGTCCCATAGCCCCATTTTTACTTTCTTTCTGAAGGCCAATAGAGAGGGAGCTGATCTAATATTAATGGGGAGGAAGTTCCATAGCTGAGTGGCCACCACTGAGAAGCCCTGCTTCTCGTCCCTACCAACTGGGTCTGGCAAAGAAGGTGGGGCAGAGAATCTCCGAGATGGTTCATAGAAGGAGATATGTCCATAAAAGGGAGATACGTTTGGATATAACACATACAAAGCTATCTTACTCCAGCAACATTTATTCTTGCCTTCTGTAGCTATGTCATTATGTTTCAATTGCTAGTGGTATGTGATGGAAGAGCATAAATTGAGAAGTAGAATCCACAAAAATAAGCACAATAAGCATGGGTAATATTTCAATTCCAATTAGTTAACCCTATAGTTGTCTTCATCCCTACTTTTAACTAGATAGGGTGAAGAATTAAGACTTCTCATAGCTTTATCATTAGTAATGGGTGCTGCCTAGAATTTAATGTAAGAGGTGACTGTATCTGAATTGCTTGGAAAGAGTGATCATCAAACTACAATAAAATTCATTTTAATTTAGTAGGGACATGCCAAGGAAGTCTGCTAATAAGAGGCTGTTTTCTGTCACTGCATATAGAACCTTTTAATTTTAATTAATTAATCAATGAATTACGAGACTTCTATACCGCCCTTCTCAGCCCAAGGGTGACTCAGGGTGGTTTACAATTAGCAAAAATTCAATGCCACAACACAATTACATTGCGACAGGAACTACATGGTGTTATCACACTAATGTTCTGTTTGCAGGCTTCCATAGCATCTGGCTGTTGAATATGATAACCTGGATAGGTCTTTGGTCTGATTGAGGTGGTCGTTTATATTCTCCCTATTAAAAGAATCTAGGATAAAACCAGGAAGCATAAACGCCCAAAATGCAAAAAAGGCAACATCCAAAAAGATTAAAAGTCAATGGGAGATCAATAGAACCTTCATTTCAAAGAACAGGAAGCAACTCGAACAGGAAGCAGCTCTAACAGTACCACACACTTGAAATTGAAGAAAACATGAAGAGCAAGAACAGTTTTACCAACATAGCCACTTACAGATACCATACTACTGGCTTTTGCCAGTTAAAAAGCTGAAGTGGCTTTATACTACCCAAAATTTCATGTATATTCAATGAGAGAGGCTGGGCAAAAGGTAAACGAAGAGGATAAAAACTATCTAAACTCAGAGATCAGGCAAGAAGAGGTGGAGAGGGTTATTAAGCAACTGAAGATGGCAAAGGCGCCGGGCCCAGATGGGTACTCAGGAGAATTTTACAAAACAAATGTACAAGATTTGCTACCATTTCTGACAGAGCTATTTAATGAGGTCTTGATGGAGCAGGTCATCCCACAGACATGGAAGTTATCGGAGATTGTAACTATACCGAAAGTAGATCAAGATGAGACGAACCCGGAGTCCTACCGTCCCATAAGCTTAGCAAACCAAGATTATAAGATATTTGTAAAGGTATTGGCGAATAGGCTGGAGGGGATAATTCCAAAAATTATAATGGGGGATCAATTTGGCTTTGTGAAAGGAAGACGGATCAGTGAACCGATTAGGAATGTAATGAATGTGCTACACCATGCTACTGCGGCCAAGAGGAAGTTGGGAATATTAAAACTAGATGTCTATAAGGGCATTTGATAAAGTAAACCATAGCTACCTGTATGAGGTGTGTAAGGCATTAAATCTAGGAGAGAGGTTTTGTGAAGTGATTAGGAGTATATATATGGGGAGTCAGGCATATATACGAGTGAATGGGAATAGGACGGAGAATATCAGAATACGGAATGGGACTAAGCAGGGATGTCCCTTATCTCCAATGCTTTTCGTAATGGCGATAGAAACACTAGCGAACAAGATCAGGGCAGCCAGCATGTGGGAAGGGTACAGGATAGGGGAGATAGAGGTGAAGGTGAATTTGTTTGCGGACGACGCAATATTATTAACCCAGACCCCATTGAAAATGGTAAAAGCAATGAAGGAAACTCTGCGAGTTTGAGGAACAATCGGGGCTTAAGGTGAATATGGAGAAGTCTGAGATGATGTTTATAAATACAGGTCCGAGGGAACAGATAGAGGTAAGGAAAGCGTCAGGGTTAAAATTAGGGGTAAAAAGAATGAAATATCTGGGAGTGTGGATATACAAAAACATAGAGAGAATAACAGAAGCAAACTATGGAAAGATCTGGAAAAAGTGTTGAAACAGAAGAAAGGCTTGAAACAGAAAGTTTGAGGAGAATGGCAAAAATAAGAGCAATTAAAATGATGATCTTGCCAAAATTTTTATACCTAGCCCAGGCCTTGCCAGGGGTCCTCCCGGGAAAAAAGATAAAAGAATGGGATAGGAAATTGAATTATTGGGTGGAGGGAGGAAAGAAACCAAGGATAAGGAAAAAATGGAGGATAGCAAACGAAACAAAGGGAGGATGGGGAATCCCTAGCTTAGAACTGTACGGAAATGCCTTTCAAATTGAGAGGCTGATGGAGCTGCAGGAGGACGACAAGAGATGGGTAACACTGGAAAAAGAAGCGAACGCATTGGGAAGAGAGGAATTGATATTTAGGAGATGGGAAAAAAGGGAGGTGGAGAAATTGATGGGACCAATGAGGGCCACGGTGGAAGTGTGGAGATCTTGGCAAAGGAAGATAGCGCCGGGAGTATCAAAAGTAGCCTCCCTGGAGATCATGAACCCCAAGAGGGAGGAAAACCTGAGCAGAATAATAAGGGAATTGAGAGAGAAGGGGGTGACGAGACTGGAGCAACTAGTGGATGAAGGGGGCAGAATCAGGAGAGAGAGGCTGGAGAACTGGTTGGGAGGAAGGCGGTGGCTGCAAATCAGGGCAATATGCAACTACCTTAGGCAGAGGGAGGTGAGAGAGGCCTTGCAAAGAGAGGACACGGAATTTGAGAAGATAATCAGGGAAAAGAAGGAAGGGAAAAGGGTCCAGGTTGGAAGGATATACAAAATATTAGGAACATCAGGAGGAAGTACGGTAAAAGAGTTAACCACAATGTGGGAGAGGGAGTTGCAGGTCTCAGGAGCAGAGATGGAGAGGATAGTGGGGGATATTGCTAAGACTAAAAATACAAGAGTGAGGGAGACAAGGAGGAAAATATTGCACAAGTGGCACCGCACCCCGGCCCAATTGACCTATCTTTCCCAAAATATGGGTACACGGTGTTGGCATGGATGCCGAGACAAAGGAGTGTATATGCACCTATTATGGGAATGCGAGGTGGTCAAAAATTTTGGAAAGAGGTAGAAGGAGAGATCAATAGAGTATTGAATATAAATTGGACCATCTCAAAAGAGAAGGCGGTGTTGGTAAAAAAGAACAAGATGGGGGAACATCCGGAAATGAAGGTAGCGATGATAGAAAGCACCGAGGCGGTGGTGGTTCTAGGCTGGAAGGACTCCACGAAATGGACAATTGAGAACTGGCTGCGGTACTTGGTAGAACACATTCAATTTGAAATTATGGAAATGAGGGTTAATCAATTACAGGAGGATAAAGTGCAAGAGCTGTTGGGACGATGGGATCGGGTGAGAGGATATATTGTTTGGAGAACCCGGGATCAAACCATTAGAAATAAGTTGGAGTTGTTGTTTAAGATGTAATGAAATGTAAAATGTCCGGAAAGCTTGCAGAAGAGAAAAGAAGAAAAAGAAGACGCAATCCTCAGCAGGGGTGGAGGGTGTGGATGTTTGTGTGGGGGGAGGGTCACATGCACAGGGCACTGTGTTTTTATGTATATGTTTGTATGGATGGTAAAAATTTTGGAAAATAATAAAAAAACAAATAAAAAAAGTCTTAGATGCTATTACTTGATCAACAATATGCCAATGTATTACTTATGCCAATGTTTCCCAACCAGTGTGTGTTTTTATGTATATGTTTGTATGAATGGTAAAAAAAAGGAAAATAATAAAATATTTTAAAAAAATATATTCAATGAGAGATACAACTGGATCTTGGAAGAAACAGGTTCTTACTGTTCAATTCGTGGTGACAAATACAACTTGGGAAAAACCTGTGTAGCTTCTGTATCCTCAAAGCTGACTGACAGAAGAGCAACATCTTCTCCAGGGTCTTCATTTGCATCCTAAACACGTAGATATACAAAGAAATAAAGAAAAATATGTTTCAGACCAATAGCAGTCACGAGCAAGAGAGAGAGTTCAAGGCCTGTCTATAAGGTTTTTAGTCTGCACAGCTGGTCTTTAAAAATGTCTAAAAAACAAGCTGCTCAGCACCATGGGTCACATTAATAATATAATATTAGTAGAAACTAATTTGCATATTTTATTTGCATGTGGTTGACATAAATTATATGTCATTGCCATGAACATGACAGATGTCAAATTACTGCTAGTGGGCATATCAAAATATTCTTATGCAGAAATTGCTGCCCTTAAAACTCAAGTCAGCTATTATTTCAAAAAATCTTGAGAAATGGAAAGCAAGGAATTGGCTGAATTTTAATTTTCCTCATGATTGTAATCCAAAAACATTTTATTGCTAGTGTCTTTGTCCCCATGAAGGCCAGGTTTTGTTTTTAGCATCATTGGCTATATATTTACTTCTTAAAAATCTAAGAGAATGTAGTTATTTCAGTTTTTAAATGGTGCATTTAACCCCCCCAAGGGAACTAACTCTAAATAGTTTGGCAAAAGGCAAGCGATTCTCAGTAGAACCTTAAAGAAGCATTGCCCCCTTCTGCTCTATCTGCTGTGGAACCATTTCTGGCCTTTTAAATGGATGGGAAGTAGTGGCCAAGGGCTGCTTATCTTTAGGCAGTGCTCGTGCTTTACACTCTACAGAATGATTCTTTATACATGAAATTGAGTTATACAGTAGTTTCAAAGGATTGATCTAAAATCATAATATTTTAAATTGTTTTTAAAATTTGTTTGGATATTTTATAAAAAATTACATTATGAAATCTGGAGCACTCAATAGCTCAGTAGGAATCAAGAAACAGCAATGCTATCTTCTCCTCCTTGAGTTCTTCTCAAAATGTCTCAGTTCAACAACTTGCATGCATTTTCACTTGTCACCATACTACTAATACAACCAACTCTTTCTGTATCAAACATCCCTCAAAAAGAGAGGCAGAGCTAAATTCGAACTGTGTCCGGTGAAAATGCTCAGAAAATCTTCCCACATCTCTACTTTTTTCAATTTAGTTTATTTCATAGAAGGGCCATCAGCTATTTTATGTAAGTAAATGTGACCTTCAGGAAAAGATGGAACAGGAAAGCAGCAATACTACCACTACAATGATTAATCAGCTGTAACCTAGGAACAGAGACATGAAAGCCCTATTTGCCTTTATTACCAATTTTTTATTTCTATTTTTATTTTTCCCTATTTTTCAAATGGCAAGAACTAAGTTTCATGTTCTTAAATACACTGTCACACTCTCTCTCACACATACTGTATATATACATAGTTTTGTTTGTACACTCCTAAGGTACAGTACTTAACATATCATCAATCAGATGGCAAGCTATTTAACCTCAGCAGACTAAAAGCCAAAACCAAGGTCACAACAACGTATGTTATAGAACTCCAATATGCTAATGATAATGTGGTCTGTGCTCAATCAGAAGACGATCTACACGGCACTCTAAACACCTTTGCAGAAGCATACGAAAAGCTTATTCTCTCACTGAACATTGAGAAAACCAGTGCTCTATCAACAGGCATCTACCAAATCCTCTGCAATGCTAAAAATACAGCTTAATGGTGTAACATTGTGACCATTTCCACTACCTTGGCAGTCACTTCTCCCCAAAAGTAAACATTGACACCAAAATACAGCCTGTGTGAACTCTACAAGTGAAGCATTTTTTCAAATCAAGTAGAGAGTATTTGACAATTGGGACATTTGTAGGGATACCAAGATGCTTGCATATAAAGCTATTGTCTTCCCAACCCTGTTATACGTCTGCAAAACATGGATCACCTACAGATGTCACACTGAACTTTTGGAATGATTCCACCAGCACTGCTTCTGAAAAATCCTGCAACACAGGTGGACAAATGTCCGCATCTTGAAGAAACAAAGACCACCAGAATTGAAATGATGATCCTCCACCATCAACTCTGCTGGACTAGCCACGTTGCCCGAATGCCCAATCACCATATCCCAAAGCAGTTACTCTACTCTCAACTCAAGAATGGAAAACAGAATGTTGCTGGACAGGAAAAGAAATTTAAAGATGGACTTAAAGCTAACCTTAAAAACTGTGGCATAATAATCAAGAATGAGCAAGTCCTGACCCTCAAGTGTCCTAACTGGAGGTCAGCTATTACCAACAGTGCTGTGGAATTTGAGAAAGCACAAATGGGGGGTGAAAAGGAAAAACGTGTCAAGAGGAAGGTGCGTCAAGCCAACCCATGTCAGGACCGCCTTTCCCTATCCTCACTGTGACAGAACATGCTGATCAATAATAGGTATCTACAGTCACCTACAGACCCACCACCAAGACCCAACACTTGGAAGGCAATCATACTAGGTCACATGTGACAGCCTATGATATGATGGCTGTCAAGCTGTTGAGAGCAAGTGTGGGGATAGTAGAAGAGGGAAGTAGAAGAGATTGGAGAGAAAACGGTGCATGGGGAGAGAAGGGTGAACAAGGTGCAAATATAAGACATACAGGAAAGAAAAAAGAGGGGGCTCAAAGATGAGAGAACTGCAGATTCTTCTCTGGCAAGCTGAGGTACTTTATGCAAATTTTCAGGACATGGAAAGGGCAGAAAGAAGAGAGGGGGAACATCAACTTTGAACATTTCCTTTCATTAGAGTAAAGCTTCCATACATTGTTAATAGCAGCATCCTGGGTAACTTACCCAAAGAATATCCCCTGTGACATCCTATGTTGACTGTTTGGCCCTAAAATCTCAGCACCTGGGATGCTGTTGACCATGCTATATTATCCAGAAACCTAATATCCTTTTTGGTGAGCCAGAAAAGACTAAGAACAACAACTGAGACATAGCTACATCATTGGTTTATACGCTAGCAGCATGCAGCCTTAAACCAGGCAAAACTCACTTTGAGTAAATAAGCACATTTGTTGTCCCACAACTTTTGTGTAAAATAGCATTTTTTTATTATGCTATATTATAATTACACACATCACATTCAGTCAACAATATTTAAGGTTGATAATAATTGTGGAATATATTTCAGAGATCAAATCACACATTTTTTCAGAGGGAAAAAATAAACAGAATGACATATTCTCTCTCTATGTATATTTACCATGGGTTCAAAATCTCCTAAAGTTTTACACATATACTGTTTTGTCTAGTTTTGAAGTTTCTAGTTGTTAACGGCGTTGCTTAATACAACCAGAGATCTTTAAATCACACCATATATTTCACAATAATTTTCTTACACAATTTATTAAGAGTTTTTAACACTGTTTTCAGTTGTATTTAAGATGTTTCAGGGATTATCACACACAGGATAGCATATATTTGGGCTTTAGTAAACTGGATTTAATAAATATACATTTTGAAAACAAAGAGGTAAACACACTACTTAACCAATAACAATTCACTTACGGTAATTCAATATGTGTGGTTTTTCATTAGCAACAACTGAATTCTTATTACCATTAGTGATGCATGTTCAAATTATATTTATCTGATGAACGAAACAATTGAACAATAGAGTATCCTTTTCTAAAAAACGGATTCCTGGCAAGCATTAATTCCCAAACATATTCAAAGCACAAAGGATAAGCACATTGTTTTCCTGAATCCTCTACTACCTACTGTAACTGAAAATTGGGAATTTACTGGAACTGAGGATTTATTATGAGTCAGAATGTTAACAGCCAGTCCAACCAAAACATCTGCTCTGCACCATTACAACTGCTATAATTCATTTCCTCTTGGGTTTGGAGTAGAACCAAATTATATAGTAAGTCTCTTGTTTCTTTAAAAAAAATGAAGAAATCCAAAAGCAGGTAGAAACTCATGGAAGGGTATTTATTTTTCAAAAGAGAATGTTTAGACCACCTAAATAACACATAATTGTTTGTAACTTCAACATCCATGTGAGATGATTTTCTATGTTCCCAGTAAGGCATTTCTCGCAAACCCCATAACCTTTCTAAGCATTGTCCTTCAAGTTAGTCCCACCTGACTTGCTTCGAGATTGACATTTATAGCCTTGTGCAAATGGATGGGAATGGAGATGGCTTCCTCATTCTACAAGCTGACATAAGGTAAAACTATTTAGACAAGGAAACAGAGGAAACAAATGAAAGTGTAAATTAAACACTTTATTTACTATCTTCCTACTTATTTCCAGCAAACAATGAAATATTCTTATAGGGTTTATGGGGTCATTAGAAACTAACAATACTAAGAAATAACAATTTTACGTCAAATGAAAAGATTTCTCACATCATATTCCTCTTTGCTAATATTACAATCCTAAAACATTGTAGAAATGTGAAACAGGTGATTTTACGAAGTTATTCTAAAGGACAGTGAGAGCACAAGACAGGGAAACTCACTGCATACACCTAAAAAGGAACATTGTTACTGCATGATAGTTAAATAAGGATTAACTAACAAGTGGGCCCTAGGGAAAAAATGCAACCAACGCTAAAACATGGACATTTTATAGCAATAAGCAGGAGGGAGGTAGCTTTGAATAATAGGAGATAATCTTCCTTTCTTCTTAACCTTCCAAAATGGTCTTTATTCTATAGGAGAACTTTAGGTCTCAAAATATGTTAAACATTAGCAATTGGAAAATTAATTCAATACTGTCAATGTTAGTAACTTAAAGATTAATTAGCGATGACATTGCCAGTTAATTCAACATTTCCTCACTATTGCTAAAACATAGCTTAGGCATTTCATATTTCTAGTTTATTTTATACAAAGGAATTAAAAGGAACTAAAAAGGAACTCACTTGTATGATGTTACTCTTTTACTCAACAATAATGGCAACAAGTTGCCTTCTAAAAAGCTAAAGGCAATACATTACTTCGAAGCTCTGAATCAAGCTAATCTACAAGTTATTGGTTGTTAGTGTTTACCATGGGATGATGGAGCAACTAACTATATATATTTTCTAACAACTACAGAAAAATAAGATTGTTTCCTTAGGGTCATGTAGCAAAAACTATTTCTACATTTATATTTATTTGTTAAAAGGCTGTTTTAAAATCAGATAGAATGTGCTTCTTTATCAAGGGCTAGCATCACACAGACCCTTTCTAAGAGTTTTATTATTTAAAAGAAATGAAGACTAATGCTAAATCCTAGCATTAGTCCCAACTAGGGTAGACCTACTCAACCAATGTTGAGTCAACAAGTCTCATTGATTTTAATGGGTCCATTCTAGCTGGAATGAACAATTGGATTTAAACCCAATGCTCTAAATTCAGTTGGAATGAAGTCTGGGTAGCTGTGTCTGAAATGCCTTTTCCACACTGTTACTGAGCAACCAACCTGTGTACAGTAAGTAGCAATATCTAGCTTCCAGAAAACTAGACATGTTCTGCTGGTGGCTTTTTACTACAACTAAGTCTATGAGGAAATGGAATGAGATTTTCTATGGAAATCAAAGACAAACAACATGAGAACCTTAAGCCTGCAATGCAAAAACAATTTCAGAAAAGCCTAATTTGAATTTAAACTTTGCTTGTTTGCAAAGCAACAGAAATTTAGGCAAAATAAACAGACTGGATTGCAACAGGAAAGATGTCCTTAAGTCCCAAATCTTTACGACCATTTGCACATGATAAATCTTAACCTCCTTCAAAGTCATCTTGTTAAGCTATCCAATAGATTATGATGAACAATGAAGCCTCTTTCTGCTGTACAACTATATGGCATTTAGTTAAGTCTTTTTGTAGGGGGCTAGGCACAATTACTATAACTGTGTGGGAGACAAATTTGGAAACATCTCCCTACGTACACATACTGCAGTAAAACTCCCAGTGAATTTTTAAAAAATCAAAATCCATTCCTTTATACAAGAGCCAGTAAGTAGGATGGTCAGCATTTCCTTCTCAGAGGTATGTTGTTACAGTAAGCCGTAGCTCATCAATATCCAAAGAAAATCTCCAATGTTACTCACTAGTGGAAAAACAATGGGTGATTTACCTGCAAGGATGGGGCAAACATTCTATACAATTACCTGGAGAAACAATTCCCACCAAATTAATTGAAACACAGCTCCATTGTGTTTTGACCATCCCTCCATTCCAACTATCATGGCTCTCTGTGCCACATCTTATTTGGACTGAGAGCAGGGAACTGCCAAAATTAACAATTTGTAAGCAGCTTGGGGAGGCCTTTTTGACTGAGGAGTGGGATAGAAACACTCTAAATAAATAAATGTGCTGGGGTTTCTATCTAAGAAGACCACAGAACCATAAATATCTTCAGATCATAAATATCTTCAGTTGCTTGCAGAACATTGTCTATGGCTAAAGGAGCCTGCAATGGATACATAAACAAACAAAATCCAAAAGTGGTTTATGCTCCAGTTATCAGGAGACTGGATTACTCTAGCAGATTTTATGTTGAGCTACCCCCGAAAGGCAATCCAGTGCTTCAATTTGGGTAGAATGTGGTGGTTTGCTTCTTAAAAATTATCTGAATATAGTTCATTTAAAAATGGTTTTCCCATGGGATATTTTCATGCATATCAGAATTATGTTGTTAAAACCCACTGGTTAACACACTTAATCTTCCATTGAGTCATGGCTTACTGTGATGTCCAAACACACTTTGCCATCTTTTTAATAACATAGTATAGTTCCTTAGCACTTTCTCTTCCTGTTTTTAAGCAAAGCTGCCCCAGAAGGAAGAGTTACAATACAAAGTGGTGAAACAGTGGAGGCAACTAGGGAAATTCAATCTTTTCCTTGCCCATCATGCCCTTGCTCCAAAACACTCCAGATGTCTTCCTCATATGGGATGGTAAACACAATTTATTCCTCTCTCCTTTCTTCAGCATCATCCCAGTCCCAACTACAAGGAGCTTTGTTTTTTAAGTAGGCAATGGAGTACTGCTACATACTTAAATATATGTGGTTTGCTTCTCATGTAAAAGCGTTGTGGCTTTTAAAGACTGTAACCCACTAAGTTGGGCTCAATCTTTTATTCCCATTAAATACTTAGATGTAGGAACTATAAAGATTAAAAAGTATTAAGAGTTCAAAAGCAATACAATACAAGGAAATATTGGATTGCCTGTGTTGACTGATATTCAAATTCACAAGAAACAGGGGAGCTATAAGGTCTGGCCTAGACCTGGCTTATGATCCACAGGGAACCATGCAGGAGACACAGAGTGTGCAATTTCTATGGAGCAGTACCTCTGTGTTGATCGTTACACAAACTGCTCCAGCCGCTGAGTATAAAAGAAAGCATTTGAGATATTTTATCTATCTCCCAGGAAATATATATTTTGAATACATCTCATTAAGGTTAAGTCCTCTTGGCAATCTTCCAAATCCTGGCTAGAAAGGATTTAACCAAACAGAGAAATATGATGTAAAAACTTCCCATCCCTTGCTCAAATGTATTCAGTCCAGCTCAAACCATGTCTAAGACATTAGATAAGCTTTTGCTGAGAATGTGGAAAATACTGGTTTGCATAAATATTTATAGGTTTTCTTGAGCTCGTACATGGACCCCACACAGGAAAGCTGTTTTGTGTCATGTATAAAGATTTCTGGGGTAAAACAATTATACTAAAATTCTTAATAAAATTAAGAATTCACATGGCTCCCATCCAAATTAAAATATACACTGATTCCTACTTTCAGTATTGAAGAGACAAGAGGTCTCAACATGAAGATTTTTAAACCCTATAAAAACTTTAAATCTTGGGAACATTTCTGGGGGGGGGGGGGATTGAATCTTCTGTGTTTTTAATATTTATATTAATATGTTTTAATAATTGTCTTGATGTTTAAAAGTTATTCATTTCTCGTGTTTTAATGATTTAATGATTTTAACCTATAGTTATATATATTAGTGCTTCATTATTATGATTTTTCTTTTTACATGTATGTCAGCATTGAATGTTTGCTATTGGTATGTTGTAAACTGCCTTGAGTCCCCCTCAGGGTTGAGAAAGGAGGTATAGAAATATAGTAAGTAAATAAATAATAAATTCTGGGAAACACAGTTATGACACTGTGCCCTATGTGATGCTACCTGTTACCTAACGTACCTTCAGTCAACCAGGTAATACAGAGATAATTTTAAAAGATATAGAAAAAAATAACATTAAATACATACGAGACCTTTAAGTTGAGTTGACAGACTTTACTATTCATACCAAAGTCTCATTATATGGGTTAAACCAGTATCGCCTAGATAGTAAAACCAGGATAATCCTCAACATTCAAAACTGACCATTTGATTCATATCATTTTAATGTGGACTGTTCGTTTTCAAGATGGCAGAAGTCTTCATTTGTATAAATGAGTACCATCTATTAGGAATTCTTCTATCTACAATCGACTGGAATGAATGAGAGCTCTGCAATAGTATTGTATAGAAGAGCCTCTTGATTATGCTGTTATTCCTGTTTCACACATACATGCTTCATTCCTTCCTTGAGCCTTTGGGACAGATAATTATGTATCTAAAAATATACTGGCCACAGTTCTGTGAAGACAAATGTCTTCTGAATGAATAACATTCAAATGTAGTGCATTAAAATGTTCTATCTAATTAAATTAAAATGATATTTTAAAAACTGACACATTGAGTTATTTTAACCAATTGCATTTTGTCAAATAACATACATCTTCAAACCAAACAGAGTCTAGCTGGAGAATATTTCTATGCCTATCAGCAATACTGCTATGTGAATATGCAACCAAGGCTCTTCTAATTCTGTCCATTAACTATAAGTACTGCCTATATCCTGTGAACATCTAATGACTGATGAAATCTAATTTGAATCCTAGCATCTTTCCCTTTCTTTTTATCCTTAGAAGGATGTCTTGAATCACTGTAATTTGGAACCATTGTACATATATGGAGTTCGGATATTATTTATCATAAAACATAGGAAATATTATGTTTAAGTTTACATATGAGGGTAGATATTTTTGCAACATGCCATTCACAATAAAGATACCTTACCCTTTTCATTGTGATTGACAGTTCAGTAACAATAATTAACATTACAGATACGTGCCCATATTTAGCCACTCTCAACACGCTTTAACTACTTGGAAAGGTTCTTAAATCTATACCAAAAATGAAATAAGCCTTCCAGTATAATTGCTAAGCAATGACAGTTCACATGAGCTATTCAAGACAAAGGGGGGATAAAAACTCTTGCCTAAGGAGCTTGTAGTTCTAATGTGAGGAGATAAGAACTGGCAACATAGTAGTGAATCCAGAGAATGTTGTAACACAAAACTCTTGTCTTGTGGAGCACTAAATAAATACTACTGGTCAAGAATGATCCTTAAAATTGATCTCAAAAAAGAAAAGCTGTCTATTTTATGTATGCCACATTGATTTCAATGACACATTATGATACACACACATACAAAAACTACTATCAAAATGACCCTTGAATTCCAGTTTTCTTCTGTGATGTTTTAATTGGGCAACCTGAGCTGAAATTATCTTTTTCCCCATTTAAGCTGTCCAATATTATTTTTAAAAATACAGTAGAAGTATGACCACAAGATATTGTATACACCTCCCTTTACAAGAACCAATCTTTTTTTACACAACACAGGAAAGAAAAGATTCTATACATACAAAACAAATTTAGGGTGATACAAATATGACATAAGCTAGAATTGTATATGTTAAATTATCTGTCTGAAAGCCTTACCTAACAAGCTTCCGACGTCTGATACTCAAGCCTAATAAGTTAACTTGTCCTGTCAGATAAAGAAAGTTACTTTTGTCAAGATAAAAACTGAGCTTGCCAAATGTAAGACGAGGAGCAGATCTGTAGAGACTGCTCATAATTTCTCCCAATGTATCACTATTTTATCTTTCTGTTGATTAGCTCATATCCCTTTGATCTATGTTGAAAATTTCAGCACTATGCTCTATGATCAACATTCTGTTGGTCATTATTCTTTCACCACTGGCCCCTTCTTTATTCTAATGTTCTTGAAATCTTTTATTAAATCAGAACATTTCTTCTGTTCCTCCATTTTACTTACTATTTCTCTCCCCATTCCCCTTCTTGCTATTTCTTCCTCTGAGCAACTACTACCCTTTCTAAATCCAAAAAAAGCCAACACTATTCCCTTATTCTTCCAGTTCTCTTTTCTTTACACGGAATCTCTACTTCTAAACATCTATCTTAGGATAAAAGCATATATTTTATTCCAATGCCACAGTTCCAACAGCATCTGGAGGACTACAAGTCACTCAAACTGGAAGCAGAATTTGTCTCTCAAGGATGATCAGACTTGGATTACTGTACTAATCCAGATTTTCCTAACAAATGTAAAACTCTGAAAAGCTCTGGACAACAGAAGTTGTTGGTATACCATTTGAAAGAACTTTGAAACCTGCGCTTCACATAATATGAAAACTTTAAGATTGGCAGAAGAAAGAGCAATATTTTATCTAAATGTGAGCAAAAGAATCACAGTGTTGAAAGTTTAAATTAATACACAAAAGAAGAACAGAGAATTGTTTGACAGTATTTTCCCCTCAACTCCTGAGACTGAGAAGCTCTATGCTTTCTCAGAACAAAATGTACAATTTTCACATCATAAATTGTTTGGCTGCTGCCATTTTTGGTTAGCATCTCCCTGCACTTATCCCCATGGGAAAGGCTATCATAATGCTGCGGCACATAGAAAACAAAGTATTCAGTGCTTTTACTAACATCTGGGCATAAATACAAAGTAAAGTATAAGGCAGAATGATTGCCCATAAAAACAGATCCTTAGGAATAGAATATCAAAATGTAACTTTGTTTTTAAAACTTTTTCCACATTATACTTTGACTTCAGCTGTTTCCTCAGCTGTTTCCTTCTTTACTTATCTGCTCACAAGTGTAACAAAAAGGAAACAATAGTGTGTAAACCATTCAAATAAATACCTCCTTTTAAATTTCAGTTATTTTGCTAAAATGATGATTCAAGAAAATGTCCCTGTCAATTCTTTCCCTGTATATGCGATTTCAGGTATTCGTAGAATAATATAGCAATTATTAAGCAGAAAGTATGTTATTCAAGCAACAATTTGTACAACATTTTGTTTGTAGGCACACTACCTTATTCTAATGCATACTGTTTAAAAAGAAGTTATTTTCATCCTGCCAAAGGTCATTTTGCTCCTTTCCAAATGAGACAAAGCAGGAAGACAAAACACACCACCTTGAATGGCTATTAAAAATCAGGCCAAACCGTTTCCCATACACTTAAAAAAATCCTTAATCTTTTATTATGAAAATGCTTAGAAGGCTCGAGGCTTAAAATTGTTATTGGCAAGACAAAACTTTATTAATTTATTTATTAATTATTAATCGTAAGGCCAAATTGGTATTCAAGTTCATAAAAAATGTAAATTTCTGTTTGTGGCAATATGAAGGATTGCATGCAATTCCACCACAGAAAATCATTTCTCTGATTGAATGAATCTGTTCATACAAACAGAGAATTATTCATATTCTGTCCCAGAAAAATGCAGAGGTTACAACATGAGGAATATCACTGGGGAGGTACCTTGAAACTAGTTCTGTTAACTGCAGCCAATTGAAAGAAATGTCACAACATACATTGGGCCACTGATGTCAAAATGCATTATATTCACTTGGGGCCAATATAGAGGAAACATTGTGTGCAAACCTGTCTGTCCGCAGGTATAACCACAATGAACCAGCTACAGTATTACCATGATGGACCAATAGACGTTTCTTCTATTAGGATATATTTTCTCCTAATAAAAGAAGCTGTGACTATAGAAGTCTCTGTCATGATAGCCCTATTCATCCATGGATTAATTTATATTATAGTTATCACAGTTATACTATTGACATGAATAATATGTTTAAGAGCATTCTGAATGAGGTTTGTCTTGGACGTGTGAACTGGCCTCCAAACACTTATCTCAGCTAACAGTTTTACAACTTTGCTTGAAGATAAATGTAAAATTTGCTCACATAATCATCAGGTTGTGATGTCAACTCAATTTTACTAAATGCATTGTAAGATTATTATTATTAGAAAAATCTTACTGAATGTGAACATGAAAGCAGAGGCAGAGTGGTCCAGGTATACAACTGAAGGTTACATTGCATTGTAGTGCCTTTTCTGTTAGTATATCTGGAGAGCTTTTCCTGTTGCAGTTCATATTCCTTGGGGAGTAGTTTGTGGAGAAAGCAAGTGAGCAGGGCCAGTGTTAGCTAGGGCCACTTTTTCCCTTGCTCTCTCTCTCAGGCCCCTTCCACACAGCTGAAAATAATACCACATTATCTGATTTGACCTGGAATATTATTTATTTATTTATTTATTATTTCAATTTCTATACCGCTCCTCCACACAGGCTCAGGGCGGTTTACACAGTCTAAAAACACAGTGTGGACTCAGATAACCCAGTTCAAGCAGATATTGCGGGATTTTCTGCCTTTATATTCTGGGATATAGGGCTGTGTGGAAAGGCCCTCAAAGAGATATCAAGGAAGGAACTAATCTTGCCAGAGATTTTCACTGCAGGGAACTGCATGAAGTTAAAAGTGTCCCCATGGTCACAAGAAGCCTAAACCTACTTTAGTTTGGCTACAAGATCTAGAACATAAGCCAGAAATTTCCCAGAATCACTAAAATAGATTCTATTTCCAAAACACTTTATATGCAATGACAACACGAAACATATTATTTATTTATTTATTTCCTATATTTATACCCTGCCCTTCTCAACCCCGAGGGGGACTCAGGACGGAATCACAAAAGCACCATAAGACAATGGAACAAAGATTGCCTCTTATTAAATCCATAGGGATCTCACACAAGTTCAACACTTGATAATCTATATAAATACAAATGTAATGTTCGTTTGTAGGATTAACATAACTCAAAAACCACTGGATGAATTGACACCAAATTTGAACACAATTTACCTATCAGGCAAACGAGTGACCATCACTCATAAAAACACTAAAAAACACAGCAGAGGGGGGCTTTAAAAGCCGAAAAAGCAAAAAGATGCTACAGCGCATGTGCAAAAACGACTCCCCCGGCAAACAAAACACACAATAACATATCTACACTCTCTACTGGACTACAGCTCCCAGCATCCCCTAGACCAGTCTCCCGGCTTCGCACTCCCAGCAGCTGCTCCAGCCTTGAGGGGACAGTGCCAAGCCAGCATTGTGCTGGCTCTGGCACCGCTGGCTTGGCACTGCCCCCTCAAGGCTGGAGCAGCTGCTGGTGGAGGTGAAGCCGGGGGTAGGGGTGGGGCATGGCGCAGCCTGGCTCCGCCCCCTCCCCGGCTTTGGCACTCCCAGCAGCTGCTCCCAGCAGGCCACCAAGCCCCAGCCGTTCTTTACTGTGTTAGAGTGTCATTTTGTGTCATTTTGGTTGGTGGTGTGCCCCCAGATTTTTTTAATGTTAAAAGTGTGCCGCGGCTCAAAAAAGGTTGGGAAACACTGCCCTAGACCAGCCCTTTAGGAGAGAAGGATGATCCAAATGCACTGCTTCAAAGCTGCAAAGTTTCATCTCCTTGGATTTCTTTGAGAACATCCCAATCCCTGCATATTTCCAATTTCCTATTCCTGGACTGCAACTCACAGCAAACCTCCGGATAGATAGATTAGATAGAGTTAGGATAGGTAGGTAGATAAATAGATCGATCAAGAGGACTGCTGGGAATTGCAGTCCAAGAATAGGTAGAGAAAGAAGGGGAGAAAGAGGAAGGGAAAGAAAAGGTGGGGGAAAGGAAGGGAAGAAGATGAGCAGGAAGGAAGATGAGCAGGAAAGAAAAAAAGGAAGGAAAGAGGGAAGGAAGGAGAGAAAGGGGGATGTAAGTCCACTGCTATTTAAATAAACATTATCAAAGTAGAATTAGAACAACTTTTCTGTTGAACAGTAAGATTATGAATGCAAAAATGGTGAAACTTCTGATTTGGAACATACTCCTGCAGTAATTATTCTTTGAGGTTAAGCAATCAACCAGCCCCAGGGATCCTTTAAACAAGTAACTGATGGTTTACGTATCATCAGAGAGACATCAGTCAGCTAAGATGATTTTTCCCATCTGTCTAGCATTTTATACAACTGAAAGCACTTTCCAGCTAAAGAGAGGAAATTTGCTGGCTCGAATAATACATGCATAAAGAAAACACTGAGAGGGCATGTTTGTTTGACTCAAAAACATATCAATAAATACATTTTGAGGGGTAGGAAGAGCAGCAAAGCCAGTACAAAAACTTGCTTATCAAAATGTATTTTTTTTGGTGGTAGAATAGTTTTCAATTTTTCTCTAAGTTGCTATCATACTTCCCTTTCTTATTCTCACTCCCAATTCTCTGAACTTTTATTAACAACATACTAGGAGATAAACGGATCTCAGTTACTAGTTCTTGAACTTTCACTTAATGATCCCTTCTGATGTCACCAGCAATCTAACTTTCTCATAAAATCTTTATTATTTATCCGGAAAGGGTGGGGGTGACCTATCCTTTTGAGTACAAAAAAGAAGCCTCCTATACAAACTAAATTGTTTGTATTTATAAACCAACACTTTATCTCTGTTCCATTGACAGTTATTTGAACACTCCATATTAAGATTCAAAAATGACACATAACTACTTAAACAAAGAAACTTTTATCTGAACATGTCAGGTTTTCATGTCTACTCAATATAATCATATAATCATAGAATAATAGAGTTGGAAGAGACCTCATGGGCCATCTAGTCCAACCCCCTGCCATGCAGGAAAGCACAATCAAAACATTCCCAACACATGGCCATCCAGCCTGTTTAAAAGTTTCCAAGGAAGGAGCTTCCACCACACTTCAAGACAGAGAGTTCCACTGTTGAACAGTTCATAGTCAAGAAGTTCTTTCTAATATTCAGGTGGAATCTCCTTTCCTGTAATTTGAATACATTGCTCTGAGTCCTAGTTTTGAGGGCAGCAGAAAATAAACCTACTCCTTCTTCCTTACGATACCCTTTCACATATTTATACATGGCTATCATATCTCTTCACAAAGTTCTCTTCTGCAGGCTAAACATACCCGGTTCTTTAAAACACTCCTCATAGGAGATGGTCTCCAGATCTTTGATCATTTTAGTTACCCTCCTCTGGACATCTTCCAGCTTGTCAATATCTCTTTTAAACTGTGATGCCCAGAACTGGACACAGTATTCTAGGTGAGGTCTAATCAAAGCAGAATACAAAGGCACCATGACTTCCCTCGATCTAGGCACTATAATACTTTTGATGAAGTCCAAAATCCTATTGGCTTTTTAAGCTGCTGCACTGTTGGCTCATGTTTAACTCTGAAGGGCACGGACTTCAGAGGGCAGCGCGTTCCAGAGGATTGGAGCTATAATTGAGAAAGCCCTTCTCCGTGTTGCAGTCAGATGGTAAGCCTTGGAACTTGGGACCACCAGGAGATTTTGCATCTCTGAACGTAAGGATCTGGTAGGACAATATGGGATGAGGCGGTCCCTTAGGTTTCTTTTTTTTAATTTGAGTGGGTGGAGGCAGCTGTGTGTGTGTGTGTGTGGATTGCTCTCCCAGTCATCCAGAGCATAAAGGACATCCTCCTATCCTGAAAGTCCCAAAAATGTGGAGGCCACTTCTTATCTCTGGGGTTTATTTATTCTTTTAATCCCACCACTGAGTGCTACCACTCTTGAACTGCTGCTGTCACCACAGGCATCAAGAATCCGAACCCTGACAACACTACTGCCAAGTTTCAAGAGGCAAATGGGATGTATTAAACAACTGTTCAACATACGGTTGGCTCTAATATTTCTCACGATCTCTTTCCCATCTCAATGATTTATTCTCTGTCTCCCCATAATTGTAGCTAAATGAATAGTTCAGAACGGGAACAATTCCCTGTCTTTCCTCAGGCTATCACACTCACTTGCCACTAACTCTCCTTCAAACATTCAACCAATCATCACTCACTCTGATATGTAGTGCTCTCACCCCTTCTCAACAAATCACTTTTTGTACCAAGGTACCATATCCACTTTGTGTCCAATAGAGTGGGCCCTTAGTACAAAGCATCACTGTAACACAAACTGACTTTCTGCATTTTAGAAAGAATTAAATGGGGAAGAGACACAACAGAGAAATACAGCTGTCCATTGTGCTATTGGGGGATCACTGCAAGCCTGGTAGAAGCATGTTACTTAGAGAAAGATGGGGAGACACAACTGCATTCCAACAATGTCTGTTTCATCTCTAGTCACTTTCCTAAAGTTGACCACTTTGCAAAGGTGAACTGGATCTACAGCTACGTGGTCATCAATCTGTCTCCCACTGCCAATGTTACTGCCTCAGAGAGTTTTCTCACAATACTCACAATATGTCTAATGAGACAGCAACAATAGAATAAGTTAAAAAATCCAACAGTCCTCAAATAAACAAATGAAATACACAAGGAATTCTGGGAGAGGAGCATTAAGTTGCCCATCATAACATATGAAATTAAAAGAAAGCAGCATGATCCATCCTTTCTCAAAGATTGTTGGATCTCAGAGGAAACAGAAATCAAAGCTTCTAGGAACTGATCCAAACCAATCAACATCAATGTACAGATTTCAACTTGCCATAAACCAAACCAAAGAGGAAATGATTCTTTGGCAATAATGTTGCAAGAAATTGAAGTGGTGACTCTTAAAACTGTCAATTTATATAAGCCTAAGTTATTTAATTGTTGCAGTAAATCAAATAGCAAATCAAGTATTTAATTTTAGATAGAAAAAGTTTAAAATTTTATTGGATTTCTGGGTATTCATTTCAAACAGCCATAAAAGAATAACTTATTTGACAAGGGTGCTTATATTCATTTGAGCTGGATACAGACAGCATGATTCCAATCATTTCCCAGCAATTACAGTAGTTCTTACTTTATGAATAGAATTCAAAAGCAAAAGAACAAGAAAGGCATGCATTTTCCAAAGCCCATTACATTGTTGGACTTTTAAAAATTCTGAGGGAACATAAGCCCACATCAAGTTCTTTTGGCACCATGAAACAATAAAAAATAGAATCTATAAAATAGAAGGCAATTACTGAAATAGCAGCCTGGACTTGTAATAATAGATTGAAATTAAGGGACAATCTGAGTTTGGAAATGATAACTTTGAAGGCCCACAAATTTGTCTGAAAATGCTGACTGAGTTCATAGAAATGTGAAGAACTGTTTTGGCTAAAATACTTAAATCTTTATTTCATTTATTTTAAAGGTAGCCAGAAACATTTAACAACATATTCCTATTTCTGTCTAGCCAGAAATATGTGATGTTTAAGTCAATGAGCTTAGTTTTGGATCTAGCACTGCAGATTAAACATTAAAAGTATACATCATAGCCAATGAACTGGTCATATTATCTTCAAATAATGACCTTGTCCTTTGATTATCAAAATTTAATGACATTAAATATCTTCGACATTTGTGCCTCCTAGTTGGTGTTTTAATAATGCACCCAATGTAAAACTTGCAGCCTTAACCTTCCAAAAACATGTGTTGGGGGGGCTCTCAAGTTCACAAGTTTGTGGGATTCTCAGAGGACTTGAGTGGGGAGGAAAGATTATGTATATACATACACAACCTTAGGCTGTCTTTCACTCTTATGAAAGTCCAGAACTTGATACATTCACTCCTTTCCACTGCATGAAGATTTTAGAAGCCTCTTAAATAAAGCTATTGAGTTATCCGGTGAAAAGTGGCAAAGATGCAATCAGATTTAGAAGTCTTACTTCTATTGTGAGACCAATATATTATTACAATTTGCCAGTTCTTTCAAGTCACAGTTACTTTTCTTTAAACCCATTGAGTATTAAACACTCATAGAATCATATAGTGGGCCATCCAGCCCAACCTCCTGCCAAGAAGCAGGAAAATAGCATTCACTGAGTATCAAACCATTCAAGCAATTCCCAAATCCCAAAGAGCTTTCTCCTGACCTGATCTGTCAAAGCAGCCTGAATAAAATGATCAGTAATATATAGAATACGACAGAATCGTACAGCTTCTTGTGTGGTTATGTCCTTCAACTATCTTGGCTTAAAAAGAGATATGCCTTGTAGTTCTGCTTTAGGGTTTCCATCATAAATTATATCTCCCCTACTTCAGAGAAGTACATTCCACAGAAAAAGCCAGCAAAATTTGGATGTACATGTTTTCCAGTTCTCCTTCCTCTCTTCCTTTTCTTCTATAGTAGTTTTTAACACTGTATTTATCCAGTCACTCTATATTAGAAGTTATCCAGGCAGTTCACAAACACGGCTATTAAAATTCAGTATAATGAAATAGTCAAATAAATAAAAACATAAAATAATAAAAAATCAGTGACTATTTGTAAGTATAGAAGATTTAAGTGCCAAACTAAAAACAAAATTATTTTAAAGGCTTGAATGCGTAATTTTTTTTATCAACATATGGAACTCAAGTGACAATGAAGAAGAAGCCAGGGGATTCTGGGATGAATACCCCCTAACTAATACATCACTACCAAAGAGTCCTCTTTTCCCCACATTTTGCAGGGATGCTCACAACAAAGCACTGTAATGGCAAGTATGCAGGGGAAAGGCTACTTTTTGTGTCAAGCCTAAATCTTCCTTCAGATCTTCACAGCTGCCAAAGAGGAGCTTGATAATTATCTTAATTCTGCATGTGTATCTCAATTCCTTGAGAATAAATTGTACAAGATACAATTTCTTTGGCTCCCATTCAGTAATATTAGCAATATTGGCTTGACAACTCACTGACAAAATTGCAACAGCTTAACCAGATTTTTCTCATTTTAAGTCAATTTGGATATTAAATGTCATGCTGAAAACTACTGAAGGCCCATTTGTAAATTTAAAAAGAGAGCATGTTCCTGCTGCTAATTAAACATACCGTATATACTTGAGTATAAGCCAACCCGAATATAAGCTGTTGCACCAAATTTACTACAAAAAACTGGGAAACTGAACTGAATCAAGTATAAGCAAAGGGTGGGAAATGTAGCAGCTACTGGTAAATTTCAAAATAAAAATAGACAGCAATAAAATTACATTAATTGAGGCATCAGTAGGTTGTTTTTTGAATATTTACATAAAACCATAATTTAATATAAGACTGTCCAACTCTGATTAAACCATTATTCTAACCTTCTTCAATGTAAATGTGCTTACGTATCCTTCCAATAATAATAGAGTAAAATAATAAATGTAATAAAAATAATAGAGTTAAATAATGGAAATGTAATAATAACAATAATAAAGTAAAATAATAAATGCAATAATAATAGAGTAAAATGATAAATGTCATAATAATAATAGAGTAAAATAATAAATGTAACAACAACAACAACAGAGTAAAATAATAAATAACCTTGACACAAGTATAAGTAAGATACAAGGGGGGCTTTTTCAACCTGAAAAAAGGGCTGAAAATCTAGGTTTATACTCAAGTATATACAGTAACTTCATTTTTTGCACAAGTAGGTGTGCTAAAGAACAGACAAGCCAGTGATACAGGGTAGAGTTCAAAATTTTAAAGTGTGATTGTTCACTAATTAGGTTAAATCACAGTTAAATCATCAGTATTATAAAAAATTCAGTTTCACTTAGTTGCAATTTTTGTCACAAAGAAGTAAATAACCTAAATAATGAAGGATACCTTAAATGTTCCTATGGAGATTTCTGAGCTTTATTTCTGGGGAAATTAAGATAATATTTGATTCCTCTCTGTCTTATCATTTTAGTTTTGTCCCCAGTACATATTAGCTATCATTATAATGATGTATTTTACCTTGAGAAGATATGTAGGGATATTGCTGAAGTCCACTGGCAATTTCAGAAGAAAACGAGCTGAGAATTCACCTGTCTGCAAATAAAAATAAACAGTGAGATCTATAATAAATAACATTGTTGTCAGCAGAAACTAGTCTTACATTAAACCTTTTTAAAGGTCACTGTTCACTGATAATAAAGAAAGAGAAAGTATTTCAGTCACAGCCTGAAATGAAGTAAATGTTTTTTGTTTGACAAGTAGTACTCCAAACTCTATCTGTTAAAATTAAGAGACTGGAAATTTTGCTAAATTTTGAAATTTGACTCAGATGGCAACCAGTAACTACTGGTATACTGCTATGCTGAAATATCCACAATTCATTTATTCCTGGTTGTGGTTGTTGTTGTTATTATTATTATTATTATTATTAGCAATCACAGTATAAAAAGCATTTGTCTGCTCTGTAATGTTTTCCCAATTGATACCTATGAATACTGAAAAAATAAGAAGCATTACAAAAAATGATGCTATATTAGCATGACCCGAAGACTAGTTCCCAGTAAATTTTGTGACTATATTTTCTTAGTATGATCAGCCCAGCATATGAAAACCAATTAGGGCATAATTATATAAAAATACTTCTAATGTCAAGCCTCTGATGCAGTGAAATAATTCTTACATTATATTATTTGCTTCAGAAATGCTCTGAGAAACTATAGCTTAGCCTTCTCTCATCTGGTTCAGTCCAAACTTTTGGAAATACAATTCTAATTATCCTTATTAACTATAGTGCCCAAGGGCTGATGGGAATTATAGCCCAAATATATACAAAGCCACATACATTGATGGATGCTAATGCATAGCAAGGCAGTTCACATCCTAGCATATCTAAGCCCATTTCTTTCACAGTCTCACAGCTAGCTTAATATAAATGTATATGATGAAACTGGCTTGTATAAATGAATATGTTTATATCAACAAGCAAAACAATAATTTTAAAAGCGATGGACTGCAAATAGTAATATTAATTCTACAACATAATCTGCAGCCAAGTTAGTAGCAAATTGGTTTTCCCAGAAGACCAGTTTAAGAACTGACACAGCATCTCAACTTCCATCTCTTAAAGTGATGTGACAGTAAGCACTATTACGATTTCCTGACACTTGTTCGCCTCTAAAATTGGCAACAGAAAGAAGTTAAAGGAGGAGTCAGCACATTGTCACAGGCACCCTTGGGTTGCTGACTATTAAACTAAAATTAAGTACTACAGTAATTACGATCATATTACAAATCTTAATTTTAAATCTTACATTAGCAAAATTTGAATTTTATTTTATTTTTAAACTAAATGGGATAGTTCTATAGGTTCTTAAATCCATACAACCGTTTCAGAATTAGTTGTTTACCTAGAAATCAGGTTCAAGTAAGGTAATGCAGCTGATGAACAAAAAGTGGGAGTGAAGAAAAAGGGTAAATTAGGGATGTGCCATTTATTTTAAGAACCCAAAATCTAAAACAAATAGGTTTACCAAACCAGTAGCTACAATTACTAGGAGGAAGGATTCTCGAGGAGTCGTGCAATACTTTTCCAGCACACATACCCAGTTGTTCTTTTTCCCCGCGTAAATTTCCATGTTCTCTCCATATTGTGGTTCCTCAAGTAATGTTTGATATTCAAACATGAGACGAGAGCTCTCACGTAGTCTGCTGCACTGAAACTGGTGATACTGTTGCACAAGCTCTTTTACAACAAGCAGGAGGCATTCAGGATCTGAAGGATTCCAAGAGGCTAAGTTCTAGGAAATAAAAAGACAAGGACTAATGTAACTTTAAAATACAGTTGGAGTAACATAATTGGCTATTCACTGTCCAAGTGCAGTGTGAGTTAAATGCACAAGAGGGTCATTTATAGCTCCATCACTAAGTTTAAAATTTTGTAGTCTTCCAAGTAAACCCTTTGCACTGAAAGAACAAGATGAGTGCAGCAGCAAAAACACTGGTCATGCCTGCAATAAATATGGAGCCCAATTCATCACTATTGCTGCCTGGGGGGATCCTTTGTTAGGAGGTGTTAGCTTGCCCTGATTGATTCTTGTCTGGAATTCCCATTTATTGAATGTTGCTCTTTATTTACTGCCCTGATTTCAGATTTTTCTTCATTTTCATGGTTTCCTCTTTTCTGTTGAAATTGTGGGATCCTCTCACCTCTGCAGGAGTCTATCGTATACCATAAAGCTGTGGACACGTATACATAGGGATCACCAAATGCAGGACCCAAACACGGATCAAGGAACATGAAAGGCACTGCAGACTAATTCAACCTGAGAAGTCAGCCATAGTAGAACACCTGATTAACCAACCTGGACAAAGCATATTGTTTGAGAACACAAAAATGCTACAATGTCAGACTACACAGAGAAGCCACTGACATCCACAAGCATGTAGACAATTTCAACAGAAAGGAGGAAATCGTGAAAACTAACAAAATCTGGCTACCAGTATTTAAACACTCTAAAATTAGGACAGTAAATAAAGAGGAACACTAAAAAAAAAACCCAAAACCCAAGGGAATTCTAGACAAGAATCAATCAGGGCCAGCTAACACCTCCCAACAAAGGATCTTCCCAGGTAGCACTCGGCCAGGTTTTAAAGCTACAAGGCAATTAAATGCTAATCAAGGTGGCCATTTGCAACATTCTCACTTGCCTCAAGCAGACAAGAGTTCTTTCTCCCACCCTGGACATTCCATATATATATATATATATATATATATATATATATATATATATAAAAAATATATAATTGCTCAGTCCGTTTAATGTCGTATATAGACAAAGAAACTATGGTTCCCACAACCACCAAACTTGACAACCGACTGGACCATTACACTAGGTACAGACAACGCCAAAAACACCGGACCTACATACCTCCCAACACCCCAAAAAACGATCCCCAAAAAATTGCCAACGGAACTCCCACCCCGGCCACTTCGCTGCCAGCGCAAACGTTTAGAACGTTCGCACATGGAAGCGAGAGCGCCTCCTCTGCCTCCTCCTTTGATCAGGAAAAGCGGGGGGGACGTGGAAGTAGGTGGGTACACCCCTCCCCTCCTCCCCAGCCCCTCCCACCTCCATCCTCGCCCCCTGCTGCCGCCCGGTAAGGAAGAGCAGGGGGCTGGAAGGAGGAGGAACCCACCTCCCTCCCCACAGCACCTCCCACCTCCTTCCGTACCCCCCTGCCGCTGTCCCGGTTAGGAAGAGCGGCAGGGGCGTGAAAGAGGAGGGGACCCGCCTCCCCCCCCAGCCCCTCCCCCTCCATCCCCACCCCCCGCTGCTGTCCCGGTCAGGAAGAGGGGGGGGGGGCGTGTAAAGAGAAGGGGACCCACCTCCCCTCCCCCAGCCCCTCGCACCTTCTTCCGCAGCCCCCCGCCGCTGTCCCGGTTAGGAAGAGTGGCGGGGGGCATGGAAAGAGAAGGGGACCCGCCTCCCCTCCCCCCAGCCCCTCCCACCTTCTTCCGCACCCCCCCCTGCCGCTGTCCCGGACAGGAAGAGCGGCGGGGCGTGGAAAGAGAAGGGGACCCACCTCCCCTCCCCAGCCCCTCCCACCTTCTTCCGCACCCCCGCCGCTGTCCCGGTTAGGAAGAGCGGCGGGGGGGGGTGTGGAAAGAGGAGGGGGACCCGCCTCCCTCCCCCAGCCCCTCCCACCTCCTTCCGCACCCTCCCGCCGCTGTCCCGGTCAGGAAGAGCAGCGGGGGTGTGTGGAAAGAGAAGGGGACCCGCCTCCCCTCCCCCAGCCCCTCCCACCTTCTTCCGCGCCCCCCTGCCGCTGTCCCGGTCAGGAAGAGCGGCGGGGGGCGTGGAAAGAGAAGGGGACCCGCCTCCCCCCCCCCAGCCTTTCCCACCTTCTTCCGCACCCCCCCACCGCTGTCCCGGTTAGGAAGAGCGGCGGGGGGGGGCGTGGAAAGAGGAGGGGACCCGCCTCCCCCCCAGCCCCTCCCACCTCCTTCTGCAACCCTCGCCGCCGTCCCGGCAGCTTCCCTCCCACCTCCGCCAGGCTCGGGACCGGACCGAGGAAGGCCCTGGCGGCACCGCCTGCAAGGAGCCTTCCTCGCTGTGCCCGGGTCTCTCCCGATCCCAGAGGAGGCAGGAGGAAGCTGCCCTTTCCCGGGCACCTCTTTCCTCCTCTCTCCCGCCCACCTCCCTTGATTGAAGGAAGGAAGGCGGTGAGAGGAGCGCGGAAAGAGGTGCCCGAAAAGGGCAGCTTCTCTCCCCACCTCCGCCAGGATCGGGACCGGACCGAGGAAGGCCCTGGCGGCAAAGCCTGCAAGGAGCCTTCCTCGCTTTGCCCTCTCCCCGATCCCTGAGGAGGCAGGAGGAAAGCTGCCCTTTCTCGGGCACCTCTTTTCCCTCCTCTCCCGCCCACCTCCCTTGATTGAAGGAAGGAAGGCGGGAGAGGAGGGGAAAGAGGTGCCCGGAAAAGGGCAGCTTCCCTCCCACCTCCGCCACATATACACATACACACACATATATACATACACACACATACATATATACACATACATATATATACATATATACACACATATACATATATTCACATGCGCACACATATACATACACACATATACATATATACATATACACACACATATACATACACACATATACACATATACATATACATATATAGACATAGTGTAGCACAGCAGTTCTCGTTCGTGCCTGGGGGCCAGGGAACAACACCGGGGGTTCCATTAGCATTAGGGCCTGCACCGGCAGAGATAGATTCTGAAGAGGATTCGGAAGGGTTACCTGAAGGAGCGTTTCCCATCACTGGGCCTCTTTCACCGACGGAAGGCTTGGCTTGGGATGAAAGTTGGCTTGACCCCTATGCAGACATAGATGATAACCAGGTGCAAATGGAAAGCAGTGATAGCGAAAGTTATGAGCACCCGGGTGGGAGACGCTTGTAGGAGTTGCTGAGTGAAAACATGGAAGAAAGCGGCTGGGAAGATTCTAGGGAGGAGAGCTCTCATGGAGATAGGGACACAGGTGCTGGGAGACAAGGCCGAACCTTTGATAGGAGAAGTAACATTGAGTCCAGCAGAAGGGGATGGTACCGCAGCCTAGACAGGCCGAGGTCCGTCAGCAAAGATTGGAGACGACGAAGCCTAGAGCGGCGGGGGACCTCGGCCGAAGGATTAAGTATAGGATCCGTGGGAACGAATCCCCAGTGCTTCGGCCACGTCTCTTCTGAGCAGATGTGTAGCGAAGTTGGTCCACGGAGCTAAGTTGGCTAGTGGCCACCAAGTCCTGCCTTGCTTTTACCTTGCCTTGTTCCTGAATCCGCATTGCTGCGCGGAGCCCTGCTTAAGCCTTTGGATTATTTCACCAAGTTGTTTTGGACTTTGTTTGCTTCAAGCTTTTGGATTGCATTGCTATTTTTATGGACAATTTACCTTTTGAGCTGTTTTATATTCAATAAAGTAGTTAGCCTTCAGTCCGTCTCTGTGTGTGTGATTAAGGGGCCGGTCAAGTCCGCGCATCGTGACACATACACACATATACATATATATACATTCACACACATACATACATACAGTACATATACATATATACACATACACATATATACATACACATATATACATACATACACATACACACACATATACATACACACATATACATATATACACATACACACACATATATACATACACACATACATATATACACATACACACACATATATACATACACACATATACATACACACATATACATATATACACATGCACACACATATATACATACACACATATACATATATACACATACACACACATATACATACACACATATACATATATACACATACACACATACATATATACACATACACACATATACATACACACATATGCATACACATACACACATATATACATACACACATATACATACACATCCACACACATATATACATACACATATATATATATATATATACACATGCGCGCACACATATACATATATAAACATCCACACACATATATAGCACAGCAACGCGTGCACGGGTCAGCTAGTAGATATATAAATCTCACTTGCCTACATTCCAACAAACATCACAACCTCTGAGGATGCCTGCCATGTGGGATGTGGGAGAAACGTCAAGAGAGAATACCATACCATACCATACCATTTATTATTTGATTAGTCGCCCTCCACCGAGGTGCTCTGGGTGACTTACATAGAGCATAATAACCAGGGTAAACATGTACAAACGATCACAATTTAAAATTAAACTATAAAGCAATTAAAAAGTATTAAACAATGAGCAGTAGGACCTAATCTAACAATTCAAAAATAGTACAGTAAGACCGGCCGATGGACGAGGAAAGGTCAGATCCCGTGGGGGCAAACGTGCCAACAATGGGGACTGACCAGCAGTATTCAAACAACTGGGAAGGGGAAACCGTGGCATTTCCTGGGCCCTATAGGTGGTCACCCTTCCGGGGGATGTCAGCACAGCTGGGACCTCTCGACCCCTAAATGAGGGAGGATCGTTCCATTTCGCTAGCACTAAAGGGACGGAGACGGATCTCTTTTCTGATTTATCAATCTGTGTTTGAGATTGGGAATCTTCCCAGGGTCGTGTCCAACACCTGGAGTTCACACTCCAAAAAGTTCTGGAGCGGAATCTCTTCCGTTTTTTTCGATGACCTACAGTTCACCCAGTGACCAACCACACGTGATGACTCAACTTGCCAGGCCCCACATACAGCTCTGGTACCACTCTCCAAGCAAGTTCCTCGCCGAAAGTTTAGAGCAGGCCGCATATTCCTCCGATCCGGAAGCAGATCAGTGTCTGTGCCAGGCTCTCATGATGTTTGCAGTGGTTTCCTGTTTCCTTTATGTGATGACTTCCTGCCTCTTTGTTTGCGCTTCCTCTTGCGCCTGTGCAGGGGGTTCGGCGTCACGGCGTGGTCGGAGGAGACTTCAAGGCCACCTGCCATCTTCCAAGGCACACAGTACAATGCTCCGGCCTCCAGGAGCCCCCTCCAGGCCTCCCTCTCGGTCAGGGACAAACATTGATGACAGGAAGCTCTTTGGGGGGGGGGGGGAAGAGAAGCCAAGCTCCTCTTCAGGAACCCCTATAGAGCCCAGAACAGCCGCAGGAGAGACCCTAGTGGAGGTGAGCCCGGAGATGGCCCAGACCCGTCGTGCTGACCAAGGGCACAGCACGGCCTCATCCAAGGGGTAGCAATCGCCAAACAGGCAGCATTGTTCACTCACTGTCTCCGTCCCGGGGGCCTACCAGCGACTCGGCTGGCAAGAACACCGTAGGCCAGGCCAATGGCGATCGTGTCCTCCAACCATCCCCGGTCTCCATCCTTGGAACCCCAGGCTGCATAGGTTGACACCGCCAACAGTCCTTATCTTCCATCTTTTGATGGTCAGCCAGTGGCACAAAAACCCGCAGCAGCCCATCACCATCCACTCCTGCCAGTGGCTGACTTCTCCGTGGCTCTCCAGATTTGGCCTCGACCCCCATCCCATCCAGGCCTAAATAGGACTGATCAGGTGAGTTCTCAATATTTTCTGGGGGGAAGCCGGTGGACAATAAAAAAGGGACATCAGGGAGGGGACCCTCCAGCTCCTCAGACTTCTTGGGGAAGTCAAATGAGCGGTCCCAGTCGAGGTCTCTATTTCTCGGATTATGCTGAGTTGTTTTTAGTAGAGATAATAAAAATCTTTAGTAGCGAATGCTTCTGGATCATGGCCATACAGCCCGGAAAGCTCACAGCAGCCCTCTTATTGCAATATTTGGCATTTGTTTCCTACATAATACCAATATGGCTATCAATTCACATATGTTTGGTTGAGTTGGACTGAGCAGAAAATAAACCTGGTTCATCCAGTTTAATTGTATGAAGTACATCATGTATTCTGCAGAAAATAAATCTTGCATCACAAGGTCAGAAGCAAGCTAGCAAACTGGCAAGCATACTCTGTCTGTACAACTTCCACTTCCTTTTCTCAAGGTTTTAGGTGAACACCCTTTCCAGAAAGCTTTAGGATGGAATGTGCTAGTACAGGATGATATCAGCACAATGAGAAATGAGAATAAACTCCCACATTTTTCTTTTGCGTTACATCACTAATATTGTGTTAAAGGAAATGACCAACATTTTCATAATTGACCTATATTGAGGAGGAATAACTCCCCACCCAATGCAATAAATAGAGCCAAAGAAACACTGCTCCTGATGGAACTTTTTAAACAGATGGAGAGAACAAGAAGGATAAGATTTAATCCACTGGCCTTTTTTTTTTGGGGGGGAGAAACAATGGTATGACTGTTTCTAACAACAAATAATGTTATATCAGGATAGTTTCTGAGATATTAATTTTAGAAGCAAACAAAATTGTCTCATCAAATAGCTATTCCTCTCTAATGTCAAATAGATATAAGTCTTAACAGATGAGTCACTCAGAGAACAATTAGTTGATTTTTTATATCCCTTTTTAAAGAAACCGAAGTCTGTATTTAATATTAATTAGGTAAACCCAATACTTATAACCCCTATAAAGTGAAAACATTACACCCATATAAAGTTTGCACATTAAAGAACAAAGAAAAATATGACTTACTTAGGGATAATTGGACACAATAAAACAAGATATTGTTTTTGAAAGATTTGGAGAAATTGATAATCAGATAAGATCTTCTAATTGTCTATTTGAAATAATAACCAGGTCAAAGATCTCTGGAAATATTTTTCTGGTCAAAATGATACAATTCTGTAGAAAACAGACACATGTTCCACAAAACAATCTGTCTATCTTATTATCCTAGGCAGTGGAAGGGTTCAACCATTTTAAATCAGACAGTTTATTTACAAAAGTGAAATAGCATACACATTTGTTCACAAAATTCAAGATTTGAAATCAATTTAATTAAGAGGTAGTCTTTGTTGCTTAATCAGCTTTAATTGTTTGATTAAAAATGTTATTTAGGATTTTTCAGATAACAACAGAAGATTGTGACTAGAATATTAAGAAAGAAATGCAGTAAGGATATGATTAAGCACTACAACCAGGTTAACATAATTACTAGTCTTCGCATTGGGGGGGGGGGGGGGATAAATATGTTTAATTGTGCCACACAATAGAAATGGCAATTTATATTGGTAGAATAATTTTGCAGATGACTACCTTCTTTCCTGGCACATTCCACGATAGCATGATTTAAAACTGTTTTTTCTCTCCATTTTTACCATGTGCTTTCAAGTGGGTAATATTCCAGGAAGCAGCCATTCAGTAGAGTTTGTAAGATACATTTTGTTTTTAAAAATAATATATTAAACACTTGGGCAAAACATTCATTTGCTATGTTTAACTAGACTTTTTTCTCAAAGGATCAAAAAGCAGCCATTTCAAAACAGGAATTGTAATTTTTTTAAAATGTATTTATTGTGTCAGAAGTGAACTCAGGGTACAGTTGTAATGTATTTAAAAACACCAACATGACAGAAGCCTCCCCACAGGATTGTAACACATTAGGACGTCCCATCGGCAACGTCCTTGTAGATGGCCGATTCTCTCACAACCAGTAGCGACTTGCAGCATGCAAACAAACAATCAATCAAAATGGGAGAAATACAGTCAACAGAGATTTTACACCCATAGATTCCCCCCCCCCCCTTTTTTCCCGGTAAAACAAAATCCCAACAGCAAAACTTAATTTTGCAATTTGATAGGAGGGACATCCCATTGTATATAATGGGATTTGATCATCAATGGATTTTGATACTCACAAGAAATCCTGGAACAAAACCCCGGCAAATATTGAGGGCCCACTCTATTTCTTTGTTATGTTGTACACAATATTTTTGGATGCTAGATGTTGTGAATGAGCCTTCAGTTACTACAGGTAGTAGCATTGAGGAAGATGCCGAGTCAGTAGCATCAAGCAGTAGCTTGGTTTGGGGCGCGGCTCTGGAGGATCAGGCTTCTACAGCTGGGGTCAAGAGAGTTGCTAGTGCTTCAAGCCTTGACCAAGACAGGGAACAGAGGAGAAAGATTCAGCATATACTTAGGGATCCTTCTGAGTCTGATACGTTTGAAGGGTTTTCAGGGAATGCAGAATTACAGTCAGAAGAAAGTGATACGGACCTAGATTCGGCATTAGTGCAGGAAGTGAGAGATGTATGCAATGCAGACTCTGGGGACAGCACATTTCTGGGGTTTCAGACGGATCAAGACTGGCCTTCTACTCATTCAGAAGCTGAGGAGGGCACTTTAAGTAAAGAAGAGCTTTGGTTAGCTTGGTGTGGGCATGGTGCAACAGCTGCAAGGAATGAGAATGCTGCTGCTCTGGAACAGGGCGGGTTCTCTGATGACTCTGATTGTTAGTGCTATAAGAGAAGTGAGTATTTGGCTTGATCCTCACGGTGGTCAAGGAGTTGCTATTCTGGTTCATGTATTCTGGTTCGTGTATCCTGTGTTCCTGTCTTCCTGTATCTTTGATCCTGGTTTCCAGATTACTCGTGAGTTTATTGGATTATCTATCCACTTTGTTCCTTGGGAGAGCTGCTATGGCAGCTCTAGCTGATATTGGGAAAAGGTGGGGGGTTTTGGGATTCAATGTCTGCTTCTCTGTTTAGCTGCTGCCGTGTACCTCTTGACCTTCGCTGTGACTGCTGTGAGTTCCTGCTACAGAGTCTTTAGTATCGTATTACATGGAGGGAGGTAGATGCTGTGTTTTATGGGGGCTGTGAATTATGTGCTTTCTGTATACTCAGCTCCTGTCGACCCTGGAACGTCTCCTCCTTTTCCATATGCCTTTCTCCTGCCCTCTGACTCCTGGACCGGTTTTGGACTTCGCTTCATGAACATTCCTTTGGTTGGACGACGAAGACGGACGTCTGGTGTTTGTTTTTGAGTTTTCTTCTCTACATCATTTTTGTTTGGGTTTCCTGGGATTATTGTGGTTTTTTAAAGCCGAAGTTAGGCTATTTTTTGTTAATCCACCTTCCATTTGTTGTTCAAATAAACTTTTGTTATCTTTTAACTCCTGGACTCAGCTACTGCCGTCTCTGTTCCATAACACTAGACCTAGACATTTTTAACACAGAGATCTTGGGCTTTACGATTTAACACTGTCAATTGCATTTTCTCAAAAGTTATGAAAGAACAGGAAAAGAAAATGAGTTTTGAAGACTGGTGAATTGTGGGCCAAGATAGGGAGCATTTGCAATCTTCCATTACCAAACAATACAAAATATATTTCCTGGCTTTGTAATACATGTAGGAAGATGTGATCTTCAATTTAACTGTACGTAAGATTTTGACTGGACAATACACTAAAGATACGGCGACACCATTGTTCAAATATTCTATGAAGCAAACAAGTAAATAAAATGGTAAGCATTTGGACTACTCATGGAGATTGTATCATTTACACACTTGCATACTACCGCATCTAATTAATTTAAATATTCTGCTTCTCAAACATACTTGAATTTCTGTTTTTAAAGAACCAGCATTGGAAGGATGGCAAGTGGGAAGCTTAACAGAGATTATAACAATTTAATATTAGAGTAAAATAACACTATTTCAGTTTTAAAAACAAGCGTTCCACACAATTTACTGTTGTGTCAGATAATACTTAGTGAAACTTGACTAATGTAGAATTACTTAATTAGATAGATATACTTCTGATCACTTGAAAAGCAAGTAAGAGAATCTTATTATGCTGGATCAAATTACATGCAAGTTTGCAGGTAAGGTAGCCTTACAAATTAAGCTCTGAATCTGGATTCCCAGGTTTGTGCAGTGGCCAGGAATTCATTTATACAAGTAACACTCCTGCTTCTGTTCCTGGTGTGCTCAGATCTGGTCATGGAGACACAAGTCTCAGCTACATCCATTTGGATTACTGCATCATGTTCCATGTTGTCTTTGCTTGGACATTTCTGCTGGTCCAAATGCTTTAGCCAAACTGTTAACTGTTGACGGATTACAAGAAGCACAGAACTTGTCTGTTGCACTAGTTTCACTCATTACTGGCCCACTTCCAGGAACAATTCAAAGTGCTGGATATAACTTAGTCCAGGCTATCTGAAAGACCAGGTTATTCCACAGAACACAGATGTGGACAAGAAGCCATTCTTTTTCTTGGCCTTGGCACTTTCAGAGGAACATTTAATAAGCAGTGCAGAGAAATCCTTTTCTTTGGCTTTTCTCAGGCGATGGTCTGCAATTCAAATGGCAGAAAAGGAATCCCCCATTCTCTTTTTGCGAGTAGGCAAAAAGCTTCCCAACAAGGATGACTAATTTAATTATATATTAATATTGATAACGTATTATGTTTTTATTAGTAGTGGTTTCTTTAATTATTTTGTAACCTGCCTTTGATTGTAGGTCTGGAAGAAATCTAAGATACAAAGAGCGAGATCCTCCATAGATGTTATTTTTCAATTTCTAAGATCGGAAAAAGCCTGCAAGATATGCAATTTGTCGATATCAATACAAGAATTAGAAAATCGTGGGTTTTTTAAAAAATAAATTAAATGGAACCTGTTTTTCTTAAGAATGTGCTTAAGCATCCAGGTTTCTGGAATATCTTCCAGGAACGTGACTCTGAAGAAGACAGCTTGCTACTGTTTTTCCTGGCTGAACTACAGAAAACAGCAAGATCTTCAGTTACTGGGGTTTTTTCCCATATTTTTAGGAGGAGGGAATTAAGTGAAATAATTGTCAAGAAAAATAAATGTCAGGAAACACAAGATATCAAGCCCTTGATAGCAGCGAATAAGAGTAAATTTATGCAGAGTTTTTCTTCTCTGATGACTCAGAAGGATGTCATAAGTTCAACATGAAAGCAAAGATTTAACTTGTATATTGTGATATGCCTTAAAATATCTATAAAAAACAAATGCTGTATTCTGAAGTAGTTTTGAAAACTACCATTGCCACACACTAGTATCCAAATATGAAGTTTAGTCATCTAATTGTTCTACGTAAGCAATACTCTTTCCTCTCACTATATATGGTACTTGTAACTTATGACTCTTTCTGTTGTACAAAAAATCTCATAGCTTCTTCTTTCTTCACACATTACATTTTTGTACACTTTTCAAATATCTTAGTGGTTTGATCAGAATTCCAGAAACTGAATGCTGCCACAGACAGAAGATAAAATGCAAATTCTATCATTTCTCCTCTCTCTTTACAGAAATTATGTCCCCAATATATGCTCTGGATTGTTGGACAATACTCTTAAGCAGTAGGGATACTGAGAAAATTAGAACTCTGATCAAAATTACCCCCTGCACACAAGGCTACAGGAGCCCAAGCAGCGTAGAAACCAATGACGACTTCTGCAAATGGAGAAAAGTGTTTCATTCACTGAAGAATATTGTGTGAAATTCTTACACCTAAAACTATACGTTAATTTTAAATATATATACTGTATGTTTGAACACACTTTATCTCATGCAGTTATGAGAGAATCAGGATTTGTCACCTTTGTGGTAATATCAGGTTTACTCTTTCTAATGTATGAAAATAGTCCTGATTCTGTAGCACAAGTATTTTAGTAAAGAACTTGCCCCTCCCATTCTACTCATTATAATTTAATGTAGTCTTGAAATAAATCATGCCTTCTTTGTAAAAACTGTTAGAAAAGGCCTGCTGCTTTGAATTCAATAAATTATTGTTAATATTCCTGTTAAATTATGTCATAAATCAAGGCAATGTATTACTACACTGAAAAAAACTATCAAATCAAAAACAATCCTCAAGAAGAATGATATTGTTTTCTAAAAAGAGCAGAAGTTAAAATGGATTTTATAAGGTATAGCATTTCGTAGAATCATAGAGCTGGAAGAGACTTCCAAGTACCATCTAGTCAAACCCCCTAGCATGCAGAATCAAAGCAATCCTGACAGACAGTTGTCCAGCTTGTTTAAAATACTCCAGACTAGGAGACTTCACTACGCACTGAGGCAGCGTATTTCACTGTTGAATAGCTCTTAGCATGAGAAATGCTAAGAGAAATTCCTATTGTTTAGATGGGATGTTCTTTGTTTTAGTTTGTATCCATTGCTCCATGCCCTAGTCACTGGAGTGGCAGAAAACAAATTTGCTCCAGTTTTTCAAATGCAGGATGTCCTAAAAAGATGTACCTACTTTTACCAGCTTATAATTGTGGAAATTTATGATTCTATGGTTCTAACTACCTTCTCTTTTAGTATTTCCCTGAAGTTTGCTAAAAATAGGTTTCTTAAAGGCTAAAATGCACATCTAACTTAGCTTGGCTTTCCGTTTCTGCCATGTAATGAACTCCAGGAGAATATGCTCCGACTATTCTATTCCATTCATTTGGTCATCCCCGTTGGTAAGGATCAGATCTAAAATAGCTCCCTCGCCATCCAAATTCCACCATTTTAAAGTAGGCACTGAAAAAGAACTAAGCATTCACCTCCAAATTCTCCTGCCAAACAACCACACAAAGCATCCTGTTGGCCTTCCCTGTTAACAAAGCTCTTGTTTACTGAGCTTCAAGGACTGGAGATGCAGCTGTATAAAAAGCTAGTGGCTGCTAGCTTTACTCAAACATGCCCACTCCCAAAACTATGTGCTCTGGAAGGGGACCCGGATCTTCATACAAAAGTGTAATAGAATACTAGCCAACACTTAACCAAGGCTTCTCCCAGCTCATGAAAAACAACAACCTTACATCAACAGACACAATAGCCTTACCTCCCAAAATACTTTCTGATATTGGGAATCTTCAACCCAGCAAATATAAACTCGCCTTATACTATCTCTTCCACAACACCCATGCAAAATACCCTTTGGCCTTCCTTATTACTCAAGCTCCAGTTTGCTTTTACATGAGCAGTTTCTAAGGCAATCCATCTAAAAGGCTCAAATATGTTGATTCAGCTAAAACTGAATTAGGCGATATTTACCAATTATTTATAGGAGACTAGAGAAATGCCTTAAGATACAAAGCCAAATCTGGAAAATTCCACTTTTCAAAATGACAGCTGAACCCTTTTTGATTTAAAAATAAGGAGGTTAAGTGTCCCATATACATTTCCTAAAAATAATACTGATTTTCACAAAGTATGGGATGTAGAGTGAAATATCTCCGAGAGCATATGGTATTCAAGGTAAAACACAGGGCTTGACTACATTAACCTTATTTATAATAAATTGAGTTATGCTTGCCTATTCAACTCCAGAGATAATTTAACAAGCAATGTTCACAAACTCAGTAATTTGAATGGGAACCTGGGGATCCAGTGTGTTCACTCTAAATATTCCATAGGAAAACAAAACCTAAGAAGATTTTGTGCTAATATTCTTCAACCTTCAGCCTTCTTCAACCTAGTACTGTCCAAACTAGAACTCCCATTATTGCTAGTTAACATGGCAATAAGTATTGTATATAGGATCTATAGACAAAAATATGTGTGGCAAATTGAGTAAGACTGTTGAATAAGATAAAGAACAATATTAAAATTAGCTCAGAAAGGCAAATATATTGCACACTGATACCTTGAGAATGGCAAGATAACTGCAAGTTTAAATCTTTTACAAGCAAAATATATTTATGTTAATTATAGCATTGAGACATATATATGCATACAATGAGCAACAAAAATACCAAATGTTTATCATCAGTACATATTATAGTAACAAAACCCCAATCTCAGTGTGATTGTTAACAACTCTGATCACAGCACTGGCTAAGATATCTAGCATTTTATTCATTAACAACAATCAATGTAAGCTGATGACTAAATGCATGTTGGAAGAAGCATGTAATAAAAAATCTGTGCAAAGATGGACTGAGGAATTTCATTGCAGATTCATAGCCAGTCAGTCAGTCAGTCAGTAGCCTTTATTTCGGTCAACAAACCATCGGCTAAGTCAGGTGAAAGTAGAACAATAGAATACAACATTTAAGAAATTAATAACATCACATTTGGGTTATGATTAATGAGAACAAGTGAGATTCATAGCCACGTCTAAAGAGTCACCTGTGTATTGGTAGGTATGTCACTCCACACAAACAGTAGAATATACTCACATGCAAGGCTGATGGATCAGGAAGAAATTCTGCATCTTCTCCAAAGATAAAGTCAGGTGGCAATTCTGGATAGTGTGCATTAAAAATTATATCCCCTAGATCAAGCAAACAAATAAAACAAAATATTTTAACTATTGACACAGAGGGAAAAATCAGTACATACCAAGAGCATAATGCTACAGCATTACAAGAGTGAGCCTTCAGAAAAACATGGAGTCATGTACTCTGCAGTAGCTTCTGTTTTAGATTTGCCGGACATTAGTACACTGTTTGAACACCTTAAGTCAACTGTAACTTTTCATAATTGTGGTTGGAAACTGGAAGTCAGCTTGTTTCAACAAACCATCGTTAAGATTAAATATGGTTTATAGGTTTACATGAAACTGCTGGCAATCAAAAAAGAGAAGCAAAAGCTATTGAATTTCTCATGGAAGCTCTGAGGAAGAAGTTTATTGTGTCCTGTTCTTGTATTTCTAAATCAGAGCACACAAATTCATCCCAAAGAACAATTTATAACCAAATTCTGCATCTTTCAAAAAAAAGTATCTCCTAAATTAAAATTTTTAAAAATCCATGGTTTTTAATTAATTTTACTGATGTTTAGCTTGGAAAAAACAAAGGTTGAGAGGGGACACGATAACAATGTTTAAATGTTTTAAAAGATGTCAAATTTAAGAGGGGGGAAACTTGTTTTCTGCTGCTCTACAGACACTTCAGGACCACATTTTAAAAAAGAGAACCTGCAGCCATATGAACATGTCCACAAGGACAGTGGCTACTATCACATTTTGCCATCAGAGGAGTATTTCAATATGTCACTACAGAGTCCAGCTGGCCCCATCCCTGTGCTACACAGAAAGAAGTGAAGAATGCTCTCTATTAGGCTTGTGCATGTCGGCTGAACCTTGATCTGTTTCTGCTGGCTGGATTCCGGTAGACCCCCCCATATCCGTTTTTGCATGCCTCCTGAAAACGGGTGGGTTGCCGGGTAGCTGGTTTTGGTCTGCAGCCAAAAAATGTGGCTAGATCCGGCCTATTGACGGCAATGAGGAACTTACGAGGCTCCCCTTTCCATTCCTTTGATCCTTTCCTTTCTTCCTTTCAAGGGGGCCTGCGTTTGAGGAATAGGGTTAAGGAAGCACCATTCCTGGGACCCCTCCCTTTTTCCCCTTCAAGGGAGCCTGGGTTTTAGCAACAGAGTTAAGCAAGCAGACACAATGTGTATAAGACATGTCATGGCGTGCTTCAACTCTGATTGGCCCAACAAGCAGGGCTCACATGGGAAACCCCATGCGAGCAGCACTATGCTGAATAGGGGAGGAGGAGCCATGATCAGCTGCCAGGTGGTCCCATTATGGAAGGAAAAACATGATGGCTGGGCCCTTGCGATTACGGCCATCCAACCAAGCCAAACTGGCCAAAGGGAACCGATCACTCCAAATTTGTGCACAAGCCTGCTCTCCACAACTTTTGGAACAGCAAGTGGTATTGCTTTTCAATTTTTAAAAAGTATTTTAAAGCTATGCATGGTTAAATCCATGAATGCAGAATCTGTGGATATGGAGGGCCTGCAATATATTTTAAAATCAATAAAAATAATGACATCTAAATCCAAATCTACTATATTTATTGTATTACAACATGGTTACAATTATATATGTTGCATTTACTGCCCATCAAAATCTGTAAAGGGAAGAATTTACCCAAGCTATGGATCTGGAGTATTGTAAACATCTTTAATGATTTCCTTAAAACTAGAGCTACACAATAAAAATACACTTCAGGTGTCATCAGCAGAAATGGAAGGATTAACATAGACAGTATTTTTAAGTTACACTTCTACATATCTACCTGTATCACAGAGCTATATGTAACAAAGACTATACAGGTCCTTCTCAAAAAACTAGCATATAGTGCTAAAGTTCATTGTTTTCCATAATGTAATGATACAAATTAAACTTTCATATATTGCACACCAACTGAAATATTTCAGGTCTTTTTTTGTTTTGTACTGATGATTTTGGCATACAGCTCCTGAAAACCCAAAAATACTGTCTCAAAAAATTAGCATATTTGGTCGGATGGAATATGCTAATTTCTTGAGATATGTATGCCAAAATCATCAGTATTAAAACAAAAAACGACTTGAAATATTTCAGTTGGTGTGCAATTAATTGAAAAGATATGAATGTTTAATTTTTATCATTACATTATGGAAAATAATGAACTTTAGCACTATATGCTAATTTTTTGTATGGCAGTCTTCTTCAAAAAGTTTTACTTTCACATTGCATAATCGTGTGAACATACATAACCTGCACTTAACTCATGCATTCCTGTATCAAACCACAGAATTATATATTTTGTAAACATAAAAGATATAATTTAGCCACATATATTCTCCATTCCTCCAATAATCAATACCCGTTAAGAAATGTAAGAAAGCACTTGGCTGACTTGTGGGCTATACATTGCCTCAGACAGGAACTTTCCATAAAGCAAGCCACCACGCACAGGGCATCGCTTCTGTAATATCTTTTAAAAGTGGGGTAGTGGAGGTGGTCTTAAACAGGTGTATGGTAGACTGCTTTCTCTAGAGGAGACCTTTCTCCACTGTACTGAAGTTCTCTATTCCACCCAGACAACAGTAAACAAAGGATGTCCTGTTCAGATGTAAACTATCCCCAAGAGAATTGTCACAAATCATATCACCATTTCCCATGTCACTGAAATTAGGACACAATGATTTAAAGTGCTCTTTAAAGAGCACATACTAAGATCACTGATACCTCAGAACCACTACTTCTGATGTCCTCTTTTGAATTATAGTAACCAATTCATTAAACTTAATCCAGTTTCAAGCAATTAAGATAGAAAATGTAGGTTCAGGAACGGCAAGATTCGTTACAAAATTCAAACTACGTATCCAATAGTAGTTCTGGTGAGATGAACTAAAGTAAGTGTTTTTCAAGTTTGCAGTAATAAATAAATAAATAAATAAATACTTTATTCATACACCATCCTATCTCTACCCAAAGGGACTCAGGGCGGTGACAGTAACTATTCTAAAAATAAAGTAGCACCCATGTTAGTGTTTGTATGTGTATGTGTATATATGTATGTGTATATATGTTTTTGTGTGTATATTGGTGTTTGTTTATATTTGTGTGTGTATATATATGTATGTGTGTGTATATGTGTGTAATGATGTGAGTATGTGTTTTGTGTGTGTATATATGTGTATGTATGTGTTTGTGTATGTATTTGTATATATGTATGTGTATATATGTTTTTGTGTGTGTTTTGGTGTTTGTATATATTTGTGTGTATATATATGTATGTGTTTATTTGTGTATATATATGTTTGTGTGTTTGTATATGTGTGTAATGATGTGAGTATGTGTTTTGTGTGTATGTATGTATGTGTATGTATGTGTTTGTGTATGTATGTGTATATATGTATGTGTATATATGTTTTTGTGTGTATATTAGTGTTTGTATATATTTGTGTGTGTGTATATATGTATGTGTTTATTTGTATATGTGTGTGTATGTATATGTATATATGTTTGTGTGTGTATATATATGTTTATGTGTATATATGTGTGTATATATGTGTGTATGTATGTATATATGTGTTGGTGTGTGTAGGTTTTTTTTTAGTTGTTTGTTAGTATTATGTGTGTCTAGGGTTTTTTTGGGATGCTTGCCTGTGTCTTCCATGTCCGTGTCTTCTGGTCCCTGTTCGTCCTTCTTCGCCATCTCTTTGTCCAAGGGGGGGGGGGAAGGGGGACGCTTGCCAGGTGGACGTTTGTGGCGCATTCGCCTCGTCCATTCCCTTCTGGCTCTCCTCCGACGCCTTCCTTCCGCTCCCAGAAGAGGAGGGCGAAGGGAGAGAGATCGCGCGGGCAATGTAATTTAGTTTGTGTTTCCCGCCGGGTCCTTTTTTGTGAGGGACAACTTCCGGCGGAGTGTTTTGTGCCGGACCGGAAGTGTTGCGGGCGCCATATTGTTTTGTAGTTTTTTGGGGGTTTTGTTGTTGTTTGGGTCTCTTGGTGCCCCGGTCGCCTGGAGAAGCGGCGGAGAGGGTCAGGAGAGGCCCATCCAAAGCCCCTGAAGCCGCTGTGGGCGAGGGGCTGGTGTTCACCCCGTGGAGCTGTCTCCCTGGTGTATCAGGGGAGAGATGTGGCGCTTGTTCGGGCTGGCTTGGGAACGTGGCCGGATCCCTCCATAGGTTTGCATGGGGTTTTTTGGGGGTCGGGTTTAGGGGTCCCAGGGGTTATGTAGTGCGGGTTTTTTGTGCCACGATTGTTCATCGTGGTCTGTGGAAATGTGTTTGGTGGGTTTTGTGGGTCTGGGCGTTATAGTTTTCCCGTGCATAAGCGTCAAAAGCGGACCGTCTCTTTTTATATATATAGATAACATATGGAGATCAGAAAGTTATAGAAACAGTAGAACTCACATTTGAAAACTAACAATATTTTACACAATAAAATGATTCTGCAAACTTAATGAATGATCAGTTTTCAAAATATCAGAAATTCAAATTTCTGTTGATTTCAGCAGAGAAAGACAAATGCTTCTAAAGATTATGAGAAATAAAAACTCTCTTTACAGAGACATTCCAAAATGCCAAATGATGAATTAACCAGAAGAGACTACCTGGCCCTTCAGCATGGTAGCTATTCTCACTAAAGGCCCGGAAAAAGCTGGTATCTTACAAAGAGGATGTAGCTATACCCACAAAGGAAATACACACTTCAGTTTATGACTAGCACTATCCTCAGAAGAAAAAACCATGAACTCTTCAAATATTTCTTACATTTTGTGGTCCTCCTTCATAGTAATATATCCTGTTCTTAAAAGATAACAACCACATATCTAGCAACAGGATGTCTGTCATTCCTGAATGGTCTTGCAGTAACACCTTCCACTTGTGGCCAGTAAACTTTTGTTTTATTTTTGCCCATTAACAGTCACTTTCCTCTAAGCCACAGATCTGATTTATGAATTAAGTTGGTAGAAGTTTAAATATTAACTCTTTCTGATTATTATTTATCAGAAGTTATATTATTTTCATTTTCCCCAAGTTATTCCAGCTTGTCCAATTGCTTCATTTTTTTTTCTTTTTTGAGTCTCCAACTTAAGACTCTTTATTTGTCCCTAATATGGATTTTTAAACAGGTACCAGAGACATTATTATATGCACAAGATACTGTGCATATAATAATGTGCATTATAATGTCCACAGAAGGATTTCCATAGTGCTATCAACTTCTCTGTGATTGCCCCCCACTTCTGGAAAGTCCTCCTCAAAGAGATAAAAATGGCCCCTTCCCTCCCTTCTCTCCTTCAAAAACAATTAAAAACCCACTTGTGTACTTTAGCATATGGAGAGTAGGAGAACTAGGGAACGATAGTGAGTTAATTCAATTTTGATTGTTATAATTCTCTCTGGCCTTAGAGGGTTGGTCAGTGTTGTTGGATTAATATGGCAATCATAGCTTACCATATATACCCGAGTATAGGCTGAGTTTTTAAGGCTGAAAAAGCCCCCCTCAGCTTATACTCGGGTAAGGGTCCTGGCGGGTCCTAGTTATTACATTTACTATTATATACTATATATATACTAATTATATACTATTTACTATTATATACTACTAGCTGTACCCGGCACGCGTTGCTGTGCCCTATGTAGGAGGCGCAAGGTTGTGTTAGGTGCGTATAGTGTTTTGTGTTGGTATTATTGTTTTCTACCTGTTATGCGTTGTAGTGGCGTAGTCTGGTGGACAGGAAAGGTAGGGAAGAGGTAAAGAAGGAGAGGAAAGGAAGGAAAATGTGGTGGACATACGCGTAGAATAGTGTCCTGGGTGGGAGAAAGAAAGAACTGTTGTATGTTGGAGGGAAGAGCGAATGTTGAAGTGGGCCACCTTGATCTGCACAGAATGGCTTTGTAGTTTCAAGGTGTGACTGGGTGCTGTTTGAGTAGGATCCTTTGTTGGGAGGTGATTAGCTGTCCCTGGTGTTTTCTTGTATGGAGTTCCCCTGTTTGTGAGTGTTTTGCGGCTGACCTCCCCAGCTCCTCTGAGGATGCCTTTATCCATAGATGGGGGAGAAACGTCAGGAGAGAATGACTATGCCCCCCCCGTGTCCCTCGCCCTTCTCCCCTTCCCTGGTGGCGGGACTCACTTGCGGGTCTTGATGGGTAGCCGGGTGGGCTACCGATTGTCTGTGTCTTTGTGAGGTGAGGGCCTAGTTGCGGTGGAGGAATCGGGCAGGGCCACGGGACTACACTTCCCAGAAGGCCCTGCACGGGCAATTCCTGCACTGGCCATTCTCCGCCCTCCTTGCCAGTGAGGAGGAAGTGGCCGTGCGGAGTCTTCTGGGGAGTGTAGTCTCATGGTCGTGGTCGCTTCCTCAGCCGTCTCAGAGGCGCTCCTGGTCCCGGGTTGCGCTGGCGGTGCCGCAGCCACCTCCTTCGGTGTCTTCTCGGCCTGCCCGTCGCCTTCCAGCCGCTTCGGACCGGCGCCGCACCTGGACCGGGTTGCGCGGGTGGTGCTCCTCGGCCTCCTCCGCCGTCTCGTAGCCGCTCCTGGCCCCGGGCGGCGCGGGCGGTGCCATGGCCGCCTCCGTCCGCGCGGCTAGGGTCCAGGAACGGCTGGGAAGCGGCGGAGGGGGGGGGGGGGTTGACGCTGGCCGTGCGGTCCGGGAGCGGCTGTGAGGCGGCGAAGGAGGTTGAGAAGGCTGCGGAGGAGGTGGGCATGGCGCTGGCCACCTGGGCCGGGTCCAGGAGTGGCTGGGAGGCGGTGGAGGAGGCGGTTAGGAAGGGCCCGGCACACGGTGAGTGAGTAGTGAGGGCGACGGTATGCGTGGAGGATGTGGTTTCCTTGGTGTCAGTGGCGGTGGCACGGGGCCGGTTCCTTGAGTGTGTGCTGTGTATTGTGACGTTTTGTTGGCAGCCATTTTGTGTGTCGGGTGTTTTCGCATGCGTAGTAATGTTTGTTTTCGGGTGATGTTTTGGGGGTGTTCTGTTGTTTTTTGGGGTGTTTTTGTGGGTGGGTGATGTACCTCGTGGTGGGGATGAGTGGCCCTGGGTTTTGTTGTGTGTGGGGGGAATGTAGTTTTGGCGTGCATTTGCCCCGTTGCACGACCACTTCCCTTTTATATATATAGATACTAGCTGTCCCCTGCACGCGTTGCTGTGCCATCGTCTGTGGCTTACCCTTTCTACCTACATGGTGTGTGTGTGTATATGTGTGGTGATGTTTGTGTGTTTATATGTGTATGTGTGTGTGCTTATGTATATGTACATGTCTGTATGTGTGCATGTTTTTATGTATATGAGTGTGTGTGGTGATGTTTGTGTGTATATGTGTATGTTGTGTATGTGTGTGTTCTTATGTGTATGTGCATGTATATATGTGTGTATGTGTGCATGTCTTTATGTATATGTGTGTGGTGATGTGTGTGTGTATATGTGTATAATGTGTATATATGTGTATAATGTGTATGTGTATTTTGTGTATGTTTGTGTTTTGTGTGTAGGTATATATGTGTGTTTGTTTGTGTGTCTTCATGTATATGTGTGTGTATATGTGTATGTGTGTGTTCTCATGTATATGTGCATGTCTGTAAGTGTGCATGTTTTATGTATATGAGTGTGTGTGTATATGTGTATGTTGTGTATGTGTGTGTTCTTATGTGTGTATGTGTGCATGTCTTTATGTATATGTGTGTGGTGATGTGTGTGTGTATATATGTGTATAATGTGTATATATGTGTATAATGTGTATGTGTATTTTGTGTATGTTTGTGTTTTATGTGTAGGTATATATGTGTGTTTGTTTGCGTGTCTTCATGTATATATGTGTGTGTGTATATATGTGTATGTGTGTGTGCTTATGTATATGTGCATGTCTGTATGTGTGCATGTTTTTATGTATATGAGTGTGTGTGTGTGTGTGTGTGTGTGGTGATGTTTGTGTGTATATGTGTATGTTGTGTATGTGTGTGTTCTTATGTGTATGTGCATGTATATATGTGTGGATGTGTGCATGTCTTTATGTATATGTGTGTGGTGATGTGTGTGTGTATATATATGTGTATGTGTATTTTGTGTAGGTTTGTTTTATGTGTAGGTATATATGTGTGTTTGTGTGCGTGTCTTCATGTATATATATGTGTGTGTGTATGTATATGTGTGTTCTTATGTATATGTGCATGTCTGTATGTGTGCATGTTTTATGTATATGTGTGTGGTGATGTGTGTGTGTGTATATGTGTATGTTCTTATGTATATGTGCATGTTCGTATGTGTGGATGTTTTCATGTATTTGTGTGTGTATGTGGGTGGTGTGTGCTGATGTTTGTGTGTATATGTGTATATGTTTTCTCTTTCTTTCTGTCTCTCTCTTTTTCTCTCTCTCTGTTTTCTTCCCCTCATTTCCTTCCTTCCTTCCTCCCCCCCCCCCCTTTCTGGCGAGGAGTACGAAGTGGAGGAGGGAGGAGGCGGAGGCTGGCCGGGAGGAGGAGGTGGCAGCGACATGCGGGGCTGGTGGTTCCTGTTTCCTCCTCTGCCTTCTCCGCCTCCTCCGTGGAAGAGGGTGAGGGTGGGTTTTTTGTGTTTTTGGGGGCGGGGCCGTGGGGAGGGGTTAGGCTGTTTTGCGGGGGTTTTTTTAATTTTTGGTAGTGCGCATGCTCTTTCCCAAAGGGTTTTGGGAAATGTAGTTTGAATGGCTGGAGGGAAGAAGGCTTGGGTGAGCGTGTGAGGATGTTTTGTGTAAAAGGTAAGGGAATTTTGTGGGTTTTTGTTGTTGTTTTGGGGTGTTTGGAAGGGGTGAGGACGTATTGTGTTTCTTTTGGGTAGGGAAGGTGGGTAGGGAGGAAGGAAGATTGTGTTGTGGGCAGGGAAGTTTGTGGGTTTGGGGCAGGGCGCTGTTGGTTAGGGATGGTGGGAAGGGAGGGGCGGTGTTGCGGGCAGAGGTGCTGCGGCAGCCACGTGCGTGGGAAGGGGGCATGTTGTTTCTTGGTTGTTTTGGGGTGATGGGAAAGGGTGTTGTGGGCAGGGAAGTTTGTGGGTTCGGGGCAGGGCGCTGTTGGTTAGGGATCGTTGGAAGGGAGGGGCGCTGTGTTGCGGGCAGATTTTATTTATTTATTTATTTATTTATTAACTTTGATTTAGTATACCGCTCACTCCGAGGCTCAGAGCGGTGTACAGAGGATGTATAAACACAGTGAGTATGATAAAACAGATTAAACAAATTAAAAACACATTACGACATTAAAACAATTAAACATTTCGAAGCAATAGCCCTCAACGGAGGCTGGGTGGGACATGATGAGGATCTGGGACAACCATAGGCGGCATGGCATGGCACACAATATGATTGGGTTAAGGGCCAAACGCCTTCCTAAAGAGCCAAGTCTTCAACGCCTTGCGGAAAGGCAGGAGAGCGCGGATGGCCCGGATCTCCTCAGGGAGGCCGTTCCAAAGAATTGGAGCAGAAACAGAGAAAGCCCTCCGCCGTGTGGAGGCCAATCTGCAGGTTCCGAGGGAAGGCACCTCAAGGAGGTTAAGCTCCTCAGAGCGCAGTGATCTCGCAGGCACATAAGGGGTAAGTCGCCCCCTCAGGTACACTGGCCCCAAACCATAGATGGCCTTCAAAGTAAGAACTAACACCTTGAAGAGGACCCGAATTCAATCGGAAGCCAGTGCAGCTCGCGCAAGAGTGGGGTCGCGTGGTCAGATCTTGAAGCTCCCAGGAGGAGACAAGCTGCAGCATTCTGCACTAGCTTAAGCTTCCGGATCATCGACAAGGGAAGGCCAATGTAGAGCGCATTACAGTAATCAAGCCATTTTGATTGCGGCGTGGGCTTATGTGGCGAAGTTTGTGGGATGGGGTTGCCGCGTTGTGCTGGCCATGTGCGTGGGAAGGGGGGGTATAGTGCATTGTTTGTTTGTTTGTTGGGGTCGTGTGTTTGTGCTGGTTAGTGATCGTGGGTAGGAAGGTGTGTTGCTGGCAGGGTTTGAGTGGGGCATGCGGTTCTGTGGTGAAGCCTGTGGGATCGGGCCGCTGTGCTTTGTCTGCCATTTGTGAACGTTCGAAACGTTTGCGCTGGCAGCGGAGCGGCCGGGGAGGGAGTTTCGTTGTCAGTTTAAGGGGGGTCAGTGTTTTGGGGTGTTGCGAGGTACGTATGGCCGGTTTTTTTGGCGTTGTCTGTACCTCGTTGTATGGTTAGCAAGGCTGCCGAGTTTGGTGGTTTTGGGATGTTTAATTTCATTGTCTATATACGACATTAAACGGACTGAACAAAAATATATATAGAGATATACTAATAATTATCGTTATTATTACATTATTTTACTCTATTATTATTGGAAGGATATGTAAGCACATTTATATTGATGAATGTTAGAATAATGATTTAATCAGATTTGGATAGTCTTATCTTAAATTACAGTTTTATGTAAATATTCAAAAATATTTAAGCGACTGATGCTTCAATTAATGTAATTTTATCTGTATCTATTTTTATTTTGAAATTCACCAGTAGCTGCTGCATTTTCCCCCCTCGGCTTATACTCGAGTCAATCCATTTTCCCAGTTTTCTGAGGCAAAATTAGGTCCCTCGACTTATATTCAGGTCAGCTTATACTCGAATTTCGATATAAGCCAAATTTTGGTATATATGGTACTATGAATTTCAAAATTTCTAGTGAACCTTCGAGTGTTCTTTAAGCTGAGGCTCATGTTTTTATGGTTAGAAATACTTTGTTGTGTGAGATATAACTTTATAATGTAACTGTTTGTGTAATTTTGGGCTCTTTTAATAGTTGATAGTTTTATGTGGGGTTGTTTTAGCTGCTCTGCCCCCCCAGTTGAGAAGAGTGGGATATAAATGTTGTAAATAAATAAATAAATTGTTTCGAGATTGGGTGGATCAGGAATGTATTTGTGTTTGCAGTTGTGGTGAGGCATGGGACGTTTACCCCTGTGTCTTTGTTTGTTGGAATCTGCCCTGAGTCCTCTTGGGGGGATAGAGCAGAATACCAAGATTATTATTATTATTATTATTATTAAAAATAAAATCCAAACGATAATTCTGCTTCTTAAGTTTTATTCACCATATCTCCATCTCATTCTTCCATTGTAGTACAGTCTTAATATGTGAGATCAACCTTATTTGAATCTCACAACCTTCCCGTGATCATAGTTTACCTAGAACAGTTCTTCTAAATTTAAAGTGGTGGCTATTGGTTAGAATCTAAAACAATGCAATGTTGAGGACCAGCAGGATGTCTTCACAGTGTCCCCTGCCTCCAACTTTTTTTCTTACTGAGAATTCATTATAGATTGGCAACCAATAGCCACCACTTTAAGTTGCACCAACCTAGACAATACCACAGGTCAGCAAAGACTAGAAACTAGGGGTGAATCAACACTGACCTACTATATTAGAGCTGATCTGGCGTGACATAAACCAGATGGGCTCTGGGATGGGTCACTTGACAAGCACTCTCTTGGCTGCTACGGAGGTGGACGAGTCTGACAGTCCAGCAACATCAAGCATATTTTTGAACTCCTGGAAAACCACCCTTATCATGCCTTCCCATCCCTCATGTTGCAGCAGTCTTCAGCAGTGGCATGGGTCCTACCTGTCATCCATCAGCTGCAGTTATATTTCCTGAGGTTATGGAGAATAGGGGAGAACAGGAATAATCAATGCAGATGACAGCAGACAGGTAAGACAAGAGGATGGGAGGTAGACAGGGAGGACACTGAGGTAAGTATCATCCCATGTTCCCAGACCGTTCACACTACTGTGTCCAGGTCATTTTCTGTACCCGAGCTCTCTTACTGCACCTATTATTTCCCATGTAGGAATCTACAAGGAAACATTTTTGTTTTAACAACTCCTAAAGCAATTGCCTACAACTGAAAACATTAAAAGCATATCATTTTAAATGTAAGAAGTAATGGTTATTATGGTATGTAAAAAAGTATTAAGAAGATCTACAAATTCTTGTATCTCCTACGTGACTTGTATTTTGTTTTTTTAATTTATTATTGCTCTTGCCAGCTCAACTGCTCTGCCATAGCAGCTTGCCAGAAAAACTGTGTGCAACCTTGTGACACATGTACATTTAACAATCTGGTAAATGTTTTGTGAGTTCAAAAATGGAATGTGATTGGGAATTTAATAAGAGGCTTATAACAAGGATATCCAAGATGGGGAAAAAGCAAGACTGAATTCTACCCATGTTGCCTACATTTCATCATTATAAGCAACTTTTATTTTGTTCAATGAAATTTATACTTATGTAGGTATGTACATGATTGCACCGAATGTGTCACTCCACATCTGAAAGCATGTGAAGGAGTTCATATTTACTGAAGATGAATACCTAAATCACGAGTCTTTCCCAATCTCACCACGAAAATATTATTCAATATTGAAGAACATTTAATATCATACTTTCAATGTTACACATGTATCAGTCTCCAAATTTGTCATATAGTATGAATAACTGCAACCTGATATATCAGCAGGAAGAACATACTACAAGCGCGTGTAAAATGATGATTCACTATTTTTAAAAAATGTTATTAATTTTCTTCTGTGTGTATTTGTATACAACTAAATTCTAGGGTAAGGTTTCTGAATGTCAGGAAAACTACTGGAAAGGAAGGACATTCTTATCTCCACATTTACAGGTTTAACCTTCAGGGATTTTGATTATTTTTGGATTTGATTAACATGTGCTCTCTAGGAATCTCTGTAGACGCTAACAATAGGAGGGACCGGTAAAGAAGCTGATCAGGAATCTCTAGGTCAATGGTTCTCAACCTGTGGGTCCCCAGATGTTTTGGCCTTCAACTCCCAGAAATCCTAACAGCTGGTAAACTAGCTGGGATTTCTGGGAGTTGAAGGCCAAAACACCTGGGGACCCACAGGTTGAGAACAACTGCTCTAGGTCCTTCAGGGCTACTTCCACTTGAAGTTGACCATAGACTCATATTGGAGGACCTAGAGATTCCTTCAGAAGCTGCCATATGGTTCATTGAATAAAAAAGGCTGAATATCCAAGTGAGAGCAAATGAGGAAATCTCTGATAACTTTTGTAGAATGAGGCTCTTCTACACTGCAGATAGTCCACTTCACCAAATGCATGGATATTTTTTTTTTTACAGTGTCAGAAGTGACTTGAGACTGAAGTCGCTTCTGGTGTGAGAGCATTGGTGGTCTGCAGAGACACTGTCCAGGGGATACCCGGATGTGTTAACATCCTGTGGGAGACTTCTCTCATGTCCCCGCATGGAAAACTGGAGCTGACAGGTGGGAGCTCACCCCATGCCACAGATTCGAACCTCCGACCTTCAGGCCAACAGTTCAGCCGGCAAAAGGGTTTAACCCATTGTGCCACCGCAGCTCCTAATGCATGGAGTGAAGTAACTAGAAATATCTTTATGAGCAGGCTGTATATATGAATCTATATAAATAAAAATGCAATGTTCGTTTGTGGGATTAACATAACTCAAAAACCACTGGACGAATTGCCGCCAAATTTGACCACAAAACACCTACTAATCCAAGGAGTGACACTCTAGGAGCACATTTTAAAAAGGAGAACCTGCAGCCATATGAACATGTCCACAAGGACAGTGGCTACTATCACATTCTGCTATAAGAGGAGTGTTTCAATATGTCACTACAGAGACCATCTGGCCCCATCCCTGTGCTACACAGAAAGAAGTGAAGACTGCTCTCTATTAGGCTTGTGCATGTTGGCTGAACCTTGATCTGTTTCTGCTGGCTGGATTCCGGTAGACCCCCATATCCGTTTTTGCACGCCTCCTGAAAACGGGTGGGTTGCCGGATAGCTGGTTTTGGTCCGCAGCCGGAAAATGTGGCTAAATCACTCAAAAAATTGATTTTGTCCTTTGGGAGTTATAGTTGCTGGGATTTATAGCTAACCTACAATCAAAGAACATTTTGAACTCCACAAATGATGGAATTGAACTAAATGTGGCACACAGGATTCCCATGACAAACATGGGCATTAATGGGCATTGACCTTGACTTTGGGAGTTGTCGTTCACCTACATCCAGAGAGCACTGTGGACTCAAACAATGATGGATCTGGACCAAGCTTGGCATGAATATTCCATATGCCCAAATATGAACATAGATGGAGTTTGGGGGGAAATAGACCTTCACATTTGGGAGTTGTAGTTACTGGGATTTATAGTTCTCCTACAATCAAAGAGCATTCTGAACCCCACCAACTACAGAATTGGGGCAAACTTCCCACACAGAACCCCCATGACCAACAGAAAATATTTAAGGCCATCCAATCCAACTCCCTTCACCAGGGCAAGAAAATCTAATTAAAGCCCTCCTGACAAAGAGCCATCCAGCCATAGATATAGATATATATATATATGATTCACACACAGATATAGTATCATAGATTTGAACGGGACGTCTAAAGAAGAACAATGATATCTTGCATGTTTCAGAGTAGGAAAACCAAAGAATCTCTACATCAACACTGACAAAGAATCAGCAAGCATAAAGCATAACCCACATTACCCACAAGCATAAAGAAATTACATATATTACAAAACAACACGTTTTCGTTACTTTTTTTCCAAATCACCAGACTGGGCCACAGCAACGCATGGCCGGGGACGGCTAGTAGCAATATAAATGCAAAACTTGCAGGTATGATGATGAGGTGACATATTCAATTTAATTATGTCTGTAGGGAACAAAGGCAGGAGGAAAATCCAATGGAATCACCAATAGTCAAGCTCAGGGGTGCTCGCACTTTTTCAGCATGCGAGCTACTCTTAAAGCAACCAAGTCCAAAAAATCTACCTGCCCCCGCCGCCGTGTGATCGCGCCGCCGCGCTCTCCCACCACGGCACATGCTCCTGCTGCTGTTTTCCACCTGTGCAGCGCTTCTTCCGCCTGCGGGGCATTGCAGGAAGGAGAAAGCACGAGGCGGGACATCCAGAGGGAGCACTCCACCCTGCCTGTCTCGCCGGCAGCGGAGGCTGCACAGCTGCTTCTGGACGAGAGTGTGGCAGGGTGCTCCCTTCAGAGATCCCGCCTTGTGCTTCCTTCTTCCTGCAATGCCCCGCAGACGAAAGAAGCACCGCGAGAGCAGAAGCCAGCAGCAGGAGTGCGCGTGCGCATGGCAGGAGCGCCCCATCTGGCTGGTGAGGCCCGAAGATCACCTGGAAGAGGGCCGAAGATCTACTAGTAGCTCGCCAGCTACCTAATGAGCACCCCTCTAGCTGAACAATACCTGGACATTCATATTGTGCATTGCTCGTTTTATTTGCTTATTTTTCTTTAATAAACTTAAAGGAGAACTGTGCAATAGTCTGTGCATTGATGTGACATAAAGATATATAGAACAGAGCCGGACTTTGGACTAAATAAATACAATGTTCCCTGTAGATGAACATGTGGATACATTGAAACAGAACAGTCTACCGATCTAGGATCCAGTATAAACAGTTCTTCTACAACCTCAGAATGGGTCAAATTCTGCAGGCAGATATTTGGGGGCTTTTTCCTTCTCTTGTGGATTTCCAAATTCATAATTTCCACATGATGTGTTTCTTCCTAAAGAAACATCTAGTCTTGCACAGTTAGATTTCAAAAATCTCCATGAAATATATCATGTATGGAGGCACAGAATGAAATCCAGAAGCAATAGCCCACAAAACCAAATTTTATTCCATCACAGCAGATGTCATCATAACTACAGCAAATTAAACAGTTCGGACACTGATTTAATGGGTTAGGTTGCAGCCCAAGCGATGATTCACTGACCACTTCCTACTAGTTTTCCCTCACTGATTTAAAACAATTTTCTTAACATATTGACAGTTTTGGAGTGATATCTGCTGGTATGTTAAAATAATGCTATCTTTCAAATTTGCCAAAAGACTCTAACAAAAAGGAAATACTGGATTGGTTCTACAATTATCAGGAATGCTTCACCTGCCGAGACCTGTAGCCAAGGGCCTCTCACTCCAAAGTAGGAGGCACTTACCTGGCAGCAGGCCCTGACAAGCACGGGCACTCCTCCATACCACACGCACTCTCCATGGAAAGTGGCTGGCTGAAGGCCCTATGAGGCGCAGAGGCTCTGGGCCTGCATGCCACACACACACTTTCTTTCCAAGGAGAATGTGTGTGACTTACAGGAGCACCCACATCTGCCAGGGCCTGCCGCCGATCACCTCTTACTCTGTGGTGCCGAAAAGCAAACCAGGATCCAGGACCCATTCCTGCTTGCTTTTGTGTCCAGCTGATTTCTGTAGTAGGAGCTGCTTTCCTGTTCCATGCTCCCAAAGACACGAAAGAAACAAAAAAAAACAGAGAAGCCTCATTGAGGTTATATTCCCCCTGAAGACACAGTTCCGCAGTTTGAGGATCCTCCTGGACTCGGCATTGAACCTGGAGGCCCAGGTATCTGTGGTGGCCAGGAAAGCCTTTGCACAATTAAAACTTGTGCGCCAACTGCGCCCATTCCTTGAGTAGCCAGTTCTGGCCACAGTGGTACATGCTTTCGTTACATCCTGTCTGGATTACTTTAACACTCTCTATGTGGGGAGTGGACTGGCTGGCAGTCTTGTTTCTGGGCACAATTCAAAGTACTGGTTATGATCTTTAACGCCATAGACAGTTCAGGTCCAAGTTATTTGGCTGACTGCATCCCCTTGTTCGAACCTGCCCAGGCCCTGAAATCTTCAGGAGAGGCCTTTCTCTCGGTCCCAACACCATCTCAAGCATGGTTGATGGGAACAAGAGAACTGGCCTTTTCAGTGGCTACACCTCAATTCTGGAAGTCCCTGCCCAGGGAAGTCAGAATGGCTCACTCACTGATGTCCTTTCTGAAGTAGGCTAAAACCTTTTTTATTCAGACAGGCTTTTAAAGATGAAGGTTTTTAAGATCAATTTAGGGGGTGCTGTGGTTTTAAACTTTGAATTTGTTTTAATGGTTTTTAACTGGTTATGCTGATGCTTTTATGTTAAGCCGCTGAGTCCCCTTCAGAGAAGATTAAGCGGGGTATAATAATTATAGTCATCGTCATCATCATCATCAAAAACATTAATGAATTACCACAACTAATATAGAACAAATATTTTACACTTATATGAATACAAAGAACTTCATTTGATGAGATTAATAGAGGACTCAGCACCAGGCAAGGCTCTCAATTGCACTCTGCAATTGTGGCAAAGCAACAGAGAAAAATGTCTATTTCCCAGTGAGCACTGGAAAAGGGCCTCGGTGGATTTTGTATAACTTAAAGGACTTACATTTCAATGTTTCTCCAGCATATGGAATATGCAACTTGAAGCGATCACAGCTGGGCCCAAGAGTCAAGGATGTACAGCTAGAATAAAAAGAAGTTATTCATAGAGACTCATACACAATATTAGATTCTAATAAGGAACCATGCATTTCTCAAATGGACTGACACTAGGAAATTGTGCTGCAAAGGTATAATGGAAAGAATGAAGTTCCTATTTTTGTTTTCTAAGCTGACACACATTGGCCCAACAAAGTAAAAATAATAAATACTGTAAGCCAAAAGATAGAGCTTCTCTTCAGTTGTTTACTGTGAACACGTACATAGAATATATTTTGTACTGTGGGTAAGACCCATATTTAGCTGGCTTTTTCTACAGTACTGCGCTCCCATATTTCCTTACTACGCAAACCATGATTAACACATGTGAATTTCTGGCATTCACCTCCAGAAAGCACAATCACAAATCACAAGAATTTAGAAAAAGACATACAGTATGGGATTTTGTCACACCCCAGCCAGGTACAAGGAACAAACCAGACCAACGCCATGTTAAAACCAAAGATGCAGAGAGACTCAGAAGGTTAGGTTGCTTACCTGTAACCGTGTTTCTTCGAGTGTAGGTCTGTGAAATTCACACAAATGGGTTTACTCCCGCGCATGCGCCAGAATCTCGGACATATTAGCTAAAATTAAAGATTTACATAGGCCCCTCCCACTCCCCCCTCCCCAGATTGAGTTACCTCTGCAGTTCCTTGCCGCCAGACAGCAGCAGAACAAGGCATGACAAAGAGGGGAGGACGGGTGGGTTTCGTGTGAATTTCACAGACCTACACTCGAAGAAACACGGTTACAGGTAAGCAACCTAACCTTCTTCTTCGTGTGGTCTGTGAAATGCACACAAATGGGTGACTTAACAAGCTTATGGAGGTGGGTCATGCCACACAGGAGAACAGGACGGCTCTGCCGAATGATGCATCCTTCTTCACGAGGACGTCGAGCTTGTAATGGGCTGCAAACATCGAGGGGTTCACCCAGGTAGCAGCCTTGCAAATTTGGTCAACAGGAACACCCCGCAAAAACGCTTGGGATGTTGAAACTGCCCTTGTGGAATGGGCTTTAACACCAACAGGTAATTCCTTATGGGCTAACTGGTAGGCTAATCGGATTGCCAGGACTATCCAAGAAGCCAAACGTTGAGAGGTAAGGGGAAGTCCTAGGGAATCTTCCCTATATTTAAGAAACAATTTGGGAGATTTTCTATATGAGGCTGTCCTATGTAAATAAAAGGACAAGGCCCTTTTAACATCAAGGGAATGAAGGGCAATCTCCAGAGGAGATGAGGGGTTGGGAAAAAAGGCTGGAAGGACAATGTCCTGGGTCATATGGAAATGAGAAACGACTTTAGGAAGAAAAGTGACATCCGTCCGGAGGACCACTTTGTCTTCATGGAAATGAATGAACGGGGGATCAGAACGGAGTGCTGTGATTTCACTGGCTCTCCTGGCTGAGGTAATGGCCACGAGGAAGGCCGTTTTCCAGGACAGGTGGGAAATATGACAGGTTGACATGGGTTCAAAGGGTGGTTTAGAGAGTTGGGAGAGGACCAGCTCCAAACTCCAAGATGGAGGAGGAGGAGAAACCGGGGGAAAAGATCTTTTGTATCCCTGTAAAAACATGCCCACTAGGGGATCTTGAAAGAGAGACGGGACGCCAATTTTTTTTTCTGTACCAGGAGAGGGAGGCCAAATAGCAGTTGATGGAGGAAAGGGAAAAACCTTTAGTGGAAAGGTCGATAAGGAAATCTAACACCACAGAAGTAGGAGCCGACTGTGGCAAATGGCCGAGTGGTTGAACAAACTTACGGAACTTATCCCACTTGTAGGTGTAAGCCTTTCTGGTGGCAACCTTTTGAGCTGCCTGAATTATGAGGCGGACAGGGTCGGAGAGGTGGGACAGGGCCTGATCCTCCACGCTGTAAGGTGGAGAGATGGGAGGTCTGGGTGTAGGATGAGACCCTGTTGGAGGGAGAGGTCGGGATCTAAGGGAAGACGGAGAAAGTCTCCCTGGGAGGCCTGGAAAAGGGGCGTGAACCACGGCTGACGGGGCCACCATGGGGCTATCAGGATGCAGTCTGAGTTGTCGGAAAGGAGCTTTGCGACCACTCTGGGTAGGAGTGGAAGGGGGGGGGGAAGCGTAAAGGAGACCCGGGGACCACTGGTAGAGGAATGCATCTCCTAGGCAGTCTGGGGATGCAAGAGGGTGGAGTCTCGCGCAGTATTTGAGGCAGTGGGTGTTGAGGTGTGAGGCAAATAGATCTATCTGAGGAGTGTCCCAACGTTTGATCAGTGAGAGAAAGTGGCGGGTGTATAGCTGCCACTCGTGGGTGGTGGACGGAGTCCTGCTCAGTGAGTCGGCCAGGGTGTTTTGTAGGCCTGGAAGGTGGACAGCTAGAAGGAATGTGTCGTGGTGAATGCACCATTCCCATATCCGGAGGGATATGGAGAGGAGAGTGGGGGAGCGGGTGCCCCCTTGTTTGTTGATGTAATATTTTACTGAGGTGTTGTCCGTGAGGACTTGGATGGTATGGTTCAAGACTAGGGTCACGAATGACCAGAGGGATTTCTCTACTGCTAGAAGTTCTAGCGCATTGATATGGAGCTGTTTCTCGGCGGGAGACCAGCGACCACTGATGGTCAGGTCCAGAAGGTGAGCACCCCATCCCATGGATGATGCGTCTGTCATCAGTGACAGGGACGGCTGAGGAAGGGAGAAGGGAAGGCCCGAGCAGACATTGAGTCTGTTTGTCCACCATGAGAGGGACTGAAGGACCTGGGGGGGGGGGTGGAGGACCAAGTTTTGGTTGTCCAGCCCGGCTGGAACACAGAAAGGAACCAGGCTTGGAGGGGGCGGAGGCAGGCGAACACGGTAACGTTCGTGGTGGAAGACATATGGCCAAGGATAGATTGGATGGTCCAGGCAGAGCAACGGTGGTGGGTTTGGACAGCCTGGATAGACTGGCATAAGTTGAGGAAACAGTCTTCTGGGAGGTAGGCCCTCTGGGATACGGAGTCTATGACTGCACCTATGAACTGGACGGTCCGAGAAGGTGAGAGATGAGACTTTTCCAGATTGACAACAAGTCCCAGGCTCTGTAAAAGAGATAAAGTATAGTTGATGTCAGATGACAACTGGTCACATGACCCAGAACAGAAAAGCCAGTCATCCAGGTAAGGGAATACGGTGATGCCCTGCTGGCGAAGATGGGAGGCGACGACCGCCATACATTTAGTGAAAGTCCTTGGGGCCGTGGAGAGGCCGAAGGGAAGGACATTAAAGGAATATGGGGTACCGTCAACCATAAAGGTGAGGTACTTCCTGTGGGACTGCCGGATAGAAATATGGAAGTAGGCGTCTTTAAGGTCAACAGTAGCCATCCAGGCTCCCTTCGGGATGAAAGGGAGGATGGAGGGGAGTGTGACCATCCTAAATTTACGTGGTTTGATGAATTGGTTAATTTCCCGGAGGTCAAAATGGGCCGGAGGCCACCATCCCTTTTATCCACAAGGAAATATCAGGAAAAAAAAAGCAAAATTGAATTTGGTGGGATGGGGTAGGGGGAAATGGCTCCTTTAAAAGGAGGGAGTCAATTTCTTGTAGTAAGGCAGGGAAGCCTGGGTAGAGGGGTTGGCCTGGAGGTGGAAGGAAGTCAAATTCTATGGCATAACCACGATAGACAATGTCCAATACCCACTTGTCCGTGGTGATGGACTGCCAGATTGAGATAAAGGGTTGGAGCCTGTCAAGGAACAACCTAGAAGCGGCGCCTTCTATTTTCTGAGGATCTAGAACCTCGATATTGACCCCTGGATGGAACACCTGGGCGCTTGTAACCCTGTGAAGGGAACTGTGGTCGTTGTCCTCCTCTATCGGGCGCGGAGTTGTAGTATCCGCGAAACGACTGTTGGTAATAGTACGGGCGCCAACGCTGTCTGTAGGATTGATAAGGTTGACTGGACTGTTGGCCATATTTATTTAATGTCTGTTTCATTTTATGAGAGTGTTCCAGTTGTGAGTCTGTTTCAGGATTGAACAGGCCAGCCTCATCCATAGGCAGATTTTCTATTAGGGAACGTTGGTTGGACGACAATGCTGCGGATCTCAACCAAGCATGTCTCCTAAGGGCAACAAAGCCCGCAATCAGTTTGCCTGAGGTGTCAGCGCCATGTTTAGCCAAGTCCTTTTGTAGGGTAGCCAAGGTAAGGGCTTCTTGGTGGGAAGCCTTAGCCATGGGTTGATCAGATGTGAGAAGTAGGTCCAAATAAGGGCCTATCTTGTTCCACAGGTATGATTGGTAGACGCTCATGTAAACACCATAATGAGCCATTCTGCCTGAAAGGCATGCTGAGGCATAAAATTTTTTGGCCATGGCATCAAGTTTTTTACCTTCTTTGTCAGAAGGAGCAGCTTGGTTATTTTGGTTGGCTTAGGCTGAGCATCCGTCTGTCAATTCACTTTAGGAAGTCTAGCCAACCAGGGGGTGGTGGACATGTCAATTCAATAAAGGTTTTCTGCCCGCTTAGACGTGCTTGGGACGGTAGCAGGTGCAACTCCAGAAATTTTTAGGAGCTTGACTAGATAGGGTATAGGAGGCAAGATGACCCCTGCCCATCCTGGCTGATCAAGGAAGCCAGAGGGGGTTTGGCAGAGTGGTGAAGGTGGTGGTTAATGCCTCCCCTCGGGAAGGCACCATTCCAGCCAGCTTAAAGCAAGCTGTTATAAAACCGCTGTTGAAGAAACCTTCACTGGACCCACTCAATTAGTGAACTATCGGCCAGTTTCCAATCTCCCCTATTTGGGCAAAGTCATGGAACGTGTGGTGGCTTCAAACTCCAGGGTTCTTGGCAGACACTGATTATCTGGATCCGGCACAGTCTGGCTTTAGGCCGGGGCATGGGACTGAGACAGCCTTGGTCGCCTTGGTAGATGATCTACGCCGGGAACTTGACAGGGGAGTGTGTCCTGTTGGTTCTGCTGGACCTCTCAGCGGCTTTCGAGACCGGTGACCACGGTATCCGTCTGGGTCGCCTGGCAGATATGGGGCTTGGGGGGACTGCATTGCAGTGGCTCCAATCCTTCCTGGAAGGTCGTACCCAGAAGGTGTCATTGGGTGACACCTGTTCGGCTCCACAGCCGTTGTCCTGTGGAGTCCCTCAGGGTCAGTACTGTCCCCGATGTTGTTCAACATCTACATGAAACCGCTGGGAGAGATCATTCGGAGTTTCGAGTAAGGTGTTATCTGTACGCAGATGATGTCCAGATCTGTCACTCCTCCCACCTGTCACCAAGGAGGCTGTTCAGACCTTGAACCGGTGCTTGGCTGCTGTGTCGGACTGGATGAGGGCTAGCAAATTGAAACTAAATCCAGACAAGACAGAGGTCCTCCTGGTCAGTCGTAAGGCCCGAACAGGGTATAGGGTTACAGCCTGTGTTGGGCGGGGTTACACTCCCCTGAAGACGCAGGTTCGCAGCTTGGGAGTGATCCTGGACTCAGCGCTGAGCCTGGAACCCCAGGTCTCAGCGGTGGCCAGGGGAGCTTTGCACAGTTGAGACTCGTGCGCCAGCTGCGCCCGTACCTTGGGAAGTCTGATCTGGCTACGGTCGTCACGCTCTGGTCACATCCCGAATAGATTACTGCAACGCACTCTACGTGGGGCTGCCTTTGAAGACAGTTCGGAAATTGCAATTAGTCAGCGGGCGGCAGCCAGACTACTAACGGAGCTACATACAGGAGCACACTACCCCCTGCTGTGTCAGCTCCACTGGCTGCCTGTCCAATTCCGGGCTCAATTCAAAGTGCTGGTTTTGACCTTTAAAGCTCTATACGGTTCTGGCCCAGCTTACTTGTCGAACGCATCGGCCGCTACGTCCCATCCCGTAACCTAAGATCATCCGGGGGCCCTGCTCTCGCTCCCGCCGACCTCTCAACTGCGGCTGGTGGGGACGAGGACAGGGCCTTCTCGGTGGTGGCCCCCGCCTGTGGAATGCGCTCCCTACGGAGATACGGTCCACCTCATCCCTCCTGACATTCAGGAAGAAGGTGAAATCCTGGCTCTGGGATCAGGCATTCCCTCACCAGCACTAGGCAGCATGTGAGACGGATTTTAATGGGAGGGAGGAAGAGGGTCAATGTTTCTAGGGTTGAATACTGTTTTAATTGGAATGATTGTAGATGTGTTGAGGATTGTATTTTAATGCCTTAATGTTTTAATGGGTTGTGGGGTTTGGGGTTTTACGCTGTTGATGTGGCATCGGTGTGCCTGCTGTAAGCCGCTCTGAGTCCCCCCTCGGGGGTTGAGAAGAGCGGGGTAAAATCCTGAAATAAATAAATAAATAAATAAATGGTTGACTGCTGTGTTTGTTGTTCAGCAGAAGTAAAATAAGGGTCTTGAACCACATCATCAGATTGTGGGGGCTGTATGCCAAGGGATCTGGCCAGCCTGATCAATAGTGCAGAAAACTTTTTATATTCTTCTGCCTGCTGAGGATCAGCCTCAGGCTCAGGCAAAGGGGGTATAGGAGTAGCATCCGAAGAAGACTCCAAATCTGCATCATCATCTGGGAGGTGAGGGGGGACTGGGCAGGAGGAGCAACTGTCGAGGCAGGGGCTTGAGCGGGAGGGGCTGGGGGGCTGGAGGTGGAGGAGCTGCCATGGATGCCGAAGGATAGGAGGAGGGGGGCCACGGATCCCGATAGGGATCCGGTGAATGGAAGGGCTCAGGAGGATAATAAGGGTGATAGTAGGGAAAGGGGGGGTAGGGAGGAGGGTAGCCATGAGGGTACCCATAAGGGTGTTCCCAGGAGTGGTCTCGGCTACCGGGCGCCTCCTTAAGAGGGCTCCGAGACCGGGAACGAGTCAAATTGGATGGAGAGCCGGGTGGCTGTGCGGCGGTGCGGGGAAGGGCGCGCGTCTGAGCGCTGAGGCGGGAAAAGCGGCACGCTCGGTCGCCGCGAAGGGGACGGAGGCCGCGTGGTGCAGGCCTCCTCGTGGGGAGGCTCTCCGGTCTCCGGGGAGGAGCGGACGGGGGGGAACCTGAGCAAGCGGCGGAGACGGAGGAGAGGTGGAGGGAGGATGTTCCTCGGTAACGGAGGAGAGAAGGTGCATGGGAAGGAGTTGGGGGGGATCTTCCACTCCAGAAAAATCATCATCGCCCTCAAGAAGTTGCAGCGTCTCTGCTGCTAACAGGGGCATGCAAGGACTGGGAGGCTCAGGGCCGGCCAGGAGCCTTGGCTGTTTTTGTGCCATAACCTCTTTTGGCTTGTCCTTGGACCAAAGGGCATGTTTAGAGGCTTTTGTTTCTTTTTCGCAGTGGCTCAATGGCAGAGTCAGAGGCCAACTCGCGAATGGCACTATCCGTCGAGGCACTTAGTGGAGTGGGATTTTGAGGGATAGAAGGCAGGGATGGCTGGCTCAGGGAATGAGAGAGCCCAGTCCCTGTGGAAGTAATAGACTGCTCGAAAAGAGCAGTTTTAAGCCTGGAGTCTCTGCTCTTTAGGGCTCTAGTGGAAAAAGACCTGCAAATTTTGCAAGTCTGGGGAATATGAGCTTCCCCCAGGCAGAGGAGACATTTTGAATGTTTATCCTCTTGGGGCAAAGTTGCCCCACAATCTGAGCATTTTTTAAAGGAGAGGGAAGACATCTTATCTGATAGTCGAGGCAATCCGTGGTCTTTAGCAAGAAGCTAGTAGTCGGAGATCCTTTCGCTGGCTAGGCGGAAAAGGACCTGCAGAGGTAACTCAATCTGGGGATGAGGGGGGGGCGGGGAGTGGGAGGGGCCTATGTAAATCTTTAATTTTAGCTAGTATGTCCGAGATTCTGGCGCATGCGCGGGAGTAAACCCATTTGTGTGCATTTCGCAGACCACATGAAGAAGAAGCAAGCCTCTGCAACAACCTCTGAGTGAACCCCAAGCATCCAAGGTCAGGCGCAGCCCTGCTAGTTCGCAGGCTGATAAGGGGGCCTGGTACCAGGAAGCAACAGATCCACCCGAGAGGCCAGGTGGTTGCCCTAACGAGCTTACATTCCAAGAGGGCCGAGAGGCGATGGGAACGAAACGCTTCCCCGCCGTTACTGTGAGAGAGCTCCAACGTAGCCAGCATATCCTAGATCAAGGCAGCCGGGGCCTATAAAGATCCAGCCAGGAATGAGCTCGGGATCTCGTGCCAACGTTTTAGCTACCTTGCCAAGCTTCATGGAACTTCGTCTGGCCCGGGGGGCCTTCTTGTCTGTGGACTCTAAATCTTACCAAGCCTTGTACCAAGAAACTCCTGGATTTAGCCAATTGCTGTACCAAGATCATTGCTCCTTTTTGGACTATTAAAGACTATTACTTTGCTACAACTGGATGCTGGGAGCATCACTGAACTATTCTATTTTTACCTTCTTTACCTATTTTTACTTATTTTACTTACTCTAAATAAAGCATTTAAACGCAGTTGCTGTGTGTTGGTTTACTAAGGGTCCGTCCAAGTCTATTGTTGCAACAGATTTGAAAGAATGGGGTGGGGGTAAAGATGTAGAGGTAATTTATCTACTAGTAAATAGTAGCACTCTCTACTAAATCCAAAATAGTTTCTAAAGCCTCTACTAAAAAGACAGCTGTTACATTTGATATAATCAGACAAAAAAAGAGGCCCCTAAAAAGTGTTAAGTTTGACTTTCAACAGCTCTTAAAATTTTAAATTGGAGCCTCCCACTACCCTCATAGGTACATTTGGTGGGAACACAGGATTAAACCTTTTCGGTGACTATTCCCAAGCTATGGATTTTCCTCCCAAACCAGTTTGAACTGGCACCCTCCTTGCTATTTTTTCACCAGAAAGTTAAAACTTTTAAAATAGAAGCAGGTCTATGAAGACTCACTACTTAAGGTGACTAGGCTTATTATTTATTTACGACATTTACTGTATATGCCGCCCTTCTTATCTCGAAACGGAATCAGAGCGGCTTTCCAAAACTGTGCTATAATGCCTGTATTTCATTTCATTTTCTTTTTGGTTACTATATTTTTAAAATGGTTTTGATTTTATGAGTAGTTTAATGATTTTTAACTTTTACATATATTGTAAGGTATGGGTAATTATATATATTGTAAGGTATGTCTAAATTAAACTTCTTTGTGAAAAATCAGATCCGCAGCTAAGGAAGGTTCCTAGGGCTATCAATACTCCAGAACTATAGTAACAACCACTTGTGCCCAGCTTTGGCTGATGATCTGCACATGCCCTTTAATGGAAAAAAGTACATCTAACAATAATGCATTAACACATGCATTGATTACCAGTATGTCTGCTTGAAACAACTGCAACAAGTGTAAATTTTCTTGAAAGATTTTTTTGTTGCAATGTATAAGCTAGTGGGGTTTTTTTTACAAGGATCTGCCTTTCAAATCACAAAATCGCAAATACTATTCAATAGGATCTGATTTCCAAACACAACCTAAAGTGTTGAGTTCAGCTACTAAATTCTAATACAATTTGGATTCCTGAAGAATTGCCTCTATATTCTGCAGTTGGGGTCTTAATCAATTCCCCTCTCATATAAGGTACCTTGGACATGAAACTTAACACTGATCACCTTTCAATCTTACTGCCATTAAATTTTCATTTTTACTATTTTTACAGATTAGCCAGTTTTTAAATATTTACTGTAATGTTTAATTTATATCTGATTATGTGTACTGGTGGGTTGTCCTCAAATAGACTGAAAGCAAAAATAGAATATTTAAACAAAATAGGTTACAGGGTAATTTTCCATCAAAAGAAAGGTCTGCCCCATATTATCATTCCATGAGCAAATGCCACAGTTAAGAATGTACCTATTATTTATTAATTATTTTATTTATTTATTTCGGGATTTTACCCCGCTCTTCTCAACCCCCAAGGGGGGACTCAGAGCGGCTTACAGTACGGCACAATTCGATGCCCACATAATAGCAATATAAACCCCAAAACACTTCAACAATTAAAATACATTAAAAAATACATTAAAATACAACTACATTAGCACCATACACATTCACTCTGGATTAAAACAATGTTCAGTCCATAAAAACATTGGCCATAAGCACCCACTTTCATTAAAAACCAATCTAAAATGCTGCCTTGTGCTGGTGTACGAATGCCTGTATTATACGAATGTATACGAATGTATTATGTTATGCGAGCTGTGCTCCAGTATTCCTTACAGCTCAAAAATGTCAGCTGTCAAACTATAACCCTTAATGAAAAATCTATTCAATGCATTCATGCTTACCAGCATGGTAGCCAAAGCATTTATTATTACAGCTTCTCTGTTCTTTGGACTGAGGCTATTGCAGCACCACTATATTATACAAAGAGCATAAGCACCAACAAGAAGACTGATCAACTTCAAGTTACTATCTCATGCCTACTATCTGCATTCCAGCCAGGAAGAAGAACAACACTGAGGAATATAGTAAGCCAGGCCTGTCCAACAGGCGGCCCGCGGGCCGCACACAGCCTGCCAGCCCCTTGCTTGCGGCCCACTCAGCTCTTTTAATCTGTATATCTGTATCTGTATACCTTTATAAAGCGGAATGTTTGTATGTATGTGTGTATGCGGAGGGCGGGAGGGCAGAAGGGCGGATATGTGGCAGCCACTTTCACAGGCCACAGCGACCAGCGCGGGTGATGGACCTGCACCAAACTTGGTACACATAACCCCCCTAACCCCCCTATACGTCTTGGTGCGGTTCTGGGGACATGACCCATGGATTATGGGATTAGTAGTAGTTTCAAACACTTTGGTTCCCACAGACCACTGAGGCCACCAAAAAGGACCAATACAGACCATACTTAGCACACACAGCCCCCATGACCCACTCTACGTCCTGGTGCAGATCGGAGGAGGGTGGACCATGGATGATGGGACTTGAAGTACCTCTACTCACTTCCCAAGTCCGCTGCGACCCTCATCCAATTACTGATCGAGACCACACTTGGCACACATAACGCCCATGACTGCCTTCATGTCCTGGTGAGGTTAGGGGGAGGACTGACAATGGATGATGGGATTTGTAGTACTTTCACACCCCTCTGTTCCCACAGACAACTGCGGCCACCAACAAACACCGAGAAAAACCACACTTGGCACGCAGAGCCCCAGTGACCCACACTACATACTACTGAAGTTTGGAGGGGGCCAGAACATGGATTATGGGACTTGCAGTACCTTCCCTCACTTTCCAAGACTGCTACAAACCTAATCCTATGACTGATCAACACGAAACCTGCCACACAGAGCCCTCATGACCCACTCTACATCCTGGTGCAGATCGGAGGAGGGTGGACCATGGATGATGGGACTTGAAGTACCTCTACTCACTTCCCAAGTCCGCTGCCACCCTCATCCAATTACTGATCAAGACCACACTTGGCACACATAACGCCCATGACTGCCTTCACGTCCAGGTGAGGTTTGGGGGAGGACTGACAATGGATGATGGGATTTGTAGTACTTTCACACCCCTCTGTTCCCACAGACCACTGCGGCCACCAACAAACACCGAGAAAGACCACACTTGGCACACAGAGCCCCAGTGACCCACACTACATAATACTGAAGTTTGGAGGGGGCCAGAACATGGATTATGGGACTTGCAGTACCTTCCCTCACTTTCCAAGACTGCTACAAACCTAATCCTATGACTGATCAACACGAAACCTGCCACACAGAGCCCTCATGACCCACTCTACATCCTGGTGCAGATCGGAGGAGGGTGGACCATGGATGATGGGACTTGAAGTACCTCTACTCACTTCCCAAGTCCGCTGCCACCCTCATCCAATACTGATCGAGACCACACTTGGCACACATAACGCCCATGACTGCCTTCACGTCCAGGTGAGGTTTGGGGGAGGACTGACAATGGATGATGGGATTTGTAGTACTTTCACACCCCTCTGTTCCCACAGACAACTGCGGCCACCAACAAACACCGAGAAAGACCACACTTGGCACACAGAGCCCCAGTGACCCACACTACATACTACTGAAGTTTGGAGGGGGCCAGAACATGGATTATGGGACTTGCAGTACCTTCCCTCACTTTCCAAGACTGCTACAAACCTAATCCTATGACTGATCAACACGAAACCTGCCACACAGAGCCCTCATGACCCACTCTACATCCTGGTGCAGATCGGAGGAGGGTGGACCATGGATGATGGGACTTGAAGTACCTCTACTCACTTCCCAAGTCCGCTGCCACCCTCATCCAATTATTGATCGAGACCACACTTGGCACACATAACGCCCATGACTGCCTTCACGTCCAGGTGAGGTTTGGGGGAGGACTGACAATGGATGATGGGATTTGTAGTACTTTCACATCCCTCTGTTCCCACAGACCACTGTGGCCCCCAAGAAACACCGAGAAAGACCACACTTGGCACACAGAGCCCCAGTGACCCACTCTACATCCTACTGAACTTTGGAGGGGGCCAGAACATGGATGATGGGACTTGCAGTACCTTCCCTCACTTTCCAAGCCTCACAATCAGTTAAATTAGCCTCCCCACAAAGTGGTACCTAAATTTTCCTATTTGACAGATGCAACTTTCGGGTTGCAAAGGTCGACGAGCTATACAATTTGGTCGAGAGCTTACCCTGACCCGGGCAGGCTTCGAACTTATGACCTTCTGGGCAGTAGAGATCTTATGCAGCTGACTCCCATTCAGCTGTGCCACAGTCCCTATCCTTTCCTTGTAAAGTGTTGAAAGGGATTTGGGTCTCAGTACTCAAGATTGCATGTTCCCTCTACAACCATGCTTTTACTTGGAAGGGATTATCCATTTAATTTTTATTGCATCATAAAAATATGTTAGCATAACCATCAGTTTCAAAATGTCTTTCTCAATGTGAAATTGCTTATAAAATTCATGACCAGTTTGGTTATCAGTTCTCGTGATCTGAATTCCCCACATAATTTCTGGAAAACAGTAAGACAGTAAAGCAGTATTTTAACAAGACATTCAAGACCGGAAATCTAGTTTTGCAACTCATTCTTACAAGCCTCAGTATCTTTCAATGTAAAAGTTGAAAGGAACCCTTATTGCATACATAAATTACCGACATAATATACAATGAAGTTCATAGATAGGCAGGCTGAAATCTGAGTACCAATAAGCATGCCAAGAAACTGATGCACGTTTTTTTCACTCTAAAGGTACGGTACATTAAATAGGCTCCATTCGGCCTAAATAAGCTACATATAGAAACAAAGCTCTGTATCAGGTATTAAACATCATTCTGATATTAATGGTAACAGTTAAAAACTAAAATTTAACACCGGAGAGCAGTTAACTAGCATTCAATAAAAACCACTTTAGGGAATACTCTTCACAGAGCTCTGTACTTCTAACCTTATTTTCATTTCAGTCAAGAAATGAATTGGAATCCTAATTAGATATCTAGCAAAAGTGAAGAAAACAAAACTTGATATGAACAGTAAATGCTCAGCACATTAAGTTCACTTCCAAAATAAATTTGCAGGAGGTTCTGATGAAAGCATATTGACAGCAAAACTGTTGCATTCATATTATTCCAATTCATTGATGAAACCTACCCAGATTTCAGATCTGTAATCCTTAAAGAGTTTGTTGCATCCAATCCTACTTTTCCATTTTTGACCACACTGGAAATCAAAGGAGAAAGTGATGGAGAAATTCTATTCAAGGCGATTTCAGGGGACATATTAATTTGTATGTTGTATTCTGTCCTGCAAGAAAAAATAATTGAGAATTCATCAGAGAATACCTATTTCATTTCCATGAAATCTTACATTCTGCAATGTGATAATTCGGAGGCCCAACAGACACATACATGGTAGAGCAAAACGAAGTAAACTAGAGGAACCAAAGAAATTGATAGAAAGATTGAAAGGAACAAAGGAGACAGAGTGGTAAACAAGTTAGAAGGCAATATCTAACCAAGCACTGATTTCATTCAAGGTTCAACCCACCTATCCCTTGGATACCAAAATCCATGGATGTCTAACTTCTAATATATACAATAGCATAGTAAAATTGGGCCCCTTATATAAAACAGCAAAATCAAGGTTTACTTTTGGCATGTTTTACAAAATAATTCCATTGCATGATTGGTGGGACCCATGGATACAGAATGCAGGGATATGGAGGGTCAACTGTACAGCCTAATATAGTAATTCAGTTGCAGACAAAAGCAAGCAAGTATGCAGAGGCAAGGTCTATTAAAACCATACATATTAAGAAAAAGTAAAAAATAAATAAATAGACCAAAACAAAAATAAATTGAGAAACCCTTGAAGTGAGTCATCAAATAGCCAATCAATCATTTATGAGCTTAGTATCAATCAAGAATATTCCCAGAATTACTTTCAAGAGATCCTGCCCCCAATGCTTGATGTTCCATGGCCAGACAAAAACTATCAAGACAGGTTAAATGGTTTACAAACACACAAATCAATGACCAAGTACAGAATTTAAGAAGACAGCATTTAAAGTAAAATCTGTAGAATCCACAGAGCAGGTACACTAGTATGCCTGAAATTACAGTATTGCTGAAAAATGTTAGGAACAGTAATAGTTGAATGGAAAATTCACATCAGTAAAGAGGAAGCTGGCAGCTGGAGAACACCATGTTGGGGAAGGGTACATCACCATCTTGACAGAGTGCACTAAAGGCCACAACTGACACATATACCAACGTTTATTAAATTTGGCCAGTGAATGGTCAGCTGAATTAGTAGTCCTAAACTCCCCCTTCATATGAAGTTGCCCTAGACCAAGGCAGCTCCTTGACTTTTTCTGCCTAGAAGTGGAATTGTGCAGGCCTCCAGGTGTGGAACTGCAACACCCTGAAGCCTTAGCCAACATAACAGAATTGATCTAACCAATACATTTAAACATCAGCTCTCAAAGATCCTATGTTAAGGTTTACAGAGAAGAATTAGGGTCAGATGGAAGAGTTTTCATTTCAAAGTTATGTGATAGATAAAACATTACTTGGTTTTCCATAAACATATCGTGCAAAAAAAGCTTCCAGTCACACAATGGAATCTTTCTACTATCTTTCTTCTTCTCCTGATGCTCCATTAATCTACTATGGAGATTGTCTCAACCTTCAAGAGCATATGTTTGGGAACACTGGGTTGGGGGAGAAAGAATCCACTGTATCAGCTGTAAATTAGAAGGGCTGCAGTAGTGCAATGAGTTCAACCCTTGTGCCGGCTGAACTGCCGACCTGAAGGTCGGTGGTTTGAATCTGTGAGACGTGGTGAGCTCCCATCTGTCAGCTCCAGTTTTTCTTGTGGGAACACGGGAGAAGCCTCCCACAGGATGATAAAGCATCCAGGTGTCCCCTGGGCAATGTCCTTGCAGATGGCCAATTCTTTCACACCAGAAGCGACTTGAGTTTCTCAAGTTGCTTCTGACATTATAAAATAAAGTTGAAAATTAGTTAGAATGCCCTATATTAAACTTATGTTATCACACTTTTATTGGAGATGGGTAGCTATAGTTGAAGCAAGATGTTACAGTAGTGTTGAGATTGTCAGAGCAGGACTGGTTCAATCCAGGCTCAAATTATTAGTCAACCCTGAAACTTTCTGGCTGGACTTAGCACTAATAATCACTTCCCAGCCTGAAATACATAACAAGATTGTGGGGATAAATATGAAGAGGATGAGGACTGTCATGCTGAAAATAAATACAGCTAATAAACAGAGATGGATTCCACCAAATAAACTCGATCTTCTCAACCCACTATGTTTGTGGGGTTTTGTTTGTATAGTCACTTCCCTGCTTATCCATGGATTCAACAATTCATGGCTCGGGGAAAAAAATTCAAAAAACAAATATTAATTGCACCATTACATACTAAGGGGGCCAAATGTCACAAACAGCTTTCAATATTATTCAATAACTCCCTTTATTTTTTATGTTTCATTTACAATGTCATAGCATTGTATATACCGGGTATGGGCAAACTTTGGCCCTCCAGGTGTTTTGGACTTCAACTCCCACAATTCCTAACAGACTTTGAAAGGAAACTATATAACAGGTCAAAAATCAAATTGAATAAAACAGTGTAGAATGTTATTTTATTGCACATCAGATGGGCACCTTTGTGACTTTTAGACCACCTTGTGTAAGAGAGACCATTTTACACCATTGTATGTAAAGGGGCTTGAGCACCCACAGATTTGGGTATCGAAAAGGCACAGCTGTGGTCCTGGACCCAAACCACAGTGGATACCAAAGGTCCAAACAGCATTAGCCAGACATCTTTGCAGACCCCAAAAGCCACTGAGAATAAAAGAAGTTGCCACAACTTTCCCCATTGTTCCAGCTATCAAAGCTACATCAGACACCCGTAGTTCCAAACCTTTGGACTAACACTGGCATGGACAAGCTTTGGCCCTCCAGGTGTTTTGGACTTCAACTCCAACAATTCCTAACAGTCTTTGAAAGGAAATTATATTGCAGGTCCAAAATCAAATTGAATAAAACAGTGTAAATTTTTATTTTATTGCACATCAGACAGGCGCCTTTGTGACTTTTAGACCACCATGTATAAGAGAGACCATTTTACACAATTGTATGTAATGGGGCTTGAGCACCCACAGATTTGGGTATCGAAAAGGAACAGTTGTGGTCCTGGAACCAAACCACAGTGGATACCAAGGGTCCACACTGCATTAACCAGACATCTTTAGAGACCCCAAAACCCACAACTTTCCCCATTGTACCAGCTATCAAAGCTACATCACGGATACCAGTAGTTCCAAACCTTTGGACTAACGCAGGCATGTGCAAACTTTGGTCCTCCAGGTGTTTTGGATTTTAACTCCGAACAACATTTTATTTATATACCGCTCTATCTCCCCGAGGGAACTCAGAGCAGTTTCCAAGTAACATCATCAATACATCTTGGCTTTTTTCGTGAACGAAGATTCAGGAAGGACTCATTCCACGCTTTTTACAAGCGCATTGATGATTCGGAGGTTGGATGTGTCCTTTGAGCCTGTGCAATGGACTCTTCTGGTGGAGCGCAGCGTGCACAGAACTGGCCTCACCCTTTAAACCAAAGGTTCGTCTGCCGGGGCCTAGCAAGTTTGGATGGTGGCAGCGAGGTCCTCAGGTCGTAGGTTTGAGTTTCCTTCTCTAGATGGTTGACCTTAAAGGGTTAGATGGGCACCATTTGCCCCGGTTTGAATTTAGAGTTTTCAATACATACGAAGTAAACATAAACTTAACAAGACAATATAAGCATAGAAAATCACAATAGCACATAGAATATATATCTAAAATAATCCTGCCTGTTCAAGGCAATTTAAAAGGCCGGGCTGAGGCTAGTGCAATTTGTATAGGAAAAATTAGGTAGAGTCTGTGGCTATTCATTTCCTGGGCTTAATAGGAGGATGTAACATGAGTAATTAGTAGAAAAAGATATGGCCATATCCAGCAGTATCTGGGGTAGATGTCGTTCTCAAAGGCTTGTTTAAACCAAGAAAGGAGGGAAGAGATGGGGCCTATCTTATTTCTCTAGGAAGGGCATTCCAGAGGCGGGGGGCCACCTAGGGTTGCCACTTTTTGATATAAGAAACAAGGGACATTTACCTAAAAATATGGGATTTTTCACAAAAAATAAGGGACACTTCATAAAAACTTTCTGAGCCAGAGGCCACTCAAGGCAGTTCAGTCGTCAGCAACTTGATGCTATAACAAATATCAGGGTACAGTTAAAAACAAATTATAAAAACATTTATAAAAACAATTCAACATTAAAAATATAAAGAAACAATAATATCTATAAAAACAAATCCTCAGCGCCTTTTTTCAGCCATATTGTTTTGATGTGGGTTTTTTTTTACAATTGTGATTGTTTTTATATTTTATCTGCTGTCTTTAACTGGCTGTGTTCTACTTTTAATTTTTGGGCTTGTCCCTTGTAAGCCGCCCCGAGTACCCTTGGGAGATGGTTGGCAGGGTATAAAAATAGATATTATTATTAGTATTATTATAAAAGGGGCCTGAGGCCCCTTCCACACAGCTAAATTAAATCCCACATTATCTGCTTTGAACTGGAATATATGGCAGTGCAGACTCAGATAGCCCAGTTCAAAGCAGATACTGTGGAATTTTCTGAGGAGCAGGAGGTGAGGAGGAGGATGAGGAGGAGGAAGAGGAGGAGTGGACCGACTATGTGACTAATGTTGCTGTCCTTGAGCAAGCAGGGATCACCAGCATCGAGGCCATGCTATTGAAAACACAGCTGCGCTGGGCAGGGCACGTCTCTAGGATGGAGGACCACCGCCTCCCAAAGATACTACTCTTATGGTGAACTCACCACAGGTTAGCGCAAGAGAGGCGCCCCCAAAAAGAGATATAAGGACTCCCTGAAACAACATCTTGGGCTCGGTCAGATTGATCACCAACAATGGTCCACCCTGGCCTCACATCGGGAGGCATGGAGATGCACTATCCAGAATGCTGCAGCCTCTTTCGAGAAAACATGCCAAATGGGTCTCGAAGAGAAACGACAATGCAGAAAGAACCGCAACTCGGAAACAACATCACCCAAGGAGACTTTCTGCTGTGCTTTCTGCAACCGAACTTGCCTATCTCAGATTGGCCTTTTTAGTCATCAACGCGCTTGTAAAAAGCGTGGGAATGAGTCCTTCCTAAGAATCTTCGTTCGCAAAGTAATGCCGAGGAGAGAAGTAAATGCCGAGGGACCAGTTACTGGGACCAGTTACTGTGGAATTACTGTGGAAGTTACAAGCAGATACTGTGGAATTTTCTGAGGAGGAGGAGGGGCCTCCTCCAGTCAAGCGAGCACCTCACTTGATTACCTGTCTTGTCCTTTCAATACGGGACAGGAACTCAAAATACGGGACATGTGGCAACCCTAGGGCCACCACCGAGAAGGCCCTCTCTCTCTCGTCCCCACCAACCATGCTTGTGACAGTGGTGGGAGCGAAAGGAGGGCCTCCCCGGAATATCTTAAAGCTCGCACTGTTAGGAATTGTGGGAGTTGCAGTCCAAAACACCTGGCGGGCCAAAGCTTGCCAGTGCCTGGACTAAGAGGTTTGGGGGGTTCAGTTCCCCAAATCCTCAGCAATGCTGGGAGCCGAAGTCCAAAAACACTGGAGGGCCAAACGTTGGGAACCACTGGCCTTCACCAAGGTAAATAGCATCAACACAGGCCACGCTGAGGGAGAGGGGAGAAAAAACAGGCCCCAGGTCGAGGTTTGAAGTGTCCAGCCTGGGATTGTGACTCTCCAGTCTTCGTAGGCCCGGCCACCCACCCTCCCAACACCCACTCCAGGCTTGGGAAGAGAAGCCACGCACATATCCATCCCTCGAACCCCTTTCTGGGGGAACGCGATGCGATATGTACCCCTTCAGCTGCGACCCACACAGGCCCCCTCCTCCTCCTCCTCGGGAGGGCAGAGGAACAAGCCTTGCCCCAAACGCACTCGCCGACAAGTCGCCTTACCCCGGGACCTTGTGCGCCTGCGCGAAACCCTCCCACTCAGCCCGGGAAGCGGCCAGGCAGCGCGCGCGCGAGGCAGGCGCGCGCCCCCGAGCTCTCTTCGCCAGCGGTGGAAAGAAGTCGAAAGGAAAACCGGGGGCTTCTGCACAGCCATAGGTGTCTATTGTGCGCCTGGAAAAAAAAATAATCACATACATACACACATATATGTATTATTAATATGTATGTTTATATATGTCTATATCGTGCCTGCAAAGTTGTATCTAGGCTCTGTAATTCTATCCGTGAGAGGAAATGTCGATACACGGTTTGCTATCAAGAATGGGACGAAGTGGTTTTCAGGCAAACGCACGGGCAGGCGCCTCAGGTAAGAGAAGGACCCCGCAGGCACAGTGGACGTTCAGAGCTCAAGAGGAGCACACCTGGGGCAGGTCTGGTAGTGTAGACTCAAAGAGGGCTCTTCTGGGCCTGTCTTACTCTGAGCCCGACATGGCAGTGGCTGAGGTCGTGGTGGTGGGATCCTGTATGACTGATCTGGTGAGGTTAGTATGGCTCTCCAGCTGAATTTCAAAAATGAAGGGAAAAAAACATAAAAATCTGAATTCAGAAATTATATCTAATCACCAAGAATAGTTTAAAGGTATTCCTCAGCATTGGTTCTGCTGGGAGTTTCAGGCCCCTTCCACACAGCTGTATAAAACCCACACTGAACCGGATTATATGGCAGTCTGGATAATCCAGTTCAAAGCAGATATTCCAGATGATCTGCCTTGGTATTGTGGGTTGTATGGCTGTGTGGAAGGGCCCTCAGTCCATCAACTTCTGGAGGATTGCTACGTGATTGTCACCAGTGCTTTAAAGCAGTGTTTCTCAACCTTTTTTGAGGTTGAGCCGCGGCACACTTTTGACATTTGCAAAATCCTGGGGCACACCACCAACCAAAATGACACAAAATGACAGTCTAACACAGTGATACATGTAGTAAATATGTTTTTAAATGTATTTATACACTCAGTGTGAAACCTGGACCTGTTTCGATGAACACAACATAGATATCCTGGCAGAAAGACACAAACTTCCCACACAGCACTCCCATAATCGAGAGAAAATGCTATAAGAGTTTGGTGGGCATTGACCTTGGGTTTTGGAGTTGTAGTTCACCTATATCCAGAGAGTACTGTGGACTCAAACAATGTTGAATCAGGACCAAACTTGGCATGAATACTCAATATGCCCAAATATGAACGCAGATGGAGTTCGGGCGAAATAGACCTTGACGTTTGGGAGTTGTAGTTGCTGGGATTTATAGTTCCCCTACAATCAAAGAGCATTCTGAACCCCACCAATGATAGAACTGGGCCAGACTTCCCACACAGAACCCCCAGGAGGCAAGAGGAGGTCTCTACTTGGGGAAAGGGAGGCGGGCCTTCCCAATGCAAGGAGAGGGAGAGACCAAGTAGACAACGAGTGGGCAGGGGAGGGGGTGTTTGTAATTTTGTGCCTTTATCGAGGTAGGTTTCTTAGGGTTTTTATACTTCAACACATTAGACTCCCCCCCCCCCCCGGAGGTTCCAATTTCCCACGGCACACCTGATGATCGCTCACGGCACACTAGTGTGCCCCGGCACACTGGTTGAGAAACACTGCTTTAAAGAATAATCTGTTTTAATCTAAATAAATAAAAATGTAATGTTCGTTTGTGGGATTAACATAACTAAGAAACCACTGGATGAATTGACACCAAATTTGGACACAAGACACCTATCAAGCCAACGAGTGACCATCACTCTTTAAAACACTGAAAAACACAGCAGAAGAGACTTAAAAAGCCCAAAAAACCATTACAATTCATGTGCAAAACCACATACACACACATATATGCAAACACATATATACAAATATATATACACACGCACACACAAAGTACATATACACAGAGTGGCCACAGCAACGCGTGCCAGGGGATGACTAGTAATCTATATAAATAAAAATTTAATATTTGTTTGTGGGATTAACATAGCACAAAAACCACTGGACAAATTGACTCCAAATTTGGACACAAAACACCTATCAGGCCAACGAGTGACCATCACTCTTTAAAACACTGGAAAAACACAGCAGAAGAGACTTAAAAAGCCAAAAAAAGCCCATTACAACGCATGTGCAAAGCTCTCTCTCTCTCTCTCCCTCTCTCTCTCTCTCTCTATATATATATATATATCTGCGAACACACATATATATACACATATATACAAATATACTGTATATACACACACAGCAGAAGAGACTTAAAAAGCCCAAAAAACCATTACAATGCATGTGCAAAACCACACACACACATATATATATGCAAACCCACACACACACATATATATATACACACATATACACACATACATATACACACACACAAAGTACATATACACAGACTGGCCACAGCAACGCGTGGCAGGGGACGACTAGTAATCTATATAAATAAAAATGTAACGTTTGTTTGTGGGATTAACATAACCCAAAAACCACTGGACAAATTGACTCCAAATTTGGACACAAGACACTTATCAGGCTAACGAGTGACTATCACTCATTAAAACACTGAAAAACACAGCAGAAGAGACTAAAAAAGCCAAACAAACAAAAATACATTACAAAGCATGCTCAAAACCACATACACACAAACACACATATACACAAATATATACACACGCATATATATATATATATATATACACACACACACACACACACAAAACACATATACACAGCAACACATGGCAGCGGGCGGCTAGTAGAATAATAATCTATTTATATTCCTCCCACTCCGAGGGGACTCAGGGTGGAGTGGGACAGCCCTGCAGTTAGTATGCAAAACAAATCAACATGGAATTAATTGATTACCAAAACATGATTATGATTTATACTCTTCCTGTCACTTTGTTAGATTTATTGCCAAATTTGGGAGAAGATTATATTGCCTCAAACAGTGATTGTTGCATGAAAAGTTGATTTGCTTAAGGCGTCTCTAAAATATTAATATTTTTTTAATCCCGCCACCATCTCCCCGAAGGGACTCAGGACAGCTTACATGGGGACAAGCCCAGTCAAACACAGATTAAAATATAACACAGTAAAAATTCACAATTACAAACATAAAAACATAACTATCAACAACAACCAGCAGCCTAATGTAGTGGCCATATACTGAGCTAAGGGGCGAGGCAGGGGCTTGTGCACTATAGTTTCGAGAACAGGGCTAGTGGGAAAGTGCAAAAGCTAAATGATAAGCTTGGACTAGAAGTGCCGAGTCAATTTGAGCAATAGAGCAGGGACAATGGTAAAGTGCAAGAGCCAGGTGTTGAATTATGGCCGGAGGGGCCAAAATTACCTAGTGAACTGATTAGTCAAAAGCACAGTGGAACATCCACGTTTTTCATTCTTTACGGAAAGTGGACAAGATGGATGGCAATCTTATCTCCTTGGGGGGAGAGTTCCAGGGCCGAGGGGCCACCAACGAGAAGACCTTCTCCGTTGTCTCCACCAGCCACGCATGTGATGGGGATGGGAGTGAGATCTTTGAACCCACGCAGATTCATAGGGGAAGATGCAATTGCGAAGATAGGCAGGACCCAAACTGTTTAGGGCTTCGTAGGTAATAACCTGCACCTTGAATTGGAACTGGAAGCTTATAGGCAGCCAGTGGAGCTGTTTTAACAGGGAGGTTGACCGCTCGCATTATTTCGCCCCAGTTAACAGCCTGGCTGCCGACCTTTGTACCAATTGCAGTTTCCGGGCCGTCTTCAACGCATTAGAACACATTTCAGTAAAAGGGGCAGTTGTGATCTTAGAACCAAACCACACTGCATTAGCCAGACATCCTTCGAGACCCCAAAAGCCACTGAAAATAAAATAAGTTGCCACAACTTTCCCCATTGTACCAGCTATTAAAACTACATCACCTACACCAGTAGTTTCCAACCTTTGGACTAACACAGGCTATGGATTCAGTGGGATTTAATTTTGAGTAATAATATAATCTTTATACCCCACCACTATCTCCCCAAAGGGACTCAGGGCAACTCACGAAGGCACTTCAAGTGCCGTACATAACAAACAATACATAAGCGTATAAAAAAGCAACATAATTGTAAAACCAACAACTGCATATAAACCCCATCTAATAAAATTGTACAATTCATCAAACGCAGTAAAAACTGTGAATAAAGCTGACTATCTACAATTAACAAGTCAAAGTGGAAGAGTGAAGCAATTGCTGAGTCTTCAGTAAATGTACATAGCTATGGGATTCTTAGCTCTTCTTGTTATAAATCCAAAACACATTTTCATATATATTTTTCACAATAGTAAGCTTATTCCGCACAACCTTGGAACTGCAGACATACAGGAAGCCTTTGTATCTTTTACTTTGGTGGTTGTGAATCAAGTCATGAAAGCTCATGACAAAACCTGTTAGTGTTTAAAGTGCCATGCAATTCTTTTGCAATAATTCCAGAAACTGGTTAAAAGTTCACTACAGAGTGATTAATTTGTGACTCCAAACCCTTTGAGGGTGCTATTCTGTGCACCCCGCACCTTTATCTTTTTGTCATGGCCTTGGGCTAGTAAGGTAACCTATTTGATTGACTCCAAACCCACTCGCACACAGTAACTCACTAGGTAGAGTGAGATCCCATCTACACTGCCATATTCAGTTTCTGAATACAGAATAACTACATTGAACCAGATTATATGGCAGTGTAGACTCGTATAATACAGGTCAAATCAATTAAACTGCATTCTGAAACTGGATTATATGGCAGTGTAGATCCAGCCTGAGTCAACCACCTCAAGCTATAGATGTTGTGGGACAATTGGTTGCACTCCAAATGGTTTTTGGACTCCCTAGCATAGTTTACAGCCCTCCTCTCACTGAAGGATAGGGCTGTGAACTATGTAGCCTCATGTAACCTGTCATGTTTAGAGCAAAGCTTTCCAAACATTTCATGTTGGTGACACACTTTTTAGACATGCATAAATTTGTGACACAGTAATTCAGTTTTATTAGCAAACCAGCGATTAAATGAATTGGACAGATACATAAATTGTAACAATGAAATGGATGGGGACACAACATCTCATGTAAATCTTTCATTTATATTTTTAAAATATATACTGTATATATTATTTCTTTCTTATTTCACATAGACTCAGGGGTTCCTTATTACGTTTGCGTGACACATCTGTACACTGCAGCCAACACACTAACGTGTTGCAACACAGTTTGGAAAGCTCAGCTTTAGAGGTTGTTGCAGACTAGAGTAATTGAATCTGCAGTGTCAACAATGAACTTTGATTTTTCCACTTCCTTACAGTAGCACAATGTATTGGTATCATTGTTGAACTGTACTGGTGACCAGGGTTTGAATCCCTCTCAGACATCGTAAGTCACAGGGTGAACCTGGGCAAGTCACATTCTCTCAACCTCAAAGGAAGGCATCTAGTATTCAATGTTAAACTTTTTTGCCAACATTGAATACATCTAGTATTCTGTTTCAACAAGGCTTTTCAGAGCAACATCAGGAATACTACAAATAAGTAGTCTGACATCCGATATATCCACCATCATTTGTTTACCTCATTTCCCATTGCCCTCCCTCAAAGAGCTTGGATCAGCGATACCCCTTTCAATTGCCAACAAGGAGGGGAGCAAATCAAAATACATTTGGTCCCATCGTGGCCACTGGAAAAACTTTCTTGCTTTGCAGATTTCTCTGATGCTAGTGGAGGATGTCTTGGAGACATCTTCATCAATGGCTGCAGGTGAATGCTAGTTTTAGGAGGGAGGAGCCAGGTGGGCATTGATCTCAAATTAATGGCAGGATTCCTGCAATCTTGCCTCTTCATTCGATTATCCCATCTGATTTTTAGAAAAGAATACATTTTAATTGTATTTTTGTGCAGTTACATGCCTTTTCATCAGTCTTCTTATGGAAAGAGGCTTTACATGCAAAGAGTCATTAATGCTCCATAGGAAACTATATTTTTATCAATATTTCTGATGAGTCCTAGTTCTAGGAAAACTATTTTAAAACCAGTAATTGAAGGAAATGTTTGAGGCAGGTTATATTAGTATATGAGTAAATATACTAGTATATATTAGTAAATCAGTATAAGTATATCGCTTGTGACTCTAGGGACCTTATCACATTAGAATGAGGATTCGGCATGCATCATGGCTAACCCACGGGGTCCCGGAGGGTAGGGGTGGTGGAGAACACTTCATTTCACGCCCTGCATTGCCCGACTTACCTGGACCCCCATCACATGAAGGGAAGTGTTGCTGTTCAGCTTCCACCTATTGTTCCAAAGGCAACACTGGAAGCTTTTTGTGTTGCTGCGGCAGCAACATGCTTCTTTTCATCTTTCATCACGGAGCCCAGCTAGAAATTCCTATGTGTCATGTAATGAGCTCCGTGGCGAAAGGGGAGAAGAAGCGGCATATGGCAGGTCAATCAGCCCATCTGATGAGGTCAAAAGTCATTATAAAATATAACATAACCCAAGTACAACAGCACACACAGTGGGTACTATATATATCAGAGCCTATCTCATTCATTTTGAAGTTTCATAAAGCATCAATAATAGTTATTTTGAACTTCTTAACATGCAGATCTATCCCTGTTATTTTTTTAATTGACTTTCATATATACTCTTTTTTTTGGGGTTCTGCTTTGTTTTCTGTTTTGGGGTTCCAGTCTCCCATTATTACCATAATATCTCAATTTCATGAGTCATCAGTTTATTTCTGGATTCTATCACAGACTCTTTCAATTTCTTCCTCTTCTGCTTTTATAGTTAGAGCATATCATTGGGTTATGGCTATAGTAATAGATGTTTCATGAATGCTTATTGATATTATTTAGTAATACTATACTGCAATCCCTGCCTGCTTTTGCTAAATCTTATACCACTATTAATGACACCATTCGATTGTCATTTCCAGAATAAAAAATTACCTAGCAATGCTGTTTAAAATGTTGCATTCTTGTCTACTTTTGCTTGCTTGTATGAAGTATGTTTATATATTCCATTTGTATAATGTATAAAATTTATAGCTTCCCATGATTCATGTTTCCCACATTTCATGTGAGAATGTGAAGCATTGGATATTTTTTTACATGTCTTGGGACATAAGCTGATCCTCCTTTCAGCTTGAATTGTTATATCGTTCCCCCCTTGTTTTTTTTACTACTAACTAGCTGAGTCTTCAAACATGGATGCATCTTCCTTTATTTTGCATTGTTTTATCATAAGGTTTTGAAGGTAAAATAAATTCAGCTACTATTTATCCATGCTTTTTTTGTGCATTACTAAGAAGAAACAGCATTTCCTTAGTGGAATTTATTTATTATTTATTTACTATATTTGTATATCCTATCTTGGTTTCAGGGAAAATATAAAATATGAAAAATGAATTAGGAATGTGCTCAGCTTAGGAAGGAAAAATACGGAAATATAATATATGAAAAAATGAATTGGTGTTAACCAATTAGGAACTTTTCTAAAACAACAACCACATATTGTCCATACAAGAAAATCATATATATCTATAGAGACACACACCGAAGCATAGACTTCTCAATTACAAAACATACAGTGGTGCCACAGCTCTTCCCCAGTCCATCAGCTCAATGGCACAGCCACCAATATATGTGGTAACTAGGCATCCGCTAGCTAGGAAATTCTAATCCCCTTGTGCTACTCATTAGTGCTGTTTTGGGCAACAATGTAGGAGGGGGAAGAAGGAAAACTAATCGGTATAACATACGCAGGCATACAACCTATTTATAGGTTAATCACCACAGGAGTAGATCCATTTCGTCATTGTTGAATGGTGAGCTGACATTGATAAATGTATTCAATGTATTGTACTCTAAGGTAAAGGTAAAGGTTTCCCCCTGACATTAAGTCTAGTCGTGTCCAACTCGGGGCAGTGGTGCTCATCTCCATTTCTAAGCTGAAGCCTCCTACAGCTTTCTCCATAGACACCTCCAAGGTCATGTGGCCAGCATGACAGCATGGAGTGCCATTACCTTTCCACAGAAGCGATACCTATTGATCTACTCACATTTTCCTGTTTTCAAACTGCTAGGTTGGCAGAAGCTGGAGCTAACAGCTGGAGCTCCCCTCGTTACCTGGATTCGAACCGGTGACCTTTCGGTCAGCTAGTTCAGCAGCTCAGTGGTTTCACCTGCTGCATCACCGAGGGCCCTATATTCTAGTAAAGGCTAAAAAGGGATTTAGACTGTAGATAAAAAAGCTCATAGGCAGAGACAGTCTTCAAGGATCATTATGGTGGTACAGCTGAAGTGTTGTCATCATGCAGTTTGCAGCAAATCGGAGAGCTAGCAGACTCAGTACACACTAAACATTAGTGAAGTTAAAATGGAAAAAACTTGGTAATAGATTTAATAAAATACATAAAGCTCTGGAATAATGGTTCCACTTTGAACGTAGAAAAGGTTAATACTTTGAAACCAAGCACTTGTACTTTTTAATGTTGGCCAATTTGAAATTGTACCCTCTTGCAGGCATTTGCTTTCATCTGGGTTGCTATTTTTACCTTCGAATGCAGGAAAAATAACCTGGTTTCTAGTCCCACAATGCACTTGTTTACCTCTAATAATAAAAATGTGAAAGCTTACAGGCTGAACAATTAGAAATAGTTACCTCTTAGCACAGTAAAGAGAGCGTATCAACTCACCAGAGTCTCATGCCCAGTTTGAGATAAAGCTGAATGAAAAATCAACACAAATCATTTTTGCTGGTGCATTGCGATTCTAAAGTACATACTCTTTAGCACCTTCAGGACTAACAAGTGTAATATAGTATAAGATTTTGTGGATGGCAGCCCAATACATCAGATGCATATCCACAAAAGTATATGTAGATTAAGTGTCCCATATCCAAAATGCTTGGGACCAGAAGTATTTTGGATTTTGTTTTGTTAAATGTCTGTATTTGCATATGTGTACTAATGAAATTTGGAGATGGGACCCAAATGTAAACATGAAATTTGTTTATGTTCATTCACTTTGTACCCATAGCCTGCAGGTAATTTTATGCACAATATTTTCAATAGTTTTACACATGAAACATTTTGTATACTGAACCATCAGAAAGCCAAAGTGTCACTATCTCAGCTATTTTTGGATTTTGAAGTATTTTTAGACTTAACCCTTTGTCATGCATGCTCAACTTTAAAGGCTAAAATTATTTAATATTTAAAGTATCATAAAAACAAGTTTTGTGAAACTCAGGGAAATAGCTATGATTGTAGGCTGAAGGCACTACACGGACAATGGACTTAGTGAGATCTTCTTTTGAGTACACATGCTTAGGATAATACTGTAACACCTGTGATGCAACACATCTTTGGTATATTATTATTTATTCTGAGTCTTCTGTCCTCTTTCCACTGTGGAAACATTGTTTTATGTGTCCTGACTAATATGAATTTGCAAAGGTATTGAGTATACTGAAACAAAAAGATTGGTAGGTACATATAAAAGTAAAATTGCATTAAAAATGAAATCTGGATTAATCAAGATTGTATTCTTGCAATGTTTACATACAATCAGCTTGTGTGATTCTGGATCTCAGAATCTATAAAATCCTTCTTGGAAGTAGCCTCTAAATAGTTTGACATCAGACCTTTTTGCTGAATAGAAAATATATCTGAGTTCTCATGATTGTTGGATGCATTGTTACATTTGTATTGTTGCAGACTTTCATGGCCAGAATCACTGGGTTGCTGTAAGTTTTTTGGGCTGTATGGCCATGTTCCAGAAGCATTCTCTCCTGACGTTTCACCTCACAACCTCTGAGGATGCCTGCCATAGATGCAGGCGAAACATCAGGAGAGAATGCTTCTGGAACATGGCCATACAGCCCAAAAAACTTACAGCAGCCCATTGTTAGATTTCTGACCAAACTAAACCTGTTGTTGTTTGTCATATGTTTCAACATTTTAAAATTGATGTTTTTAAAGGAGGTTTTTCATTGCTGGATCATATCTACTAGAGTGGAGGAAAGCTTTTAGCCCTTTGTTGACACCACAGTCAAGATTGGAATTGGAACTGACTCCTGCACGCCTGATATTTGCAATGGGAGCATTTCTCCTGTTGTGAATAGCAGGGGGGTCCAATGGAAATCTATTAAAATCACTGGGTAGACCTAGAAAAATCAGAATCCTTTAGCTTCATCTATCATGCTGGTAAGACTTCTTCAGGTTACAATTGTTCAAGATGTATTTCTAGACTACAAAGTCATGAGCAACTTGATGTTCCCCTATGAAGCATAAACCACAAGCTATCATGTATTGTTTGTTTCTGCTCCATTTCCCTGTACAATTCCTCTTTGGATGCATCCACATAAGTCAGTATTTGTTCAAAACATCCTTTCTTTGGTTTCATTATTTATCTGTTTCCGGGTGGTTCAAGTTGTTTCCATCCCCATTATTATTTCAAAAAGACCTGTTTATCTCTTAAGATTTGAAAATTGTTTCTTCATAGAGAAGAGGATCTACTTAAGTCTACTGTACTTAGAGTCAACCTACATTCCTCCACTCCCCATGATCTGTTCTACCTTCTCTTTGGTTCTCCTCTTCACCTCACCATGAATTCTAAGCCTTTCACCTGATGTTCCTGGAACCTCAGTCCAGCTCGTGATTACCATCCAGCCTTAACCATGTCCATAAACATCCAAAGAAACATTTAGGTTATCATTCTGTAGGATTATTAATTAGCCTGTAGTTAAATCTGTTCAACCATGATGTAGCAAATTCATTGTGTATAATAGTATACAGGAACTGAAATTGAAGCACTAAATGTGTTGACAGTTTTTCAGAATGATCTAATATGGCTGATGGGAATTTTTGATATTTTTTCAGTGCCTTGTAGAGCTTTAAGTTATGTTACTTGGAAGAGTGTGGCATTTTGGGTGTATTCATCCCAAAAAGACTAATATCCCTGTATCCAGAAATATGAGCATCCTTGTTCACAGAAAGCATTATTGAAGACACTGATATGGCTAAGCGTGGAATTGAATCCTAGTCTCCAGTGGGCAAGGTCCATATGATTCCTGGTAGGCAGTTGGATGGCATTATATTGTGTAACAGGGCATATGACCTTACCACTGGGGGGAAAGCAACAACTTTGTTTTGAGGAACGAATATGTAGGATATAGCAAAGTGGGAAGATAAAAAAGAGTGTAGCAAAACATTGGTTGGGTACCGCCAAGGAGCAGAAACAGCGATTGTTCTGTGTTTCAGAGCAGATGGTAGCCACATTAAGAGAGCGGCATCAAAAGCAACAAAAAGCCTTGTGGCATTTTAGAAATTGAACAAGTTTTATTTGCCTCTAGGCCCTCATGAGCCCCAATGCACTGAGAAAGTTCACTGCCTCAACAGGCTGCAATCCTCAAAAGCTTCTGTGAAACAAAGCGAGTCTTTAAGCGTTTGTTTTTTAAAGATATATGTCATGACTTTCTCCCAAAATGGGGCCCAAAGAGCCTACTGAACCCAAACAAGTGATAGTCTTGTGGTTCTTCAAAGATACTGAAGGACTTTCCTTGTTTCTGGGATGTTGTTGGTCTTATAGTTAAAATTAAAGAGTGTGGGAGGAACGTATATTTGCAGAACCTTTTCACACTTCACAGTTCTATACTACCTTCAACTATTGGTGTGCGTGTGTGTGTGTGAGAGAGAGAGAGAGAGCACATGCACACCATTTATAGTATGTGTGTGTAAGATGGCTAAAATAAATGTTTATTATATTTGAAGGTTAATTTATCCCAGCTGTCATTTCCATTCCACACAGTCTTCCCTGTTTTCCATGGAGGTGAGGTCGCTGTTTGTAGTAGAAGCTATTTCCATGGCAGTAGACTGTGATGCCATGGGGAAGATTGAGGCATTCCTCTGAGAACTGGCAATTAAAAATTATGAATTGTGAGATAAGGCTTGCATTTACCAAGCTTCTCAGCCTTATAGCCCACACGAGGCATGGAAAGTATTGCTTAATCCTTAAGGGACTCAATATGGGTAATGGAATAAATGAATTGATGTTGCTTGATCCTAGCAAGAAAACAATTACGTCTAACTCAAACTCGCCTTCTATACCAGGGTAGAAAGAAGAGAAATACAAGCACTGTAAAATGACTATGGCTGATTCTCTGAATTTCCCCAGTGGGTTTTTTTTTTTGCTATTATGGTTTATTGTTGATTGTGATGCATTATTTATTATTATTCAGCATTGTGGTCAGCATAATTTTAATATTTTTAATTGCAAAGAAAGTTGCAAAGAAATAACTTGCTGTATCCATTACAAAAGTAAAACTGATTTGAAGAATTACAGCTTTCTATACACATCAATGCTAGAAGTAGGTCAGTAGTGCCTATTTCCAGAATTTTTTTTAAAATAGGATTGTTACCTTAGTGTTCCTTTAATATTTTAATATTTTAATTGTTTGCTTTGCAATCAGTTTCTGTTATTAAACAAGCTCCATTCCTTCTTAGAGCTGGAGGATCTAAAGATGGTTGTGTCTATACTGGTAACTCCTATGCAAGTCTTCTTCAATGTGTGCACATTGGTTAGGAACACTGTAGCAAGTGCAGACATTTCAGTAGATTCAAAACATGGTTTGTACATATTATACCAATATTAAAATCGCTCCACTCGCTGCTAATTCCTTTCCAGTCAAATACAAAGTGTTGGTTATCACCAAGCTCTTCCGGCAGGCCTACGTATTTTGGGTTTAGGTTATCTTTGGGACCACTTTCTCCCAGATAATCTATCCCATACAATCATGTTTTTGGGAAGTATTTACTTTAGTAAGTCGAAATAAGGATGACAACTGGGATCCATTATCTATTAAATTACCTCACTTGGTGGGATTTCATCTGGTAAAAAGGCTGCCTGAATTCATAATGACACTGATGATCAGGCTCTTCTGGCAGATCTGTTGTTTACATATAAAGCAAGGGAACCTTACTAACCACAGCTTACATTTTCATGTACACTAGTGAAGCCTATGCCTTACACCAAGAGCACCATTGACAAGGGGACCACTCCAATAGAAGAATCAGTTCCTCTTTCTACCAATATACTCCTCTACATGGAATTCTGGATGATCTATTGCTATTAGGCAATTTATTTAATATGTTAAGCATTTGTCATCTGCAGTGACTCTGCTACCATCTTCTGCTTAAAGTGAACATGAGATGGGTCTTGGGAAGTTCTATGAGAAGTGGCATTTGGGATTCCAGTGATAACAAGTCATTGTTGATATCTGGTTTCTATTGTTGTTCTTCTTTACAGTATTGGAAAGGGAGTGGTGCTTTCACATTAGTAGGGCATGACCAATGATATGCATAGTGGTAGGATGCTCAAAATGGATGGAGCAGGCAGCTGAAGAAATGCCAAAAAGCAGGCACTGACTAAGGATGTGATTAATTCTGTGGTTACAGTCGAAGGCTAATTGTGTAATCACCATTCAATTTTTGTGCTATAATCATGCCAATATATTTTTATATGCTTTGAAGTATCCAACATCTCAAATAAATGGAATGTGTGGGTCTTGAGCATAGCATGTGGGATAATGTCCAAGGAATGTAGAGAATTAGGTAAACATTTTCTATCTTCAGAGTTTAAATTTGACAGGATCCATTGATCTGTCCTTACATCTATTACTTGCATGCTTTCATAAAACTGTCTTTTTCTCACCATGATTCAGTTATATTCACCTGCTCAGAAATGAACCTTTTCCAAGTACTGCTAGACTACAGGGAGCAGAAAAGGAAATTTCTCATAATGTGATATTTTCTTCCAAAATCAGCCTGCTCTGGTTCTCTGTGGTAGTGAGCACTTTTTCTCACATAGAAGCAGATCTTCACAGATAAGCAGATATTATGTCAAGGGTGAACAATGTCTGGCTCTCCAGTCTGCTTGGGTTAATCCCATTTGCTATGTTGGGTAAGCCTGATAGGATCTGCAGTCCAGCATTTAGTAGTCCAGTATATGGATTTACATTATTGGTCATCCAACAGTGATTTCAAAGACTATATACCATATATACTCGAGTATAAGCTGAGTTTTTCAGCCCCGTTTTTAGGCTGAAAAAGCCCCCCTTGGCTCGAGTCAAGGTTATTTATTATTTTACTGTTGTTATTATTATTATTATTACTACATTTATTATTTTACTCTATTATTATTATATTTACATTATTTTATTCTATTATATTACATTTATTATTTTACTCTATTACATTTATTGTTTTGCTCTATTTATTATTGCTATTATTACATTTATTATTTTACTCTATTATTATTGGAAGGATACGTAAGCAGATTTACAAAATTTACATTGAAGATTTACATTGAAGAAGGTTAGACTAATGGTTTAATCAGAGTTGGACAGTCTTATCTTAAATTACAGTTTTATGAAAATATTCAAAAACATTTAACCTACTGATACCTCAATGTAATTTTATTGGTATATATTTTTATTTTGAAATTTACCAGTAGCTGCTGCATTTCCCACTCTCTGCTTATATTCAAATCAATACAATTTCCCAGGATTTTTTGTGGTAAAATTAGGTGCCTCAGCTTATATTCTGGTTGGCTTATACTCGAGTAAATATGGTAAATAAGATTCTGCATAGCCAGCATTTGAGATCAGACCTCTGAAGTTTTTGGCTACTGAGCATGCATTTCAAAGAAGCCCACATTTTGGTTATCCTTACAAAAATGGTTTTAAAATGCCATGCCACATTTTTTCCTTCTAGCTAGAGTGCACAAAACTTTCCTGATTCTCAGAAATTCCGCTGAGAAAAGAACATAGATTCCTTCATGGTTGTGTTTCTTAGCGGAATTTCTTTATCTCCTCCTTATTTGTGTCCCATTTTCTTGGACCGTGGAAGCTGAGAAGTGTAACTTGGATCCCCTGCTAGGTTTTCACTCCATCTTGCTGTCTTTCAAGATATTCACAAACTGAACATTGTGCTATGTTGTCAACACCCTTATAACATTCTTTTGCCAGGAACAGAGTCCTGCACAAACATCTTCTGCCATGTGGCATTTAACATGTTTGCTTGCCAGTACTTTTGCCCGTTTCCTTGGTTATTAAGTGTTTTCTTCCAAGCAGTACATTCCCTAATCATTTTAAGACTTTTGCTTCAAAAAAATCTTAATGTGTGAGAAAGTTTGTGAATCGGGGTTTTATAGAAGATCATTCTCCCTGAATGGCGCCTATTAAGATTCCTTAACTGTGGGATAGCAACCATGTTACTTATCAAAGATGCAAACTGCATTTATTGAGGACACTTTATATTTATTTATTTTATTTTATCCAGAATGCCCTCCACGTTTATTGGGGTTAGGAACATAGGACTGCTGTGGAAGTGATAAATCTGTGAATAAAGAAATTGCTATTTTCTTGAGAGAACATCTATCTAGAAATTCCTTGGTCTTCCAGTTGAAAGCTGACAATAGTATTGCTGTGGAGAAACCAGAAGTTCTTAGATGTCACTAGGTTTTTCAACATGACTAGAGGATGTAGAATCAAATAGGAGGACCTACAGATTCCTAGAGAGAGAACATTTTAGTCAAATCTATGAATAATCAAAAAGTTAAACCATAAATGTGAAGGGAGGACCACAAATCTTCATGGGTTCTAGAATGCTGTATACAGAGAATGTAAGAATCCAAATCTATGAATAATCAAATCCTCAAAACTCAAAACCATAAATGTGGAGGGATGACCACATAGTCTTTATGGCAGGGGTGCTCATTAGGTAGATTGCGATCTACTGGTAGATCGCATAAGGCGTCCTGGTAGATCGCATAAGGCGTCCTGGTAGATCGCATAAGGCGTCCTGGTAGATCGCAGGCAGGGCGGGAGGAAGCCTCAGTCCTGCCCTACGCCGCCCAAGTGCTGCTGGCCCTGGGTTATCTGAGGTCTTTTCCACACAGTTGAATAAAATCCCATGTTATCTGCTTTTAATCAGATTATATGGCAGTGTGGACTCAGAAAACCCAGTTCAAAGTATATATTGTGTTATATGTTTCACATTTTTGTAGTGGGTAAGTAGATCATTTTGACTTTATTGTTTTATAAGTAGCTCACATGCTGAAAAAGTGTGAGCACCCCTGCTTTATGGGATCTAGAATACTGTATACAGAGAATGTAAGAATCCAGACTTGTTTGAATCTGGATTCTTACATAGCTCAAAGAGCAGCAGCACAAAGCAGCTGCGTGAGACGACACCAAATGTTTGCTGAACTATGAATAAATATATTGGAAATACCACAGTTCATTGAAACAAATAACATTTTTCCCATTTTTAATTGGAACAGTCTTACTCCACGCCTGCCAAAAGCTGGAGAGACCATACACGGACATAAGTTTTTCACTGGATTTGGAGGGAAAGGTGCCAACCAGTGTGTGCAGGCTGCTCGACTTGGAGCTAAAACCTCAATGATCTGCAAGGTAAGCTCAGATTGATATATTCTGGTTACACATCTGTTCCAAATACTTTAGAAAACTATTCTCACATATGTTTTAATAACCAACAACAAAACCAAACTAAGAGCAAAGGATTGAGGTCAGCATTCTAGAAGTGCAACTTCAGCTGCCTCTTAAGAAGCTAAGCAAAAAAAGGTAGTCTTTTCCTCTTCTAAAAGCAACAGTAGAATGAATGTGACAGATTTCTCTCAAGTGCAATCCTGATAGAATGGGTGCCACCACTGCAAAATGGTCTATTTTTAATAATAACAACATTTGAGATGGTAACATCTGCAAAGTCAAGTTACGCATTAATAGCTGTTACAGAGTGAATGGCCTCTAAGGTATACTCCAGATTCTAACCATTAAAGATCTGTTGTTTGAACAGAGACCTCTTCACACTACAGTTACAGTACAGTGATTCCATTTTAACTGCTTAGCATCATACAAAATACAAGGATTTGTGGGTGGGGATATTTAGAATTCTCACTAGAGTATACTTGTGACTCCCCAAACTACAAACTCTAGGGTTCTGCCATGGCCATTAAACTGGAAACTTGGAGTCTGGAAGCTAAATGGTAAGAGGTATAGCAATATTGCTGTGCTGAACTAGTACCCAGGTTCAGCTCAAGAGTCCAGATTTGTATACTATTAGTCAAATGATATTCAAGCAATCAAAGTTTTTCAGGTGATAACTATGATCATATTTCCCAGAAAGGAAATACAAAACTGCCAATAAGACCTTTTTTGGCCTTTGGAGCAAATGTAGACTGGTGTAACAACCCAGCCTCCATTCCAGCCCGGGGGCCAGGGGGCTGCCCCGGGGGTGCCAATTGCTTTGGACCCCCTTGCTGTAGATACAGGTGATGCGGATGATGGGGCTGCTGGGCCCGCATCTCCCACAGATAGTTTGCAGTGGGATGACGCTTGGCCTGAGGCTTATTCGGATGAAGACGGTCAAGATGACCCAGATTCTGATAGTTATGAGAAGCCAGGTGGGTACGGTTCCCAGGAACGAATCTAGGAACCCGCGGGGGATGAGTTGATGGAAACAGAAAGGGAGGACGGTTCTCAGGAAGATAGCGACCCAGCTGCAGACTGGCCGGGAGGTGTTTTGATCGCAGGAGAAGCATCGAGTCCCATCGCAAGGAATGGCGACGAAGCCGAGAGAGGCGTTGGGTTCCCAAAGGGGGGGATTAAATACACGTTCCCGGGAACAGTTCTTCAGTTGGTCGGCCACTTCTGAACTGAAGGGAGTGTAGCGACCGAGTTCCTGGAAGCCATAGTCTGGCTGCCTTGCCAAGTACCTTGCTAAGAACTTTGCCACGGACCTTGTATTTTCACGGACTTTGCCTTGCTTTGTTTCCACGGATTACCTTGCTTTTTGATTCTTTGCTTTTTGCTTTTGAGATTCACGTGTTTTCACTTTGGACTATTTGACAATTTCTTAATTGGACAATTTACTTTTTCACCTGTTATTTATTATTCAATATATAGTTAATTGATCATTGTCTCTGTGTGTGTGCTTAAGGGGCCGGGCCAGGACCCAGCATTGTGACAACTGGAAACATGGAATGCAAGCGTTTATAATTTTTATGTATTTTAGTTGTTTAAATTGTATCACGGTTTAAATGTTCTTGGTTAGATTTATTATGCTTATTTAATATGTTTATTTAATTATATGTTTTATTTATTTATTGGCTTGTTATTTTAAGTTTCTATTGAAGATGTCTTATGTATTGTTTGATTTTCTTTGTTTGCATTATTTTATGACATTGAATATTTGCTACTTTTGTTTGGAAAATGCCCTGGGTCCCTTAAGATGAGCATTCATAGCAATATGGCGCCATCCTATTTCCACATTTAATAGCTGCCTGATTTTTATTTGATCTACTAGGTTTTGCTGGCTATTACAGTTTCAGAATGTACAAGACCTGAATGAGAGTTCTACATGTGCGGAGGCCTGGGCATCCCGTGTGTAGTTTTATAGTTCAACATCACCACTAACAGCATCTGGGAGTTACCCAAATAGCCATGTCTTTGTCCCCATCATTCAACTTTCTTCCCACTGTACAGTTTTCCTGTATCTGCTCCAATTTTCCCCTATTCTGAGAAATTATCTAAAGCAATATTATTCTTTTATTTAAATTAAGAGTAAGGAGCTTTAAGTTTTTGGCTTAGATGTGTTTCTGCTATGACTTCAATTTGATCCTCTGGGATTGCACAGATAGCCACGATCTCTTCCTCGCTACTTCATTTGATGGTTTCCCACTCATTGGGTTTTCCTGCAGCCCTAAAATGTTGAACCACTTTTCTAAAAGCTTAATTACTGGCATTTTGAGCTTCAGTCTAAAATATGTTGGCTTTTTTTTCATCTTAGCCTTTTGCTTTGCCCACACCCATCACTGGAATGTGGTTCCAAAGAAGCATTCTGAAACTGAATTCAGCCCTTGGGCAGACAAATGATCTCCACCCTTGCTTTAAATGGTAATTTGAGTGTATCTGTAACAGTGAGACAAATTAAAAGCTGAATATTGACAAATTAAATTTCAGTCCCCATTATAATTGAAGAAATATGCTGTGTTATTTACAAAATAGAAAGAATAAGCTTATTTTGTTGCCCCCAAATTAACTATAGACATTAGTTATGCATAAAAATGGTGTATGTGAAAAGCTTGGAAATACATTTCTATTTCATTTACAAGTACTAAAATTATTTTGTATTAATTGGTACAGATAGAAGCAGAAATCATGCTTCTAGGATTTATCTTTTTTGTTTACCCTCAGACAAACCTTCTATTTAAATCAGTTTCATACTAATTTATGCAATTCTTTTGATGCAAAATAAAATAAAACCCCTAGATTTATCAATGGAAATTTACAGCAAAATGCTGGCTGTGGGCAAAGTATGCTTAGTAGATTTGAAGGAAACTCTTGCCTCTGAACCAACAGGAGGTGGAAGCAAAATGAGGACACGGTCTCATAACAGTCTCCCAAAATTTCCCTTCAGTCTCTAAACTTCTAGCACTACAGTAATTTAACATTTTAGTCCAGCATTTATAAATACCATTTAGATATCCAAAGAGAAGATGCAGCAAAGCTATCAAGGGAATGTGAACACAATAAAGCTAAGTGTTCTCGGTGTGGACGGTTTTTGGTCTTACACTCTGCAATGCTGGAAATTTGAGGATGATAATAAAATTTTATGGGGGATGAAGAAGGGGCGCTTCCAGACATGACTAAAACCTGCGCTGAAGTGGGTTAAAGTAACCTGCTTCAACATGGGTTATAGTTCCCACTCCCCAACCCAAGCCCAAACCCAGGGTTTGCGTTGGGGGGGGGGGGGCTACATGGCATCCTGAGTCAAATCGGGATGGCATGAAGCCACCCCAATGCTGCCAACTTACTCACTAAAACCTATTTTAAAAGGTCCCTGGCAGCCACGAAGCCTTTCCTTGTGCCCTCGTGGCATAAGAAAATGATGCCTGAGAAGATGGGAGGAGTGAGGAGGAAAATCCCCCCTCTCTCCTCATACATAATTTTCTCATGTTTTCTCACATCAGGAGGATTTGAGGAGAGACTTCATGGCTTGTTGCTGTTTATTTGTTCAGTCGCTTCCGACTCTTCGTGACCTCATGGACTAGCCCACGCCAAAACTCCCTGTCGGCCATCACCTCCCCCAGCTCCTTCAGAGTCAAGCCAGTCACTTCAAGGATACCATCCATCCATCCTCCCCTTGGCCGGCCCCTCTTCCTTTTTGCTTCCATTTTCCCCAGCATAACTGTCTTCTCTAAGCTTTCCTGTCTTGTCATGATGTGGCCAAAGTACTTCAACTTTGCCTCTTATATCCTTCCCTCCAATGAGCAGTTGGGCTTTATTTCCTGAAGTATGAACTGGTTGGATCTTCTTGCAGACCAAGGTCCCCTCAGAACTTTCCTCCAACACCACAGTTCAAAAGCATCTATCTTCCTTCACTCAGCCTTCCCTATGATCCAGCTCTCACACCATCGGTTACTACGGGGAATACCATTGCTTTAACTATGTGGATCTTTGTTGCCAGTATGAAGTCTTCAATATTTTGTCGAGATTGGTCATTTCTCTCCTCCCAAAAAGTAAGTGTCTTCTGATTTCCTGACTGCAGTCTGAGTCTGCAGTAATCTTTGTTCCTAGATATACAAAGTGTGTCACATCCTCCCCGTTTTCTACCTCTATTTGCCAGTTATCAATCAGTCTTGTTGCCATAGTCTTGATTTTTTTTAAATTTAACTGCAACCCAGCTTTTGCACATTCTTCTTTCACCTTGATTGCAAGACTCCTCAGCTCTTCCTCGCTTTTGGCCATCAAAGTGGTATCATCTGCATATCTAACATTGTTAATGTTTCTTCCAGCAATTTTGACCCCAGCCTTGCAATCATCAAGCCTTGCACATTGCATGATGTGTTCTGCATACAAGTTGAATAGGTTGGGAGAGAGTATACAACCATGTTGTATGCCTTTCCCAATCTTGAACCAGTCTGTTGTTCCATGGTCAGTTCTTACTGTTGCTACTTGGTCGTTATACAGATTCCTCAGGAGAGAGACAATGTGATTTTTTTAATCCCCATACCACTAAGAACTTGCCACAATTTATTATGATCCACAATTTATTATGATCGCTTTAGAATAGTCAATAAAACTGAAATGGGTGTTTTTCTGAAACTTCCTGCCTTTCTCCATTATCCAGCGGATATTGGCCATTTGGTCTCTCATTCCTCTGCCTTTTCTAAACCCAGCTTGTACATCTGGCAAATCTCTCTCTATGTATTGCTGGAGTATTCCTTGTAGGATCTTGAGCATTACCTTACTGGCATGAGAAATAAGGGCCACTGTACGAAAGTTTGAGCATTGTATTGTCGAAGGCTTTCATTGCCGGAATCACTGTGTTGTAGGTTTTTTCGGGCTATATGGCCATGTTCTAGAGCAGGGGTGGGGAATTATCGGCCCTCCAGGTGTTTTGGACTTCAACTCCCAAAAATCTTAGCCAGTTTACCAGCTGTTAGGTTTTCTGGGAGTTGAAGTCCAAAACACCTGGAGGGCCGGTAATTGCCCACCCTTGTTCTAGAGGTATTCTCTCCTGACGTTTCGCCTGCATCTATGGCAAGCATCTTCAGAGGTTGTGAGGACTTCACAACCTCTGAGGATGCTTGCCATAGATGCAGGCGAAACGTCAGGAGAGAATACCTCTAGAACATGGCCATACAGCCCGAAAAAACCTACAACGCAGTTTGAGCATTCTTTAGCATTTCCCTTTTTTTTGGTATGGGGATATAAGTTGATTTTTTCCAGTCTGATGGCCATTCTTGTGTTTTCCATATTTGTTGGCATATGGCATGCATCACCTTGACAGCATCATCTTTCAAGATTTTAAATAGTTCAGCTGGGATCCTGTCATCTTTTGCTACCTTGTTGTTAGCAATGCTTCTTAAGGCCCAAGCAACCTCATCACACCGTCAAAACTATCATCAATATTATTATCCTTTCTATACAGATCTTCTGTATAGTCTCGTCACCTTCTCTTGATCTCTTCAGCTTCTGTTATGTCCCTGCCATCTTTGTTTTTTTTATCATGCCCATTTTTGCCTGAAATTTACCTCCAATGTTTCTAATTTTCTGGAAGAGGTCTCTTGTCCTTCTTATTCTGTTGTCTTCTTCCACTTCCATGCATTGCTTGTTTAAAAAGAGTTCCTTATCTCTTCTGTCAGGGGATAAATCAGGTCCAGGGGAGATGGGGGGCCTCCAGCATCTTTGGGCTCCAGGAGCTCAAAGGTGTGGGGTGGCTGTGGGGACCGGGACTCGCCTCCAGTATTATGGAATGCAACCCCAGAAGTTAGTTCCCACAGGCCCAGTACCTCATTAGAACCAGGCCTTTCAGGAAGGCCTAGATCTAATGAGGTATTTAATAAATACAGAATACACCAGGGGAAACCTTAGTTTATTCTGTATTCATTTGCTTTTACCAGAGGCATCATTTGGACACCTCTGGTAAAAACCAAGAGGGGTTCAGCATTTTGGGCCACCTGGATGGGCCCAGGGAACTCGTATTTGGAAAACAATGCTGTCATTTAGTCCTCTCTTCTAGTCTATTGCTGCAACTTAGCTCAGGGCTGTCCAACTTCTACTGGACCTGTGGCCGGAATTCCAGTTACTGATGACCTGGGGGGCCGAAGGGTCTGCCTCTGCCCCCGGCTCCGCCCAGGCTCCGCCCCCTCCCTGGCTCCACCCCTGCCCCGCCCCCTCCCCGGCTCCACCCTCTCCCCACCTTGGAGGTGTCTGTGGAGGACACCGGGGCTTTGACTTGGAGATAGAGATGAACACCAAAATCCCAGTCTCAAATCCCAGTCCCTGCTTTGAACTGGATTATATTGCAGTGTGGACTCAGGGCCCTTCACACAGCCATATAACTCAGAATATCCAGGCAGGAAACCCCACAAAACCTGCTTTGAACTGGATTATATTGCAGTGTGGATTCAGGGCCCTTCCACACAGCCATATAACCCAGAATACCTGCTTTGAACTGGATTATTGGAGTCCACACTCATATAATCTGGTTTAAAGCAAATAACATGGGATTTTATTCAGATGTGTGGAAAGGAAGTCAAATAAGAAGCCAGGGCCCTTCCACACAGGCCTATAACCCTGAATGATAGGGCATAATATTCATTCTGCCTCTGCTAATAATAATAATAATAATAATAACAACAACAACAGGTTCCTGGAGTAGGAGACCTCCAAGGGCCATCCAGGGCCATCCAGTCCAATCTCCTTCTGCCATAAGGGGAAAACACAATCAAAGCATTCCTCACAGATGACCATTCAGCCTCTGATGATAATAATAATAATAATAATAATTAATTACAATGGGTTCCTAGAATAGGAGACCTCCAAGGGCCATCCAGTCCAATCTCCTTCTGCCACAAGGGAAAACACAATCAAAGCATTCCTCACAGATGGCCATTCAGCCTCTGATAATAATAATAATATAATAATAATAATAATAATTACAATGGGTTCCTAGAATAGGAGACCTCCAAGGGCCATCCAGTCCAATCTCCTTCTGCCATAAGGGGAAAACACAATCAAAGCATTCCTCAGCCATGTTGAATCAAACCTAAACTCTCATGAGAGCAACAGAAAGTACTGAACCTTGAGTTTGGGAGTTGTAGTTCTCCTCCATCCAGAGAGCACTGTGGACTCAAATAATGATGAATCAGGACCAAACTTGGCACGAAGCCTCAGGAGAGGAGGTAGCCGGAAGGGAATGGGTGAGCACCCCCCGTGCTCCGAACTCGGCCCCGCCCCTTTTTGCTCTGGCCACGCCCCTCTCACTCGTGCACTCTCTCTCCTTCCCTCTTTCCTTCAGGTGGTGGAAGGGGAAGGAATGAAAGGGGAAAGAGAGAAAGAAGGAGGGGGGGAGAGGGGGGAGGGAGGGAAGTAGGAGGAGGAGGAAGAGAGCCTGCCCCTCCTCCCTGCCCCCCCCACCCCCCCCGCGAAAAAAAATAAATAAAAAATATTCCGAAAAATATTCCAAAAAAATATTTTTAAAAAATTTTTTTAATCTTAAAAGGCAGATATCTTGCAGGAGGGTAGGGGGGCCGTGGGGAAGGGGCTGGGGGCCGTATACGGCCTGGGGGCCACCAGTTGGACAGCCCTGACTTAGCTCAAACCTACAGTTTGTTTTTCATTTCAGAACTGAGTAGACATTTTCACTCTGAAATCTACTCATACTTTTCAAGCTCAACACTGAATGCTTTCTTAATTTCAGCAATCCAGTTTTCAGGGGCAGTGGGAAGCTGACAGTGAAAGATCTAAAGTTGTTAATCTTTGTTTCATAGGTTGGGAAAGATTCCTTTGGTAATGATTATATTGAAAACTTCAAGAAAAATGGGATTCCTACAGGTAGATGTTTTACATTTTAACTGTATTCTCATCATTTGTTGTAAAATGCCTTTCCCTTAGAGCAGTGTTTCTCAACCTGGGGGTCGGGACCCCTGAGGGGGTCGCCAGGGGGGTTTCAGAGGGGTCGCCAAAGACCATCAGAAAAATCATCTTAGGAACCCCTTTGGCAGAGAAGGCTGACAATCTCTCTGCCTAGCCTTCTCTTCCTTTTTGGTGTTGGCTGGGTTCAGAGTGCTCTTTAATTGCAGGTTAACTATAAATCCCAGCAATTACAACTCCCAGGTGACAAGATCTATTTTCCCCAAACTCCACCAATATTCACATCTGGGCATATTGAGTATCCGTGCCAAATTTGGCCCAGATACATCATTGCTTGAGTCCACAGTGCTCTCTGGATGTAGGTGAACTCAAGGTCAATGCCCACCAAACCCTCCCAGTATTTTCTGTTGGTCTTGGGAGTTCTGTGTGGGAAGTTTGGCCCAATTCTATCATTGGTGAGGTTCAGAATGCACTTGGATTGTAGGTGAACTATAAATCCCAGCAACTACAATTCCCAAATGACAAAATCAATCCCCCCTCCCTAACACCACCAGTATTCAAATTTGGGCGTATCGAGTATTTGTGCCAAATTTAGTCCAGTGTATGAAAATACATCCTGCATATCAGATATTTACTTGATGATTCATAATCGTAGCAAAATTACAGTTATGAAGTAGCAACAAAAAAAACTATATGGCTGGGGGTCACCACATCATGAGGAACTGTATTAAGGGGTCATGACATTAGGAAGGTTGAGAACCACTGCCTTAGAGAATGCAGTAACCTCTTAGCTTCAAGGAGTTACACGAATTGTTTAGCCCGGTATTATCAGTATTAGAGATAGGGGACTATGTTCTTAGGCTGTACCTCATATCATCACTCCCCTAGATGCCATTGGACCACAGCTCTCTCAACTGATTCAAGTACCTTGGATTGATGCAGTGTCAAAATCAAGCAACAATGGACAAACATCATTTATACTTGGTTCACCTCAACTAGCAACGTTTTGAAAGAGTCTTTCTGGGCCCTTCCAGATAGACTAAAAAATGTAGGGCCTGTCGGTACCTTCAGTAAAAGAGAATTAATTCAGAACAAAGCAAGGTTTGTTATTGAATTAATTAGGTACCTGGTAAGACCCAGAACTTGGTCACCAGTGAATCTTTGTGAGTAGTGATTTGAGTATTTCACTGATCTTTGAGAATCAATTGAATACTCAAATCACTACACCATGCTGGCCGCTCCTACAAGAGATGCCAGCAGTTTAATCTGAATGCCCTTAATGCCACAAGTGCATTCTACTACTGTGCTGTTTCTTACAAAAGGACTCAAGAATGAATGTTTTTGACATGACATAAGCCACACTCTTACGTTCACATTGAATTGTGATGTGAGTCAATACAGAAATCAACATAGTTTGTATTCACAGTCAAAATTCCTGCCTATCTCAGCACAATTTTACCTCTTTTAAAATTATTATTACTTTCAAAGTGCAACAGTAAGATCTTATCTGAGTGCAACTGTTGAGGAAAACTGCAAAACCTGTTCACTAGTAAATGTGGATAGAATCAGGATATGGTTTGCATGTTATAATTATGCATTGCTAAATATAAAGCTTAGAAAGTATGAAGAAGTGCAAATAAACCAATGCTGAGGCTAGTTGTGACTGGTCAGGGCTAGCTAGGTGGGAATTCTAAAGGCTGCATTGAATAATACACAAAACCTGTAACTGCCACCTGTGTGGTCTCTTTTAAAGCTGTGTGGCCATGCTTATTTAATAAAAGTCCAAAGGGGATTCTGCATGAGAAACAGACAAAGACTATATTTGCACCCATGCTCAACATTTCTGTGCAGATTCCCCTACTTTACAAGAAAACAAGCTTGTCTAGATAAAGTAGTTGTTTGTCATAGTAAGGGATTTGCCTCATCGATGATTTTTGCATTTCATCTGCTTTGTCTTGAGATTGATCATTGAAATGTCAGCATGAATGTAGTAATGTGCAAGTCTGATTGTTAAGTCATATTTTTTTGAGAAAACTATTAGATTTTTGCATCCGGGGAGGGTGGGAGGCAGATTATAGTGGGTTTGACTTTTTGCAAATTTGATTATTCATTAATTTTGATTAAAATATTCTCTCTAGGAATATAGGTCCCCCCATTCAGTTCTAGGGTCAACTTCTGGCAGAAGTTGACTAGAGAGATATGCTGGAGGACCTAGAGATTTCATAGAGAAGTGTTCACTCAGATTAAAAAATGGTTTTTTTTAAATTCATGGCTTTTCCACTTTAATGGGGCTTTTGCACCCCTAATCCCAGTGAATCTGAGCTCACTGTAATAGCAGGGAATATTGTTTGACTCTTAGATGAAGCTGAGAAAAAAAGTGACGCAATCATTCTGTGCTTTTCATAGGTTATCTGAGTCTAAAACTTGGAACTTTTAGGTCCAGTCTAATACTGCACATACATACACACATAAACTGGATCTCCCATACAAGACCTCTGGGTCACAGTGCTCACGGTGATTCTACCTAGCATGAGTTACATGATTTGGTGACAAAATGTCCAGTGAAACAACACACATTGGGGCACTTCTAGAAGGACCTAGACAAATCCATGGAGATTAGGTCTATCTAAAGTAAGGATATTGTTGGACTACAGCTTTTGTGAGCCTTACCCATTGACCTTTGGGCAGGGGTTGAGGGAGCTGGAATCTAGGAAGACAAAACAAATCTTGGAAAAATTAGTGGCATTTAACTACATTATTATTATTATGTACTTTATTTATACCCTGCTTTTCTCCCCATGGGGATTCAAGACAGCTAACAACCCCACAGTTTGGTCATAGTTTAAAAAGCACAATACACAAGTTAAAAACATAACGAAATAGTACATTGTGGATTAAGGTAAAAAAGAAGGCCCTCCCCAGTAGATTGTAAATGTCTACCAGGTTCATAGAAAGACAAATGGTCCAGTGATTTGGTACTGATTTAAAAAGCCTATTTCACACCACACTTTTCCTATATAGGCAAGGAAAAATAAGTACATACCTGTGCTTACTATCTTGCACATCAAATGCCGTCCCATAACTATATTTATAATAAGCTCACTCAAGTTCTTTAATGTTGTCTGAACCAAGTGAGTTAACCATAATTAATTCCAGGCATGTGTTTGCTCTCTTATGGTGTGTTTTAGCACTTCTTTGTTTTTATCTTTCTGCTACACATGAAACAATCTGTAAGGGTCAGGTTTTCACTCATGCATTCTGCATCACTTCTTTTGGTTTTTTTGCTGGAAGTGTAGGGCTAAGTTGTTACTCTACTTTTTCTTTATTCCAGAATTTGTAAACCAAGTGGAAGATGCTGCTACTGGAGCTGCTTCAATTGTAGTCAATAGTGAAGGTATGGAATTTCCTATGCACCTGGTTTTTATGAACTTCAATGCATGTATATATAAAGAAAAAGGTCCACTGTAATCCTATTGTGCTATTTTGTATATTAACCCTTGCTTGTATCTCATAGAAGTTGTTCTTAAGAGAAAACATAGCTAGAGAATTTGATCACAGATATGAGGTGATCTCTTAGTACCTCTTTTCCTTCCCCCTTTCTCTTCCATTCCACACTTCATCTTTATCCCAGGATCTGATCCCAGATTATCTGTTTATCCCAGGTTATCTGGCAGTGGGGATTTATATATTCCAGTTCAAAGCAGATAATCTGGGATCAGATCTGTGGAAGGTCCCTAAGGACACATCTACACTGGCCACTTACTGCAGATTTGACCTGGATTAGCCGTGGTCCTAAACATGCTGAACAAAAGTGATCTGGGGTCATGTGAGGTGAGTCCCAGAATTCAAAGTATCTTCTGACTTTGGGCCCATCTAACTGGTTGAGCTGGTTCCAAGAGGGAATTGACAACAATTGTTTTCAAGCCACCCTATGTTTTCTGGGCTTGGGTAGCCTGAGGACATGTGGTGGCACATCGTCTGCACCCAGCCTCTGTGTCATGGTGGTCTCTGGCTGTGACATGGCTTCTTCCAATCAGCCCTTGCCTGCAGTTCTGTCAAATAGGATGATCAGGGAAGCAGGGAGGAGGTGGTGATTCCTCCTCTCCCACCTCCCACTTCCCCTTTAGTCAGGCAGAACTCCTTTCCACCTCCGAGTGGATGGGAGTGGCATCTCTGTCTGAGCCATCCCAGGGCAGACCCAACATACGCCATGCTGAATCAGCCCCAGGATAGTGGCTCAGGGTAGAACCACCTTAACAGACTACAATCTGAACATGAGTCAGCTGTTGTGTAGAGTACACTAAAAGACACTGCAATTTTAAGATGCATCACTAGAAATATAGTACCTAGAGCAGTGGTTCTCAACCGGTGGGCCCCCGGGTGTTTTGGGCTACAGCTGTTAGGTTTTCTGGGATTTGAAGGCCAAAACATCTGGGGACCCACAGGTTGAGAACCACTGACCTAGAGTGAGGGAGATAATACTATCATTTTATTCTGATGTAGTCAGGCCTCACCTGGAATCCTTTGTCCAGTTCTGGGCACCACAAAGAAATATATTGACAAGCTGGAATGTGTCCAGAGAAGGACAACTAAAATGATCAAAGGTTTGGAAGCCAAGCCCTGTGAGGAGTAGCTGAGGGAGCAGGGTATGTTCAGCTTGGAGAAAAGAAGGCTGAGACCCCTCATATGATAGCCATATGAAATTGCAAAAAGGGAGCGAGCTTGTGTGCTCCTGTTCCAGAGACAAGGATACAGAGTACTGGATTCAAAGTAAAGGAAAAGAGATTCCATCTAAACATTAGGAAAAACTTCCTAATGGTAAGAGCTGATCGACAGTGGAATATGCTGCCTTGGAATGTGGTGTATTCTCCTTCTCTGAAAGTTTTCAAACAGAGACTAGATGGCCATCTATCAGGAGTGCTTTGATCATGTATTTCAGCATGACAAGAGGTTGGACTGGATGGTCCTTGTGGTTCTTTTCAAGTCTAGGATTCTGTGATATATTCATTTGCAATATGCCCTTGATCTGGCATTATTCTGGGTATTGAGTGTCACCAGAATGGCAGCTTGGAGTAGTAAAGTTACAGTATTACTACCAGCTGCCACTACTAAAGGATAAGATGGGGCCTCTGAACACCAACCAAAGTCTGCTTCAGCTTAACTGTATCTTTTCCCATTCATTAATCATTACACAAAAACTGAGGTCATACATTTTCCATGCCTGCAGATGCCCGAGTACAAAGTCTTAAGTGTACCTTGATACTAGTAAAAGCTATTTGTGTGTGCTTGTGTATAATTTACATTAAATCAGTGACAAGTGAGATTAAAGAAAAATATGCCAAACACATACTTTGACCGTGGAGGGGGAATGGAAAAATATCACCTGGATCCTAGTATATGATAGCTGAATAAACTTGGCAGCTCTTGCAAATTCAGAGGGTACATGTGGCTAGTAAGTGCATAGGCATTCTCATACAGCACTACACCCCAACTCACTGACCTTGAACACTTACTTAGCAAGGTGCTATTTCTTGTTCAGTACAGAAAAAATGACTTTTAGACAATAGTTGCTAAAATTCAGTTACTGGTACAGTCATAAAGAACAGATATATCAAAGTATGTTCTCTGTTGTCCAGTTACTAAAGCCTGCCACTCCAGATTCAAATGTTGTTGCATCATTTACCACCAATAAAAATATGGTATAATAATAATGGGTGCCAGTATCTAGCATCAAAAGACCCTTGGAGGTACTTAAAATTACAACCAATTCTGGAAGAAGACAGTATGTTGTTGTAGGTTTTTCGAGCTATATGGCCATATTCTAGAAGCATTCTCTCCTGACGTTTTACCTGCATCTATTGTTTGATATTATGCATTATTTTACTGTTGTAATCTATGGCTGAAATCTTGCTGGATTAGTTCTAACTACAGTAGACCCATTGAATCAATGCTTTAAAGATGAGTCAACATATAGATTGCGCTCCCTATGGAGGTACGGTCCACCTCATCCCTCCTGGCATTCAGGAAAAAGGTAAAATCCTGGCTTTGGGACCAGGCGTTTGCACACCAGCACTAGGCAGCATGTTAGATGGGGATTTTAATGGAAATGGATGAAGAGGGCCAATGTTTTTATGGATTGAATATTGTTTTAACTTGAATGACTGTGTATGATGCTGATGAAATTGTATTTTAATGTGTCTTAATGTATCTTAATTGTTGTGGGGTTTTGGGGTTTTATGCTGTTATGATGTGGCATCGAATTGTGCCGTACTGTAAGCCGCTCTGAGTCCCCCCTCGGGGGTTGAGAAGAGCGGGGTAAAATCCTGAAATAAATAATAATAGATGAATCCAGTTGATTTAGTGGGTCTGTTCTAGTCTGGGATACAAGTAGGATTTAGTTCTAAGTTACGTTGTTCCACAACTCACTTTCGGATCCTAGCCCATTAGTTTAGAGGTAGGCAATATTTGGGGTTCCAGATATCCTTGGATAGCATGGCTCACCAGCTCTACATAGCATAGCCAATTATTTATTTTATTATTTATTTATTCAAACTTCTATCACCGCCACTCCCCGAGGGCTCGGAGCGGTTCACAAGTCTGGATAACAAAACAAAGAGCGACGAACATACAAACAACATCAGAAAAAGAAAGGGGGGAGGGGGGAGGAGAGAGGAGTAGAACAGAGATAGAAAATCAAAGTGTGGCAGTCGGGTGCTCAGGTGGACCTAGCAGGCTCCACCTTGCCATCGAAAGAAGGAAGCACGGGAGGTCTCAAGGAGATCTCTCGCGGTTGGCCACAGAGGTGTCGGGTGGCCTGGCCCCCTCTGTCCAGAGGTCTGACGGGGAATCAGACGTGCCAAAGGGGCGTCTTTCTCCAGCTTCGGGCAGGGCCGGGGAGCTCACACCACTTAGAACTCGAGCTCCAGAAAGTTCTGGGTCGAAACGATCTCCGGAACCTGGGCTCGAGTGAAGTGGGCCCCCTCTTTCTCAAGTGATTGGGAGGAAATGTGGAGGGTCCAGGGGGGGCCGGCCTCGACAGGGATGTGACCCATGCTGATGGTCCCTGGAAGAGCCAGGGGGGAGGGATCTGCTGCTCCTTGGCTTCCGGCGCCGCTTCCTCCAGCGACCCTGTGGCTTCTGCTGCAAGGCGCCTCCAGGGTTAGGGTCCCCCAACAGTGGGCGCATCCTCCCTGGACTACTCCCTGAGTTAGTCACCCCCAGTCTTGCTCCACCCTGGTCTGGTCTGTAGCTGTTCTTCCAGCCGCCAGAAGGTGGCGGGGCAGACTGTGGGCCGGTCGTAACTTTGGGGATCGCTGGCAGTCGGCCAGCTCGTCGCCGGGGCCGCTCCCCGGGAACCCTCGCCAGGACCCCTGAGATATCAAGCACCTCCGCCGGGGGCCCCGGGAGCAGCGGCTTGGGGGTGCTTGTGGCCTCCAGCGGAGAATCTGGCCGTAGCGGCTGTTCCAGCACGGAGTCCGTGGGGGGCGTGGTCATGGCCTTTGGGGTGGGCTGGGGAGGCAGGGCTAAGGACGCCGGGCCGATCGGGCTCGGCGCCATGTTGACACCACCAGCCGACGCCCTCTCCATCGGGGCCGGGGGAGCCCGGCGCCCCAGTGCCTCCCACGGGCTCCACGACAGCACCGCCGCCACTCCAGTCAAGGCCTTGCCCCCGTCTTCCAGGGGCACATCTTGCGGGGCGCTCCTCGAGGGCTCCGCGCGCCTCACCTCCGTTCGGTCTCCCGGGATCAGGGCGCTCGGCGGGCTCGGGTACAGCCTGCCCAAAGGGCTAGCAGCAGTCGCCCCACTTGCCTCTCTCTCCTCTGGGCCTGGGCGCAACGGGTCCAGGCATGGGGAGTCCGGCACTCCGTCGGCCGCTGCCCCTCCAGTCCCGAGGCGGGGATGCAGACGGTGCAGGCCATCCTCGCAGCAGAGGGACGCCAGCACCAGGCCCAACTCACCCACCTCCCCCAGCCAGGCGGCCAGCTGCTCGACTAGCCGACTGAGACCAAGGAGAAGGTGGGTAGGACCCGGCGGCGCAGCCTGGGTGGTGTCGGGGGGGGGAATCGCTTGCCTCCCTCTGGGTGATGTTAGGAGGGGTGGGAGACCCGGCCTCCTCCAAACCCGGCAGGGGAACTGGAGACCATGGCGGGCGATTCCGGGAAGTCGCTGTGGTCGCTGCGGGCCCAAAGATCCTCCTGGAGGCCACAGCGTCCATCATGCGCGCGTGGATGCTGAGAACCGAGGCCGGTGCTCGGGCGACCTCAAGGGCAACCTCGGCCTCGGCTTGTAGAGCCTCAAGGAGAAGCGAGGAACTCACCGACGCTTCTACTGGCGGCCAGGGGATTGCCCCAAGGCCCTGCAAGTCACCCCTCGTGCATGGAGTAGCTGGCCTCTTCAATGGGGCTGCTGTGTGGGAAAATCTGCATAGGCCTTGGCGGAGCTCGGCGTTCAAGCGCCTACCCGACGCGGCCATTTTGCTTTGCCTCATGGTCACCTTTGCATCTGGTTGCTTCAACTGGGTCAGAAGGCCACAGATAGGTGTCATGGCCGATGATGATCTCCTGCAGATCTCAATGATAAATTATGATTTTTCAATCCACGAACAGTGTGTCTTACATCTTGTACATATCTTCAAACTCTCATTTCAACCTTAGAGAATATGATAAAGCAGATCCTCTTTGCCATATGTGTTCTGTACTGACAAAATGTAAAAAATAATAATGCAGCTGTCGGATTTTTAAAACTCAGTGGTATTCATAGTGTGAATAATGAAAAGGTGTTTTTTTTTCTTTCTAAAATGTGCAGTTACCCAATGACATTGGTTGGGGGATGGATTCATACATGGCAATAAATACTTTTTATGCAATCCACCCTTATCCAATTATACGGCATAGGATATTTTTGATGACCACTAGTTTTGATAACCAATTTCCCAAGAGCTATGGCATCTGGAAAGAGTGTTCCCCACATTAGAAAATGCTAGTTGTTTGTGATGCTATGCACAAACACCATGGTACTGCCACCTTACCAGAGCAACTCCTGAAGAGGACTGTCTTGGATAACTTGGAAAGCAAGGATGAGAAGAAATCAAGCTGGAGCCCATCTGTGCCCAGCAGCTCCCTCAGACAAGCTTTGAAGCAGCACCTATGAAAATACTTTTCAGTCTGGAGAACAAGTACAAGCAAGTTTCTCTCAGCAGGCTGAGGAAGAGTTAACTGTTCTAGCTTTTGCGGACCTGTGAAAAGAGATTAACTGAAAAGGGAACCAGCAAGTCTTTGAGATTAACTGAGAAGTGAGCCAGCAACAGGTAACACCGGTGAATTTAGGAGCTCAAGGGTGATACCTTGTTGCTGGCTGCAACATCCAGTCTAGGAGCTATGACCTTGGACTCTTGCTGTCTTGCATTCCTGAACTCTGGACTTACCCTTGGACCTTGGCTTACAGATTCTTATTCAATCTTTTACTCTGGACACTCCGGTATTCCCCTTACTACCCCGGAATGGACATTTGGCTTCTCTATTGTGTTATCTTGCTAATGTTTACATCTCTGTTGATTAACACTCTGCTGGTATTTGGGGGTCAAGGCTTCTGATGAAGACAACTTGTCTAAGTACAATTTTGTTATCATTTCACCTATACCTTTGAGAAAATTTGCTACAGATTATATGATCTGCTTCAGGTCTAGGAAACCATTAGTTCTCCAGACTTTGCTTGACTCCAGTTTCATGCAGTTCTTGATAGCTTTATCACTATGATAGATTATGGTACTGTTGTTCTCAACATCTGGAAAGCTGCTGGTTTCCTAGCTCTAATCTCCTTTGATGCTTTGTTTAAGTATTTTGTAATGCTATTTAATAGAAATAATCATTGTTTAGGTCCCATTAGAAAATCCCCCCAATTCCTCCAGCAGTTAAAGTTGGACATCATGAGTATGTGTGCCAAATTTGGTCCAGATCTATAATCACCAGCTTTACAATGAACTCTGGATGTGTTCTGTGTCATTATCCCCCAAACCCCACTAGTATTTTAAGTTTATTATGATGGGTATGTGCACCAAGTTTGGTCCAAATCCATTGTTGGTGAGTTTCAGGGGGCCCTTTGTACAGGGAATCCCCGAGTTACAAATATCTGACTTACAAATGACTCATAGTTAAGAACGGGGGTGAGACAACAGGAAGTGAGAAAAATCTACACTTTGGAAGGGAAATTCACTCCTGGAGTTATCAAGGTGTCCCCATTGAAGCTTTCTCACCAACCCTTGTTTCTACAACAAGACAAATGTTTCAAAATCAAATTATCACAGGAACAGAAAGTGAGATGAAATCTTCTGAATAGGGGTATAGGAAGCAAAAGAAACACCACAGGAGTGTTAACCCTTCCCTATACTATCCAAAGCTTAAAGGGTATAATTTTTTGGCTGGAGGTACACTTAAAAATGTACCTGTTCAGCTTAAAAACCAATCAAAGAGCCTATATTGTTTGTAACTTGGGGACTGCCTGTATATGGGTGAATTCTGTGATTTCACCTCTCCCCCCTCAAACCTGCCAGTAGTTTAAGTTGCTATTTATTTATTTATTTATTTAAAACATTTATATTCCGCCCTTCTCACCCCGAAGGGGGCTCAGCGCAGAGCACAGCATATATACGGCAAACATTCAATGCCGGGACAAGAATTCATATACGGATACATAAACATTAAAAACATTTATCTCAATATTAAAATACACCATTTAAAATCATCTTGGTCATCTGTGGCAAGGTATGTGTGCCCAATTTGTTCCAGATCTGGTATTGGTGGGAGTCACAGGGCTCTCTGGATGTGGGAGCCATCTTGGAAAATACATACAAACATAGGTGGATACATAGATACAAATATGTTTTGACTTTTATTTATCTAGATATTAGATATATGTTGCAATATTTCAGTAATGCTCTGTAAAAAGTAAGCAAATAGATATTGTAATTAGCTTCTTCCTATGAAAGTTTTCAGAAAGTTGTGCAGAATACAATAGGTGCAACCCAAAGGCTGACATGTTTGTGTTGTTCAAGTTCTTTTCACCGAATGTGCCAATGAAAGGGAGTGGGGGAGAAAAAGCCCTAGGCTTCAACCAAAGTAAGATTTAACTTGAGTTCAAGTCATGTTTTCAGTGCTCTAATTGCTTTGGAGAGCTTGAATTCCTCCCTGTGAGATCATTATATTATCGTTCTACTTGAGGTAGGCACACTTTGCACGCAAAGTGCTTTGAAAACTGATTCAAGAGAAATGTGTTCATAAAGCATCACTATTTGCAGACATTCGCCAACCCACAATCAGATAGAGACATTCATGATTTACAAGTTCTGACACTAGTATTTGGCAGGGGCCAATAGATTAAAAAATCATTCTTCAGTTTAATTTTTATCAATTTTCCATTGAATTATGTCAAGAATGGCAGTGCTCCCAGATGCCTCTATTTACCTGAAATAAATAAACGTAAGCTGGAATGCCATTATGCTATTGATAGCAATGTGCAGGTGTCTCATCTCATATTGCTTACTAAATCAAGGAGCCCATGTCTGTGATTAAGCAGGTTCAAGCAAGTGGGGACATAGTGCCACCATGGCTGCTTCAGTTATCGTCCGACCCAGATCCACAACCTCAGTTATCATCCCACCCAGTAAAGATTCCTGAACTAGCATTAACACACCATTTCCAGTAGTCCCTAAAAGCAGCCCTTAGGTCCCTTCTACACTGCCATATAATGCAGAATATCAACACAAATAATCCACATTATCTGTTTTGGATTATATGAGTCTACACTGCCATATAATCCAATTTGAAGCAGATAATCTGGATTTTGTACAGCTGTGTAGAAGGGGCCTTAGACAGAACCACATGGATGCTGATGAAGAGGAGCATCAGGTCCAGAATAGTGTTAGGGATGCAGTGTTAAGCCCTATAATTCTGAAATTCTTCAGGAGTATAATCATATCAGATAGTTGTATTTCTTCCATGGTTAGGAGATGCTATGTGGGGTACTCAGAGCTTAGATATGTTATATTTTGGACTCCTGCTCAAGTTTCAGAGTCACTTTTCCACACTCTGGAATACTTCCATTACATAGGGACCTACGTCAAGGATGCTTGTCACTATAAATTATACACATTCCATATTTTTCCTTGACGTTTTGACCCATCATTGAGTAACATGATGTCTTTGGAAGAGGTATTCATAGTGATAAATGAAAGCTGTTACTAAAAACAGCAATAATTTGTCAAGCTTTCCCCCTGCTATTTATAATAATAAATGTTTATTGATTAGCCCTTAGGCCATATCACAATATTATAATACAAAACTTGCCTATTTTTGATGTCATAGCATTGTACCTTTTATCTTTTCTGCTGCAGATATTTTGGCTACAGTACAAATAGCGCAAAGAGATATGGTGCTGGTGTCTGGACACTCAAATATTTTTTCCCAGGACATTAATATAATAGCTACCTCAGGGTTTAAGTTTATGGAAGTACATTTCCTATCCCGTCTCTGAGCCCAAAAGCATCTCTACTGTCTGCTTACCCTATTTTGAAATCTAGTTTGAAACAACATTTTGGAAGTGATCTCAAAATAATTAGTTAAAACAATCAGCATGGAAAACTTGGGAACACATTGCTACAATATCCAAGGTGGAGAACGGTGAAGGATTGAAAGTATTGTCATCATCATTATGTACACATGGAGGATAATAGCATCTGTAGCTGATATTTACGTGACATTGTGTCACTCCCGTTGATGCTCTGCATTTAAATTGGTGGAATGTCCCTTTTCACTGATGAGGAAAAACATCAATGCCCCCCTTATCACGGCTTGTTATGGACCCACCACCAAGAGTCCTCCCTTGGAAGACAATCATACTCGGCAACAAGTATTGCTTATAGATATATAGAACCAGAAAGAGAGAAAGGGTTATGTACCTTCTTCTCCGGTGCTTTTAAAAAAGAAATACTGTATATGGTATTTTAGAAGATGGAAAGACCTTATAGAAAGGGAGGGGCTAAGAAGAGTGATAAGAGTCAAGCCAGAAGAAGAGAAGACCAGGAGACGAGAAGTAAAATATAGGGACGCAGTCATACAACTGTACAATAGCGCAATTGCAGACATAGCGATTGTTTTCAGACTGGTATGTTGTTGGTATTTTTTTGTGTTTCAACATCACTGTTACTACAGGAAAACAGGCTGGTATGCTAAAGCCCTAGACCTCTGGATGACCAACGGTCCAATCCCTAACCCACTGGGTAACTTTGGGCAAGTCAAATTTTCTCTGTTTAAGGGAATGACATTACTTTGAATACATCTTTTCTAGAAAATCCTAAGATACAGCCACTATTCATTGATTTGAAGACACATAGGAACAACATCAAGGGAATAAAGCAATGGATTTGCTTCAGAGCATGACCAAAAGTTGATGGATACTTCTCAACTGAACTGTCCTCTTAATAAATGCTTTGGGATCAGTAATGTGACCATTTGCTCTTCTTCTGGTTTTTCATGCATCTGTAAGTATAGGCTTGAATGCAACCAGAACGCAAACCTCAGAAATTTTATCTAACTGCACATCAGTCCAGGAGAAAGTTCTCTTAGAGAATTTTCATTGAAATGATGGCCAGCTACACAAAGAGTATGGTTGAACTCCATTCCCTTGGTTTCTAGGTGACAAAGGAGACTCAGGACATACTTCATTTTAATCACTTTAACGTTTCAATTTTTTTCAGGACAAAACTTCATTGTCATTGTTGCAGGAGCAAATTTGCTTCTAAATTCTAATGACTTGAAGAAAGCTGCTCATGTCATCTCGAAAGCCAAAGTGATGGTTTGCCAGCTTGAAATCAGTCCAGCGATTTCTCTGGAAGCTATGAAAATGGCTCATGCCAGTGGAGGTAAAATAATCATTTGGTTTAATTATTTCTTCTCTCAGTCTGTTTTTTAAAATTTCTTTTTCAAGACAGGTTTAAATGCTTTCTTTCACGCACACTGGGACAATTAAAGATGGTGGGAATTCAGAAGCTATAGAGGCAGTATACCTTTTAAAATGTAATATTCTTCATAGGGTACTTTTTAGAACCGCATCCACAGAGCACTAGCAGCTACATCAGGATTTTATTTATCTCTCCACCTTTGCGTTCTCCGTGCCACTAAAAAAACCGCTCTAGAGTTCGAGCAAGTCCCAGGAAATGGCCTTCCTTTTGATTCTCTTGGTGGAAACCATCTTGTCAGCCAGATCCCTGTTGGATACTAATTTTACCTTTGATTCCATTAAATTAGCATATATCTTAACCACAATTTCCCATCTGGAAAAGGTTGACAACAATCACATGCTTTCTCGTTCACACCAGCATAAGAAGCCTTCTGTCAGATCAGACCCAGAGTCAATCTAGTCCACTGTGTCACTTCTCACTCTGGCCAGTCATACTCTTCCAGGAAACTCATAGAAGAGATGTAAGGCAGTAGCTATCTCTGGTGGTTATTCCCAAAGCTTTAGTAAGCTGATATTTTGAACTACAAACTTCTACAATTGTCCTACTTAGTAGCACTTCTGGCCATACTATCTGGGGAATTCTCAGGATATGTAAAGGGATGTTGCCAGTATTTTTATGGCCGCAGAAGTGTATTTATACCTGTCTCCAGCTATCTATTTTTAGTCTGTCTTTTATTTACCGATCCATCTACACTGGCCATTTAATGCAGCTCAAAGCTAGATTCAAATTGCAGTGGTCAGAATCCCACAAAAAGCCCTTCATGCAAATCAGTGCTCTGTGGTTTGTATAATCACCATCTTGGCCTCAAACCGATTCCAACATCTTCTATGTAATCATGTGCATAGCAAAATCACTTTCTTCAATACCAGTTTGAAACGGCATTAAATGGTCAGTGTAGATGAGGTCTCAGTTACTCGGAGCAACAGTCTGTATTATTTTTGTTCTCACAAAGGCACACCAAAAGACAACGATTGCAGCCCAATATCACTTTGACATGACTGCATGAAACTTGGAATCTCCAATCTTGAGGTCTAATGCTTTAGCCCCTCCATCATGGGAGGAAAATAGAAACAGGACCTTTTATCCTTTTGTGCTAGAGCTCCCAGAACCACCCCCTTGCCCAGCTAAGCTTTGGTTATCTATTTCCATACATTATAGCAGTGGTGCACAATTTGGAGTGGTAGGGGCCATTTTTTTTACTCTATGCCTGACCAGCAGGTTGCACAAGCATTCAAACACTACCAAAAATCCCCAAAACCCCACCCCACCCTGAAATTCCTCAAATAATTTACAAAGTGCAGTGGCTTTACCATACCATTCGATTCCTGCTAATTGGGGATCTTCTCTGTGTTTTAATGTTGTAATGTATATTGTTTCTATTCCCATTGTAAACCGCTCTGAGCCTTCGGGGAGTGGCGATATATAAGTTAGAATAATAAATAAATAAATAAATTTTGTTGTTTATTCATTCAGTCGCTTCTGACTCTTCATGACCTCATGGACCATCCCACGCCAGAGCTCCCTGTCGGCCTTCACCTCCCCCAGCTCCTTCAGGGTCAAGCCAGTCACTTTGAGGATACCATCATAGTGTAATGTTAAAGCAGTTGACAATGAATCTGGAGAGCAGGGTTGGAATCAGGCCTTAAACCTATTAAATTATTTTGGACCAATCACACTCTTTCATTCTTAGAGGAAGGCAAATGCAAACTCTCTCTGAATAAAATCCTGCCAAAAATACTATATATCATTATAGATGCATCTTAAGGTCTCCAGCAGTCGGAACTTATGTCTTGAAAGCACACAACAGCAGCAGTAGCAACAACACCCCAAACCCGCCAGAACCCCCCACCCCACTCCCATCCCCATCAGCTGAAACAGGAAGAAAGCATGCTAGCTCTGGTTTTGATTATGGTTGATTGTTATCCATTTGCAGAAGTGTTAAGTCATTTTAATGGGAAGGGGGTTTGTATGAAAAATTATCAGGATTTTTCTCAGGAGTTCTGGAAGCTTTTGGAGGCTTCAGGGATTAGGGCCCCGAGGGCTATATGCAGTCCACAGGCCATATTTTGCCTACCTAATACTACACAGGTCCATACTATAGTAAATCTCTGCCCACCTATGGAATAAATGTCACATAAAACATATTGAACCAACTTGTGTCATCAAATTGTCATGAACACTGTGCTAACACAGCAAATTCTTAAACAACTTCCCAGCTGGAGTGTATTAGCGGCAGTTCTCTTCCTTTTAATCTGCAGATGCCTCATGTTTAATGCAGCAGTTTACGTTAGGAAGTACACTAGACTGTTTTGTGTTGAACAGATGAATGCCCAGATGCTGCTCTCAGAAAAAAAGAGGAAACAGAAGAGACAGAAGCTCGTGGTCATGAGCCCTCTTGTTCCTATTCACTCATGTCAGTTTTATAGGCTACAGATTAAAAGTGCTGCACTTGCTGATATGTCACTGTCTTACTACTAATTGTAAAAGGGCCTCCTAGCATATTTTCCACAAGTATTGGAGTACTAAAACTTGGATTTGTGACTGGCATTGTGCCAGGTCAGACCATCCAGTCTGGATCATTAATACTATAATATGGCCCTTTTCCTTCACCATTGGCTGATTGTAGCTCCAAGTCTCTTACTAAAGTCTAAAGCAGAGACAAACTCCTTCCTCCTTCCAGCATTCACTAGGAATGGCAGGGTCCTCGCCATTGGCAATTTTTTAAAATGTGATTTTATTTGAAAAAAGTTGTACAGAAAGAGTGGGTGTTTCTACTTTAAAACAAGGTGTGCTTTTCTTATTTTCAAAGGTACCTTGGCTTTCAGCATGTAGGGGAAAGCAAAAAAAGGATATATCCTCTTCTAAAGAGAGGTTCCATCTGTCATATTGCATCCAGTGATCCACTGAATGCAAGAGCAAGTGAGCTTGTTAAAGTGATGTGGAAATTGTTGTCATTTGTACTCAAAAGCAATCAGCCTGCAGGGGAATTACCACATAGTGATGGTGAAAGACATGTGGCCTCTATTAGGCTGAATGTCAAAGCCTGTGGACTTTGTATGGTTGTCCTTCAATGAGGGCTGACAAGTCAATACTTGGACAGTTGGCCTTCCATCTCCATGGACTCTGCCGATGGATTCAACCATTCACAAATTTAAAATGTTTTTAAAGCTATGAAAAGTAAATGTTGATTTTACTATCTATATATATAAAGGAACAGTCGTCATGTGAAGACTACCTGAAACAGAGAAACCTTACAACGCAGAAACACAAAACTTGCCAACAGAAATAGGCCTCAAGCAAGGTACGTTTGTAGCAAAGAAACTTCCCCCCCCCAAAACCTAAAAGGCCCCCAAAACAACGAGTAAAAAAACTACATTTCCCAGCATCCTCCGGAGCTGCCAAAGACTCCCCCAGCCTCTACATTCTGACAACATGATTGGCTGCCAATAAGGGTGGATTTGCATAACTGCTGTACTGGCCAGCCAACATGAACATTCCGACCCATAACAAACTGTCAGCCAGAGCCTCCTCCTACACTTTCAAATCAGAAGCCCATGATGGAGATCAACACCATTCAAGGGGAGCTCTTCTTCCTTTCCCAAAAGATCTCCAGTGACTTTTGGGAAATCGACCAATGGGTGCAAAAGACACAGAGCAGGACATCTTGAAAAAGAGAGGAGCAGAAAGTAAGCTAGACATGAAGATCTTGAGAAAGTTGGCTAAAAAGGATACGGAAAGGATTTTTAACAGTCCCCCAACAGACACTGGACGCAGCTGTGAAGATAGAGATCCCCTGACAGGACAAGCCCTCCCCAAGCTGATCCGTCCTGGCCATGGTACAAGTCAAACCCGAAAGACTGCAGGCATAGAGCTGAGGCACAAACATGAAACACCCAATTCACTTCAACACCATAAGTCACATCAATTCCAACCCTTACATACTCAGACTTTCTCGCATCTCCTAAATAGGGCACAGCAACGCGTGCCGGGTACAGCTAGTTTTATATAAGGGACATAATTTTACGGAACCAAACCCCAATAGATAACAAGGAGCCATCATCATTTACTCTCAGAATGCCATGATTGGGGAAAAGTGGGAGTGACAGTCCACAGAAGTATTTTTTTCACAAATTTGTTGAAAACCATATAACAAAGGCTTCCATATAGCCTTTGCTTCTGGTATTGCCTATCCATACTCAGGTAAAGAGTGAGAAGAATATAGGTTTCATATGTGTAGCTGTATTGTGTGTGTGTGTTTCTGCTGCAATGATAGATTAACATTGTTGTGTTTATACAACCTGTAAAGCTTTTTCAGTCAACTGATATGAGATAATTAAACATATTTGGCATGCTTGGTAAGATGGAAGCTATCACAATTGTATTGTTTTCGTGTGTCTTTATGGCTTAGGAGTTAAAGCAGCCTTCTCCAAGCTGATGCCATTCAGATGTTTTACCCATCAACCACATCAGATATGATCAATGGCTAGGGATGGTGAAGGTTGTACTCTAAAAGCCACCATGCCACGAAAGACTGAGTTAAACTCTTTATGTTCAAGTAGTGATGTCCTAGACTTTGAAGATGCAATAGGACAGACAATGTGAGAGAAAGAGTTGCCTACTCTGCCTGCTGTAGAAATGATGGCAAGACAGACAGAGGCTTTTGGAGAGTCCCACTCCCCAAATCTTTGCTTATCTTGCAACTATCTCTTCAGCATGAGGAGGTCATGCTGCTATCATTCTTAAGGCCAAGGACTACAGACATGGAGGAGCAAGTCCCTTACACACACAGTCAGAATCAAGTTACTAAAGCAGGGATTAACGAGAAGAAAGATGCGGATGACCACACAATACTTCATCCCTTGTTTAATCCCCAACCTATTACTCCACTTTTTCCTCTCTCTCGCCACTCGGAACTGCCCAGTATCTTGTCTAGGCTCCATTTCCTGGACTTCAGCCACCATCTGTTTGTTACAACGCCCTGCAACAGACTGGTATCATTAAATATCCAAGTTTGACTTTGCACTTAACAGCCTTTGGACTAGCTTTATGATAGGGTAAAATGAATTAACAAATACATAGGGAGAAGATTAGGTAGATTGGAAAATTATTGCTTTTCCAGTAGATTGACATTTTCATGACTGCCCTGTTGTATATTTACTGAGTTTACAGTGCCTCCTTAGCCTCCAGGTCAGACCCTAACAAGGCATGCCACTTGTGCCTACTGTAATTAATTTCTCGATAAAATTACTTTTCAAGCTCTCAGTATGTAAATAAGACTTGTGGAGCCAACTATTTGTTGTTTGTGTGCTTTCAAGTTGTTTCTGACTTGCAATGATCCTATTCATAGGTTTTTATGGAAATGAAAGTGTGTGACTCACCTCGGGACACCCAGTGGATTTTGGAGTTGAGCAGGGAATCCAACTCTGGTCTCCCGAGTCATAATTAACAGATATACTACTACAAACTTATTGTCAATGGGCATCATGTCAGCTCAGTTAGTGAATATGGCCATGGCTCAAGGCCTTTACCTTGCTCTGGATCATCTTTTTAAAGAACGCCCATCAAGCTTATGATGCTTTTATTGGCTGTTTTCTATGTTAACATTGTAGTTCCGTCTGCTTAAGTCACCCTACCAATAATAGCATGCACTTCAGGGCTTTGGAGTAGTGGTCTGTTAAGTTTAATAGCAGCTTTACATTCACCGTCTGGTGAGTAAAGAGATAGAAACAAGGAGTTAGTGGTTGCTTAAATAGGAATTAAACTGCAGAAAGGAAACAAGAGCAGCCAAAAACAGATCCATCTCAAAATAAGGAGAGCTTCCAACTGTTTTTGGATGTTTGCCAACTGTAGCTGTAAGCAAGTTTTCTCCTTCTAAATCTGGTGTGGGGAACCTCTAGCCTACATGCCGCCCACAGGGATGCAAAAAGAAAGCAAGAAGAAAGAAAGACAGAAAGACAGATGGGCACATAGAGATGGGAAGGACGTGGTACAGATATTGAGAAAAGTGATAAGAGTACAGTATCTTGTCTTGCAGTGCTTATGACTCCATCTGTTTTGCACCTAATTTTAGCCAGTTTTGGTTCTTGCTCCACCCAGGATTATTAATAGTCTGAAAGGGACTTTTCCTGTGCCAATAGCCCCTTATAAGAAAAAGTCCTACTCTTTTTACATCTTTAGAGTTGAAGGTTGGAAGAGAATGCTATGTACCAACATTTTTAAGTGTTGTCTCTAAACTTTCTTTCGTAGAAGGGGACTTATTTCATCTGGAAGTATCATGTATTTCAGGCCTGCACAACTTTTCAGTAGTAAGGGGCCAACATTAAATAGGCTAAGCAACTTTGGACCACAGATAGGTTTTTTGTGCCTCAGTCCAGGTTTGTGAAAGGACGCCTTTCCCTCATAGCAAGCAGCAAAGTGGATTAGCCCCATTTCCCCACTTCCCCTCAATGTGGTGACAAGTCGTAGGGAAAGAAGTGCCTCATCTCTTGTCTTCCCTGCCTTTCCTTTCTCTTTGTCTCTGGGTTGCCTTCTATGCCTCCAGAAGGAAAAAGAGCCAACTCTACATCATTCATTTACCTTGCGTGTGGGGAAGAAACTTAGCTTTGCTATGACGACCCCACAACTTCATGGTGGGGCAGTCATGTAGCTGGGGAGGGGGGCTAGAGGGGCTTTAGTCCCCCCCCCCCCCAATTCTCAGCGTGGTCCGTGAGAATGCCTTACTGGTACATTATTTAAACTGTTATGTTTATTCATATCATGATCTGATCACCATGCTCAATATATCCCATATGCATGAGGGTATTGGGATAATGAGGCAAAAGCTTTGCTAGGGTAGACCTTCTCTCACTCAGACTCAGCCCCCCCCAAATAAAACTCACCCCTCCTCCCGAATCAAAATCCTGGCTACGGCCTTATGGTGGGGAGTTGGTAGTTTTTCCCACCAAAAGAGAACAAGATGACAGAGACAACCCAGAGGCACCGAAAAAGAAAGAGCAACGGCAAGTTTCTCCCTCACAAGCAAATAGTGTAGAGTTGGTCGTTTTGTTGCTGGATAAGAAAGAGACGGCAGAGGCAAGAACTGAGACTACTCTTCCTTTACTGCCTTTTCCCCTCTAAAACAACCAATTAATGTGAAATTTTAACATAACCTGGAGCCCAAGATTCTAACATCCCTGAATAAGGGTCTGATACCTCTTAAAATTTCATTCCCACTCCCTGGTACTCCCCACTATTCCAACCTGAGCCCAATAACTTCCCCAGACCACATTTCCAACCAAGACCAGCATTTCTAGCTGTGTCACTTGACTGGATCTATCAGTGGTGCCCCCTTTGTCACAGGTAACTGTAGCGCATGCAGAAAAGATATGTGTAGATATGTGTAGGGATAAAGCATTTGGAGGAGAGAATGGCAGCTTTCGATTCCTGTTCTGCTGTAATATTGCATGGGACCTCCCTCTCTAAGGCTTAGGCTAAGAAGAGCCTCTGCAGGCCACACCAAAACCTTGTGAGGAACGCATCCATCTTCTGGGCCACATGTTGTGCAGGGCTGATGTACTTGATACACAATGGAATATTAATGAACACCTGGGTTTTGAGTTGGGTTCTGTCACAGAATACTATAAGCAAACTTATATTTCTCAGTTTACATTAATAATGGCAAAATGCCGTTCTTAAATAGAACATCTTCAAGAAATAATAAATAAACAAGTAAGAATTTAGTTGTTCAAATTCAAGAGAATTTTCGTTTTGCTATTTAATTATTTTTCTTCTGATGTTTTGGGGTTTTTGTGAAAACATGAACAAGCCAACATTAGCCAGCATGGTGTTTTGAAATGGTTTTAAACAACATATTTTAGAGTAGATATAACTGATTTTATTGTTTGTGCATATTTATAGTTATTTTATGTTCTGCCATGGAATGCTTGCTGTATATATGTTGTGCTCTGCCCTGAGCCCCCTTCAGGGTGAGAAGGACACGCAGGGCCGTAGCCAGGATTATGATTCGGGAGGGGCTGAGTTTGATTGGGGGGGGGAGGGCTGAATCTGAGTGGGAGAGAGTCTACCCTAGCAAACCTTTTGTATTGTTATCCCAATACCCCCATGCATATGGGATATATTGAGCATGGTGATCAGATCATGATATAAATACACATAACAGTTTAAATAATGTACCAGTAAGGCCTTATCACAGACCATCCTGAGAATTTTGGGGGAGGGGGGCTGAAGCCCCCAAGCCCCCCGGCTACATGCCTGGGCAGAATATAAATGTTTCAAATAAATAAATAGCATGATATATTAATTATGCTTTGTTTTGTAATATCAGAAAATTCATTACTTTCCTGGAATGTTTGTGTATCTGCAAATAATTAATCAGTATTCATGTTCTATTGTTACATGTCATTAATTTATACAACATTTCCTGTTATTTTTCAGTGAAGACTTTGTTTAATCCAGCACCAGCACTTGCTGACCTAAATAAAGAGTTTTATACCCATTCTGACTTCTTCTGTTGCAATGAAAGTGAGGTAAATACATCTATCATTATAGTTGCTTTGGAGTCAGGTAAAATGTTTTTCCCCATTAATCATTTTTATTGACCAATATTTTCCTATTGACCAATATTTTCCAGGTAAAATGTTGAAAATTATGTCTGTGATGGAATGCAAGGAACATACCCAAATTGTGTGAATATTTTTTTTTTGTGATGCTAGCATTTCTGTGGGCTGGCTTTTACAGTTATACCTCAATTAATAATTGTCCCTAAGCATTACTTTCTTAATATAAAATTTGGTACCAGAGGCACAATAACTTAGAAAGAACAGCGCTAGTTTTGTACACTACAAAATAGAACAGCAGTTCAACATGCTTCAGAAAACTTTGTATTCCAAACAGTGAATACATACTTTGAAAACTACCCCTGACTATCTTCTGGGAATGCTCTAACTGAAGATCCTCCATCGACCTGATGGCTCATAGGACCTTTTCCAAATTTATGATTCAGTCGTCATCATCATCATCTTTATTTATACCCCACCACCATCTCCCCGAAGGGTACTTGGGGGCGGCTTACATGAGGCCAAGCCGAGTAGTACATAACAACAAAATAATACCAGAACAATAGAACAAACATTACAATTAAATAAATAAAAACATAAGAATATAAAAAAATACAAAGTAATACAATTCAAAAATCAATCACAAAGGGTAGGCTACATGTGCGAGAAAAAATGATAAAAATTCAGGATGAGATAAAGATGAAAAAGGGAGACACTCATAGGAACTGGGGTAGTGGAGACCGGCCTTCAAACAGGCAGGGGGAAGTGCAATATGAGGACAAACATTATGGGAAGAGCAACAAAAGGAGATATCTCATCACTTTCCAAAGGTGCAACGGAAAAGCCATGTTTTGAGATCCTTCTTGAAGGTTGCCAAGGTGGGCCCTTGCCTAATCTCACCAGGCAATGAGTTCCAGAGTCAGGGGTGCAGAGGGGAAGACTCTCTCCCTCGTTCTCACAAGTTGGGCCTGTGATAAAGGAAGGAGCGAAAGGAGGGCCTCCCCCAAAGATAGAAGAGATTGGGCAGGTTTGTGGAAGGGGAGATGTGGTCACGAAGGTAGGCAGGTCCCAAACCGTTTAGGGTTTTACAGGTGATAACCTGCACCTTGAATTGGGACTGGAAAATAAACGGCAGCCAATGGAGCTCCTTAAACGGGGGTTGACCGCTCCCTGTAATTCACTCCTGTTATTAATCTGGCTGCCACGTGTTGGACCAGTTGGAGTTTCTGGGCTGTCTTCAAGGGTAGCCCCATGTAGAGTGCATTGCAATAGTCCAATCTAGAGGTAACTAAGGCATGGACCACTGTGGTCAAAGCAGGCTTCACGAGGTATGGTCGCAGCTGGTGCACAAGTTTTAATCGTGCAAAGGCCCTCCCGGCCACCGCCGACACCTGCGCATCGAGTGTCAATGCTGAATCCAGGAGGACCCTCAAGCTGCGGACCTGTGACTTCAGGGGAAGTGCATCTCCATCCGGCACAGGTTGCCACCCAATACCCCAGTCAGATGAGTGACTGACCTGGGGGACCTCTGTCTTGTCAAGATTAATCTTCAGCCTGTTCATCCTCATCCAGATCGACACAGCAGCCAGACACTGGTCCTATATCCAGGAGGCTTCCTTGGATTCTGATGGAAACAAGTAGTGGAGTTTAGTGTCATCTGCATAGAGATGGCACCGTACTCCAAAATTCCGGATGACCTCTCCCAGCAGTTTCATGTAGATGTTAAATAGCATGGGGGACAAAATAGAACCTTGCGGGACCCCACAGATCAAAGGCTAGGGGTCCGAGCAGGTGTCCCCCAGCTTCACCAACTGGGAACGACCCTCCAGGAAGGACTGGAGCCACAGCAAAGCCGTGCTCCCAAATCCCATCCCAGCGAGTCTCCCCAGAAGGATTCCATGATTGATGGTATCAAAAGCCGCTGAGATGTCCAAGAAAAGCAGCAGGGACATACTCCTCCCGTCCAGTTCCCTGCGGAGGTCATCCACCAAGGCAACCAAAGCCATCTCAGTACTGTGCCCAGGTCTGAAGCCAGATTGCGAACTATCCAGAAAATCGGTGTCATTGAGGAATCCCTGAAGCTGAGAAGTGACCACCCGATCCAGGACCTTGCCCAAAAAAGGAGGTTGGAAATTGGTCTGTAGTTGTTGTACACTGATGGGTTGAGGGAGGTCTTTTTAAATAAAGGTTATTACGGCCGCCTGCTTGAAGCAAGATGGGAATTTTCCCTGGCCCAGAGAAACGTTTATTATAGCAACAAACCAATCCAACAACCCCTCTCTGGCCAGTTTGACTAGCCAGGAAGGACAAGGATCCAGAGCGCAAATGGTCGCTCTCACAGGCCTAAGGATCCCCTCCACTTCATCAGGAAGAACAAGATGAAAAGAATCACATAAGATCGAACAGACAGGCACCTCTGTTACCTCATCTGGCATTGCATTTCAAGTGGTGTCCAGCTCAAGACGTATCTGAGCGACTTTGCCTGCAAAATGGTGTACGAAATTGCTGCACTGAGGTGCCAAGTCATCAGGGATTCCCCCCCCCCCCACCTCAGGAGGAGGGAGGAGCTCCCCAACACCCCGGAACAACTCCAATGGTCTGTTTGCTGCAGACGCTATGCAGGCAGTCGAGAGCGCTTTCTTGGCTGCTCACAAAGCTGCGGAATAAGCCTTAATAATGGCTTTAGTCCGTGCCCAGTCAGATATGTCGCGGGATTTCCTCCAGATGCACTCTAGACCCCTCCTCGTGCGCTTCATCACAGCCAGCTCCTTGGTGAACCAAGGAGTCGGTGTAACTCTATGAAATGAGAGGGGACGCTCGGACGCGATTGTGTCAATCATCCTAGCCAATTCGCTATTATAGCAATCAACCAGAGCGTCAACAGGATCGTCAGTGTCCAGGACAGGAAGATCCCCAACAGACCTCAGAAGTCCTTCTGAATCCATAAGTCTCCTAGGGCGGACCATCTTAATGAGTCCACCACCCCTGCGGAGGTTAGAGGTCAAATCTTAAACAGATCAGATGGTGGTCAGACCATGAAAATGGAAGAATATTTTGCTCTTCACTCTGACTGCACCACCGACCGCAATGAAAACAAAGTCGAGCATGTGACCCGCCTGATGTGTGGGGCCAGATATTACTTGAGTCAGCCCTGTGGTCATCATGGCAACGATGAAATCCTGAGCTGTACCTGTTAATGTGGTCTCAGCATGGATGTTAAAGTCTCCCAAAACTATACGTTGTTGGGAGGCCAGGGCCGAATTTGAGACCACTTCTGCTAGCTCAGGCAGGGGAACCGCTGGGTTGCAAGGTGGACGGTACACCAGCAGGATCCCCAAGCTGTCTCGGGCTCCCACCTTCAGATAGACACACTCAAACCTCGAAGATTGTAGGACGGTACATCTGATAAGGGCGATGGACTGCCTAAAGATCACCATGACCCCTCCTCCCTGCCCCCCAGACCTAGCCTGCTGATGCACCCTGAAACCCAGTGGACACAGCTGGGTGAGATTTACCACACCCAGCTCGTCCAACCACATCTCGGTGATGCAAGCCAGATCCGCCCCCTCATCCAGAACCAGATCCTGGATGATAGATGTCTTACTGTTGACGAATCTGGCATTCATGAGCAGGATCTCAGGAGGTCTGTCATGGAGACTACCACACCTATCCTTCTCCTGGAGCAGTCCTGGGATTGATAATCTCTGTAAAACCAGTCGATAGACTTGATCTTCACTTCTGACCAGCTTTTAGATAAAATTTGGACTAGAGATATCTGGACCACTCTCCTCAATGTCCATCTGCCTCTGTTCAACAACGAGTCCGAAACTTCCACCACCAAATTGTTTGTTCGTAGCAGATGTTGAAAGTGTCGTGGAGTGTCCAAAGATTTTCCAAAAGTCCCATATGTTAAATTGTTTTTTGTCCTCTGCAAGACAGAGCTTGTCTTCTTCAGTCCCACCCTCCCCTGTCCCCTTTAATTAGGGAACAGCCCACCTCCTCTCCCAAAAACCTCCATTCCTAGCCTATCATCTTCCTTCTGCCCCTCAGATCTATTCCTCCCCTTGCCTTCCGTTGCAAATCAGTCCTCAAAAACATTAATAGAGACAGTGGGTTCATTCTATTCTGTGAAACAACTGGGTCAGAGTAAACAAAAGCTATCTGAACCTTCTAGAGACCACCTTTTTTCTTCCAAAAATATTCAGGGAATATTTTTTTCTTTGTTTCAGCAACTTCCACTTTTATTACTTCCATTTTGATGGACAGATGTGTTAAAAAAACATGTTTTGAAAAGTTGATGAAGTAGGCTTATCTACTCTGCCCATTTTCCTCTGCTTTGTATTTATTCATGCTCAGTAGGTTCTCTTTACCTTGCCTGGAGTAGGTGAGCTTACATGCAGAATTTTTTCCAAGAATGGGAAAGGCTATGGTTGGGATCCAAGATTGTGCATAACAAAACTCTCCCTTCTTCTCTTTTCCTATCGCAAGCCTGGCATGCCTAGAAATTAGCCCTGACCTGGGGGTAGAGGGTTGTAGGATGAACAGGGACTGCAGTGGGGAAGGTAGATCAGCCCTTTTCCTGGTTCTGAACCAGTTCCATCCTCAGATTTTTCCAGTTGGGTTTGATATAGTCCCATTAAATTCCTGCTGAACTCTACTTCCTCCCATTTAACATAACATTCTGAGAAATGGAACATTTCCCACAGTTGTTCCATTAATAATTTTGTGCCGTTGATGCCTGTTTCTAACAGAGAGAATCTGTAAAATTCTTAAATACTGGTTTCAAAGAGATTGCTATACTTATACTATAAGCATTTAAACTCTTCAATGGCAATACTTAATATTTCAGATTTCAAATTTTGAAATCCTTAGACAAAAAGGGATTTTCTAATTTGGTGATAAAAAGAATAGAAATGTTGGGAATCACATCTTCAGAAGGGCATTCCAAAACTGGACTGACTAACTGCATCATGTATCTCTCACATTTATGGTACCAAAAAGGTCCTATGAAGATCCTAATTTCCAAACAGGATTTCCCATACAGAAAAGCATTTCAAAACAAAACCTGGAATTAAGACATCACAGGCTTCTTCTTTTAAAGCCCACCCTGACCTGATTTTTGAGAACACTGTGGTACAGCTATTGTACTCAAAAATCAGGAGCTGAGGGTAGGCAACTATAATCCTCCAGATTTTGTTGACTACAGTTTCCATCAGGTTAGTCAGATAAGCCAATGGTGAGAAATGTTGGGATGTGAAATCCAAGAATATCTGGCAGACAAAAGTTGTTCACCTTGCCATAAATTTAAAGAGAAAGAGAATATCTCACTGTGTTACCACACACCCAATTAAATAAATGACCTTTCTTCACATAATCAGAAGAGTTTTGGGGAATTCTTCATTCATTTTTGAACTTGGTGCTACTCAATAAGCTGGAAAAATTGAGCACTTTATCACAATGTCCTCCATTGCAGTATTGCTCTCACTTGAAGATGCTGTATTGCCTGATTGCCATGTCTCCCATGTCTTCTGAATTAGAGGCACAATAATGCAGGCATAATGTTTTAATACTGTTGAATGCTTGCTTGAGAATTAGAGGCCTGTGGGCAAAACTGATGGTCTACTTATTTATTGTAATGACATGAAAGAGAAAATAATGAGCTGCCAATCACCTTCCACTTAAAATATTTATAAAGGAAAAGGCAATTTTTAGTATGTCAAAATTAATATATGTCTGGAGTTTTGCGCTGAGTAGTCACCTATTTTAAATGGAAGTGGAAATGTATGCCCCATTGTCAGAGCAAGCTATGACATTTTTGCCAGATATCTGAATAATTAATATGGTAGACACATTGTTGATAGCTTATGATTGGCTGAGAAGAGCCATAAGACCAAGCTGAAAGTTTTTGCTATTTGTCCTTTCAACAGCAAAAGCCATTATGTTGCTTTCCAAAGCCTTAAAAGTACTGAATGTTGCTGCATATTCTGCCATGTGAGTTGTGGGTCCTGAATTGGTCTGAAGGATGTGCTTGTCCACTGAACACTGAATGCTTAGGCAACCACAAATACTTGGTATTCTAAAATATTTTGTTCCTTATAAATTTTTGTGCTAGAATGAAGCAAAAACAGGCATTTAGTATCAACAGACCATCTACCACAAGGGGCATCTCACAAGCTGTGGGTTTTAGGTTTTCTTATTATTATTAAACATATTTACTGTTTCATTAATAAATTGCATTTGTGCAGCTCTTCATTTTTTGCATGTGGTTCATGAGCAAAACATTGTGAAAGGTTATCATTTCCTGGATTTTTGCTTAGCTTGTAGTTTGGGGCTTTTTTCTCCTGTCTTTTCCCAGAAAGATCAAGCCTGTTGAAACTGGCTTGTTAATTCACTGTGCACCAGATGTAGCATAGCCTAATCCCTGAGGTTTGCCCAGGAATGTGCTGTTTCTCTATTCTTCCTAATACTTCTAATGAAAGCAATGCAGAATAAGTATATCGTGTTTAAGGCCTGTGGAAGCCAAATCTTAAGATTGTGTGCTGCTAAAGTATTTCAGACTCAAAGGAATATCAACAATGCCCATGGTGTTTTACAAAGTTTCCAGAGCAAAATACAAGAGGGTCTTACATAAATGCACATAGCAAAACAACATAGGATAGTAATAATATACTTTATTTATATTCCGCCCTTCTCATCCCGAAGGGGACTCAGGGCAGATTATAGTACACATACAAGCAGACAATCCCTGCCATTTTGTATTTGACATACAAGGCATACAACATATACAGTAGGAGGATCTTCCAGCCACAGGTTCTTTCCTGGTTCTTCCAGTTGTATCACCGGGTGCTGTTGCTCCATTGCGCCACAGGGGGTGTTGTTGCTTCATCCTCCTATGACGAAGGTCTTGCCAACCCGTTAGGACCTTCCACCTTCTGGCAATCGGTCTTCCTTATTTATTGGCGTTAGAAAAGTCCTCCCCCGCAAGCGGTTCCCAATTTCTCTACTCACAGCTAGGCTTGTTTTCGACTGCTTAGGTAAATAGAGGCAGGGCTCACAGCTGGCTGCCCAAGCCAGCCAAGGGGTCTTGAACCTGTAACGTTCGGTTGATAAGATCTTCTAGCAGCTGTTATTACCGCTGTGCTAAACCTCCGGCCCTATGAATGCTATAAATCCATTGATCAATATACAATAGGGCGCTGTATAAAATAGAAGAATGCATGGGAAGGAAGCAAACCCTACAATTCCATAGATTTTCCCTCACTGTATGGATTTAAGTAATGGAAGAAAACATATGGCCTGTAGGCTAGCCAGTGAACTGTCTTGATTTGAATCAGGATTTCAGCCCAACTCAGTCAAGAGCTTTATAGTTTGGACATTGTGGCAAATAGTGGTTTAATAGTGCCTGGATGTGCTGGAATCTTTTTTGGAAGAGGAACAACACAGAAGTGTATGGGAACAAGGGTCATTTTTGATATAATAAACAATTGTTTATTGAACTAAAATCATTATGTTTGAACCAGCCCTTAAGATTCCCACCTTGGAGAGAGAATAACTTCACATATAGTCACTTTTATATATAAGTCAAGGGCAGATTTGGGGGCCAAAATGATGGATTTTGCTTTGACCGTGAAAGTTAGAGGTATGTAACAAATGTTATCCTCTCCTTTGAAAAATGCATAGAGGGAACATTCCTGGGAAAACCTATAGAAAAAGACAGGGTATGTTTATTTGAGGATGTTAAAAGGTCTCTATACAAATACAGATAGGGAAAGGAATATACATGGGGAAAAAAGAAATGAAGACAGGGCCTAAAAGGGTAGGGTGGGGAAGAAGAGCAATGAAAACAAACTGCCTCTTTTTGGGAACCAGGCATCAGTCATCCCCCTCCCACTCCATCCTTCCCTTGTCAAACTTATTTTGACCTCACTAGTTCATTATTTTGACTTGACTAGTTCATCAGGAATATGGGGGAGTCATTTTAGGTGCTTAGAATGGAGCAGTGTTGGCTACTTTTAATAAGGGCTTTCAACATAAACTTCTCTGCAGAGAGACAGTAGTAGACAATGACATTCTAAATAAATACTTTTTTATACATGCGTATATAAAGTACTTGAGAGTGATATTTCTCAAGCTGAAACGAAGGGATATTTTTCACATTATGTGTAGCCACATAGGGGCTCTTGGGGGTGATGCCTACAGATGTGGTGGGAGAGGGGATGCATCTGTGGTGTTACCAGTTTGGTAAGTAACTACTCGGCTGTCTAGTTTTTGAACTATCAACTACTCTACTCCAGATAGTATCTAAATTGGGCTGGAGAGGCAAAAAGGAAGAACTTCCGAAATGGGTAGCTGAACAAAGTAGGGTGGATCTGTGGGACTACTGCTTGCCCACCTATCTGTCTTTTGAGTTGTTGTAGGTTTTTCGGCTATATGGCTATGTTCTAGAACAGGGGTGCTCATTAGGTAGATCGCGATCTACTGGTAGATCGCGGGCAGGGCGGGACGAAGGCTCAATCCGCCCCGCAGGCTCCTGACGCCACCCAGGTGCAGGAGGAGGTTGGACTGGATGGCCCTTGGAGGTCTCCTCCTATTCTAGGAATCCATTGTTGTTGTTATTATTATTATTATCAGAGGCTGAATGGCCATCTGTGAGGAATGTTTTGATTGTGTTTTTCCCTTATGGCAGAAGGAGGTTGGACTGGATGGCCCTTGGAGGTCTCCTTCTACTCTAGGAACCTGTTGTTGCTGTTGTTACTATTAGTAGTAGTAGTAGTAGTAGCAGCAGCAGCAGAGGCTGAATGATTGTTATCATCATTATTATTATGAATAAACTCACATTTAGTTGAATTCAGTCTTAAAATATATTATATGGCTCTCACTGGAATACATTTCCAAATATTTGGCTTTTATGGCTCTCTGAGTAGTGGGTAGGGAGATCATTTTGACTTGGTTGTTTTATAAGTAGCTCGCATGCTGAAAAAGTGTGAGCACCCCTGTTCTAGAACATGGCCATATAGCCCGAAAAACTTACAACATCCAGTGATTTCGGCCATGAAAGCCTTCGGCAATCTAGCTGTCTTTTGCCTATCTGTTTGTCTATCACCTTTTCCCACAGAAACAATAGGGATAACTTAATTATATTTCTAAAGATCTGTGATTTTGTATATCTGTACCATAGAGTAGGGGCAGCCGAACAATCATAGTATCAAATGATCCATGATTCTGCTTGGAAACTTCTATATATTAACAACACCAACAATGTTTATATGTTTTATTACAAATATTTCCTCATCTGGAGTGTTGTATGGTTTCCAGGTTATATGGCTATGTTCTAGTAGCATTTTCTCCTTCCTGTGCACATTCATAAGAACATAAGAAGAGCCATGCTGAATCGGACCTCAGCCCATCTAGTCCAGCATTCTGTATCACACAGTGGCCCCCAGTTGTACACGGGGATCTCGAGCAGAAGGGAGGGCAAAACCCTAACCTGCTCCCGACCCCCCACAACCAGTACCCAGGGGAATCCTGCCTACCTCAGCCAACTCCGAGGTGGCACTTGAATGTCCTTATCAGTAACTACCGATACACTTGGTATCCATGAATCTGTCTAATCCTGCCTTGAAGTTGTTCAGGCTGACAGCTGTCACAACCTCTTTTCTGAAGTGTCACGATGCACGGACTTGACCGGCCCTTAATCACACACACAGAGAGACGGACTGAAGGCTAACTACTTTATTGAATATAAAAACAGTTCAAAAGGAATATTGTCCATAAAAATAGCAAAAGCAATCCAAAGGCAGTAAGCAATCAATTGTCCAAAAGCAGCTTGGTAAAGCTCCGCACAGCAATGCGGATTCAGGAACAAGGCAAGGTACAAGATGCAAGGCAAGACTTGGTGGCCACTAGCCAACTTAGCTCCGTGGACCAACTCGCTACACGTCTACTCAGAAGAGACGTGGCCGAAGCACTGGGGATTCGTTCCCACGGATCCTATACTTAATCTTTCGGCCGAGGTCCCGACGCTCTAGGCTTCGTCGTCTCCAATCTCTGCTGACAGACCTCGGCCTGTCTAGGCTGTGGTACCATCCCCTTCTGCTAGACTCGATGCTTCGTCTCCTATCAAAAGTTCGGCCTTGTCTCCCAGCACCTGGGTCTCTATCTCCATGAGAGCTCTCCTCCCTAGAATCTTCCCAGCCGCTCTCTTCCATGTTTTCACTCACAGGATCCTGTGAGCCTCTCCCACCCGGCCGTTCATAAGTTTCGCTATCACTGCTTTCCATTTGCACCTGGTTATCTGTCTCTTCGTAAGGGTCAGGCCAACCTTCTTCCCATGCCAAACTTTCTGTGGGCGAAGGAGGCCCAGTGATGGGAAACTCTCCTTCTTCTAACCCTTCTAAATCCTCTTCAGAATCTAGCTCTGCTGCTGCAGGCCCCAATGCCAATGGGACCCCCGGTCCTGACCCCTAGCCCCCCAGGCACAAACGAGAACTGCTGTGCTACAGGAAGTAAATTCCATAACCCAATGACCCTCTGGGTGAAGAAATATTTCCCTTTATTAGTCCTAATTTTCCTACCTTGGAGCTTTAGGGAGTGCCCTCTAGTCCTAGTGTTTTGTGACAAAGAAAATATGTTTTCTTTATTCCTATTTGGTCTCTTGTAGAAAATGTTTATAAATAAGATCCTTGGCTTTCTCTTGGGTTTTTTCTTCTCTTTTAAAAAGCAGTCATTAGTTATTTCCTTCAATTGTAGGAATTTGGGGGCTTTTATTATAGGGAGTAACTTTCCAACACAGCCCCGCAGTTTTATGTTTAATTTCGCAATTGACACTTCACAACACATTTTAACTTTGGCACGTAAGCTCTGTCTAGTGTTTGTTGCTACCTTGGTGAGGAAGTAGCTCCCAGCCTTTTCCAGCATGTCCTGATTTTCCCCCTTTTCCTCAATTGTTTAATGCAGCTGGAAACAACTCTTTGCAGATGCAGCAAAAACTCCTAAAGTCATCTGGGTTTTGATAAATGCATAACTGGCACCACTATGTACAGTGGAAGGATGGCCAGATGAGGAACAATTGAGAGTTCTGGGTACACCCTGTGCTTAAAGGAATACTCAATGTTCTGTGCTTGTGATATTGTCCTAATTGTAAAATACTATAGACGTGGTTGGCATTTTTGAACCACCCTCCATTTGAGGAGATTGTTACAGTATTTCTACAGCCTGCCTTATTTTCTAGATGTTGAGAAATGTCCGGGTCTCTAGGTGATAAGTAAGTAGTGAGACTACCAAAACCACTTTGACATTTCTCAGAAGAGCATCCCTACTAACTTAATATGGGAAGCTTCTATCTCCTGCTGGCTCTTTCTCATCAATATCTACCATCACTGTCTTACATACTGTAAATAAAACCAGAACCTGGAAATGTAACTTATTTTAAGCTGTCACTTCTAGATGGTGCCAATATTGGCATCATTTTTGCACTGAGCTGAAACTTGGCTTTTTATAACTGATTTTATACAAGATGTACATTTCTCATGGTGGTGTTATTTAAAATTTTCTCAATTACTTGGTTTTAATTGTCAAATTGTTGAATATATTTTAAAACCTTTTAAAACTATTAGTATTAATTACTGTTCTTAACCCATTTTGTTGTAAGCCGCCCAGAAATCCTCAGATACAGGGCATCCCTCATTCATGCTAATTGGAAGAGTGCATGTACTTAGAATTTTGGTTTTAAAATATCACTTTTCCAAGCTCTGGTCAAAAGAGGCAGAGGACCAGATTTACACACATTTCTTGAGCCTTGACTTCTGAAACACTGGTAAATACAATAGAACACTTCATTTGAGTTTTGTATAATACTCGGAGGCCCACTTATACTTAGCATAATATAAGGCCTCATCATATCATTATGAACGTTCACTTTTGTACAACTCTTTAGAATGGTTGATAGTATTATTTTTCAGTCTTGTGTTGAAAAGGACTGCCTTTCAGTTGTGAAAATAATGGTAAAACTAAAGGTGAGTAGTCTGATTTGTATCCCAGAAGTGATTTTTCCTTTTTTCATCGTATCTCCTGTGATAACTACATGCCATCTCCTTCTACAATTGATAGAAGTGACTAATACTCAAGCTTTGTTGCACTCGTATTCATGAACAAATTAGTCAGTGTTTGTAATAGGTACTGTCAGGCTAGGTTTATTTATTTATTTATTTATTTATTAGTCAATTTTATATTCCGCTCCTCCCAGCAGGCTCGGGGCGGATCACAACAAAAATAAAATGTACAATACAAATGTACAGCGATAAAACAATAAAACACAGTCATAATCCATAGCCAACTGATTACAAGTCATCGGTCTTGGGTTCGAGTATTGGTGAGCCTCTTCGTTCGGATCAGCCAAGGCCGTTCTAAAAGGACAGTCTTACAGGCTCTTCGGCAAGGACCAAGTTCATGTATTGCCCGGACATGGTTGGGTAGCGAATTCCAGGACATGGGAGCCACAAATGAAAAGGCCCGTTGTCTTGTACTGGACAGGTGGCAGGAACGGGTGATGGAACGACCAACAGGTTCTGCTCTTCCGAGCGCAGTGGTCTCGGGGAACATACGGGGTAAGGCAGTCCCTTAGGTACTCAGGCCCTAGACCGTGCAAGGCCTTAAAGGTTAACACCAACACCTTGAAGGCAATCCGGTACTCGATAGGAAGCCAGTGCAGGTGCCGTAGAATAGGTGTAATATGCTCCCTCACTGGTGCTCCCACCAGCAAGCGAGCAGCGGCATTCTGCACCAGCTTGAGTTTCCGGATTGTCAACTGGGAAGGCCCACGTAAGGGGCGTTACAATAGTCCAGCCTCGAGATGACCGTCGCCTGGATCACCGTGGCCAGGTCGTCCCTGGACAGGTAGGGTGCCAGTTGCCTAGCCTGGCGAAGATGGTAAAACGCCGTTTTGCTGACCATGGCGACCTGAGTCTCCATGGTCAGCAAAGGGTCCAATGGACACCTAAACTCTTTACGAGGATGACGGGCTGAGCTGCTCGCCATCCAGGGTAGGCAACCGGCACTCATCCAGCCCAGGGCGACCGGGCCACAAGATTTCCGTCTTCGACGGATTCACCTTCAGCCGGCTGGCACGCAGCCAACCAGTCACGGCTTCAAGGCATAGATGGAATTTCAGTTTTCTTGCATATTTTTGAAATGGCTTTAATGTTTTCTCCAAGGCAGAAATTCTAACGGGCATTGCAGTTGGTAATGCTGAAGATGCTGGACGTGTGGGATGTATCTTGTTAGAGCGAGGCTGCAAAACCGTCATTGTAACCTTGGGCCCAGAGGGTTGTGTCATGGTCTCCACAAAAGCACCCACTCCAAAACATGTTCCTGCTCAGAAGGTCACCCCTGTGGACACCACGGTATGTGCTTGTGCTTAATCTTGCATTGGAAGAAGGTTACTTGAATGCCAAAAAAGCAGAGTAAACAGCCAAATCTGTGGGCAAGACTCATTGCGTGCCAGCATGCTGTCATTTTCCAGCTTGTTGTGCAGTGTCAGTTCACCCAAGGTTTATAGGCTTGTGTTCTGTAGAGAGACCAGAGCACTATGTGCCGATGATATCATTGTAGTCCTCCTTAACCCTTCTGCCACTCTTACTTTACTTTGCAGCGGGTAGTGTTAGTGGTAATTCTGTTGCTGCTTGTGCAAGATGACGACTCACACTCACCTCAAACACCTCTGTATGTTTTGCAGCAGATGAAAGGAGACACCCAGTCTTTCGCTGCTCAGACTCCCCAAAAGCATGGGTTCTGCCCACACATGCCTGAATTGTTTGTGCTGGCAAGAGCTTTTGCTTTGTAGAGCTTAAGTAGTATCAGGTGCTCAAATTTCACAGGGCATAGTTAAAAGGCAGAAGCGTGGCATGCCATGCCAAATTAATTTTGTCCCGATTTGTAAGGTCAGTGACCCACATTTTTCATAAACAGTAGGGTTGGGGTTCTGTCCCGCACATACCACTGATTCTTTTTCTGTTTATAAGCAAGTGCTGAGTGAACACCTCTTTGCTGGAATGTGAGGATTATTAGCTCAGCAGCCACCCTAAACATCAAGAAAGGGAATAGTTAAGGTTCTGATAGCAATTTTATCTCAGACATACTTGCAAGAACTGGTACATTTTGTACTATGCCTTCGGTCTGATGCAAATCCAAAGTAGTTCTGGGAATATTTTTGAGAGCACTGTATGTACTAACTATACATTTTATCTGCCTGATGTCATGAAATGTAGCATGTGTTTTTCTGAAGCAATTGTGACATTTTCCTCATTTAGTTGAAAGTAACACATAGTCCTATTATGTGCCTAAACCAAAATAGCTGGTTTAGTTTTGGGGACAGCAGTCCTCCAGAAGAAAACAAAATGAGTTCTCATGCTGGATGTCTGTATTGAAGGGACTGGCTTGAAATCTTTTTCAGTCTTCAAAAATACAAATCTGGGTAAGTAACTGAGATGCATATGGGCAGGAAAGAATCCTGAGTGTTGATGAGAGTTTTTCTCATAGAAGCTATCTCCACCTACAATTCCCGACAAGAGAGCTTCACCAAAACAATACCTTCTGTAACCTGATAGAGTAAGCAAGGCTATAGACATCTGGCTGGAGAATTCTAGAAGCAATAATCCAAAAAGATGGAATCTTAAACACTTCAACTAAGAATAAAAAAATTGTGCAACTCTAAATAGATTTGTTATTTCAAGTCTTTCGCTAGGATCCCAAAGGTTCTATTTGTGTGCTGATTATATGCACTCTTTTTATTTTCCTTCTTAAAAGTTGCTGCTGTTACATATTTGCAGCATGCTATTACACTGCCTTGAATTCCTTGGAGGAAAAGTAGGAAGTCACGCAATCGGTCAATCAATAAAACATTGTTGTCTGTACACATTTATCACCCTAGTTTCTCTAGTTCTACAGAGAAACCATTTGCAAAGAGGATTTGTGCATTTGTGTACTTGGGCATGAGGTGAGAATGCAACTGATTCTTACAGAGTCACCTGCTGAGTTTTTGGAATGAAGTTTCTCCTGGGAAATGAAGATTGTATTATGGATATCAGAACTAAAACTATGGGTGCCACCAATTCTCAAGACTTTAGTGGCAGGTGTCCTCAGCGGAATAATTTCTGTAAATTTTCATAGTCTCATCTACTTGACTGCTTTATCAACATTCTCATTCAACACAGTCCAGAATTACTTAGTAGAAATGTTCAGTGCTTGGGAAAGTTGCATTTTTTGGCCTGCAGCTCCCAAGTCCAGAGCCTTCCAGCTCAACCAGCAGCAATGCTCATTGGGGATTCTGGTAGCTATAGTAAAAAAAAAAGTAACATGGCCAAATTCTAGAAATTTCAGATATCTTGCTTTCTGCTAACTAAGAATTAAAAATAAAAAGTTTCCTTTTTTCTGAAAATAATTTGCCCTCCTTTTAAAGTTATTCTGCTTACCTCAGTAATAATGAGAGATGTGTACTTAATTAAAGACGTGCTTAGAGACACTTTTTTTTGTTCTAGACCTGTCTTAGTGTTGAATCCCATTTTCCAGAACTAAATTCTGACTCAGTCTGAACTCAGCCAAAAAAGTGCTGAAGTTTAATTTTGTAGGCGAAAGTGCTTAGCCATACAACCTTTTATGAGTTTGCTGTTTTCAGCTTACTTTCTTTTTTGTTGAGTGGCCATTCTTTCATGCTCTTTAGTCCACGTGGATTGCCTCTCAATTGTTAGTCTAAGTGGTTTCATAGATTAGGTAACAACAAATTGCTTTGGTGAAACAAAGTGCCTATAAATCCTCCTGTTGAACTTGAACTCTTGCCTTTATTGGCACAGTAATATGTTTACCAAATAAACATGAAAGTATGCACAAATGAAAACATCTCTTCAGATTCCAAATCAAATGAATTATTGTTTGCATGCACCAAGAGCAAGTCTTTGGAAAAACTTATGGGTCTTAATTGCATACTTAAGACTAATTCACATAAAAATACACAATGGCAATATTTTTCAGAAAGCCACCATGATGCAGTGGTTTAAGCATTCAATTCTGGGATCAGGACTAATCCTTGCTTGGTCTTCATAACCCACCGGGTGACTTTGGGAAACTCATGAGAAAGCAAAAGCAGAGACCCTCTGCACAAATCTCGCCAAGGAAACCCTATAACCTTGGGCTGCCATAAGATGGAAATGACTTGAAAGCGCAGAACAATTTTATAACAATATCCTTCCTCTTTTGTGCAGAAAACCCCTCTTTTGTGAGAAATACAGCCAAAACGGAAAAGAAAATAAGAAAGTCTGAGGATTGGGACAACTGATAGCATAGCTATGAGTTAGCACATTCTGGCACGCCAAACATGTGGGCTCTGTCCCCACTATTATTGAGAGTTGATTCCACTGAACTTGGTGAGAGATAAATGTTCTTAGGATAGTATGATACCACACAGGAAACAAAGGGCTGCCTGGGTGTGAAGAAAGCCTTAGAAAGCTTGATGACAGCAAGCATCTAGCAATCCTGATAAGATTTTCTCAGGAAAGAACAAACAACTCCATCCATCGTGTCTGGCTGTCTTCACATGTTGTGGTTTGGGATGCTAAGGTGAGGATTTTTATGATCCCTTTGATCAAGTAAACACACCACTTAGGTTCATATTTCATAAGAACAGATTTTATCTTACAAAGAAAAAATAACATTTAAAACCATTCATGAAGCATTTCTAGTTTTAGCACTCGATTATAAATTCAAGTTCTGTTTATTATATAAACATTAGGACAAAGAAATGGTTGCAGAGAGTTCTAATTGTAATTCTTTTCAACTCTGCTTCAATTTAGCCACTTGTGTGTCCATGGCCCCATTTTTTGACAGCCTGATAAGCTGTTTCGGGCTTTTAAAATGTGCACATGCGCTGAAGCAATCCACACAAGGGTATCGGAAGAAATTCAGACGTTTTCCATGTCTGCAGGGATATACAGTCATGCAAAGATGCACATTTTGGGGGCAGAATCAAGTTTTAAGTGCACCTTTTAAACACGTGCTTTTTGGCTGTTAACCCAATTCCATCCGCATTTTCCCCCAAAGGAATTTAGCTATCCCACCCCAGTTTTGTCTAGATTTTTTGGCATGTGTAGAAGGGTCCTGAGTCAGCAGAACTTATTTCTTGAACAAATCTATTTAGAGTTGCATAATTTTTTATTCTTAGTAGACATGTCTAAGATTCCACCTGGAGGTCATTGCTGTTTACATTGCCTGTTGCGTGCTGGCACACATGGCTCCAGGGGGATTAACTGGAGCAGGGTCCAGTTGTTTCACAATTCAACCTTTTATTGCATTGCTTATTGTACACACACTGCTGCACCCTGGCACCAAAAGTGTTTCTCTTGCCTTTTTTCACCATCCTTCCTCTAACTAGACAGAAGAGGTGGAAGAGGAAGACTGGATAGAAAAATGAGCTTGCAAAAAAGAGCTTCTTTGTCTGAGACTTTGTTAACTGTGGGAAGCGTATACTAAGAAATAAATTCTACTAAAGTCAGTGAGGCTTACTTCTGAGTAATCAAGCATAAACTTGTAGATCCCTTTTAAAAGTTACAATTTAAAATAAGGTTAATTCACAGAATATGTTCCTGTGGGAAATAATGTGTATGTTCCACTGACTCTTTTCCCTTTCTCCTATTTTCTAAAGACTTGTCCATTCCTTCTTCCCACCCCCACCTTCCTTAAAATAACAGCTAACACACAAGGGTGTATTTAAGTCGGTTTAGAAGATAATGGCCTTATAAAGAAAAAGGGGGAAACTTTTTTTCTCCTGCTATGCCAGCCAGAACGCTTCAATAATCACAAAATGTCTCCTCTCTAATTGCCTTCTGTCTGCTCTGGGGTTACCTGGATGATGTTGTCAGTGTTATGAATTCTCCAGTGTGACTCACAGCATGTGTATCACTCTCCTTCATTTTACAATAAGATGCAAGTGGTGAACTCTTTATTATAAAGAGAAGATATTTCAAAGTAGCTTACATAATGTTAACAGCTGAGTGGGTTGTTGATGTGGTTGTTTCTGTTGTTGACACCCTCTCAATTGTGCCAAAGCACTTAAAGGGCTTCTTTAACTTTTCCACCAGGGAATCCTTTTGGCCTGAGATTTTTTTTACATGACCCCAGCTATATAGACATACGAAATAGGTGTAAAGATTTATTTATTTACCCTATTTATACCCCCCCCCCTTTCTCTACCCCGAAGGGGACTCAAGGTGGCTTACATATGGCATTTATTCAATGCCTTGCAATGCATACAGGCATTAAAAACTTAAAATCAGTTGAGTTAAAATTAATACAAATTAAGCATTTTTAAAATATGCATCAAATATCAAACATTTACTGATAACAAATCAGCATTTGCAAGGCTTGCTAAGAGGCCATTTTCTTTTTATAAAGTGCAGTTGAAGGCTCCATTGCAGAAACCACTGTAAAGACTGCATGTTACAGATTCATGTAAATGTCTCCAACAGCCACTAAGTGATGTTCAGAAAACGTTTACTGTTGCCCATTTTTTCAGGAAACAGACTATTAAAACTATTTTTTTCCGTTGAGCCAATGCCTCCTTGATTTTTATGTTTTTTGTAGTACGGTTTCACTTCCATTTGTTGCTACATTTCTTTTCAGAGCTTTTTCCCTGGATGTAACATTTATGTTTTAGTGGAAGCCCTCTTCATTTGGACTTTTATCATAGAAAATTGGAATATACACATTGAGATAAATAAATAGAAATTCAGTGTTACAGGCAAAATAAATACCTTTGAAAAGGATGCCTGTTCCAGCTCAGGATACCATGTCTCATAATGACATTCATACTATGGCAGTACTATAAAGCAATTGCTATGTAATGCGATAGCAATAATGTGACCTACACAGGGTCTCTAGGAATTACCACTTCCAATAGTGAGAAATCAGACCACTTCTCCACCCCAGGAATATTCTTTTGAAACGCTTATTATTATTATTTATTTCGATTTGATAAACCGGTCTTTCCGAGGCTCAGGGCGGTTTACAACATATAAAAACAGCATATAAAAACAGCATATAAAGCACCTATTGCTTACCATTGGGGAGGTTAAAAACACATAAAATTACATCTTAAAACAGTCACATAAAATCATTGCCAGACATAGCTAGTACATGGAGAATGGTAGTGGTATGGCAGGATAGCAAGCGTTAATTAGGCGCTGTCAGACATCGAACGCCTGTCTAAACAGCCAGGTCTTGCAGGACCTGCGGAACGCCATCAGGTCCTGCAAGGCTCGTGTCTCCGGTGGCAGCGAGTTCCATAGAACCGGCGCCGCCACTGAAAACGCTCTCTGCCGCGTGGTAGAGAGCCTGCAGGACTTCATACCCAGGACTTCAAGTAAGTTAAGCCCCTCTGAGCGCAGTGATCTTCTGGGCGCATATGGGGTAAGCAGCTCCTTCAGGTACACTGGCCCCAAACCATATAAGGCCTTGAAAGTCAAAACTAACACCTTGAAGGAGACCCGGAATTCAATGGGCAACCAGTGCAGCTCGCGCAGGAGTGGCGTTATATGTGCCGTTCTTGGGGCTCCTGCAGCAAGCGAGCTGCCGCGTTCTGCACCAGTTTAAGTTTCTGGATCGCCGACAAAGGCAGGCCAATGTACAGCGCGTTACAGTAATCGAGCCTCGAGATGACCGTGGCTTGGATCACCGTGGCCGGGTCACGACGGGAGAGATAGGGAGCCAGACGTTTCGCTTGCCGCAGATGGTAAAAGGCTGTCTTGCAGGCACAAGCAGTCTTTGCCTCCATAGACAGCTGCAGGTCCAGCCGGACCCCCAAGCTCTTTACTGAGGACTGCGGGCATAGTGCCACGCCATCAAACGTCGGCAGCTGGATCCCCCCCCCCCCCCGGGCGGCCTAGCCACAAGATCTCCGTCTTCTCCGGGTTCACCTTCAACTTACTGGCTCGCAGCCATCCAGTTAGGGCTTCTAGGCAGAGTTGGAAATTATTGGGTACAGATTCCGCCCCGGGGTCCATCTTCAGAACGAGCTGGGTGTCATCAGCGTACTGATGACATTCCAGCCCGAAACTCCGCACCAATTGGGCGAGTGGTCGCATGTAGATGTTAAATAACAGCGGGGAGAGGATGGCCCCCTGAGGGCCCCGCAGTGTAAGGCGGAGCCCTCGGAGACCACCCCTCCCCACTTCACTCACTGCAGGCGGTTTTGGAGGAAGGAGGACAGCCAGTTTTTAGCAAGCCTTTGCTATTCTTAACTATATGGGGTTGGATTGGATGCCCTTTTTCGTCTCTTCCAACTGTTTGATCCTGTGATTCTATATGGACATATGATATCTACTGCGATTTGGTTCCAGGACCCTCCAAGGATGGCAAAATTAATGGATGCTCAAGTAACATTTATATGTGATGGCATAGTTGTATAAAACTGCAAAATTGGGGTTAGCTTTTTGAATTTTTGTTAATGTTTTCAAGCCATGGTTTGCAGACTCTGGATGGAAAATCCATGGAAACAAAGGGCCTGTAGGAGACCCAAGACAGCAAAGTGCAACGGTTGTAGGGAAAAAATAAGAAACAAATGAAGAAGCCCAGAAAGCCCTTCAATACACACACACACACACACACACAGTCACTTTCATGCTTTGTTTCCTGACTTTGTGGCCTAACGGCTATGACTCAGGAAAAAAAGAAATATGGAATCAATTCCAGTGACTAATTACTTAAAATTCTGTGCCTCAGCAGACGTAGAGCTTGTGGTTGACTCTCAATACTACCAAAATGCCTTTGCTATTCAGTCATAGCCCTTGGAGTTTGATATCTAGCAGGGCATTTGCTGAACGAACAGTGATTTTGTTTCTGTTAACCTCCTGACAATGAAGGAAACAGTCACTAGTAAATGAATCCCTTGGCAGACAACAAGTGTCTGAGGGCGCCTTCTGCCATTCACCCAAAGGGGAGGGTGTTTATCCTTTTTCTGGTCTTTGCTATTTTGTGGTAGAAGAAAATGGCATTAGCCACAGTGTATGAGAGAGGCCCCTTCACAGCGGCAGTCTATTCTCAGACAAGCTAATTGAGAGCCGTTGTGCTCTAATTGTGGTTAATTGCACACCAGCTTGATGAAGTGGAGAGTATTATTTTAACTATAATGCCCTCACTAGGGGTGTTATAATAGCTCTTTTTATTTATCATGTGGCCCACATAACCCTCTGACTTAACTCTGCTTTCTTGCCTACAAATATACAATTGAGTGATTTTTTTTGTAACACAAAGACCCAAACAAGACTAAATTGACCCACCAGCTGCTCCAATCAGCAGCGATTAAATTTTATTTAACACTGCACCTCTTATTTTCTAAAGTTCAGCTTGGCTGTGAAAGCCACATGACTTGAAATGATTCCCTTGGACTTGAGTCACTATATAATAAACCCAGGGATAGAGGTTGTCTATTAGATCTTCGCAGTGTGGTTATGATTCAGGTTTTTATGACATTTTAAAATTATCTGTCTTATCTGTCTATCTATATACACAGAAACACACTGAACATGCACTTGTTACTCGTTTGTTACCAAAGATCCAGGAAACGCATGGCAACAGAGGAAGCAGTCTTATACTGATAGGGCTCATAGGACTTGTGGTTGGGACCAACTTGACTAAACATAATGTAAAATGTTGGGTTAGATTCTTGAATTTATAGCCCCATAAAATATCCACTAGCTCTGATGGATTGTACTACCGCTATTGGGGGTGGGGTGGGGAGAACAAAATATGCAGTTACTTTGGATCATGTTCATAAAATCAAACATGGATGGAGATCCATCAACTAGCTCTCAGCCTGTTCCCAACCTACCATTCTTAGAGAAGGGTTTTGAGTAAGTGGCCACCTCTACCTCAGATCAAACCTGATACCATCAGCCCTCTGGACTCCTGATATTGTCCCATGGCCAACTTTCAGTTCAACTGAAAGCTGTTACTTGATATTAGCAGCATCTACTTTCCATTGCTTTGAATTGTGATGGCCTGAAAAGAAGACTACTGAGTCTTGGCTCTGTAATTGTTCCTTAGTGTAGATGGCATACTACATAGTTCATAGCTGTTCAACACTACTTAACGCTAGGTTCCATCTGATGGCATCTTGGTATTTGTAATTTGATAGTGTGTTTACACTAACCTCCGGCTAGAGAGTTGTAATGCTGTCATTCAGGGAAGTAGACTAGATCTCACTAGTACAGAATTCAAAATAAATCACCTACAAATTCCAGTATTCTATCAAGTAAATTACAGCAACAACAATAAAAACTTGCTTTGTATACTGCCCTATCTCCCTGAGAGGACTCAGTGCTGTTATTCAGGGAAATAGACTTGATCTCACTTGCACAGAATTCCAAATAAATCACGAAACTACAAATTTCAGAATTATATCAAGTGAATAATAATAATCTTTATTTGCATACTGCTCTATGTCGACGAAGGGACTCGGGGCTGTTTCCAACATAGGCCAAAGCCTTCAATTACCAACACAAAATCATACAACAGACCATTATAAAGCATAAACATAATCCGATTAAAATAATCACAAACATTTAAAAGCCAGTTCCAGTATTATTCCATCAATGGGATTCAAAATACCGATGACCAGAATTACGAGGTACACCTAGTCAGCTATGAAAAGACTGGGCAAGTACCATAGGGCCAGGGAAGTGGATAAGGTGCAGAGCAGGGTCCTAGCTGAATGCCAGGTAGGGCCTGGAGCTAATCCTTTTCAAAGGCCTTCTGGAACCATCAGGTTTTCAGGTCCCTGTGGAAGGACTTGTCTTATAGATGGAGTTTGTCTTATCTCTCTGGGGAGGGCGTTCCAAATCCGGGGGGCCACCACCAAGAAGGCCCTCTCCCTTGTACCCACCAACCATGCTTGGGAGCGAGAGGAGGATCTCCTCAGCAGATTTAAGAGTCCACGCTGGTTCATAGGAGGAGATGCGATCACGGAGATAGATGGGACCCAAACAGTTTAGAGCTTTGTAGGTCATATTCTTGGGCAGCCAGGTGACTGTTCTGTTATAGCTACATTGCAGACTCCTTCCCTTCCATGAGGCAAACAATACATTAATACTGAACTGGATGGAGCTGGTAATGCAGGTAATGCTACAAATAGAGCACATTAAGAGTTTTTTTAACACTTGGGTAGGACCAAAATGATTAACCAGGCTGAGCAAATTCTGATTGTTTTTAGTAATATGAAAGATGTTGGAGTCAATCTTTCTTGCAGGTATTTCTGTAGAAAAGACGTGAAATATAAAGGGGCATGCACCATAGATGTTCTAGGCATCATACAACCAAGTTTTCTAATAAAGTACTAGAAGGATAGGGATGAGTGTGAATAGAGGGGTTTCTGTGCTGCTATTTCCTGGCAGCCCTGCACTGCGTATTTGACGATAGCAACGCTATGGATGAACTTTGGGCATGTGGCTACCATTGAGATCAGAAGTCCTAATTATCCCTCTTGATAAAAGTGAATAATATGAGGCATCAGGAGATGTGCGGGCTTTTTAAAGATCGCCTCCACATAATGAAGCAAAGGTTGCTTTTTGATACACCTCTGCACAGCCAGATATGAAGCTCCATAATGCTTGATACCAAAGACCTGCCCTGACTAGTTCAAGACAGTACCATATGAGATACACACACACACACACACTGGGCCTGCAATATAAATGGCTATTTGATCATCCAGGAAACATAGTTTAAGCAAATGGTGCAAAATGTAAACAGGTTTTATAGTGTAGCTTTCAATCTGAACATATGCAGGAGGAGGGGTAGAGGACCACCCAGGTCACGGTCTGGTCTTATTTCTAAACCACCCAGAGCTCGCCAGCTAATTAAATCCCTTTCTAGCCCACATTTTCAGGGTCTTTCATAGTCTCCTTTCAGATGGGAAGGCATCATTTAATCAGGACCCAGCTGTCAGAGAGACATGAATTGTGAACAATCTCATAAATCAAGACATCCATGAAAATCCAGTGTCTAGTCATTCTCTCCTTCTGAGTTCAAAGAGTGCCTCGCAGCTTATACATTAGCAGAACCTAAGTCTTAATTTGACCAGGGTTCAGGCACAGTACATGGTTTTCTGTGCCAGGCATTCTGTGAAGTCATAAAAAGTATACCCTTCGGGATTTGCAAAAGTGTCTGGAATATGTCACAGCATATGTAAAATCAGAGAAAGGAGCTAGCAGGGTGTCACTTCTCTTAACTCATGGCATTTCTTTTTAGACACAATCATTGCTCAAAGATCTAATTGACATATTTGCCTATAAGTCCCTGTCCATCCCAGTATAGTCCTTTCTAGACACCACTCACACTATGGAATTATAGTGCTATGATTCCATTTTAACTGCCATGGTTCCATCCATAGGCAGTGCATTACGGGAATTGGCAGTTAAATTGGAATCACAGCGCTATCATTGTAGAGTATGAAAGTGCCCCAAGACAAGATGATGCAAATGTATTCCTCTTGTTGCAACTGGGCTATTATTTTATGCTTGTGTGATTCATCCATTCATACAAAGAACAGCACAGGTATTAATTTCAAGTGAGTACTTCAGTTTGTTATAGCAAGCAGTAGGCTGCTGAGATCATTTACAAGTACAATCACTGTTAGCTGGGAGCCACGAGTTTCTTTAGAGGGTTGAAAAGTATAGGGGGTACTTTTAATTAGTTTAAAACAGAGCTGATTAGGAAATGGTATGTCGTATCTCATCCCTGATCCCAGTTGCTTGTTTTCCATCCCATACTGTATACACAATGATAAAAAGACATGTTGCCACCTGCTCTTCCAGAGGTACATGCTATATTTTCATTCACGCCACTGTACTTATAACATTTGATAGCAAAATGTAAAAGCTTCACATCAAAATGTTCTATATATTTAAATATGTTGTTGCATTTATGTACCTCATGTTGGTTCCAAAGTATCGTGACCCCATCATAGAGGGGTTTTGGCAAGAATGATTCAAAAAAGGTTTGTCGTTGCCTTCTCTTAGGCTGAGAAAATATGGTTTGCACAAAGTCATCCAATGGATGACTTATCATCATCATCATCATCTTGTTTCCAAGTCATGGTCCAGCTCTCAAATTATTACCCCATGCTGGTTCTCATATAAATGTAATGTTCTCATACATTGCATATTTATCCCTTATATTGCTGGCTTGATAAATCTCTAGATGCACTATTGATGGTCATAATCTGTTCATATGGAATACCATAACTAAATGGAGTATATTGCCTTTGTATGCACATCTCTTAGTCAAGATAAGTTGACAGAACACAGGATTAGCTCCAGAGGTAATGATATCGGAAGATAATGGTCTAGATTTGAATGAATCCAGATTTAAATGTATCCTTGAGCTTGTGTATTTATGGAATTGGGCAAGCAAATGCGGGGTGGGGGGTCTCTTTGAAGACTAACTTTTCCATATGACAACCTGCAAGCACAGATTTGATATCATCCACAATCATGCAGGTTGATTCTTTTCAAACAAAATAAAGAATTGGCTGGACATGGCACTGAAACAGTCCCAAGGATCTAGAAGCTGAATGCTGGCCTATTAATGTATGTGCATGCACTCTGTTTCAAGTAAGTTCTAACTTATAGTGACCCTTGGTGAACCTGTCATAGGGCTTCTTGGCAATATTTGTTCAGAGGATGAGAGGACATGACTTCCTGAAGGTCATGCAGTGGATTTCCATGGCTGAGAGATTTTAACACTGGTCTACTAGAATCCTAATTCAACAGTAACCACTTCACTGACTACAGTTCAGTCATCCATAGCTAGAGAATACTGCCCCGCCCTCACAAAAATAAATCAAAATGCAGACTTTATGACACCATTGCATGTAATGGGACTCGGGCATTCACATGTTTGGGGTGGGCTTTGAAATACTTGTTTGTAAGGCGTTGTACCAAACTTTTGCATGTCTGAGATATCTTACCTGTGCAATCAAAAATATACTAATATGTCAAATTACTAACAGTTTGCTGCCCTCTGGCTGCCTTACATTGTGTAAGGGTAAAGCCAGCCCGGCTTCAAATTGGTATCTGCAAGAGTGGCATTGCTAAGCAGTTTGAAATATCTTTTGCCAGTTTCTGATCTAGGGGCTGGGTCTAGCATGATCCCCATCCTCAGTTGACCAAAAGTGCTGGACACAATGAATGTCCCAAATCTAATCATTTGTTCATAATGTGACTACTTCCATATATTATATCTCAACGCCAACTTTTGTATTAGTTGTTTTTTCCTCACACATTATTTACAACAGTTCTTTTCAAGCATTTGATGGAATGGACCAACACATTTTTTAAGGTGTGCCAGGGATCAGTACCTTTTGGTGCCATATTTTAATTTTATATTCATTGTTTTTTTGTAAAACTCTCTGTAGATCAGTGGCTTGTGGCCAGCACTGGTCCATGGATCCCTATTTTTAGCAGTACAGATATAGGAAATCTGCATTTTACTATACTATATTTTTCTAGTATATCCTTACTAAAATCATCTTGTCAGTCTCCTTAGAAATCTGTATAACAACCAAGTAGCAACAGTACGGCAGGGTTGTATACTCTCACCCAACCTATTCAGCTTGTATACAGAACACATCATGTGATGTGCGAGGCTTGACGAATCCAAGGCTGGAGTTAAAATTGCTAGAAGAAACATTAACAATCTTAGATATGCAGATGATACCACTTTGATGGCCAAAATTAAGGAGGAGTTCAGGAGCCTTCTAACCAAGGGGAAAGAAGAAAGTGCAAAAGCTGGGTGGCGGTTAAACATAAAAAAAACCCCAAGATTATGGCAACAAGATTTATTGATAACAGGCAAATAGAGGGAGAAAACGGGAAGGCAGTGACAGACTTTGTATTTCTAGGTGCAAAGATTACTGCAGGAGCAGACTGCAGCCAGGAAATCAGAAGATGTTTACTTCTTGGGAGGAGAGCAATATCAATCTCGATAAAATAGTTAAGAGTAGAGACATCACACTGGCAACAAAGATCCACATGGTTAAAACAATGGTATTCCCCGTAGTAACCTATGGATGTGAGAGCTGGACCATAAGGAAGGCTGAGCAAAGGAAGATAGATGCTTTTGAACTGTGGTATTGAAGGAAAATTCTGAGAGTGCCTTGGACCGCGAGAAGATCCAACCAATCCATACTTCAGAAAATAAAGCTTGAATGCTCATTGAAGGGAAGGATTTTAGAGGCAAAGATGAAGTACTTTGGCCACATCATGAGAAGACAAGAAAGCCTAGAGAAGACAATGATGCTGGGGAAAATGGAAGGAAAAAGAAAGAGGAGCCGACTAAGGGCAAGATGGATGGATGGTATCCTTCAAGTGACTGGCTTGACTCTGAAGGAGCTGGGGGTGGTGACGGCTGACAGGGAGCTCTGGCGTGGGCTGGTCCATGAAGTCATGAAGAGTCGGAAGTGACTGAACTAATAAACAACAAGCTTGGCAATGCCCCAGCTAAAGAGTTTCTGGGGTGCTGAGCACTACGGCAAAAGCTTTTAAACAGAGGCAGAATGTTCATCTGTCGGGGTACTTTGTGCTTTTCCTGCATGGCAGGAGGTTGGACTAGATGGCCCATGTGGTCTCTTCCAACTCTATTATTCAATGATTGTATGACTGATGACTACAGTGTGCATTGAGGGCCGTTGCAGAAGGACCCAAGGGATCAAACAACTTATCTTAATATGCCCTCACAACCAGGAAAACTAGGCAGGCCCATAATTGTTACATCTGTATGAAGACACGGGTCTCCCCCATCCCTAAGAATCTTGACAAGATTTTTTCCATATTCAGTTGCCCTAGGCCACATTGATAACAGATATAATAGTAAGAGTTTAGCACAAACAGCTGCCAAAGAAATCAGTGAGGACCACTGTAAAAGTAAACCTTTTATGAATAGCTTAATTGTGCTGCGAAAGGAGCACTGCATTAATCTTTCAAAAATCATAAAGATAGATTTGTCTAGATTCTGAGGACAAGCAGAAACTTCCAAAAACATTTGTTTTAAGTGTTCACTTTATCTCTGTGCATGTCTTCAGATCTGTTCCAACGTGTGGGATTACCTGTCTCCCAAGTGACTGATGGATTTTGAAAAACGTAAAGTGCTGTGAAAATGACAAGAATTAACAAACTGCAGAGCTCTTTGTGCCATAATAGCATAATGTATTGGGAAAGGGGAAAGGCAGGACTGGCGGTCTCTGAGTTCTTTCGTAACCTAGACCACAAACTAGATAACTCCCCAGGTCTCTTCCTGCCAGCCTTTGATCTTGAATGGTTTTGTTGACTAGGAAACTTTCAAGAAGAAAGGAACCATCTATGCACTAGACAATGTCTCTGGGCTCATCTTTCAGGAATGCATGGGGTTAACAGTCACCATCATTTAATCATTTGCAAATAACCCATCAGGAAATCTGTCAGGAAGTGGGCAGAGATTCCTTAGGACTGATGCAAAATATTGTACTAGTGTAATTTTTAAGTAAACCTCCAGCTTGTGAATGTATTCAGCCTGTTTGTTCATGATTTTCATGAACATCAAGAACTTTAGGTAGTCGTAGCTTAATTGTACATAGCTTATGAAAGGGTAGCAAATTAGATGTTCCAGCCTAAACAGCTTTCTATCAAGTTCTCCCAACAATTGCAAACTTTAGACAGATAGGGATGCAGACGTGCCTTCAATACTTCGGCCTGCACTTGTTAGGATTCGCAATTGAATTTTAGAATATATAACCATAAAATTAATCAGTGTATCAAAAACCCCAATGCATATTAAGCATGAAAGTGCTGTAAATGTTGCCACAGTAGCAATGTAAACACTGCACATGCAACTGAGAAATTATTAAAATAGAGAATTAAAAGCAGCATTTGAAACAGAAGTCTATCTGCATGAATGAACAGCAGCTTGAAACAAAGATTTTAGGGTTTTTTCTTGGTGTTTTGGTTTTTAGGCTTGTTTCTGGGTGTTTTAGGCCTGTTTCTGGATTGCTGGTTCAGAATTGGATAGCCCACATCCACTCTAGATTTTTAGATATGGTGTGTTGAATGACTGGAAAGATTGTATGTAGTGCACTTTTATTTTCATTTTTAAGATGTTTCTTTCACACTTAAATTGTATTAATTTAAACACCTCATTAAAATATCCTGATTTTTATAAGTGAGCAGAGGGAAGAGTGGTGTATGGCATATGTTGTATCTCAACAACGAGAACTGATAAGGGTTAACTGGTGCCATTTTTTGAATCAGCAAATCAAATATACCCCAAAACAGGTCTAACAGCTGAAGCCCCAAAACATGTGTTGGCCAGTATACAATTCGGATTGTCCTCTTCCTATACACAGAACAGTCTTAGCAAAAGTAGCCACAGGGCATTTGAGGCGAGGCTGTGAACTCGTGTTTTCCCCATGCCTGATCTGAGAAATCCTGTCCCCTTTTGTGCTAATTTTTCTACGAAGTAGCTCAGACCTTAGTCGCTAATGCAGTAATTGATCACGTAAGTTGATAAAAGCTGCCATTTTCCTTGAAGTCATTAAATTTATTTCATTCCTCTTAGTGTTTGCTATCAAGAAGAGCCATGCTGAATCGGACCTCAGCCCATCTAGTCCAGCATTCTGTATCACAGTGGCCCACCAGTTGTACACGGGGATCTCGAGCAGAAGGGAGGGCAAAACCCTGACCTGCTCCCGACCCCCCACAACCAGTACCCAGGGAAATCCTGCCTACGTCAACCAACTCCGAGGTGGCACTTGAATGTCCTTTTCAGTAACTACCGATACACTTGGTATCCATGAATCTGTCTAATCCTGCCTTGAAGTTGTTCAGGCTGACAGCTGTCACAACCTCTTCTGGAAGTGAGTTCCATAACCCAATGACCCTCTGGGTGAAGAAATATTTCCCTTTATTAGTCCTAATTTTCCTACCTTGGAGCTTCAGGGAGTGCCCTCTAGTCCTAGTGTTTTGTGACAAAGAAAATAGTTTTTCTTTATTCACCTTTTCTATCCCATGCATGATTTTATACACTTCGATCAAGTCACCTCTTAAACGCCGTCTTTCAAGGCTGAAAAGACCAAGGCGTTGCAACCTGGTTTCATAAGGGAGCCGCTCCATCCCTTGGATCATTCTTGTTGCCCTTTTCTGTACCTTTTCCAGTTCCGTTATATCCTTCTTAAGGTGCGGAGACCAGAATTGTACACAGTACTCCAAATGTGGCCTTACCATCGATTTGTAGAGAGGTAATACAACATTTGCTGACCTATTTTCGATTCCCTTCCTGATCATGCCAAGCATAGAATTTGCTTTTTCACTGCTGCTGCTCACTGGGTTGACATCTTCATTGAGCTGTCCACCAAGACCCCAAGATCCCTTTCCTGGTTTGTCTCGGAAAGCTTTGACCCCCATCAATTTGTAGGTTTAGTTGGGGTTCTTTGCCCCGATGTGCATGACTTTACACTTGTTTAGGTTAAAATGCATTTGCCACTTTGTTGCCCGTTCACTCAATTTCGAGAGATCTTTCTGGAGCTCTTTACAATCAGTTTCATTTTAAACTACCCTGAACAATTTAGGGTCGTCTGCAAACTTTGCTACCTCAGAATTCACTCCTACATCCAGATCATTAATGAATAAATGAAAAAGTAACGGGCCCACAACCGAACCTTGGGGTACGCACTTCTCACCTCTTTCCACCCAGAAAAATGTCCATTTATTACCACCCTTTGTTTCCTACAGTTTAGCCAGGTTCCAATCCAGGACAAGACCTGTCCTCTGATTCCATGGCTGAAGAGCTTATTTAGGAGCCTTTGGTGAGGACTTTGTCAAAAGCCTTTTGAAAGTCAAGGTAAACAATATCAATTGGGTCCCCTTTATCTATGTGTTTATTTACACCCTCAAAGAATTCTAACAAGTTAGTAAGACATGATTCTTTGCAGAAACCATGTTGATTTTCTTTCAGCAATGCCTGTTCTTCTATGTGCTTAGTAATATTTTCTTTAATAATGGTTTCCATCACTTTGCCTGAAACTGAGGTTAAACTGACTGGTCTATAATTTCCTGGATCACCTCTAGATCCTTTCTGTAGCACCCATGGGTCCGTTCGTGCCACTGGGGGGGGGGCGATGCACCGGGGGTCCCGTTGGCATTGGGACCCGCACAGGCTGGAAGGGACTCGGAGGATGAGTTGGAAGGCCCAGAGCAAGATTGGTCAGCCGTACCTTTGCCCAGTTCACCTGTAGAGAGCTTAGCCTGGGATCTCGAGTGGGAGCATTCTCCCGGGAAGGAGCGGACCAGGTGGAGATGGGAGGCAGCGAAGCAGATAGCGGAGATAGTTATGAATTCCCAAACGGCCGAGGTTCCCAAGAGCTGGCCGGGCAGCAGATGGAGGCTAGCGGCTGGGAAACTCCGGGGGAGGATGCTTCTCAGGAAGATAGCGATTCTGGACTGCCAGAACGGGGCCGTTCTCATAACAGGCGCAGGGACATAGAGGAGGGCAGGAGGAGCTGGCATCTGTCCCTAGACCGTCGCCGTTCGGAAAGTAGAGACTGGAGACGCCGGGCCCTAGATCGTCGGGGTTCCAGGCCGAGGGATTAAGAACGGCCCCGTGGGAACTGATCGTCAGTTCTCCGGCCACGTCTGATCTGAAGGGCGTTGAAGCGGAGTGAATCTTGGAGCCTAGTTTGGCTCGCCTTGAACCAAGACCTTGCCTTGTATGGGATTCGCATTGGTGCGGATCCCTTGCTACGCTCCGAGTGAATCCGAAGCCTTGCCAAGCTTTTTACTACGCTTGCCTTTGAATTTACCTTTTGGAACTTTGCTTACTTTACTGAACTGCAGCTTCGTGCTGATTGCTTTATTTCGTGAACTTTATTAAGAGAATTGCTTTTTGGATTTGTTTTTATTCAATAAACATAGTTAGCCTTTGATACGTCTCCGTGTGTGTGTTAAAGGGGCAGTTCTAAGTCGGCGTTCGTGACACTTTCTTGAAGATCGGAGTTACATTTGCCTCCCTCCAGTCTTTGGGTACAGTGCCTGATCTTAGAGAAAGGTTATATATCTTAGCTAGAAGTTCAGCAATTTCACACTTGAGTTCCTTAAGAACTCTGAGGTGGATGCCGTCTGGACCTGGTGATTTGTTGACATTTAGTTTAGTAAGGAATATGAGAACATCCTCCTTGTTTATCTCTATCTGTTTTAATTCTTTTAATTCCTCCCTGAAAAAAACTGACTCAGCTGCAGGCATATGTTGTCTGTCCTCCTGTGTGAAAACGGAGGCAAAGAAGTCATTTAGCCGCTCAGCAATCTCCTTGTCTTCGCTGATTTTCCCTTTCTGACCATTGTCGAAAGTGGCCCAACTGCTTTTCTAGTTGGGTTCCTGCTTCTGATGTACTTAAAGAAGTTTTTGTTGTTTTTTTTAATATTCTTTGCTATGTGTGCCTCAAAATCTCTCTTGGCTTTCCTGACTGTTGCTTAGCATTTAGTTTGCCAGAGCTTGTGTTCCTTTCTGTTCTCCTCGGTAGGAAGAGCCTTCCATTTCTTAAATGAGTTTTTCTTCTTTCCAATCACATCTTTTACTTCATTTGTAAGCCATACTGGTGTCCTTTGGACTTTCCATGCCTCTTTCTTTTATTGGAATGCATTTTAGTTCGGCCTGTTTTAAGGTATTTTTGAACAGTTTCCAAGCATTTTGGAGGGATTTGATTTTTTTACTGCTCCTTTTAGTTTGTTCTTTACAATTTTTCTCATTTTGGTGAAATTCCCTTTGAAAGTTTAATGTCTCCGTGTTAGTTTTGACTGACAGTTTGCTATCCAAACTTACGTTGAAGGTTATTGTGTTATGGTCACTGGTACCTATGGGCTCAGTTACAAGGACATCTTGAACGAGGTCTTGTTCATTAGTTAGCACCAAGTCCAGGATCCCCTTTCCCCTGGTTGGTTCCATGACCATCTGCTCAAGGGAATAATCAGCTAGCATGTCGAGGAACCTTGTCTCTCTTTCATGCGTAGAACAAGAATTTGGCCAATCTATTTGGGGATAGTTGAAGTCCCCCATTATGACTAATGTATTTCTTTTTGAGGCCTGTTTAACTTCGTTTTCCAGATAGCAGTCTGCCTCTGGAGTTTGGTTGGGAGGGCGATAGCAGATCCCTAGTGCTAGATTAGTTTTTTGTCCTGGGACTTTTATCCACAATGTTTCTGTAGGTGAGTTTGAAATTTCTTGAAGTTCTAATTCATGAGATTCTAGCTCTTCATTTATGTACAGGGCCTCACCGCCACCATTTTTCCCTCTCCTGTCTTTCCTGTACAGTTTATAACCTGGAATCTTTGTGTCCCATTTGTTTTCCTCCGTCCACCAGGTTTTCTTCCTTTGCAAGAGAAAATAACCCCCCTGACCAAAAAAAAAAAAGGTTGGCAATGGTTGCCACTGTTGGCCTGAAAGTTAACGAATGTGCATTTTCCTCTTATCTTTGTATTCCAAAATGTAGTTTTGGCAAAGTATTTCATTCCGAACAGTGAGGAGGGGCCCAGGAAGATAGTTCTATATTGTCTCCTGTGTTATGCTAATAATATAGTATAATATATTGTATATACATATATTTATAATATTGTAATACAATATAATACTAATAATATATTATATATATATTATATTATATGTAACATTACTAATAATATTACAGTACAATGATATAGCACAGTATAGTAATATATAATACTGATACTGTGGAATGCTAATTATATATATATATATATATATATATATATTGTGTGTGTGTATGTGTGTGTGTATCTAGTAATCTGCTTTGAGTCCCCTTCAGGGTGAGAAGGGCGGCATATAAATGTCATAAATAAATAAATAAATAAAATGCTATCGTTTTTGGGAGTGGAGGGACTGAAAGAAACTTCACAAATGGCAAGGAAGCCCATCTCCAGACATTTCCATTTAACCGACTATCCTTAAAACAAGGTCTGGGGAGTTAGTTATACAAAGGTACAGTGGAAATTTAAACCACCGTATTTACAAACCAAGGATGCTTGGCCTTCCAGATGTAATCACCAAATTCCCCAATCATTACCTGTGCTGGAGAGGGTTGGCAGGAGCCGCCATTCTCTCACATTGTCTAGAAAGCCATGCTTTCTCTACTTCTGGTGTCTTTTGCATAATTTCCTGTTGCTCAATTCGATCTTGATTTGAGGATATTGGGAAAGACATTATGCTACTGTTACAGCAACAGAGCAACAGCATGGAACTGGTGCCAGTATTTTCTTCCACATCTGCATTCTGTGCTGGGACATTTACAAAAATATGCAAGTGGCTGTTTTAAGTTCATCTCTATCAAGTGAGACCTAGGCGGACCATGATGCCATCATCCCCAGCTATATGTGTGTGCACATGTGTACATCTGCTTTCAGCTCACCTGCCAATTTATGGTAACCCTATTAATTTTATAAGATTTTCTTAGGCGAAGAATACTCAAAAATAATTCCTTCTACTTAAAAATAGCCTATAGCACTTGATATTCATTGGCAGTCTCCCATCTGAGTACTTACCAAGGCTGGCCATGTCTAGCTTCCAAGATCAGACAGGGTCTGGTGCCATTACAGTGGTAGCAAACTTGTGGCTCTTCAGGTATTTTCGACACTGGCTACCAGAATTCCTGGCCATTTGACAAGCTGGCTAGGGCATCTTGGTGGGGGGGGGGGGCAAGTTTGACCCCTCTGCTTTAGGATATTTAGGCTTCCCTTCCCACTATAATAAACTGGAGGAATTAAAATGCGTCAAACGCCTCTTCCAAAGAATAACTGATCTTCAGAGGCTAAGAAAACTATGCCTGAAGAAGGTGATGAAGACAGTTTGGTACATTGGAAACATGAGTGTTCTGTGTCCGACTGTAGTTATTCAAAGGAAAAAAGGCTCCATACCATTGGAACAGTTCTATATTTATTTATTTATTTATTTACTTTATTTATATTCCGCTCTTCTCACCTCGAAGAGGACTCAAAGCGGATTACAGGTACACATACTTAGCAGACAATCCCTGCCGTTTTCACATACACACATATAGACAAACAGAGGCAAACTCTGGCCACCAGGGGGAGCTGACGCACTCCTCATCTCAATGTTCCCAGCGGCCCATGTTGTTCCTTCCGCATTCCTTCAGCATTCCTGGAGTTCTTTGTGGAGTTCCTCATAATTCAGTCAAAATTTGCCTCCCCACTTAATGTGGTACCTTTATCTCCTACTTGACAGATGCAACTGTCTTTCGGGCTGCAAAGGTCGACAGCAGGCTACACTTAAAGGTCGAGCACCTACCTCGACCCGGGCAGGCCTCGAACTCATGACCTACTGGTCAGAGAGATCTTATGCAGCTGACACTTAGCCAGCTTTGCCACATTCCCGGTGCTAAATGAGCTTGTCACAACTGACTCACAAAAAATCTTGGCAGACTTAATTGTAGACAGGTACCTAATCATGTCTAGATGACAATAAGATAATAAGGAATAGTGAATGGACCAATAGAACGACTATGGACTTGATTTTGGATGGCATGATTTTAATAACTGTTTTAAAATCATGTTGTATATCGGTGAGTTTTAATACAAATATATTATCGGTTTGATTTTTTATGTTCATGTCTAAATATTATTTTATGTTTTAATTTCTTTAGGGTGATTTATAGTTATATGTTATTGTCTTCCTATTATCTTTTGGTACGGCATTGAATTTTGCCTTTATACATATATGAATCTTAGGGATTTGAGACACATTCTGCAATTCTTATTTTAGTTATAGAAAAGGCATGAATATTAAAGTATTCAAATAACAGATAATGTATTAAATTGTTAACTTTAAGTCTTAAACATCATATTTTAGGATTAGAAATATCTGAAAGAATAGAAGATCTTTTGGCAGAATTGTTTTTTGTTTAAATAAAAATTATTAATAGTTACTAATTGATAGATATTGGAACTAAGTTTTCATTATTTTCTGTAGAATGTTTTGTATAGCAAATTATTTTATATATTTACTAAAAATGATATTGCAAGTGTTTTTGTTTGATGTATTTTGCTTAATGTTCAAAAAGATGGAAGCAGCTCAATTATGATTTATTTATAGTGGCGTTGGAAAAGCCTGGAAATAACTTTCCTCCTTATCTCATTCCCTATTTTTCCTATTAGTCTTTCTTTTTTCTCTCTTTATGTACTTTGTAGATTTCTATTTTATTGCATTTGTTAATTTTAATAAAATATACTAAAAGAATAATTTGAGACACATTCTGTGACAGACTCCTAGCTCACAGTCATCAAATATTTTGTCTTTTATGTGTATTTATCCACTTACATCCGGGATAGACAGACAGATGTGCAGACATTTGGAAAGTTTCTATAGATCTATTATTAGTATTGATATATGGATGCCAATATTTACCATATTCTTTCAATAGGTGTACAGGTATGCATATACCTTGCATTCAAAACTAACATTTCAAATAGAAGCAAGAAATTAAATGATTTTTTCTGTGCAAACTGTTTTCCCCAACACATGAGCTAGCATTAATTTAATTTCCTTCTTTTAGGGAGCAGGTGATAGTTTTGTGGGAGCCCTGGCTTTCTACCTGGCTTATTATCCCCAACTACCTTTGGAGGAAATGGTGAAGAGGAGTAACTGTATTGCATCTATTAGTGTGCAAACAACAGGGACACAGACATCATATCCCTACAGGAAGAACCTGCCACAAAATCTATTTTAAGTAGCATTCCCACACTATCAAAATGGGAACCTTTTTCTTTGTTCAGGTAAGAGAATTAGTAAGCAGGATTTTCAGCACATATACTTGTGTCCTATGTGGATTAATAGTAAATAATCAATATCATTATTTTAAACTTAACTTCATGAGCACTACCACACCAAGAGGTTGAGAGAAAAATGTTTACAGCCCTCCACTTTTAGATCTCGGAATGCCCATGTTTATTGCCAAAATAAGGGATCAATTACAAGAGACAGCTTGTTTCAGTGCTGCCTTTATAAATGCTTCTAAAAATCAGAAGTTGTGATTTCAAAATGGAAATGCTATGCAAGCATGAGATCTTTTCTATTTTTTGGTGAAATTTGTCTCTTTTCAGAAATAAAAATTGTCAAAACAGAAATTACTGTTCGGTGTTTATGTTGGAACTGCAAGCACCGTCATACAAAAAAATTAACGAGAGGTACTTTGACTGTTTTTCCTGCTTGGTCAGAGGTTAAACTGGATGGCCCCTGTGGCTATTCCAACTCGATGATTCTATGGTTCTAAGGACTAACTATGCAGTGAAGGATTGTAACAACAATTTTAATCTCTGCTTCTCACCTTGTGTGTGTGTGGGGGCTACTGGAGATAAATATAGCATATATTCTCATGTATAAATCAAAACATTTTTGACCAAAAATCAACCCCCCAAAAACTTGGTTCAACGCATGCAATGTTGGAATGCAGACCAAGCGCAAAGGGAGAAAGTTCCTGTTAAACATGGCTATCTCACTCTCTCTGCAGAGGCTTCCATTCTGCTCCACATCTGAAACACCCCAAATGGTGGACAGGCTACATTATGCATCCACTGCTGCTGTATATGACTTCTGTGGTGTGTGTGGGGGGGGGGGGGTAGGGAAGGATGGCGGGAACAGTAATAAGATAGGGGCTTATCTCTCTGTGCAGGGGTCCTCATAGAGCAGTGTTTCTCAACCTGGGGGTCAGGACCCCGGGGAGGTTATGAGTGGATGGATGTCAGAGGGGTCGCCAAAGATCATCAGAAAACACAGTATTTTCTCTTGGTCATGGGGGTTCTGTGTGGGAAGTTTGACCCAATTCTCTTGTTGGTGGGGTTCAGAATGCTCTTTGATTGTAGGGGAACTATAAATCCCAGCAACTACAACTCTGAAATGTCTATTTTCTCCAAACTGCACCAGTGTTCTCATTTGGGCATATTGAATATTTGTGCCAAGTTTGGGCCAGATCCATCATTGTTTTGAGTCCACAGTGTTCTCTGGAGACAGGTGAACTACAACTCCCAAATTGAAGGTCAATGCCCACTAGACCCTTCAAGTATTTTCTGCTGGTCATGGGAGTTTTGTGTGCCAAGTATGGTTCAATTCCATCGTTGGTGCAGTTCAGAATGCTCTTTGTAGGTGAACTATAAATCCCAACACAGGGGCTACCTATTGAAAAACCTAATATAAACCACACAGGGGCTGGGAACAAACCAATGGATTATCACAAAACTCCCAATATACTCTACTGTACAGTGAAGTAGCAACATAAATAATTTTATGGTTGGGGGTCACCATAACATGAGGAACTGTAATAAGGATTTGTGGCATTAGGGGGGTTGAGAAACACTGTCATAGAGACAAGGCTGCTTTCCATGCATTTCTTCCCCTTGCCCTATTTTTCCAGGCTGCATTCTCATTCTTTTCCCACATTTATATTCCTTTCTTTATATTTGTATAGAAGTAGATATTTTTAAAGTCACCAATGCAATTTATACCGCTCTACATATGCCATTGTAATCCTTCAAATAAACAGATTCTCTCCTGGTCTTCGGCTCTTCCTAGGTGTATTCCCTGCGCACATTTTTGAAAGCATAGGAAAAGAGTTGCTTGTTATCTAAGTTTTATCATCAATTTATCCATGGATCATGGCAATTTTGACCCCCAAATCCGCTCAATGTATACGAGTATATACAGTCATTGCAATTCCCTGTGGTCCTAAGTAGCTTTCACAGCATAGCTGGATTTGACATTGGCTTCACTGCTGCAAATATTTCTAATCATGACAGGATGCTTACGTAGTACACTTAACCAGAAAATGCAGTAGGCAATATTCTTCAAAGAATACAGTCAAGTCATCCACATTTGTGGGTTTGACTTTTGCAAATTTGATCATTCACTGATTACAGTGTCTTCTTTATGAATCTTGGTCATCCATGCAATGCCATGGTCGGCTTGCAGTGGATGTTGACCAGATAGTTCTGCTGGACAATTTATTAATTCCTACGGAGGTGTTCTATCAAGTAAGAAAGGTGACATTTTTAAATTCATGGCTTTTCACTTTCATGAGGGTTCTGTGCACCAGCCCCAGTGAATGTAGAGGGCTGATTGTATCCCTTTAACACTGACAAGTGACTGCTTATATACTTCCCATGGGTGGCTAGTCAAGAAAACTCTGAAAACTATTTTCCTGAAATTGTATTTGAGGAAACATTTCTGTCTACGGCTGTAAGAACAAACATTTGTGATGTACATAGATAATTCAACATCAGTGCTAAAATACAATGCACAAAGACAAAGGAATTTGCTATTTTAATTGAAATCTGTAAAAATAACTCAAAAGATAAATAAGTTATTGGTAAGGATGGTCCAGGGCTGTACATCAATAACATTCTTCTTTCACATCGTTCTTGTTCACATTGGTCTTCAAATCACAAGAGGCAATCATCTCAGCTTTCTGGGAACACTACAGGAGCACCAACTGAATGTTTCCCTCCATGACCATGCCTCAAGTACCAATGAAATCACAACTATGTTCAAAGAATCAGTCATCATCTATAGGGAGCGGATTTTTTTGTGTTCTTTGAAGAGAACACGTTGTTTAACTGTGGACACAAAAGGAAGCAGAAAGGTTATTTATCAAGAAGTTTCATAAAACCTACACACATCTAAGCACATACATTCAGACAAAGCATTTAATGGTTCAGTTATCCGTCTCTTGCCACTTGACCATAAGCATCATATTTATATCCATTGCAGCTTCTATCCTAAGTAACAGTCCCCAAACGAAATCCCACTCAAGTTTACAATTACTGGTGATCAAACACCATAGTTAGAAATATGGAACAGTCAGTCTGCATTCAGAAATTTACTTAAAACAAAACTGCTCAAAACCAAATATAATTTTAGTACTTTATCCTTTTATAATTCTGCCTGGATTAATGTTAATGATATAACTACAACTAAACAAAGTGTACTAAGGCCTACTGTTTCTTCCAGCTACATTTAAAACCTGTAACATCATCTTTCTTCTCATTCTCTCTGTACTAACAGGTATATTCCTAGCTCTGTAAAAGTTGAAAATAGCAGGTGAAACGGGGAGGCAAAGCAAATTATCAGCTCTTCAATTTTATTTACATGCCTGGTCAACATCTCCTACTGTTCCTATTTAGAAATCTTTGCATAAGATGTTATTGTGACAATTTTAAGAACTGTAAAATATACATAATGGCCAACTCACAAGGACAATAAATGCTTCTACAATGACAGTGTTAAGCTAAAACTGAAAAGGGACCTGGTGGTACTTGGATACTAACTGAAAGACTAAATTTGACAGCATAAGCCAAGTCTATTCCCTATATGTTTTCTACTTCTTGTGTCTGCTTCTTCAGATGTAATCTACAGTCTATGAAACCAACAGGGCCATAAGCCCTATATGGTTCTGGCCCAGCTTACTTGTCCGAATGTATCTCCCTCTATGTCCCGCCTTGCAGTTTAAGATCGTCCGGGGAGGCCCTGCTCTCGGTCCCACCAGCTTTGCAAATGCATTTGGCGGGGACAAGGGACAGGGCCTTCTCAGCGATGGCCCCTCACCTGTGGAACTCGCTCCCCAGAGAAATTAAGTTTGCTTCATCCCTGAAATCATGGTTCTGGGACCAGGCTTTTGGACAGCAGACATAACAACACTTTGGATGTTGAATTAGACTGGAAATGGCTATATGGTTTGGTAATAATGCTTTTAACATGTTTTAATGTAACATTTTTATCTATTGTTTTAAATTGTTAATCTGTTTTTTGTATTTGTTTGTATGTTGCGGCATCGAATTATGCCGAGTGTAAGCCACCCTGAGTCTGTCCTCCTGTCCTCCCCCCCCCCCTGGTTTTTTTTTTTTTTTGAAGGACGGGGTAGAAATGCTGGAAATAAATAAATAAACGTGGTTCTCCCAGTCTCTAAGATGTTAGAAGATCCCTTTGCACATTGATATTCCAGACTAACATGCCTATGTCCAAAAACCATATTTACTGATGTTTTAGACAGATGCTATGGTAAGGTCAAAGAAGCACATGTTAAGCCATTAATAATAGAGATCCTTACAAAGAAACAGTGTTCACCTCCCATATCACACAGGGGTGCAATCACCAGTGCATCACTGACACCACGTCCCACTGTCAACAGTAAGAGGCAGCTATCAAAAGAGCAGCACACAACAATTTGCTGTGCCAGTTATCAGGGCAATGTTAGCTTCCAGCACTCAAGAGTTGTTGTCACACCGAGGCTGGAAGCAAAATATTTTATCATCTCAACAGAGGGACTAAGCTTGGAATCAATGGCTTTCACATGTGTAAACAAATCTCATGTAAATAAACACCATTGGGACAGATCGGATCCCAGATATGCTTCAGATTACTGTGTTGCTTTTTCAGCTTTTCAGGCAGTTTCAAAACATTTAGACTTCTATGGAAACTCTTCCATTGAGTAAACCAAGGCTTAAATTCTGTTTTTGCAACTTCTCTAAGAAAGGAGGGAACTGCACACATTGTTTAGAATTCAGTAGTGGAAGAAAAATTAGTTACAGCTGAAATAAAACTCTGTATATACACTCATATAGACACACAACCATTGTTAATGGGGAAATCTTTAAGAATATTACATATACAGCTAAACAGCAAAAAGAACAAACTGCGCCAACAAAAAATTAGAGAGCTAGCAGACAACATTAAAATGACAGAAAATATTCTTAAACATAACCCTAGAGAGACAAAGGCCACCAAAAATCTCAAAGCCCTAAAAACAACTACTGCTACTAGAAACAGAAAACCTGGAACGACAGATGAGGTACATAAAAGCCAAATATTTCCAGAACGCAAATAAAATAGGAAAATGGTTAGCCTCCAAGCTGAAGGAAAAGAGAGCCAAAACGTGCATAACTAAGATAGAGAACGAAGGAAGCATAATAACTGAGGAAGGAAAGATAGCGGAGGCATTTACAAGATTTTATAGAGAGCTATACTCAAGGGATAAAACATCCAAGGACGCAATTACTGAGTATATTAGTAATCTAAAAATGACAAAAGCTTCAGAGGAGCAGAGAAACATACTTAATGGACCGATCACGATGGCAGAAATCGACATTGGAATAAGCAAGCTAAAAACAAGAAATCCCCAGGACCCGATGGGTTCACTGCCATTTTCTATAAAACATACAGAGAAGAGCTAGGGCCTCTTTTGAAAATAGTCCTTAATGGTATAAGAGAGAATAGAAAAATGCCCCCTCATGGGAAGAAGCAAACATCACCTTGATACATAAAGAAAATACACCAAACACATCACTCAAAAACTACCGCCAATTTCACTTCTAAATACTGATTACAAAATATTTACAACTATAATAGCGGAAAGAATCAAAAAATTCTTAATAAATTGGATCTCCCCTGAACAATCCGGCTTTTTACCTCAGCGGCATATCAAAGATAACACCAGAATCGTCATAGACATACTAGAATATTATGAAAGGCATACCGAAAAAAACATAGGTCTACTCTTTATTGACGCGGAAAAGGCCTTTGATAAGGTCAGTTGGGAATTTTAAAACTGCTAACCAATGAAATAGATATGGGCTACTACTTCCAGAACATAATAGAAGCACTATATACTCAACAAAGGGCCAAACTAATAATAAATGGAAAGGAACACACAAAACAAATTAATATCAGCAGAGGAGTGAGGCAAGGATGCCCCCTCTCACCCCTATTATTTATCATGATTATGGAAGTACTAGTCCAGGACATAAACAAGGACCAGCAGCTGAAGGGTACGAGAATCCCACCGCAACAACATTATAAACTCCGCGTATATGCCGATGATGTGGTATGCTTCATTGAAAACCCATTAGAGAACACAAGGAATTGGCTAAAAAAATTAGAGACATTCGGAGACTTGGCAGGCTTCAAGATAAATAAACAGAAAACAAAGCTGTTAACAAAAACATGAAAAACATCGAAAAACAAACTCTATCACAAACCACAGGCATAGAAATCACGAACAAAGTAAAATACCTAGGGGTAACCTTAACCTCTAACAACACATCATTACTCAAAAATAACTACGAGGCACTCTGGGCAAAAATTCAGAAGGATCTAGAAAGATGGAACCACCAAAATATATCCCTGCTAGGCAGGATAGCCACGGTAAAAATGAACATTCTCCCTAAATTGTTGTATCTATTCCAAACACTACCAATTATTAGGACAGAGTTCCTCTTTAAAAAATGGAATACGGCAATCAGTAAATTTCTGTGGAAAAACAAAAGAGCGAGAATAAAAAGGAAATCACTAACAGATGACACAAAAAGAGGAGGTATGGGACTACCCGACCTCAAATTATACCAAGAAGCCGCCAACTTGACCGCAATAAAAGAGTGGATTACACTAAAAAATCAGAACCTACTACAATTGGAAGGTCACGATATTCGGTATGGCTGGCATGGTTATTTATGGTATAACAAGAAAGCAGTGGAAAAAAATTTCAGCCACCATATAATCAGAGCCTCCCTATTAAAAACATGGGAGAAGTATAAGCATAGGATTTACGGGAAAACTCCACTGTGGGTCTCCCCAATGGAGGCCTTCCACAGGAAAGAATTGGCTAAGGGTCCGTGGCTCACATACAAACAAATATTAAGAAAGACGGAGGAAAATAAATGGGACATCAAAAAAATAGAAGACTTAAGACAAATAAACACAAACTTGACATGGCTAAACTATCATCAGATACATCAAGTATTTCAAAAAGACAGAATACAAGGTTTTATGGAGGAGAAGGACCACTGGGATCGAATAATAGAGAGGAAGGATAAAAACATCAGCCTAATTTATAAATACCTATTAAATTGGGCAACGGAGGAAGAGGTGGTGAAGGATTGTCATATAAAGTGGGCCAAAGATTTGAAACATACTATTCTGCTGAGCCAGTGGGAGGAAGTGTGGGGAAAAAAAACTAAAATACACAGGGGTCACAGATGTAAAGGAAAATTGGCTGAAACTACAATATAGATGGCACCTGTGCCCAGATAAGCTATCCAGGTTCAATAAAAACATTTCCAACAAGTGTTGGAAATGTAATAAGGAACCAGGAACATTTATACATATATGGTGGGAATGTAAAAAGATTCAAAAATTTTGGCAAGAAATACATAGGGAAACACAAAAAGTGATCAAGGCAAAATACAAATTAGACCCCCAAGTATACCTACTGGGCTTTACCGCACCACATATAAACAAAAACCAGGACAGGATGCTCTTTCTGTTAAATACAGGTGCCCGTTTGCTGCTGGGGAGACAATGGAAACAGAAGGATATCCCGAGCCTGGAAGATTGGATCTGGAAATCCATGGACATGATTCAATCGGATGTTTTATCTCAGAAACTGAAGGAGAGGGGGGAAAGAACTGACTGGTCGGGCTTCCGGGAATATATGAAGAACAAAGGAATACCCTTTTTAATTAACATACAGGAAATGTAACTACCACCAAAAACATAATAACTTGCAGCCAAATACTTCCTCTCCTTTCTCCTCTGCACCTCATACTAAGCCCCACGATATGGGCAGAGAGAACTGGGTAATATATAGGGGAACCTATAGCAAAAAGATACAATGAACCTGAGGGGGTATTGGGAAGTCGGTTTTTAAGTGTACTCACCCCTTCCCTTCTTCCCTTTTTGTGTGTATCCCCTCCCCCCCCTACCTACAAACCCCATCTCCCATTGACCCTCCCCCTCACCCCTGATGTGGACGGATTTACTTTCTTCTGTCATTGCACAAAACTCAATAAAGATAATTATATAAAAAAAAAGAATATTACATATACATGTCCTCTCTTGTATCCAAGGATCTCAGGACAGCCTACCATAAATCAATTTGAATTGTGAAACAGTGAAATAACTGATAATCTTACAAAAATATTAACCTATCTATCAAATTTCTATAAATGGACACCATGAGTAAAGATGCATTCTGATAAAATTGAACCTTTAATAAGAAGCTGTGTATGGCCTTCCATTGAAATGGAAGTCAATATCAGTGACTAACTGACCATAACAGGGGCACCACAGCTGAAAAAGCTGAATGCTATGTCATCCAACTATTGCCCTCATTGTGGACACTGTGGTTTCCAGCAGACTTCAATTAACAGATTAAACAGCACAATTTTAATTTGAAGCAGTGATGCAAGACTAGAACTTATTATCCTGAAAACAGATGTCTGCATCCTCTATCTGCTCCAGTGTGCACAATGACACCTCCTTTCTGTATGCAATTCATGTTCTTGTGTGCCTTAATTTCTGGCTTATGATGACCCTAAGGCAAACCTATTACAGAGTTTCTTGGCAGAATGTGTTAAGAGGGGGTTTGCCCTTGCCATCCTGAGGCCAAGAGTGTGTCCTTTGCATAAGGTCACCCAATGAGTATCTGTGGCCAAGCAGAGATTCAAACCTAGTCTTCCTAGTACAACACTCAAACCACTATACAATGCTGATTCTCTTTTGCCATGGTATAGGTGATTTTAAAGAACCCACTATGACCTTTTCCAATGTTTGTATTAAGACCACCAGGATACAGAAGAAACAAATGTTTGTAGTAATGATTTGATTGTGCATGCTATTCAAATCCAATACATGGTTAACTTCTTACCAAAAGGATCGTATCTCAGCATAACTTGCTTTTCATCAAGCCGTGCTCTTTTTATGTTGATAGCAAAACCTGTTCCTGCTTCACTCAGCATCCTCACAAGAATATACCTAAAACAATGAACAATACAAAAAATGAACAGCTTCTTGTAATTCTTACTGCCTTGCCATAACTTGTTCTTTTATTTCTGGAAGTATTAAATGCAGCTGTCAAGTGACAAACAAATTTACATTACAATTTCTATTTGAAGATAATATTGCATATTACCAGAACTTGGATATAAGTTATTATACTTACATTCTGAATTAGTGGAGCAATTAAATTGTTAATACAAATATATCATTATTGGGGGGATTAAAGCTTTTTCTTTCTCCCCCACTCCCTATTTCAAGGTCCAAAGACTCCAAGGGGAAATTTAGTTGTCTAAATTGCTCTCTATCTCTTTGTCATGATACCTCTGTATCAATATTTTCCAGCTTTTCTCAGTTCCCTGACAAGACTAAAAAATATTGAAATACTTCTCCTAATGCTTAGCTACTGGCACTATGAGCTTTAAGGTCAAATATGCTGGTAGTTTTATTGCACTTCCTAGTCCCACTCTGTTTTCCCCCAACCTCAAACTGTACAAAGAAATAAGTTGGTATTCAAGCTGAAACAGATTTTGTACCCAAACCTGGCAGGAATAAAACAACAAATTGATGTTTAGTAACGAACTCGTACTTGAGAGAACCTACAGCAACACTGCTGACCCCCAAATCCTCGTTATTGTTCTTTTGTGCATTCGTTTCTGAGATACAGTGACCCTAAGGTGAACCCATTGCATGGCTTTCTTTGCAAGATTTGTTCAGGGGAGGATGCCTTTGTCTGCCTCTGGGACTAAGAGAGTGTGCTTGCCTCAGGTCACCCAGTGGGTCTCAGGTCACCCAAGGCAAGGATTCGAAGCCTACAGGTCCGCCTCCCATTGGCATCACTCCAGTGATGGGAAACTGATTCAGTTGAAGTTTCCATCAGCAGAAAGGGGAAAGACGTGATTTCAGCAATCTCTCCCAAAACTCCTGTCAGCCAACCTTTTTGAACAACATTGGGGACTGTGTAGGAGGAGAGGGAGAACGTCATTGAAAACTGACACTTTTCCGTTTTACTGACAATATAATCTGCTAGAGTTTTCTGTTAGCCAAACAATACCAGTTGGATACAACCCTCACAATGCATTCCTCTGCAGGAACAATTCTCACTATTCCTTGCTGAGGAAGACTGAGTTCAGATCTGTTCCCTTGAAGCCTGTCTTTAATTTCCACATTCTGAATTTCACTGAAACATTAGGAACTGGAGGGACATCTTTCAAACACAGCAGGTGGTTGGCAACAGTTCCACTGATGCCTGATTTGTAAATGTTCTGCAATTGAACCACAAGGCTGTGTTTTGATTCTTCCCATCACCACCTCCTCCTCCTTGCAGCACTTTATATTTGTGTAAGTCTGTGCTCTTTATAATAAAAACTAATTTTAACATTACTTTTTCCTCCAGAATGTTTTTTATTATACAGTACTTTATTATACAGAAGGTTGATTATACTATGTAACACGATTTTTGTTCCTGGGTTATAAATGTGATTTCCTAATTAGTTCTATCATGAAAACATGGGAAAGATTGATTAAACTGCAAAATCTTTGTTTTGCAGGACATACTGCAGCACATTTTGCTCTAGTTTTCCATTAATATCTTGAGTCATAACCTGTTCAGCATAGCCACAAAAACAAAGTTTCAGGAGTATAACTACCACTGTCAAAGAAAGTACGGTACAATTAAACAGGAATAACACTTTAAAAATCAGGAACATTTTTTTTAAAAAAACCTGTCACATGGTGTTATATATTATCATAAAAACCAGTACCCTAAGCTAGTGGTGATTTCTGCCTAAAACTTTATTTGGGGTGGGGGGTAGCAATTTTAGGGAATAGCAACATTTTTTTTAAGTGTAACATGGGAAACAACTATCAAAGAACAGACAATGTAACACATTTTACTGGAGATTAATCATCTGAAAAAAATCTCATTATCCCAGAGGCAACTGAAAATATCCCAATAGGTCTAACAATTCAATTTCTTAGAGAACATATCCCCACTGTAAGCATATAAAGTGAGGTATATCCATTGGCAGAATGCATCTGTCATAGAAATCAGAAGGATGGCAGACACCTTTCCCAATGCAATTCTTTATATATTCCCCAGACCTCTTATGCGAAACTGGGAAACGCTTTGCAGCAAGTTTCTCAGTGAGGTTCAAGGGTCCAGGGTTTCAGTTACTCTGGTGCCACAAAACCAGTGTGGCATTGGAGTTAGACCCATTAGTGTAGAATTCTGTGTGCCTTGAGTCCCCCTTCAGGTTGGAGGAAGGCGGGGTAGTAATGCTGAAAATATTTTTTTTTCTTAGCACTAGAGATTGTTGCATCACATTCACTATTACTTTTATAAATGGAATGTGCCCGTGGCAGCCGTGTCAGTCCTGCTGCACACAGACAGACAGTAGAGTTGAATGAGGATGTATCCAATTAAGGTTCCTTCACTGACTGAACCAACAAAAGTTTACATGAGCAAAAATAGTACAGTGGGATAATTTGTGCAACTCTAGAGAGTTGTTGGAGCCATAGAATACCATGAGAGATAGCAGTGGAAGTACTACCTCAACCCCTACGTTTCATTTAATGGAATATATTAATCATGTCTTTTAAAAAGACGTCTTTTAATGAAAGGCACAACTGACAACTGGATAAAACTGAAGTGTTTACTAATATTCATAATTAACTTTGCTACAGATCAGTTATATAGCATTTGTTGTTGTGGGCCTTCCAAGTGGTTTTTGACTTATGGCAACCCTAAGTTGAACCTAACACAGGTTTTCTTGACAAGATTTTTAGAGGTTTGTCGTTGCCCTTCTCTGAGGCTAAGAGGGTATGATACATCCAAGGTCACCCAAAGGGTTTCCACATACTTATATTAGGTCCTAAATCTTCACATGTAACAGTCATTTGATTACTTCTTGCTGTTGATTTTTTTAAAGAAATAAATTGCAGAAAAAACCCCTGTAACATCCATAAACAATAGTTATAGCAAAACTACACCACTACAGTCGCAAGCTAGCATAACAGAGAAGAAGTACGGTAAGTTTCTACTTACTTGGATTTGGCCTTGGCCACTGGTTTTAGCATGGGGAAAAAGAGAAAATAAGTTATTTTACCAACATGTTCCAGTTACTTACTTAAATTTAAAATGTTACTTGTCTGTAAGAAACATCTTAGATAACAAAATAAGAAATGATGAAAAGGAAGCTTTGACTGTTCTTATAAATACATATGCAGGCACACCAATTCACATGTAATCTCTCTCTAATTTCATGCTATTGCTATAATTCTATGATTCCACGTTAACTGTCATGGCAACATTCTGGAAATCTAGTGTTTGCAGTTCAATGAGGCCAAAATGTTCTGGCTGAGAATTTTAAAGGCATCTCCCTAAATTGCAAGTCCCAGGATTTCATGTATTGCCATGACAATTAAAGTGGAACATAGCACTACAGCAGTGCAGTGTGGTAAGGTTCTTCAAATGCATTATTTTATGTGTACATATTAAAGGGATATGTACACATAAAACATATCCAATTGGGATATGAAAAACATGAAAAAATATGCACGGTAGCTAAAATGATCAACCAACTCCATCTCAAAAATTAACTTACTGTCAGAAACAAAGAAAATAACCAATTTGGACGCATCCACCCAATAAATGAAAAGGTTGTTAAAGAAAGCGCATATGAATAATTGGTCGTTCTCAAAGATGTCCTGCTCCAGAAGCTGTTGGAGGGTACCTGGCATTAATCCTAACCACAGCCAATAATGGGAGGTGATGGGAGATATAATCCAACAACACTGCAGGGCCACAGAGTCAATATCTACTTGGTTACAGAGGCTATCTTCTGTTTCAGGGTTCAAATCCCTCTTACTAACTTGATAGAATTCTTTGAGGGTGTAAATAAACACATAAAGGGGACCCAATTGATATTGTTTACCCTGACTTTCAAAAGGCTTTTGACAAAGTCCCTCACCAAAGGCTCCTAAATAAGCTCTTCAGCCATGGAATCAGAGGACAGGTCTTGTCCTGGATTGAAACCTGGCTAAACTGTAGGAAACAAAGGGTGGTAATAAACGGACAGCTGTCAGCCTGAACAACTTCAAGGCAGGATTAGACAGATTCATGGATACCAAGTGTATCGGTAGTTACTGAAAAGGACATTCAAGTGCCACCTCGGAGTTGGTTGAGGTAGGCAGGATTTCCCTGGGTACTGGTTGTGGGGGGTCGGGAGCAGGTCAGGGTTTTGCCCTCCCTTCTGCTCGAGATCCCCGTGTACAACTGGTGGGCCACTGTGTGATACAGAATGCTGGACTAGATGGGCTGAGGTCCAATTCAGCATGGCTCTTCTTATGTTCTTATGTTCTTAAACGGACATTTCTCTGGGTGGAAAGAGGTGAGAAGTGGCATACCCCAAGGTTCAGTTTTGGGTCCGTTACTTTTTAATTTATTCATTAATGATCTGGATGTAGGAGTGAATTCTGAGGTAGCAAAGTTTGCAGACGACACTAAATTGTTCAGGGTAGTTAAAAATGAAACTGATTGTAAAGAGCTCCAGAAAGATCTCTCGAAATTGAGTGAATGGGCAACAAAGTGGCAAATGCATTTTAACCTAAACAAGTGTAAAGTCATGCACATCGGGGCAAAGAACCCCACTTATCAACTGATGGGATCAAAGCTTTCTGAGACAAACCAGGAAAGGAATCTTGGGGTTTTGGTGGACAGCTCAATGAAGATGTCAACCCAGTGCGCAGCAGCAGTGAAAAAAGCAAATTCTATGCTTGGCATGATCAGGAAGGGAATCGAAAATAGGTCGGCAAATGTTGTATTGCCTCTCTACAAATCTATGGTGAGGCCACATCTGGAGTACTGTGTACAATTCTGGTCACCGCACCTCAAGAAGGATATAACGGAACTGGAAAAGGTACAAAGAAGGGCAACAAAAATGATCCAAGGGATGGAGCAGCTCCCTTATGAAATCAGGTTGCAACGCCTTGGTCTTTTCAGCCTTGAAAGACGGTGTTTAAGAGGTGACTTGATCGAAGTGTATAAAATCATGCATGGGATATAAAAGGTGAATAAAGAAAAAATATTTTCTCTGTCACACAACACTAGGACTAGGGGGCACTCCCTAAAGCTCCAAGGTAGGAAAGTTAGGACTAATAAAGGGAAATATTTCTTCACCCAGAGGGTCATCGGGTTATGGAACTCACTTCCAGAGGAGGTTGTGACAGCTGTCAGCCTGGACAGCTTCAAGGCAGGATTAGACAGATTCATGGATACCAAAGGAATCAGTAGTTACTGAAATGGACATCCAAGTGCCACCTCTGTGTTGATGGAGGCAGGCAGGATTTTCCCCGGGTACTGGTTGTGGGGGGTCGGGAGCAGGTGAGGGTTTTGCCCTCTTTTCTGCTAGAGATCCCTGTGTACAACTGGTGGGCCACTGTGTGACACAGAATGCTGGACTAGATGGGCTGAGGCCCGATTCAGCATGGCTCTTCTTATGTTCTTATGTTCCATGGACACTGGACCAATCATAAACTTTCACAGTGATCTAACCCTGATTGGTAGAACTTCCACTCATATGAAGAGTAAGAAAAATGTGTGGTTTGTACCTTTTACAGCACTCCTACCTTTTTCCAAGTAACCCAATGGTGCCGATTCCTCACCAAACTACAACTCCCAGGATCCACAGCATTGAGCCATGGCAGCTGAAGTGCTGTCAAACCACATTCATTGTATAGTTAGATGCACCAGTGCCAACAATTAAATACTTGTGTCATGAGTGTAAAAGTTAATTGTATTTTAACTTTTACACTCATGACACAAATATTTGTATTTGCTTTAATTTTTATATTCTTGTTTTTAAATTCCATAGTATTGTGTTATGTTGCTGTTAGGGACCGAGAGTTTCAACTATGCTGATGATTTGTGTCATCACTGCTCAAGCAGGGGGCTTTGAAATGGTTGAACAGAAGCTCTCCGAAGCTTTAGGTGCTCTTACTGCCCATTACAGGGAAAACCAGCTGACTCCTAATCCATCTAACACAGAGACGTGTGCTTTTCATCTTAAGAACAGACAAGCATCTCAAGCTCTGAGGATCACCGGGGAAGGAATCCCACTGGAGCAGGGGTGCTCACACTTTGTCAGCATGGGAGCTACTGATTAAAAAACCAAGTCCCAAAGATCACCTGCCCAGAAATGTAAAACGTATAACTATTTTCTTATTTATTTATTTATATGTATTATTCATTTTTATGTACCGCTCCTTCCAGCAGGCTCGGGGCAGTTTACATAAAATGAAGTTATAAAACATCAACATTTCAATTTAATAACAATATAAAACAGAGCATAAAAATACATCCAACCACCCCATTTCTCCCACACTGCCATATTACCACACATATTATCAGCCAGAAAGAAGAGAGGCTGTTGAACTGCAAGGCCATCTAATACTCAGCAAGGTAAACAAAGGGGCATGCAAAAATGCATCCAACCACCCCATTTCTCCCACATTTCCATATTCCCCAACATATATTTCTCAAGGAACAAAGCAAGCAGAGAGGCTTTGGAGCTAAAAGGCCATTTTTAAAGATTAAAAATAAACAAAGAGACATGCCACAGAACAATCAAGTACCCACCCCAAAGTAAAAAGACCGACCTTTGAGATGCGGTAAGGAAATGACCTCAAAGCGTCCTTCTTCTTCTCCTCCGTCGTTGCTCCTATTTCCACGCCGCCAGCATGCGTGCCGCCTCCAAGAGCTCACGAGATGTCAGAGAGGCAGAATGGGCGCTTCTGCGCATGCGCGCGGGGCCAGCCATGCATCATGTCATCCAGGCCCGCCCCCTTTGGTCTCCTACAACTCTGAGTGGCTGAAGAAGGAGGGAGGGAGGAGGAGGAATCCAAAAGAAGGGGCCCATTCTGCCTCTTGGACTCTGGAGCTTTTGGAGGCGGCGCGCAGGCAGGGAGGAGCAACAACGGAGGACTTTTTTGCAGCTTGCAGGGGCGCATGAAGAGGACCAACAGCAAAAAACCTGGTCAGGGGCCTAAAGATCACCAGGATGAGGCCTGAAGATCACCCTGGTGATCCCGATCACCATTCTGAGCACCCCTGCACTGGAGCATTGCACCGCACCCAAATACCTGGGAGTTAACTCTGGACCATGCTCTGACTTACAAGAAGCGCTGCTTGATTATCAAGCAAAAAGTGGGTGCTAGAGAAAATATCATACGAAAGTTGACTGCCACAACCTGGGAATCAAAAACCAGATACAGTGAAGGAATCTGCCCTTGCACTTTGCTACCCTGCTGCAAAGTATGCATGCCCAGTGTGGAATACATCTCACCACGTTAAAGCAGTGGATGTGGCTATTAATGAGACATGGCACATTATCACAAGATGTCTTTGCTGGAGAAATGATACTGTTCAGCTGGTATTGCACCCCCTGATATCCACCAGGAAGTAGCAACCTGCAATGAAAGGATCAAGGAATTGATATCTCTGCTCCATCCTCTGTATGGACATCAGCCAACATCTTAAATCAAGAAATACCTTCCTAAGTTCTACAGAGATACTTGCAGGAACATTTCAGCAAGTGAGAATCCAAAAGTGGCAGGTTAAAAGCCTGCAGGGAGGAGCGGTATATAAAAATGAATAATAAATATAAATAAATAATAAAACCCGGAACCTCAATCAGTGACTGATACTGGATAAGAAATAATAATAATAAACTTTATTTGTACCCCGCCCCCATCTCCCAACAGGGACTCAAGGCGGCTCACATGAGGGCAAGCCCAAACAACAAATTACAATAAAATAAAATCAAAAACATCAGCAACAACACAGTAAAAATACATACATAGAAAAAAAACAATATACAACTAGATGTCAAAATCAGAAAGACAGGGCGGGCCGCAAGCACACATATAAAGTGTTAAAAACTCAGGGTGAGATAAGTGGAATAGCATCCTTTACCGGGGGGGGGGGGGGGAGAGAGATAGACTCCAAGATCGGGGGCATTGAGGTGAGCAATGCTAGAAATTAAACAATTACTCTCCAAAGGCACAGCGGAAAAGCCAGGTTTTCAGGTGTTTCTTAAAGGTCTCCAAAGTGGGGGCTTTCCTAATCTCTCCAGGCAAGGAATTCCAGAGTCCGGGGGCCACATAGGAGAAGGCCCTCTCCCTTGTGCCCACTAAACGAGTCTGTGAGACTGGCAGGGGCGACAGGAGGGCCTCCCCCGAGGAGCGGAGGGTTCGAGCTGGAGACTCCCACCTGGGCACAGGAAGATTGGGCAACCTGGAAGGTGCAGAACAGACTGCGCTCTGGCACCACCAGATGCAGAGTCAACCTTAAGAAATGGGGCCACAAAGTGGAGTCCACGACATGTGAGTGTGGAGAAGAGCAAACCACAGGCCACTTACTACAATGCAACCTGAGCCCTGCCACATGCACAGTGGAGGACCTTCTTATAGCAACACCAGAGGCAATTGAAGTGGCCAGCTTCAAGTCAAGGGACATTCAGTATAATGCCAAGTTTTGAATTTTTGTTTGTAGAGCCGTGGTGATGCAATGGGTTAACCCAGGCCTGGGCAAACTTCGGCCCTCCGGGTGTTTTGGACTCCAACTTCCACAATTCCTAACAACCGCCTGTTAGGAATTGTGGAAGTTGGAGTCCAAAACACCCGGAGGGCCGAAGTTTGCCCAGGCCTGGGTTAAACCCTTGTGCCAGCTGGACTGCTGACTTGAAGGTTGCTGATTCGGATCCGCGAGACGGAGTGAGCTCCCGTCTGTCAGCTCTAGCTTGTGGGGACATGAGAGAAGCCTCCCAGCTGCATGGTAATGCATCCGGACATCCTCTGAGTCAGTGTCTCCCAACCTTTTTTGAGCCACGGCACACATTTTACATTTGCAAAATCCTGGGGCACACCACCAACCAAAATGACACTCTAACACATTAATACATATAGTTAAAATGTTTTTAAAAGGTACTTATACACTCAGTGTGAAACCTGGGCCTGTTTCGATGAACTCAACATAGATATCCTGGCAGGAATGGCAGAAAGACACAAACTTCCCACACAGAACTCCCATAACCAAGAGAAAATGCTATAAGAGTTTGGTGGGCATTGACCTTGAGTTTTGGAGTTGTAGTTCACCTATATCCAGAGAGCACTGTGGACTCAAACAATGTTGGATCAGGACCAAACTTGGCATGAATACTCAATATGCCCAAATATGAACGCAGATGGAGTTCAGGGGAAATAGACCTTGACATTTGGGAGTTGTAGTTGCTGGGATTTATAGTTCCCTTACAATCAAAGAGCATTCTGAACCCCACCAATGATAGAACTGGGCCAAACTTCCCACACAGAACCCCCAGGAGGCAAGAGGTCTCTACTTGGGGAAAGGGAGGCGGGCCTTCCCAATGCATGGAGAGGGAGAGACCAAGTAGATAATGGGGGGGGGGAAGGGGGGTGTTTGTAATTTTGTGCCTTTATCAAGGTAGGTTTCTTAGGATTTTTATACTTCAACACACTAGACTCCCCCCCCCCCCCTTCCTGGAGGTTCCAATTTCCCACGGCACACCTGATGATCGCTGCGCTCGTGCAGGCAGCTCGGAAAGTCTCGAGACACAAATTGACAGTTGGCTCCGCCCACTCCCCCTCCCATATAAGTAGCACATGCAGGGGCCAACTGCCAGTTCTTCCGCCGCTTCAGCAGCCTGGCATGACCTGCTACATAGAGGGGAGGATGGGCGGGAAACCTGCGAATACCCATCTGACCATTCGGGAAACGTTTACAGGTAAGCAACCTTCCTTTTCCCCTCATGGTCAGCTGGGTATTCGCACTAATGGTAGTATAACAAGCTGCTAACCATGGTTGGCGGGCGTCATGCCACTGCCGAAAATAGGACTGCTCTTCCAAATTCTGCATCTTTTTTCGATATGAGATCCATCTAATGTTTCACAAATGTCGTGTCCATGGGCACTCCTCTCATGAATGCTGTCGATGCTGCTACCGACCTTGTGGAGTGTGGCCTAACCTGGCCAGGTAGGTCCTTCTTGGCCTCCTTGTATGCGGTGCGGATCGCCGAAACTATCCAGGAGGAGATGCCCCGGCACACTGGTTGGGAAACACTGCTGAGTCATGTCTTTGTAGATGGCCAATTCTCTCACACCAGAAGCGACTTGGGAGTATTGTTCTCGAGTCGCTTCTGACAATTTTTAAAACAAAATTGTTTTGTAGTTTTAAATACATTATAACTGTATTCTTAATTGACTTCTGACATTAATAAATAAGCTGAGAGAGAAGTAAATAATAATAAATAAGTAAATAACAACATTAATGACAACAGTATCTTGTAGGGATCTTGGGCTTTGTAGTTTAGGGTGAGACCTCTAAAAGCCTTCCCTAAACTACAAATCCCAGGATTCCCACAAGATGTGGCCAAAATCCATGCCAACTAAAGGGGAATGGCCGTGCTACAGAGAGGCCTCCTCGGAAAGGCCTGCTCCTCCAGGGCAGCTTTTGGACTTCCACTCCCAGAAGCCCCAGCCAGCTTCAGAGGAGAGTCGTGGTGGTGTTGTTGTGTCTCTTCGGAACGCACAGGCACCCTTCGCTCCACTTACAATTGGCTGCCGTGAGGAACATGTCGTTCTCGAGAGCCCGCCAAGGGGGAGACCGGAAAGGGCCCCCAGTCGTCGTCGTCGTCGTCCCTCCACGAGAGCGCCCAGCACTTCCGGAACGCGCGTGAACGGCACATCCGGGCCGCGAGGCAGCGCGCGCGCAAGGGCGGGAGGGGCGGGGCTGTGCCTCTTCCTCGAGGCCTTCCTTCTCTCTCATTGGCTGACTCAAAGACGTTGGCTGCTCCTCTTCCTGAGAGCCCCAGGAATTAGAGTTCTACAGCAGGCGTGGCAAACTTGGGCCCTCCAGGTGTTTTGGAGTTCAACTCCCACAATTCCTAACAGCCTCAGGCCTCTTCCTTTTCCCCCTCAGCCTCAGGCTGAGGGGGGAAAGGAAGAGGCCTGAGGCTGTTAGGAATTGTGGGAGTTGAACTCCAAAACACCTGAAGAGGCCTGAGGCTGTAAGGAATTCTGGGAGTTGAAGTCCAAAACACCTGAAGTGGCCTGAGGCTGTAAGGAATTGTGGGAGTTGAACTCCAAAACACCTGAAGAGGCCTGAGGCTGTAAGGAATTGTGGGAGTTGAAGTCCAAAACACCTGAAGTGGCCTGAGGCTGTTAGGAATTGTGGGAGTTGAACTCCAAAACACCTGAAGAGGCCTGAGGCTGTAAGGAATTGTGGGAGTTGAACTCCAAAACACCTGAAGAGGCCTGAGGCTGTAAGGAATTCTGGGAGTTGAAGTCCAAAACACCTGAAGTGGCCTGAGGCTGTAAGGAATTGTGGGAGTTGAACTCCAAAACACCTGAAGAGGCCTGAGGCTGTAAGGAATTGTGGGAGTTGAACTCCAAAACACCTGAAGAGGCCTGAGGCTGTAAGGAATTGTGGGAGTTGAACTCCAAAACACCTGAAGAGGCCTGAGGCTGTAAGGAATTGTGGGAGTTGAACTCCAAAACACCTGAAGAGGCCTGAGGCTGTAAGGAATTGTGGGAGTTGAACTCCAAAACACCTGAAGGCCTGAGGCTGTAAAGAATTCTGGGAGTTGAACTCCAAAACACCTGAAGAGGCCTGAGGCTGTAAGGAATTCTGGGAGTACTATATAGAACACTGTTCTCCCCTAGTAGAAATTGTATAAAGCAGAATGATAGACTTTGTGGTTTCAAATCCTAGATTATTATCGTTGTTGCATTCTGTCCACGTTACATTGAACTATACGAAGAGAAATAGCCTACAGCTCTCTAGATCAGTGGTTCTCAACCTGTGGGTCCCCAGATGTTTTAATAATAATAATAATAATAATAAACAACTTTATTTATAACCCACCCCCATCTCCCCAATGGGGATTTTATTGCTTATTTATTTATTTATTTATTTATTTATTTCATACACTTCTATCCCGCCCTTCTTCCCACAAGGGGGACTCGGGACGGCCTCACATAGGCATCAGCGATGCTTACAACATATACATCATAAGAACAACAGTATAAACTTTTTAAAACATTGTACAAATCAACCAATAAATTCGTTTAACAATAGTATTAGCATGACAGTAAACCCAAAAACCAAGCCAGGGAGTCCAATATCGCAAACCCAAAGTTCTTTTTCCTATTGTTTTATGTGTTTATTTGCTCATGGGTTTAATTGTTTTATAATTGTTGGGGTCTGTTTTCATTGTAATGTTTTTATACGGCATTTTGTTTTAAGCCGCCCCAAGTCTCCTGTAGGGTGAGAAAGGTGGAGTATGATTGAAGTAAACATGTAAACAAATAAGCTTCCACAATTCCTAATAGCTGGTAAACTGGCTGGGATTTCTGGGAGCTGAAGTCCAAAACACATGAGGAAACACAGTTTGAGAAATACTGCATTACACAAATCCTTTTTCATTTCTCTTTATAGTTCACTCTGCTCTAGCTTTATATGTTATGAAGCTGACCTCAACAAGCACCATTTAAGGTTTTCTACACATCCAAAAATAGTGTTAATAAATCTGTCAGACTATTCAAAAGTTCTAATAAGGGCTGTAACACAGCTGCTTTCCCAGTAGAAGGGAAAGAGTGTGACGTGAAGGCTGTAAGAACATCTGCCTGGTGGCTTACAGACAACCAGAATATGTAACTGGTGGGAAAAGTTCCTTCTAGAAAAAGGTTTCTGTTCCAACTTTAATAGTGAATGTTCAGACATCATAACCGGTTTTCTTCTGTGGGTTTGAATGCAAGTAACTTTTTGTGTTGAAAACCTCAGATTTTCTATAAAGAAGGAAAGCTGAGGCAGAACGTGAGGCCATAAACTACAACTTGAGGAACTGAAGCACAGAATGAATGATGGCGTCCAAAAGAAGCAGGAAACCTGAGCTACTTCAGTGTCCCTGCTTACAAAACAATTTCATCTATCTCCTCTTTTCTCTTAAAGGCTGGATTACACTGCCAAATTTGAATATTGCAGTTCAAGCAGCATTGCAGTTCAAGCTGCATTATTTGGCAGTGTAAATCCAACCAATATCTCAGTTTCAGCTCTATAAGAAGTACTATGAGTTTAACTGTCCTAGCTTAATGGAATCGCAGGAGTTGTCGTTTTACAAGACATTTAATCTCTGACAGTCAGATGTACCCTCCATACTACAACTCCCATGATTCTTTAGCAGTTAAACTGGTGTCAAACTGCATTGATTCAACAGTGTAGATCAGAGCTTTCAAAATATTTCATGTTGGTGACACACTTTTTAGACATATGCCTTTGGAGAGTGATCTTACATCACCCTCTGTCATTCCCCCCATAATGTTTGTCCCCATATTGCACTGCCTCCTGCCTGTATCAAGGCCTGTCTCCACTACTCAGCTGTTCATGAGTTTCTCCCTTACAAATATATGTTTTATTTCTATCTCATCCTGAGTTTTTATTGTTGTACCTTGCACATGTGGCCCGCTCATTGTGATTGTGTTAGATTTTTCACTGTATTATTTTGCATTATTTATTGTATTTTTACGCTTAATTTATTTAATTGTGATGTTTGTTTTATGCTTCTGTGTTATTTTATTGTAATGCACTACTGGGCTTGACCTCATGTAAGCTGCCCCGAGTCCCCTTTGGGGAGATGGTGGCGGGGAATAAATAAAGATGATGATAATGATTATTATTATTATTATTATTTTGCAACACAGTAATTTAGTTTTACTAGCAAACTGGAGTTTAAACCAACCCTTTATAAAAAAATACGGGCACATGCATAAATTGTAATAACAAAATGTATGGGGATGCAACACATCTAATCAAAATCTTTCATTTATATATTTTTTAAATATATGCTTTTTTACTTATTACACATAGACTCAGAGGCTTCTCATTACACATTCACATGACATACCTCCACACTGAAGCCAACACACTAACATATCATGGCACATAGGTTGGAAAACTCTTATGTAGATGCATCCTATGTCTCACCTTTTCTTTCCTTTTTTTTGCAAGGTACAGTACTTGGAGGAGGAGAAGCTTAATGTGGCCATTCTTATTCCCAGACTGTTTTGTTGCAGTTCTTACTTGGCTGACTTTATCTTTCCCAGAGCCTGGACAACATTTATCAGCTTTGTATTCTGTTGCAAAGTGTGAAAGTGATAGGTTCAATGATGTCATGGTTCAGTTTGCTTAAAGAATGCAATGAAAACAACCGGTGTGTGATAAAGTCCTAAGTGTGTGAATCCCACTGAAATTAGCAGAAACTTAATGACAACATTGTTCACAGTGGACTGCTTGGATACTCCTCTTGTGGTATTAAAATGTTACCAACACATGCCTTGATTTACTTGACTTACTATTTCTCCATCAAAAGTACCGGTATATTTACCTTCCATGTGTATGCTTCTTCTGCAGGAATATGGTTGTTCAGTATTAGCAAGGTGGGCCCAAGATATTTTACTGTCTGGAATGAAAATAAAGTTGGCACCGTCTCTCATTTCATGTACAAAATTCAACTGGAATGTTGAACCATTTTCACCACTGGTAATGGGGTAACTGCCTTAGGAGGTGGTTTCTTTCAATGCCTTCCTGTTGTTTCCCAGTGACTGCCATCTGGGGTAATTGCCTTAACTTGGCTAACAGTAGGGACAGCCCTGAATATTAGAAAATAAGGTTCAGCATGAAATACAGCGAAGGCAGTAGTAACATAGGAAACAAGGAAGATATTTCAGGTTCTGCTCACCCTCACAATTGCAGGAGGTTATTATGCATACAGTGCGATGCAAAAGGTTTTCCCCTCCCTATTTCAGTTAGAGAAATTTAATGCAGGAATTAATATTAATGTCCCAGGTCCTTGAATGTTCAGCAATTATCAGTGCAACAAATATATGTCAGCTTGACATGCTGAAAACACAATAATGAGGCCAAGAATGAATGCATAATAACAGCTAGTTAAAGTGATATTATGTGGCAGGGAAACAAATGGATGACAGTAAGACTGAGTTCTAGAGTTAACATGACATCCTCATTGAGAGGCTGTTTGACAGACCGTTAGTAGTTCTGCTGATTTTATTCTGTGTCTTGCACTTTGCTTTCATTTCAATTATAATACAGTCCAAACTATACCAGCCTTCTGAACAGTGCTGTAGAAATCTAGATCTATGGCACAAACAATAGGTTTCCAGGAACACGTGAAACAAGAGAGGGAATGTTTGAGATGATGAGATTGTACTGCTCTTTGGATTCTTTTGCCCAATTTATTTCTGTTGTCTCATCTGAAACAAAATCTGAAATAAGATCTGATGGTAAACATTGCATCTCAAATATGTATGAAGCAATGCTCTGGATGGTTTAATTAAGCTGAATTATAGGTTCTTTCCCGTCACAAGACATACTTTGCAAAGATTTCATTTTGTTTCGTTAGAAAGGCTGCCTATTTGCAAAGTCCCAGTTATTTCTAACTGCCATTTTATCAACTGCTCGCTGAGGACAGAATAAATAAGCATCATGCTTAGATGACAGTGTGCATCTCAACCAGGGTGGCTTTTTCATTTTATTTTTAGTTCTGTGATGGGAGATGTATGCATATATCTCTACACTGACAAAAGCAGTGATCCATCCCAAACATGGGCAGAGCTCCTGTAGTTTTGGTAGAGGGCATTTGAGCAGATGCTGGGTATATTCACATTACACAGTTATAACACTTTGATAGTTGCAATGATTTCAATCTATGGAAAGCTGGAATTTGTAGTCTGGTGTAGCATGATGAATGTTCTTCTAGAGCACTGCTTCTTAAACTGGGTACTGACACCAAAAAGGGTCCCCTTGGCTCAATGTTGGGGTCCCAAATAATGGGCAACAGTAAAAGTTTTCTGAAGGTCACCTAGTGGTTGTTATTGGCATTTACACTAACCTGTTGTGCAGTGTTTACAGTAGACTCTACAGAAGATGCTTCAACTGTACTTCATAAAAAGGAAAATCAGCATGTTTAGCAAGCTTTACAAATGCTGATTCTTTATCTGAAAATGTTTGATCTTTATACCGATTTTATATATTTATACACCCAGGGTCACATAAAGAATATTGAACCAAAAGAAGTCCTGAATGGAAAGGTTTAAGAAGCACTGTCCTAGAGCTCTCATCCTTTCATTCAGGAAGATGAGATAGAGAATTCTAAGTAACTCGGGAAATCATAAATACCAAGATTCCATGTGATGAAATCATGACAATTCAAGTGGTATCAGACTGCTTTAACTGCCATATGGAGACACCTGTAAATTGACATGAAGCAATAGTCTTCAGGAACAGAAACTAACATCAGCTATGAATGTGCAGGACTGAGAAACACTAATAACAGTAGTTAGAGTATTAATCTTTCTTTTCCATATACATACATTTTTCCCAGAAAAACACTGCTCAAAGGAATAAGCCTTAAATATGTTAAAAGGTTTAATATAGGAAGCAAACTTGGTTTTAATTCCTCTAGCTGGACCTTTGACTCTTTCCAGGTAACATTGCCAAGTGATCAGAAAAATATCTTTCCTAGGGAGGGTTTCTATTTGCTTCAGGCCAGTTGCCAGGAAAGCAAGGGGAAAGGCTCTCTCTCACACACACTGGTCTTTTCTTGTTAAGATTTCACGACTTAACAGAACAAATGTATTTTCATTGGGTTCAGCTTTTAGATCTACCTGACACTCCTAACCTCCACCTCCCAGGTGAGATTTTAGCCCCAGCTCCCCTTGAAATATTTGATTTCAGTAGTTGGCAAACATCCTTCCACATCTATTAGTACACATTGTAAATTCAAATGTAAACAATAAGGAACACCCTGTTCTATAGAAGCAAAGGTATTGGCATGTTAGAAAATTATGGCATAGAAATAATATTGTTAACAATGAGTGCTTTACAAAAGCCCCTTTGTACGATGCTGAATTCTAATATATGGCCTTTGGCTCAACCATAAGTAAGACCGGTTTCAAACACCTTGTTCTGTGTATATTTATTACGGTTGACGGTTCTGTGCTGTTGCTACCTGAAGACAGATGTTATTTGAGGACGTGTCCATCATGCACCAGAGGGACAATATGATCCAGGACTTCAAGAAGTCACCACATACTTTACCTGATGTGCCACCATCTCTGTGGATTAGGAAGTCAGGTTGACCAGAATTTAGGAGAAAGCTGCCCTCAAGAGCATGTGCTCCCCACTCAAAGAAAGTCTGCAATTACTCTCCAATCTAACCAGGACACCGCAGATACTATGAAACCTTTGCAGCCAAGCAAAGTAATGTGTCTGAGCAATTTATGGAGGGCAAAACCTTCCTCTGTACTTAACTTTCCTCTTATCTACCATAAGAACATAAGAAGAGCCATGCTGAGTCGGGCCTCAGCCCATCTAGTCCAGCATTCTGTGTCACACAGTGGCCCACTAGTTGTACACAGGGATCTCTAGCAGAAAGAAGGGCAAAACCCTCACCTGCTCCCGACCCCCCACAACCAGTACCCGGGGAAATCCTGCCTGCCTCCATCAACACAGAGGTGGCACTTGGATGTCCATTTCAGTAGCTACTGATTCCCTTGGTATCCATGAATCTGTCTAATCCTGCCTTGAAGCTGTCCAGGCTGACCGCTGTCACAACCTCCTCTGGAAGTGAGTTCCATAACCCAATGACCCTCTGGGTGAAGAAATATTTCCCTTTATTAGTCCTAACTTTCCTACCTTGAAGCTTTAGGGAGTGCCCCCTAGTCCTAGTGTTGTGTGACAGAGAAAATATTTTTTCTCTATTCACCCTTTCTATCCCATGCATGATTTTATACACTTCGATCAAGTCACCTCTTAAACGCCGTCTTTCAAGGCTGAAAAGACCAAGGCGTTGCAACCTGATTTCGTAAGGGAGCTGCTCCATCCCTTGGATCATTCTTGTTGCCCTTTTCTGTACCTTTTCCAGTTCAGTTATATCCTTCTTGAGGTGCGGTGACCAGAATTGTACACAGTACTCTAGATGTGGCCTCACCATAGATTTGTAGAGAGGCAATACAACATTTGACGACCTATTTTCGATTCCCTTCCTGATCATGCCTAGCATAGAATTTGCTTTTTTTACTGCTGCTGCGCACTGGGTTGACATCTTCATTGAGCTGTCCACCAAAACCCCAAGATCCCTTTCCTGGTTTGTCTCAGTGTAGCACCCATGGGTCCGTTCGTGCCACTGGGAGGGAGTGAGGCGCCGGGGGTCCCGATGCCATTGGGACCCGCACATGCGGAAGGGGACTCGGAGGATGAGTTGGAAGGCCCAGAGCAAGATTGGTCAGCAGTGCCTTTGCCCAGTTCACCTGTAGAGAGTTTAGCATGGGATCTCGAGTGGGAGCATTCTCCCGGGAAGGAGCGGACCAGGTGGAGATGGGAGGCAGCGAAGCAGATAGCGAAGATAGTTATGAATTCCAAAACGGCCGAGGTTCCCAGGAGCTGGCCGAGCAGCAGATGGAGGCCAGCGGCTGGGACAGTTCGGGGGAGGCTGCTTCTCAAGGAGATAGCGATACTGGACTGGAAGAGCGGGGCCGTTCCCATAACAGACGCAGGGACATAGAGCAGGGCAGGAGGAGCGGGCATCTGCCCCGAGCCCGTCCCCGGTCGGAAAGTAGAGACTGGAGACGCCGGGCCCGAGCTCGCCGAGGGGCCCGGCCGACGGAATAAGAACGGCCCCGTGGGAACTGATCCTCAGTTCTCCGGCCACGTCTGATCTGAAGGGGCGTGAAAGCGGAGTGAATCTCGGAGCCTAGTTTGGCTCGCCTTGGACCAAGACCTTGCCTTGTTATTGATTCGCATTGCTGCGGATACCCTGCTTTGTTCCGGAGTCAATCCGAAACTTGCCAAGCTTTTGCCACGTTTGCTTTTGGAACTATCTTTGGAACTTTGCTTTCTTAATTGGACTTCAGCTTTGCTGATTGCTTTATTCTTTGATCTCTTCAAGAGAATTGCCTTTGCTACGTTAGCCTTTGCTACGTCTCCGTGTGTGTGTTAAAGGGGCAGTACTAAGTCGGTGATTGTGACAGTTGGCCGGAGAACTCCACGAACCCCTTTTTGCACCACGGGACGTACCAGGAACCGCCCGGCTGCGTACCAAGGCTCCCATTGTCTCCACGGCCGCCATGGCGAACTTGACGGGTCCGCAAGTGGTGGCGTTGCAACAGGAGGTGGCGGAGCTGCGAACCCGAGCGGGCGGCACCCGTCGGTGAATGCCCCCGGCTCGTTTCAATGGACATCCGCGACGGTGGAAGTTTTCATTGCCCAGGTTGGATGTACCTGGAGTTGCGGCCCAATGAGTTTGCCACCCCTCGAGCCCAGGTGGGGTTCGTGTTCAACTGTATGGAAGGGATGGCAGCGACGTGGCAACTCCCCTCCTCAATGCCGCGTCTCCTCATATGGCGACTTTGGACACTTTCTAGATGCGATCCGGGCGACCTGGGGACCCCCGTCCATGAGGACCTGGCGGAACGGATTTAGCACGGCTGACCATGAAGGACATAACCTTGTCTCAGTATATTTCCGTTTCCGAGTATTGGCCAGCCAGACCAAGTGGGAAGGCCCACCCTAGCGCAATACGTATCTAGCGGGACTCTCGCCCGAGATTCAGCAACAGATGTTACAATTGCCCCGGCCGGCCGACCTGGAGGAGGCCATCGCCTCGAGTTTGCGGGCGGAGGCGGCCGCGCAATACAAGAGAAGGTGGGGGGGCCGGCACGGCCGAGAAACCACCGACCAAGCGGGAGGTCAGGACCGGCCAATTTGTGCCCCCAGATCCTGCCCCCACCCTTTCGTGGATGACTCGGAACCGATGCAACAGGGTCCGGTGCGGCCCAAAGTAGATGCCGCCGAGAAGGCTCGGCGTCAACGACTTAACCTTTGTTGGTACTGCGGGGCTCGGGTCATTTTCTGGGATTGCCCCAGAAACCGCGGGAAGACCCCTCGGCCCTCTGCAGCGGTGGCCGCCCTCCCGGAGCCTGAGGAAGCCCTCCGGGCGGCGGGGAAGGTGCGGCCGAGTGTGTAGAGGGTTCGCTCACTCGGCCGGCGTCGCTAACCTTCCCCCGAACCCAAGACTGGACAATTGTTCCTTGTCATGGTCAGCTTGTGGTCGCCCGAGAAGGGGCCGATGATGGTCCATGCCATGATTGACTCGGGAGCGACCAACAACTTCATTGATGCAGACTATGCCAAGTCTGCGGATTAAAATTTCTTGATCTCCAAGAGCCCAAGGGTGTCCAGACCATCGATGGGAGAGTTCTGAAAACGGGGGCTGTAACTCAGTATACCGCCCTACCAGGATGTGGACTAGCTCCCCATAAAAGGACATTTCGTTTCTTGTGACCAGCTCCCGGATTTCCCCTTGTCCTGGGCATTGTGTGGCTCGCGCTCCACGACCCCCAGATCTCCTGGGCTAAAAAGACAGTTGATTTTTCTTCTTCGACCATTGCCAGGGCCACTGCATGACAGCTCGGGCGTCCCTTGCCCACGAAGTGGAGAATGTGGTTACCCTGCACAAGAAGTATGCCGGTTTTGGGATGTTTTCAGTGAAAGGAGGCAGAACGCTTGCCTCCGCACCGGCCCTTGACTGTGCCATTGACTTGCAGCCAGGGGCCCCAATTCCGGAGGCGCCTCTACCCTCTCGGATCCGGGCAACAGGCTCTCCAGAGACTTCCTGAAGAACCTGCGGAAGGGGTTCATTCGGCCCTCCCAATCCCCGGCCGGGGCGCCGATCTTGTTTGTCAAGAAGAAATCGGGGGAGCTGCGACTGCAATGACTATAGAGAACTCAATAAGATCACGATCCGAACCCATATCCCTGCCCTTGATCCCCGAGCTCTTGGAGCGGATGCGGGGAGCTAAGGTATTCACTAAACTGGACCTGAGGGGGGCTTACAACCTTGTCCGGATCCGCCAGGGTGATGAATGGAAGACAGCCTTCCAGACCAAGTGGGGCAGTTTCGAATACCTGGTGATGGGATTCGGTTGTGCAACGCCCTGCCTGTTTCAACACTTCATGAATGACATTTTCCGAGACCTGTTGGACCGCTATCTGGGGTCTACCTGGATGACCTGCTGATTTTTTCTCCGGATCAGGCGACCCATGATCGCCCATGTCAAGGAGGTCCTCAGGAGACTCAGAGCTCCACGGGCTCTATGCCAAGCTGGAGAAATGTGCGTTTGATCTGCGTGAGGTGGACTTTCTGGGGTACCGCATCTCTCTACGGCATTGCCATGGATGACACCAAGGTCAAGCCGTAGTTGACTGGGCGGCCCCGCCAGCAAAAAAAACATTCAAAGATTCCTGGGCTTGCCAACTACTACAGAAAGTTCATTCCTGACTTTTGCCAAGTGGGCTGATCCTCGAATCCCCAGTGTTTATGGGAAAGGTGCCGTTCCGGTGGGCCGCCGGAGGCGGATGTGGGGTTCCTGTAGAGTGAAGCGGCTGTTCACCACTCCGCCGCTTTTTCAGCACCCCACCCCCCGCACCCCTTTCATCGTCCAGGCCAACGCCTGATGTGGCGGTGGGAGCGGTCTTACTACAGCCTCAGGGTACAGATTTGTTGCCCTGTGCCTACTATTCCCGGCAGCTGACGGCTCCGGAAAGAACTATACCATTTGGGAGAAGGAACTTTGGCCATCAAGGTGGCCTTCAAGTCTGAGACACCTGCTTGAAGGGGCCAAGTTTCCGGTGGAGGTTCACACCGACCACCGGAACCTGGAGCATCTGAAGTCCCAGCGCAAATTGAACCAGAGGCAACAGAGATGGTCCCTGTTCTTTGAGCGATTCAATTTCCGCATTCACTATGTGACCCCAAGCAGACCAAGCAAGCTGATGCCCTGTCCCGGAAGCCGGGTATGTCCGCGGGGGGGAGGTCCTCTCTGAGCAGCCTCTGCTCAAAGCGGAGAACTTTGCGACCGCCCGAACGGCCCCGCGCCGGCTCCGCGCCCCGCCTGGCCCCGTGGATAAGCGGCCGTTGAGTGTGCGGGTCCAGGCCCAGGCCGGGACGACCCTGGGTGCGCGAGCATCACCGGGCGAAGAACCAGGGGGGGCAAGCCGGCTGGCTTGCTCCAGCCCCGTCCGACACCCTCCGCTCCCTGGAAGGTGGTTACGGCCGTGGTCATCACCGGCCTCCCCAAGTCCAAGGGCTTCACCACGATACTGGTCGTGGTGGACTGTTTCACCAAGATGGGACACTTCATCCCCTGTGTGGGGGGTGCCTACTGCCAAGGAGACTGCTGATATGTTTGTGCAACATGTGTTTCGGCTGCATGGACTTCCCCAGAGCCTGGTGACGGACCGGGCACCCAATTCACTTCCCAGTTCTGGAAGGCTGTCCAGAAGCTGCTGGGGATTGATGTGCGGATGTCCACGGCTCACCACCCGCAGACCGATGGGCAAACCGAAAGGGTTAATGCCACTTTGGAGCAGTATCTGCGCTGCTATGTCAACTATCAGCAAACCAACTGGGCGTCCTTGTTGTCTTTGGCAGAGTTTGCTTACAACAATGCGACATGAGAATCCATCAAAGAGACTCCTTTCTTTGCCAACTATGGACACCACCCTGGTTCTACCCTCCGGTGGACCCGTCTGGGGACGTTTCGGAGGCTAAGGATTGGCTCAGGAGCTCACTGCGCTTCAAGACTTGCTACGTACTCAATTGGATCAGGCGAAGGCCGACTACAAGCGGATGGCTGATCGGCGGCGCCAGGAGGGTCCTGCGATTCTGGTGGGGGATAAAGTTTGGCTGTCCACCAAGAATCTGCCCACGCAACGCCCCAGCCGCAAGTTGGATGCCCGGTTTTTGGGGCCCTACAAAGTTTTGGAGCGGGTGGGGCCTGTTTCCTTCAAGCTCCAGCTCCCTGCGGACATGAAACTCCACCCGGTGTTTCATCGCTCCTTGCTCCGCCCGGCGAGGGGTGCGGCCTGATGTGACGCAGCCGCCTCCTCCTCCCCTGTGATGCGGAGGGGCGGGGGAGGTCAAGTGCAGGACATTTTGGATGCTCGCATCCGGTACCGGAAGTTGGGTATTTTATTGACTGGAAGGTTTTGGCCGGAAGAGCGTGCTTGGGTCAAGGCTCGAGATGTCCACGCGCCGGAGTTGGTGGCCCGTTTCCACCGCAAGTATCCTGACAAGCCCAAGCCCCCGGGGGCGGCCCAGGGGGGGCCCTGAGGGGGGGGATAGTGTAGCACCCATGGGTCCGTTCGTGCCACTGGGAGGGGGTGAGGCGCCGGGGTCCCGATGCCATTGGGACCCGCACATGCGGAAGGGGACTCGGAGGATGAGTTGGAAGGCCCAGAGCAAGATTGGTCAGCAGTGCCTTTGCCCAGTTCACCTGTAGAGAGTTTAGCATGGGATCTCGAGTGGGAGCATTCTCCCGGGGAAGGAGCGGACCAGGTGGAGATGGGAGGCAGCGAAGCAGATAGCGAAGATAGTTATGAATTCCCAAACGGCCGAGGTTCCCAGGAGCTGGCCGAGCAGCAGATGGAGGCCAGCGGCTGGGAAAGTTCGGGAGGCTGCTTCTCAAGGAGATAGCGATACTGGACTGGAAGAGCGGGGCCGTTCCCATAACAGACGCAGGGACATAGAGCAGGGCAGGAGGAGCTGGCATCTGTCCCTAGACCGTCGCCGTTCGGAAAGTAGAGACTGGAGACGCCGGGCCCTAGATCGTCGAGGGGCCCGGCCGACGGATTAAGAACGGCCCCGTGGGAACTGATCCTCAGTTCTCCGGCCACGTCTGATCTGAAGGGCGTGAAAGCGGAGTGAATCTCGGAGCCTAGTTTGGCTCGCCGCCTTGTTGTGATTCGCATTGCTGCGGAAACCCTGCTTTGTTCCGGAGTCAATCCGAAACTTGCCAAGCTTTTTGCCGCGTTTGCTTTTGGAACTATCTTTTGGAACTTTGCTTTCTTAATTGGACTTCAGCTTTGCTGATTGCTTTATTCTTTGATCTCTTCAAGAGAATTGCCTTTTGGACTTTTTATATTCAATAAAATTAGTTAGCCTTTGCTACGTCTCCGTGTGTGTTAAAGGGGCAGTACTAAGTCGGTGATTGTGACACTCGAAAGCTTTGACCCCATCAATTGGTAGGTGTAGTTGGGGTTCTTTGCCCCGATGTGCATGACTTTACACTTGTTTAGGTTAAAATGCATTTGTCACTTTGTTGCCCATTCACTCAATTTCGAGAGATCTTTCTGGAGCTCTTACAATCAGTTTCATTTTTAACTACCCTGAACAATTTAGTGTCGTCTGCAAACTTTGCTACCTCAGAATTTACTCCTACATCCAGGTCATTAATGAATAAATTAAAAAGTAACGGACCCAAAACTGAACCTTGGGGTACGCCACTTCTCACCTCTTTCCACCCAGAGAAATGTCCGTTTATTACCACCCTTGTTTCCTACAGTTTAGCCAGGTTCCAATCCAGGACAAGACCTGTCCTCTGATTCCATGGCTGAAGAGCTTATTTAGGAGCCTTTGGTGAGGGACTTTGTCAAAAGCCTTTTGAAAGTCAAGGTAAACAATATCGACTGGGTCCCCTTTATCTATGTGTTTATTTACACCCTCAAAGAATTCTATCAAGTTAGTAAGACATGATTTGCCTTTGCAGAAACCATGTTGATTTTCCTTCAGCAATGCCTGTTCTTCTATGTGCTTAGTAATTTTTTCTTTAATAATGGTTTCCATCACTTTGCCTGGAACTGAGGTTAGACTAACTGGCCTATAATTTCCTGGATCACCCCTGGATCCTTTCTTGAAGATCGGAGTTACATTTGCTTCCTCCAGTCCTCGGGTACAGTGCCTGATCTTAGAGAAAGGTTATATATTTTGGCTAGAATTTCAGCAATTTCACACTTGAGTTCCTTAAGAACTTTGGGGTGGATGCCATCTGGCCCTGGTGATTTGTTGACATTTAGTTTAGTAAGGCATGTGAGAACATCTTCCTTGTTTATCTCTATCTGGTTTAATTCATTTAATTCCCTCCTGAAAAACTGACTCAGCTGCAGGCATATGTTGTCTGTCCTCCTGTGTGAAAACGGAGGCAAAGAAGTCGTTAGCCGCCGGCAATCTCCTTGTCTTCACTTATTGTCCCTTTCTACCATTTTCGTCAAGTGGCCCAACTGCTTTTCTAGTTGGGTTTCTACTTCTGATGTACTTAAAGAAGTTTTTGTTATTTTTTTAATGTTCTTAGCTATATGTGCCTCAAAATCTCTTTGGCTTTCCTGACGGTTGCTTTGCATTTAGTTTGCCAGAGCGTGTGTTCCTTTCTGTTCTCCTCAGTAGGAAGAGCCTTCCATTTCTTAAATGAGTTTTTCTTCTTTCCAATCACATCTTTTACTTCATTTGTAAGCCATGCCGATGTCCTCTTGGACTTTCCCGGCCTCTTTCTTATTTTAGAATGCATTTTAGTTCGGCTTGTTTTAAAGTATTTGTAAACAGTTTCAAGCATTTTGGAGGGATTTGATTTTTTTACTGTTCCTTTTAGTTTGTTCTTTACTATTTTTTCTCATTTTGGTGAAATTCCCTTTTTGAAAATTTAAGGTCTCTGTGTTAGTTTTCACTGACAGTTTGCTATCCAAACTTAAGTTGAAGGTTATTGTGTTGTGGTCACTGGTACCTATGGGCTCAGTTACAAGGACATCTTGAACGAGATCTTGTTCATTAGTTAGCACCAAGTCCAGGATCCCTTTCCCTGGTTGGTTCCATGACCATCTGCTCAAGGGAATAATCAGCCAGCATGTCGAGGAACCTTATCTCTCTTTCATGCGTAGAACAAGAATTTAGCCAATCTATTCGGGATAGTTGAAGTCCCCCATTATGACTAATTTATTGCTTTTTGAGGCCTGTTTAATTTCATTTTCCAGATAGCAGTCTGCCTCTGGAGTTTGGTTGGGAGGGCGATAGCAGATCCCTAATGCTAGATTAGTTTTTTGTCCTGGGATTTTTACCACAATGTTTCTGTAGGTGAGTTTGAATTTTCTTGAAGTTCTAATTCATGAGATTCTAGCTCTTCATATATGTACAAGGCCACACCGCCACCGTTTTTCCCTCTCCTGTCTTTCCTGTACAGTTTATAACCTGGAATTTTGTGTCCCAATTGTTTTCCTCTGTCCACCAGGTTTCTGTTATGCCAATAATATCAATATTTTTTTTCTTTTTGCCAAACATTCCAACTCTCCTATTTTTGTTCGAGGCTTCTAGCGTTTGCGTACAGACATTTATATTTTATTGCTCTGATGCCCTTTCAACTTTGGCTGTTTATGAGAATTTGTAGAAGGCCTACCATGTCCTACAAATTTGATCCTCCATACTTGGCGTTTCACCCTCTCGAACCGGAAGCTGCCCAGCTCCTGTCGACTTTCCCCTAGGAATCAGTTTAAAAGCTGCTCTGAAGCCTTTTTAATATTAATTGCCAGCAGTCTGGTTCCATTTTCGTTCAGGTGTAACCTGTCCCTTTGTAAAGGTTTGGCTTTCCCCGAAAATGTCCCCAGTTCCTAACAAATCTAAAGCCTTCCTCTCGACACCACTGCCTCATCCACGCATTGAAGCTCCGGAGCTCTGCTTGTCTGGCTGTCCCTGCGCCGCGTGGAACCGGTAGAATTTCCGAGAATGCTACCTTTGAGGTCCTGGACCTTAATCTTCTACCTAGCAACCTAAATTTGGCTTCCAGGACCATCCGTTTGGCCTTCCCAATGTCATTGGTACCGACGTGTACCACGACTGCTGGCTCCACCCCGGCACTATCTACCAGCCTATCTAGATGCCTCAAATGTCCGCAACCTTTGCACCTGGCAGGCAATTTACCATGCGGTCATCACATCCATCACAAACCCAGCTTTCTATGTTCCTGACAATCGAATCGCCCACTACAAGAAGCCCCCTCCTACCACCCGTGAGAAGTATCCTCGGTGCAAGAGGATATGGGCACATCCTCCGAGGAATGGGTCCCAACTAAGGGAGCCGGTCCCTTTCCTCAGACTGATGTCCTCCTGCCCAAGACCCCCATTTTCCAAAGCAGCTGGAGGGCTGCTCAGAACGGAGTGGGATGCTCCTATTTCATCCCTAGAGATCTCTTCCTCCTGCCTCACTTCCTCTCTGTGCTTCTCCAGGTCTGCTACCTTGGCTTCAAGGGAAAGAACACGTTCCCTGAGAGCCAGGAGCTCACTGCAGCGAATGCACACCCAAGACTTCTGCCCAGCAGGCAAATAGTCATACATGTGACACTCAATGCAAAACACTGAAAAGCCCCTCCCACTGCTGGCTGACTACCTCCATTTCTTGTTTATATGTTTTTATAATTTGACTCCCTTTTTTTTAGATAATTAGACTTTTTTTCCTTTTTGTAGATTCACTGTTTGTTTTGGTCTTGATTAACTTTTTTACAAGTCTTTGGATATTTCTTTTTTTTTTACTTGTTACAGGTTTATGTTGAGTTTGAATTTTCTTGAAGTTCTAATTCATGAGATTCTAGCTCTTCATTTATGTACAAGGCCACACCGCCACCGTTTTTCCCTCTCCTGTCTTTCCTGTACAGTTTATAACCTGGAATTTTTGTGTCCCAATTGTTTTCCTCTGTCCACCAGGTTTCTGTTATGCCAATAATATCAATATTTTTTTCTTTTGCCAAACATTCCAACTCTCCTATTTTTGTTCGAAGGCTTCTAGCGTTTGCGTACAGACATATTTATTGCTCTGATGCCCTTTCAACTTTGGCTGTTTATGAGAATTTGTAGAAGGCCTACCATGTCCTACCTCTTGACTACTTTCTATCTTTTCTGTTGACTCGGCCATTTGTGCGTAAATTTGATCCTCCATACTTGGCGTTTCACCCTCTCGAACCGGAAGCTGCCCAGCTCCTGTCAACTTTCCCCTAGGAATCAGTTTAAAAGCTGCTCTGAAGCCTTTTTAATATTAATTGCCAGCAGTCTGGTTCCATTTTTCGTTCAGGTGTAACCCGTCCCTTTTGTAAAGGTTTGGCTTTCCAAAATGTCCCCAGTTCCTAACAAATCTAAAGCCTTCCTCTCGACACCACTGCCTCATCCACGCATTGAAGCTCCGGAGCTCTGCTTGTCTGGCTGTCCCTGCGCGTGGAACCGGTAGAATTTCCGAGAATGCTACCTTTGAGGTCCTGGACCTTAATCTTCTACCTAGCAACCTAAATTTGGCTTCCAGGACCATCCGTTTGGCCTTCCCAATGTCATTGGTACCGACGTGTACCACGACTGCTGGCTCCACCCCGGCACTATCTACCAGCCTATCTAGATGCCTCGTAATGTCCGCAACCTTTGCACCTGGCAGGCAATTTACCATGCGGTCATCACATCCATCACAAACCCAGCTTTCTATGTTCCTGACAATCGAATCGCCCACTACAAGAAGCCCCCCTCTTACCACCCGTTGAGAAGTATCCTCGGTGCAAGAGGATATGGGCACATCCTCCGAGGAAGGGGTCCCAACTAAGGGAGCCGGTCCCTTTTCCTCAGACTGATGTCCTCCTGCCCAAGACCCCCATTTTCCAAAGCAGCTGGAGGGCTGCTCAGAACGGAGTGGGATGCTCCTATTTCATCCCTAGAGATCTCTTCCTCCTGCCTCACTTCCTCTCTGTGCTTCTCCAGGTCTGCTACCTTGGCTTCAAGGGAAAGAACACGTTCCTGAGAGCCAGGAGCTCACTGCAGCGAATGCACACCCAAGACTTCTGCCCAGCAGGCAAATAGTCATACATGTGATACTCAATGCAAAACACTGGAAAGCCCCCCTCCCACTGCTGGCTGACTACCTCCATTTCTTGTTTATATGTTTTTATAATTTGACTCCTTTTTTTTAGATAATTAGACTTTTTTTTTCCTTTTGTAGATTCACTGTTTGTTTTGGTCTTGATTAACTTTTTTACAAGTCTTTGGATATTTCTTTTTTTTTTACTTGTTACAGGTTTATGTTGTATAAAGCAGCTAATACTAGAAGCTAAGACAACAAATTTACCCAGGAACTTACCAGTGCTCCTTATTTTCTTATTAGCAAGTAGTTCGCTTTAAACTGCTCCTCACAGAGACAGTTGGCTGACTGATTTAAAAAACAGGAGCTAGGCTCTCTGCTTAAAAACAGGAAGTAGGCTAATTGCTCCCACCTGGCAGGAGGGCTGCTGTAGCAAGCCCCACCCTTTCAAGGAATGTGCTTAAGGCAATTTGGATGGGAAAGAACCTCTTTTAGCTGCTGCTAAAAACTACCTTCTAGCAGCTAATACTAGAAGCTAAGACAACAAATTTACCCAGGAACTTACCAGTGCTCCTTATTTTCTTATTAGCAAGTAGTCTGCTTTAAACTGCTCCTCACAGAGCCAGTTGGCTGACTGATTTGAAAACAGGAACTAGGCTCTCTGCTTAAAAACAGGAAGTAGGCTAATTGCTCCCACCTGGCAGGAGGGCTGCTGTAGCAAGCCCCACCCTTTCAAGGAATGTGCTTAAGGCAATTTGGATGGGAAAAAGAACCTCTTTTAGCTGCTGCTAAAAACTACCTTCTAGCAGCTAATACTAGAAGCTAAGACAACAAATTTACCCAGGAACTTACCAGTGCTCCTTATTTTCTTATTAGCAAGTAGTCTGCTTTAAACTGCTCCTCACAGAGACAGTTGGCTGACCATACATACTCATACAGAAGTCTAGAAATTTTACTCAAAAAATGAACCCAAAAAACCTAGGTCAACGTATCCACATGTCAGTGTGAGTATTATACTGTAATTATTGACTAGAAAAGAAATCATCTCATTCTTTGACTAGAATGGCAAAAGGTGAAATCCTAGTTTGTCCTGGGAGAACCTCAAAGGATCTCCAACCCTCCTTCATCTCTCAGCTGTTGCACAGCTTCTTGCCTTTTTGAAGGTATAGGCAGGAAAATGTCAGTGACTGGTCTCTTCAGGTAGTACTGGTGCTTTCCATTCTGAAGAATGATCCTCAACTTGTCCACTGGGCATATCAACATCCATCATTTTGATGGGACATGGTTGCATATGAATGTTTTCAACCCAAGAGATGGGAGGTTACTGCAATGGGATGGGTGGGATAAGAAACAGTACAAAGAAGAACAATTGTTGAAGAACAATTGTTGTAAGCACTGTTCAAAAGTGTATGTGTTTATGTGTGTGTGTGAGAGAGAGAGTGTGTAGATTTGGGGGAGATAGGGGAGACAATAATACCATTATATTGCATATCATCATGTCCCTTTTCATGCTACTCTGTTATAACAGGCACCAATATCTGCTCTAACTGTAGATGTGTACATCCAACCATGTTTTACTATGTGCCATGTATTGTCGTTTTTTACTGTGTTTCACTGTGTTTTCATTGATTGTAATTGTTTTTAATGGTTGTGAGTCGCCCCCAGCCACTCGGAAGGGGCGACCAAGAAATCCTAATAATAATAATAATAACTCTAGTTCCTGTTGAGATTTCAGCTAGGACCACTGATAAGGAGATGCATGCCCAATGTGCTTCCATTAAACTAGATCAGCCAGGACAGAAAACAAGCACTCCAGGCTGAAGCAATGCTACAGAGGTTTATTCAGTTTGGTCAAAAGGGATGCAAGTACATGCAACACGCTTCAAAAGGTACAAGCACACATTTACAGAGAAACACAAGACCTTTTATGCAGTTCTGACAGCTATTCAGACTTCCCTTTCCTCTCCCTGATTGGCTGAAAAGCAAAGCCAGCTAGGATCCATGCAGGGATTGGTCAAAGATTCTCCTGACTTCACTGACAGAAGGAGAAGATCCCCATGGTGGGAAGAAAAGCACTTGATGGTTGGAAAGTTTAAAGGTCCAGTGCATTGCAGAGACGTCCCCTGGGAGGGCACAAAACTGGGGGATGTGATGACGTGGGTATGCAGATGATTCCTTGATTAATTTAAGTGTCCAGTTCTGCAGAGACAAGGGTGTGAGATTCCAGAGGCAAAGGGTGACAAATCCGAATAAATGGGGATGTGGCTGCCTATTAAAAAGGCTAATATATTCATATTTGTTAAGCCTACTCTTCCATGAGAATGACAAGCCTCTACCTTGTCTGAACAGGAAAACATCTTAAACTCATCTTAGTAACAAAAAAATATAATCTGTCTCACATACACACATAAAGGGTTTAATTTTATCTGGCTTGGGAGATTGTTGGAAAGACCTTTGTTAATTATATAGCGACCTCAGTTCCCAGGAGCTTAGGCAAACAGGGGGCATGGGGACAGCAGATGCTTTCAGGATACATTTATACAAGCAATACACAAAAACAATACACAAAAACTGAGTTCAGCTTTTACAGTTGGGTCCTACAAGAACCTTAAGCAGCTCTGACATTGCAAAACTTTAAAACTGCAGAAAATGGTTTTTAAAAAATCAAATCTCTTGCTTGAATGTTTTTTTATTGTTCACAACCTTTTCGGGAGGGGTGCCTTGGCTCAACAACAGTTCAGCTTTAAGTGTAATTACAACATCCTATAGAAACTTGATTTTGCACATTCAGGAGAGGTATTCGGCATTATTCTCCAGCAAATTCTAGTGCCTCACCAAACTGACATATCTCTCATAATTTCCGATTTATGTAAGTTCTGACTTATATCATTTCTGACTTATGGTGGCCCTAAGACTTTTGTCACAGGTTTTTCTTGGCAAGATTTGTTCAAAGTGGTTTACCTTGCATGGCCATATATACAGCCTGGAACATGTGGTCATACAGCCCGGAAAACTCACAGCAACCCAGGTTTACCTTTTCCTTCCTTTGTGGCTAAGATAATGTACTTGCCTAGGATCATCCTGTGGGTCCAACACTCAAATCACTACTTCATACTGGCTCAGCAAACTATAAATCCCAGGATTCCATAGGATAGAAAAAGGGCAGTTAAAATAGAATCTTAACACTCGAGTTATGTAGTGTGAAAGGGCACAGCTCTGGCAAATCTTTCTCAGCCAGCAGTGGTGAATTAAGGTTCAATAGCTGCTTCAGTTGATCTTTGTTTTTCGAATGGTGCGTGCCATCTCAACTTGTTCTCTTTATTTGAAATTTCCTTTAATACCCTGAGAATATGTTGCTCCATTTCTAGATGTCATCTGTTTTTTTTTATTCTGAAAGCAAATAATGAAAATGGTTATTTATGTCATTTGGACTACTCAGCTTACTTTCTGGCATAGTCACAACCTACTTGTTGAAAGACCAGTAAAGGACTAAGCTTTCCCTTTTTGAAAAAACCCAGCTTTTAAAATCATGAGTTTACCTGTTCCAACAGAGAAAATGGCAGCCTCCTAAAAGCAAAAGAGCAATATTTGAAATAGTGCCAAGTTTTCTTTCTGAGCACAGAAAACGAGAAAGCCTGTCAATTGTGATTGCAATGTTCCTTTCCTTTCTTTAAACCCCCACTATTGTGCATCTGATTCCATTGCCAAACAGGTGTGGTTATGTTCCTGGCTCGGAATATGAAAGCAAGGGAGTAAATGACAAAACGGGCAGCTACACACTCACAAAGGCTCCACCTGTAACTGAACTGTCAAGTCGGAGCATTGGTGAGAGAATGGGCGGGAAACTAAATATATCAGAACAATATAAACATTGGCTGGGTGCTCCCGTTTTTGTCTGCTAGTAACTGTCAGCAACCCAATGCATGATAAACAAATACTTAGAACAAGAAATCGGTACATTATTATTGTAAATGAGCAGCAGTAGGCAGCCAAAACCCTTCATGCAACTCATGATAAGTCCTATCCTTCATCCTGTAGATCAGTGTTTCCCAACCTTTTTTGAGCCACGGCACACTTTTTACATTTACAAAATCCTGGGGCACACCACCAACCAAAATGACACAAAATGACACTCTAACACAGTAATACATATAGTTAATATGTTCTTAAAATGTATTTATACACTCAATGTGAAACCTGGGCCTGGTTTGATGAACACAACATAGATATCCTGGCAGGAATGGCAGAAAGACACAAACTTCCCACACAGAAGTCCCATAACCAAGAGAAAATGCTATAAGAGTTTGGTGGGCATTGACCTTGAGTTTTGGAGTTGTAGTTCACCTATATCCAGAGAGCACTGTGGACTCAAACAATGTTGGATCAGGACCAAACTTGGCATGAATACTCAATATGCCCAAATATGAACGCAGATGGAGTTCAGGGGAAATAGACCTTGACATTTGGGAGTTGTAGTTGCTGGGATTCATAGTTCCCCTACAATCAAAGAGCATTCTGAACCCCACCTATGATAGAACTGGGCCAAACTTCCCACACAGAACCCCCAGGAGGCAAGAGAGGTCTCTACTTGGGGAAAGGGAGGCGGGCCTTCCCAATGCATGAAGAGGGAGAGACCAAGTAGACAACGGGTGGGGAGGGGGGGTGTTTGTAATTTTGTGCCTTTATCGAGGTAGGTTTCTTAGGGTTTTTATACTTCAACATACTAGACTCTCCCCCCCCCCCTTCCTGGAGGTTCCAATTTCCCACGGCACACCTGATGATTGCTCACGGCACACTAGTGTGCCCCGGCACACTGGTTGGGAAACACTGCTGTAGATTAACATGCTTATGGCAACCTAGGTCAGCAACATCTAACCCCTAGGGCTTTTATAAGGACTTCATGGCACAAAAATATTTTTTTCAATATATCTTTTGGTGGTACTCAGAATTTGGCACAGTATTCCAGATAGGTTCTGATCAAAGCTGAATAGAGACATATTATGACTTCCATTAATCTGGTACTACAGGGAGGAGGCCGATCTAATGTCCCTAGGAAGGGCGTTCCATAGCTGAGGGGCCACCACTGAGAAGGCCCTGTCTCTCGTCCCCACCAATTGGATCTGCGAAGAAGGTGGGACCAAGAGCACAGCCTCTCAGGACTATCTTAAACACCTTGATGGTTCATAGGGAGAGATGCGTTCGGCCAGGTAAGCTGGGCCAGAACCATGGCATGTACCACCTTGGCCAGATCTGGCTTCTCAAGGAACAAGCACAGTTGGCACACAAGTTTTAATTGTGCAAAGGCCTTCCTGGCCACCACTGATATCTGGGCCTTACATTTCATCCGGTGTAAAAACTGTAAAAACAAATCTTGGAGTTAAGAACCACAGAGATAGAAAGTATGGTTCCTGAGTGACCATCCAGCCCATTCTAATGGAAACATATTGCCAGAATCCTGTGATGTTCAAAAGAAGTTTCCAATGCACATTGACATGCTGGATATTTATGTAGGACTCTGTTGTGCAAGCCCACTATTGATAGTGAATACATATAAGGTTGAGCACTTTCAATATTGCACCTCTTCAGTTATGCAGATTCGACAATTCGTGGTCCAGTAATTATACTTCCACATACCTTCATAACCTCACCTTCATGCAGTTGTGTATTTTTTATTATAGAGAAATTTGGCAATTTTGGCTTTAGAAAACAAAAGAGGATAATATAACTATAATATAAAAAGAAAACAGGCAGTTTTGTAATACTGAAGTGGAGAAGGGAGAGGAAAAAAACCTCACTTCTTAATGTCAGTTTATTGCCGACATGTCAGCACAGAAGCAGAAGGGATTCATTGCACCAAAGTAGGTGACAGGAACTTTGCAGGATTGGGAGCCGTTGACAGGTTTTACCCATCGAGAGCAAGAAGGGGATAGTAGCAGAGAGTATATACACAGCTGGCAGCAGGATATACACAGCATCATGAGATAGGGATCATCACCAAAGATGACAGTCCAACTGCAATGCTTGTTTGCTTGCATTGTGAAATAATAATAATAATAATAATCTTTATTTATACCCCACTACCATCTCCCCAAAGGGATTCATGCTGCTCAGAAAAGCACTTTGGAGTGCTGCTCATAAAATAAACAATACATAAGCATATAAACAAAAACAACATAAATAGCGAGCACACTAAAAAACATCACATAATAAAATTCAAAATTCATAAAACACAGTAGTGGTCATAAGCAAGATATCGGTGTACTAGAACAGTCTTTCTCAACCAGTGTGCCGTGGCACACTAGTGTGCCGTGAGCGATCAGGTGTGCCACGAGAAAAGCTCTCTGCCCCCCTTCCTTCCCCCCTCCTCCTGCTGAACTCCTGCTGCTTGGGGGAGGAGGAGGAAGGGCCGGGCGGCGGCAAAGAAAAAGAAGGGGCCGGGGCACCGCCTCCTTCGGCCGTTTCCCCAGCCAGCCTCCAATCCGCCATGACTCCCACCAGCCTCCAATCCGCGATAACTCCCACCATGACTCTCGCCCCTCGCTCTCTGAAGCTGCACGGAGGACGAGCCCCTCCCACTGAAGCCCATCCACCGCTCATGCTCCTCCTCTGTGGGAGAGGTGAAGCTGGGGTAGGGGGTGGGGCATGGCTTCCCCTCCCCCAGGCTTCAGCGCTCTCACAGCTTCGCCAGCTTTGAGGGGGCAGTGCCAAGCCAGCAGTGGCAGAGCCAGCACAATGCTAGCTTGGCACTGCCCCTCAAGGCTGGCGGCTGTGGGAGAACTGAAGCGGGAGGGGCGGGGCATGGCACGGCCTGGCTCCTCCCCTCCCCCTGGCTTCGCACTCCCAGCAGGTCACCATCTCCCAGCCGTTCTTTACTGTGTGAGAGTGTCATTTTGTGTCATTTTGGTTGGTGGTGTGCCCCCGGATTTTTTTAATGTTAAAAGTGTGCCGCAGCTCAAAAAAGGTTGAGAAACACTGTACTAGAAGATCTGTTCTTACATTGATTAGTGTCACAGTCCGATTGGGCATGAACCATTCAGACTATAATACTCATCCCAATAAAAACAGTTCTTCTAGTACACAAATATCCTGACTATAGACACTATTGCACAAGGCAAGCAAACAAGCCCTGCCAAAGCATGAAACTGTCCTTTCTAGAAGCATTTGGCTGCCATTGAGCAACAAGAAATAACTGACAAACAACAGGAGGAAGCAGAAGTGACCAAGGAAAGCAACAGGCACGTATCTGAAATATCTCTCCTGAGCAGATGTTGCTTGCATAAGAAACTTCCTTGGTGGGTCCCTTCCCCAAATTGTATTGACAGTTGTCTTTTGTCAAGTCACTCCAATCCCACTGCACCTCAAAGAACACAATTGCTACAATCTCGGCTGACGCAAACACAGTTTAACATGACCTTTCTTCAGTCCTTGCCAAAAGATCATCTTTCCTCTTTCCATTTCATAACAACTGCCCATCTGTCATTTGCTCCTGTCCCACCCTCAGAAATGGAGGAAGAAGATTGCATAAGACCTACTTGCCTAGAGAAGCCATGCTGTGATTTTGAGAGGAGCAGTGCAGGTGTGAGGGGAGGATGAGAGTGTTACTCTTTTATAATGTCCACTGAGCAACGTCCAAACTAGTATTGAAAAACAATGGGAGCAAAGATGCAGCTCAAGAACCCACAACGTTCATCAGTTAGGTAAATGGCTTGTTTGCTGTGGCTTAAGTTCCATGTCACTGTCAAAATCCCTTAACATTAAATCCCTGATTTTAAATCCCATTTTTATCACAAACCTGAAGACTTGACAGTGAGTATTGACATATTGTACAATTATGGAAGCTTGATACTATTTTAGCTACCATGGCTTCATCCTATGGAAACCTGGTATTTATAGTTTAATGAGTTACACAGACTTTTCTAAAATAATACAAAATACACAAAGGTCCCCTTGGTGGTGCAGCTGGTTAAAATGCTGAGCTTGCTGACTAAAAGGTTGTTGGTTCGAATCTTGGGAGCAGAGTGAGCTCCCACTGTTAACTCTAGTTTCTTCCAACCTAGCATTTCGAAAACACGCAAATGTGAATAGATCAATAGGTACGGCTTAGTCAGGAATGTAACTGCACTCCATGCATCTATGGACAACACTGGCTCTTCGGCTTAGAAATGGAGATGAGCACCACCCCACAGAGTTGGACACAACTTGACTTGATATCAGGTGAAAGCTTTACCTTTACTTTTACACAAAGGAATGATACCTTTATTTGCCAGCCAAAATGCACAAACTTCATCATGCAAGCTTTTGAAGCTTCACTTCATTAGGCAAAAGGAAAAGAAAAACACCAATCATAGAGTCACAGGCCTACATTTTGCATCAGGCATTTTCTAATATAGTAGTTCTTGAATTTTTATTTTCCAGATGTTTTGACTTCGATTCCCTAAAATTTTGGCCAGTGACCATACTGGCTGGGACCAAAGTCTGGACATCTGATGGACTCCTATGACTATTAGTGCTATAATTAGGTAGTGTAGATACACTTTATATCCGAATGTAGACATCCTCCGTAGCATTTTTATCTAGTTACAGTTTTTGGAAATTTCGAGGGATACATCTGACAACTGATATGGTGTAACATTTTGCATAAAGTTATAATAAAGAGGTTGGCCTATTCTGTGCAGCCTGAAAACAAAGTCAGACTACATTTACACTGCTGGTGAATCCGGCGAAGACGGAGATCTTGTGGCTGGGTCGCCCTGGCGGGGTGGGTGCCCGGCTTCCGACCCTGGACGGTGCGGTGCTGTGCCCAGCGCCGTCTGTGAAGAGCCTGGGGGTCCATTTGGACTCCCAGCTGACCATGGAGGCCCAGGTCTCTGTGGTCAGCAAGGCTGCTTTTTTCCACCTCCGCCAGGCAAGGAGGCTGGCCCCCTACCTCTCCCGGAACGACCTGGCCACGGTGATCCAAGCCACGGTCATCACGAGGCTAGATTACTGTAATGCGCTCTACGTTGGCCTTCCTCTGTCGTCGATCCGGAAGCTCAAGCTGGTGCAGAACACTGCCGCCCGGCTCCTGTCTGGTACGCCAGCAGGTAGCCGTATAACACCTGTTTTGCAGGATCTGCACTGGCTACCTATTGAGCACCGGATCGCCTTCAAAGTGTTGGTTCTTACCTTCAAGGCTTTATACGGTCTGGGGCCAGCGTATCTGAGGGACCGCCTCACCCCTACTGCCCATCGAGATCACTACGGTCTGAGGATGCCAACTTCCTGGAATACCATCTGCAAAGTCGGCTCACCTGACATCTACCCGCCGGAGGGCGTTTCCGTCATAGCCCCCACGCTGTGGAACGCCCTCCCGGCCGAAACCAGAGCCCTGAGGGATTTACTTCCATTTAGGCGGGCCTGCAAAACCCATCTGTATAGGCAGGCCTTTGGAGAGTAGGCCCGCGTACTCTGGGTATTGTGTAGTGGCAACTGTTTGCTGCTTGCTGTTTTACTGCCTGCTTTGCTATTGTTCTGCTACTGTTTTAATTGTTCACTTGTTTTATGTTTTTAATCTTTGTTTTATGCCTATGGCTCTTGTGAGCCGCCGCGAGCCTCCGGGAGTCGGCGGCATAGAAGCCTCAATAATAAATAAATAAATAATAAATATATAATGCAGGTCAATGCAGTTATTAAACTACATGAAACTACATCATATGGCAGTGTAGATGGGGCCTCAGTTGCATTGGATCAGCTTATATAAAAGCAATATTAGACCTGCAGGTCCCTTCCTGTAGTAAACTCAGATCAGAGCTTGCAGGGAGTATTCTATAGGTTGAGCGTCCCATATCTGAAGTACTTGGGACCAGAAGGGCTTTTGTTTTAGATTCTGGAATACTTGTATTTGCACCTCCACAATAAAATATCTTGGAGATGGGACACAAGATGAACAATGAAATTCATTTATGTTTCATATATACCTTGTATATATAGCTTGAACTGACTTGTATGGAATTTGTTTTATAATTTGGTGAATCAAACAAGGTTTGTGGGCATTGGACCACCAGAAAGCCAAGGTGGCACCGTAATAACCATCCTTATGCACATATAAATTTAATAAAAGAATAATATCTCAGTTTTCTGAATTTTGTCCATTTGGCTCATTTTGGAGGAGGGCTTGTGAACGAATGCTGTTTTTTCCTTCTCCCCAGATCCTTGCCCTTTATAGATATGACAGTTGTAGATAGTGGAAGTAATATAGCCCTGCAGGGGATGAATTCTTTTTTAAGTTTAGGTTCTTCATGTAATCTCAGTTTGTTATTGCTAAAGAGATCTCCAGCCAGGAGGCAAATGGTTCCGTATGAGCCAGAACTATATATAGCTAAAACTTCTAAGGGGCTGAAGCTAGCATGGCTCTTATTCTAAGAGCCTTGGAAAGAAGTCTTGTGTGAATCTAAGTGCTTTTAGCTCTCATATCGCTGGCCTGTTTCTGCTGCCATAGATACCCTTGTTGATAAGTTGCCTTGAGAGGTTACCACGGTTCATGTCTTCAGAGCTAGTGATGATCACCCATGAATCTGAGATTCATATTTCAAATGCAACCTATATTGTATTCCATCTTTGAAATGTGCATCATAAATTGCAACATTGCTTCAGATTTAAAGCGGCGTGACTGCTTACCATATTAAGCATTTATTTCATGAGAAATCTGGGGAATCTCTCCCTGCTAGAGACAGCAATCTCTTTTTCTTGCAATGTGACTTGACAGGTCATCCCAAACACTTTATTTTTAACAGCTCTTTTATACATTTTGCCTTCTTTGGGTTATCTTTGTGTTCTTGTAAAACTCAGATCAGTGACAGATAGGTTGGCTGAAAGGCAAAAAGGAAGAGGATTCTTGAATCTTTGAACAGAGCATAAAATATACCAGATTGTCAAGCAATTCTGTATATTTTCTTTTAAAGATTCTGGAGAAGAATTATTCTCCAGATAAAGATAAACCTATCAAACCCAACACTTAGCAAAATATCAAGCCAGATCTTGGTGTAACTTCATGTATGTTGCACCTCAGCAGGAATTCACCTTGCTCACAGCACTCACCAAAAAACCAAACATGGTAACAAATCGTTTCTTGATAGAAGCACATACAGTATAAAAAGGGGAAAGGCACCCAAAGCAAATGGAAGGGTAAAAATCCAAGATTTAATGAAAAAAGCAAGTCCCAAAGGCAATAGATAATTCCAAGAAACAAAGATCAAAACATGAACACAAATCCCAAAATAAGTCCAAGAAACAAGGGATAAAACATGAGCATGAGGCCAAAGGTATATCCATAAAACAAGGAACAAAACATGAGCCTGAATCTTGGGTCTTGAATGAAAGCCTGAGACAGGAAGGAGACAGGAATTCTTCACTCCCAAAGTAACGTTGCTTGATCAAAAATTCCAACAGCTCTCTCACTGATTTAAGGACTGCAAAACATGAACATATTCCTTTGACCTTGAGGGGCCTGTTTCTGCCTCTCTTTCTCACGGATTCTTTCTGATTTCTTGCACCTGAATCTCTGCCCCCTCAGAAGCAGCCTGGTATCTCTGTCTAAGCAAACCGCTCCCTTGGATGAGCTAATGTTATCCTGCCTGTTGGATTGCAAAACAGTTCCACTTTCACACTTTGTCTCAGCAACAGCATCTTGCTCCAAACCCCCCTCCGTTCCCTCATCGATAGAACCATCTTGCTCTTAGACCTCCTCTGTTTGCTCACCTACAGAACCATCAGGCCCTGAACCCCCAAACCCCTCATCTTTATCTGGCTAAACCACAACAATGTACAGTAGAATTGCTTATCCAACATAAATGGGCCGGCAGAACATTGGATAAGCGAAAATGTGGAATAATAAGGAAGGATTAAGGAAAAGTCAATTAAACATCAAATTACATTACGATGTTACAAATTAAGCACCAAAACCTAATGTTTTACAACAAATCAACAGAAAAAGCAGTTTGATCCATAGTAACATTATGTAGCAATTATTGTATTTGCGAATTTAGCACCAAAACATAGCAATGTAGTGAAATAGCTGTGGATCCGGGCGGAAGGCAGACTGCTTTGGATAATACAGAATGTTGGATGAGCGAAGGTTGGATAAGCAAGATCTGCTGTATATGTTTACTAATTAATAACAAGATGGATATTTATTATAGGATACCCATCCCCACCCCCAATCAGTACAATGAAATTTATCACTTAAGGCTAGCAAACAATAATTTTAGCAGGATGGCAGTATCATTGGCCATCATGTGGCATTCTGCTGCTGTTTTGCATGGCCAACCGTTAGCGTACGGCACCTTTTCATTTATGGGCAAAACTTGCAAATAACTCTCAATGTTGCTACCTTTCCATCACTGACTTCTGTTCAATACATCCCTTTTTGCTGCAGTTCCCCTATGCCACCAGTCACATGGTGCAAATGAGTGTGATTCCCCTCTTATCCCTCTCTATGCTGTACTTGCTATTTCCAAGCAGGCACACCGCAGCAAGGTGAAAATACTATATATTATTTATTATATAATATATATAGTGCGTGTGTTTGTGTATCAGGAATGGACAAACTTTTGGATACAGGGGCCACATTTTAAAAATTGATAGATGGGCTGAGCCAGTGGCAGATGGCACAACAATGCATTGCATGGGCAGAGAAGACCTGGTTATGGCTCACTAATGGAACACTGAAGAAGGAGACAGAAAGCCTGATTCTTGCAGCCCAGGAGCAAGCCATCAGAGCAAATGCAATTAAGGCCAGGATCGAAAAATCAGCTGATGACCCAAAATGCAGATTGTGCAAGGAAATTGATGAAACCATTCAAAATCGCACAGACGGACTACAAACAGAAACACAACTATGTGGCCCAAATGATTAATTGAAATTTATGTCACAAGTACCACCTGCCAGACCAGTAATTTAAAAACTGGTAGGATCATAAATTTGCAAAGATCGTGGAAAATCAACATGCAAAAATACTGTGGGACTTTCGAATTCAGACTGACAAAGTTTTGGAACACAATACACCAGACTCACGATTGTGGAAAAGAAAAAATGCCTGGATTATTGATGTCACCAGGTGACTCCTGAATTGACATAAACAACAGGAAAAACTCAGCTGTTATCAGGACCTCAAAATCGAACTGCAAAGGCTCTGGCATAAGCCAGTATAGGTGGTCCCAGTGGTAATAGGCACACTGGATACCATGCCAAAAGATCTCAGCCGGCATTTGGAAACAATAAACATTGACAAAATCATGATCTGTCAACTGCAAAAGGCCACCTTACTTGGATCTGCGTGCATCATTCGAAAATACATCACACAGTCCTAAATGCTTGGGAAGTGTATGACTTGTGATACGAAATCCAGCATATATATATATATATACACTGTATATACTGTATATACTGTATATACAGTATATATATATCTTGCTCACTGTATCCTACTGTATTTTTGTGTCAATAAAATAAAAATACTACTACTACTACTAATAATAATAATAGTAATAGTAATAATCAGAGCAACCCCAGGTGCCATCCAGTCCAATTCCCTTCTGCCATGCAGGAAAAGAGTTCTGGAAGCAAGGAAAGCACAGGGGAAAGAGTCTGCATGTTCAGGAAGGGGAAGGGAACCCTTTGTGGCTGGGGTCACTATCCTCAACATGTTCCAGCCATTGATGGTGATGGTGGTGACAGGGTCCAAGTGCAGCTTCCCCATTGAGATCTTGGTGGGCAAGGAACCACTCCCTCCAGAAAGGGCCCTGCGACCAGCCCTGCGACCAGCCCTGGGCCACCCACTACAGGGCCTGGAGGCTGCCTCCCCCGCCGGTGCTGCCTCCACGCTCCCGGGCCCCCGCATAAATATGGTATTATTAATCTCATATGCCATTTGTGGCATCAGGACTTGATATCTTTTTTAAAAACTGCAGTTAATTTATGAGGCATTCTGTTGACTTGTAGCAGAACAAATGAAACAACAAAGAAATGCAGGCAACATATTACATTTTTAATGTGAAGATGCACAAGTCAGAATTGACACAGGAGATCACACCTGTTGAGAACAAAATAGAAACAGATGCTGCCTTTTTTGAGACATGCAAAGCAGTAAAAATTATCAAATAAAGCAACTGGAAAACAAATCATTCGGAAATGGGAGTGTTTAAATTAGGAAGACTTCCTAAAGCAGCATGTCTGTATGTCAACTTTTAATTCTAAGTGTCTGCATGAATATAGATCAAATTTAAAGGGATAGACATTTTCAATATTTTCTTTAAAAAAATACAAATACAGAGTAACACTGGTTCCCACTATCCATGGAATCAAAGACCTTAAGCACACAAAAACCTGTTTAGATTTGTACCTCACACTAGCTCTTGCTCTTTCTTGCCTGGACACAGTAAAGTCTGGAATTTCTGTTTATTGTCCCTTCCATACAGCCATATAACCCAGAATATCAGCAGGTAATCCACAGTATTTGTTTTGAAATCTAAGTCCACACTGTCATATAATCCAGTTCAGTGTGGACGTTAGACAGCTGTGTGGAAGGGGCCTTTGAGAAAGTGCCATATAGGGTAGTACAAAACATTTAATCATTGTTGGATTGCATAAGCATTTGCAGTTCTTGGGAAATCTGCTCTTTAAAATTAAAACTTCCAGAAAACCTCAGCTCCAGTCCAAGGATTACACTGGTTGTGGGACTATGACATTTATAGTTCCAGGCTTTTCCTACAAAAGTTAATCAATCAGAACATGACTTGTTCTGCACTAATACTACATTTGCTTGGGTCCAGCAAATCTTACAAGATTTTGAAAAAAGGGAAACAGAGATGCAAGGAAATAAGCTTCCATATATTTAGTGGGAGGGTTGATTTACAATGGAAATAGATAGATGATCCAGGTTACCAAATTTCCCCACCTCCCTCTCCAGAATGATGAAATCCACACACCAGGGCTTGTTGCAAAAGACATGCTGGAATGTATTTTGAATACCAGAACTAGAGCTTGGATTTATTCCACATATAATCCCATTTTGTCTATTGCAAACATTCTTTCATTTCGGTAATATAACTTGTGGAAGTGGAGCAGGAGCAGAAACATTTTGTTGGTGCTACCCTTAATATATCTAATTTTAAGAAATTTATAGCCCTCCCACTTTAGATAGATCATAGTAGTATTTCAAAATATAAAAGCAGTCAGCAGAAAGACACAACAAAGAATAATAAGACATTCTTAACATGGTTGAAAATCACAAACTAAGCAAATAAAACAGCCAACTGAAGACCTTCCTAAAAAGGAAGTTCGTAAACCTCTGGAAGGCTATTTATGAGGACTGAAACAAGGAGGCAAATAATTTTCCTGATCTATAAAAAGTCTCCTAGAAAACCAGCAGTACATTCAGTTCAAATATATTTGTTATCCACTCACACAAAACAGTTCAGCCTCATTTTACTTCCATGTGAAATGGTGACCGTCCCATCTCCAAACCTCAATGAGTTGCCGTAAGGCTGAGGAAGGCAGGTTACAAATGTCGTTGATTATTTAATTAATTAAACATACCCCTTTTGTCTATAATATTTGGGCAATATACGAGGGGCGTTCATTAAAGATTTCCCCGAGCCACTTCTATTTATCACAAGACCCTGAAACTGCACATGTGAAATCATATAAGCCTGTATAGGTTACATGCCAATTTTCAACTCAGAACTCATAACCCTCTTGATTTTACAGCTGCTGAAGTAGTGTGAGGTTTGATAATGGACCCAGTGGAATACAGAGTAGTCATCAAGTTCCTTTTCTTGAAAGGCTGCACACCGAAAGAGACATTTGATGAGATGAGAGGTTTATGATGATGATTCCCCATCATATGATGGAGTCAAGAACTGCATTGTCAATTCAAATGTGGTCAAACTTCAGTGTAAACAGCTCCAATCGTAAACAGCTCGGACTTCAGTGTAAACAGCTCCAATTCCAGGGTGACCCACTCTGCTATTGATGAACCCACCATCCAGCAAGTGTAGGTCGCCATTTTGAGAATTGATGTGTAACCATTTGACACCTAACCCAAAATGTCAAGATTAGTGTGGGGTCTGTGAAAATCATCCAAGACCATTTTCACATGCATAAGGTATCCACTCGCTGGGTCCCCCAGCTGCTCACATCTTTCCAGAAGCAGGAACGAGTTGAATGCTCTCAGGCTCTATTGACGATGTGCCATGAAAACCAGGAGGACCATCACTATGATCCTGAGTCTAAAGTACAGTCAATGCAATGAAAGCATCATGACTCACCACCTCCAAAGAAGGCACGTGCCCAACTGTTGGCAGGCAAGGTCATGCTCACAGTATTTTGGTACCAGCACGGAGTAGTATTGATGGATTTCCTAGCTATGATCACTGGGCCATACTATGCTTCACTGCTACAGAAATTGCGGGAGGCCATCAAAACCAAGAGACAATGTGGCATGCTCACCGTGACAATGCACCAATTCACCACTCACATGTTGCCCAAATGGAAACATGCTCCTGTGGCTTTGAAATTCTACCACATCCCTCTTTCCAACAATTAAGTTATTTTTGAAGTGCAAGCATTTTTCAGATGATGAGACTCTGATTTGTGAAGTCACAACGTGGCTTTTGGAGCAACCTGTTGATTTCTACAAGCGATGTGTTTACACTTGCTTAAAAAGATGGAAGAAGCATGTGTACCAAGGTGGGACCTATGTAGAGAAGGACTAATAACTGTGTCAAATTCCGTTGCTCTCTGTCCACAGGAAGGTGATCAGGGGAAATCTTTAATGAACACCCCTCATATATGCTGCCCATAGGTATGTGGAAACAGCCAAGCCTGTAGCGGGTCGGAGGGGTGTGTGTTAAGTATTCAACCCTCCCCCCCCCCCAAAAAAAGTTCAAGGTTTAAAACCCCCCTGGTTTATTCATGAATTGTTTAACCAGTTAAAGTTAATGAATAAACCAGGTTTTTTTTAAGCTGAAACATTTCCGGGGGGGGGGGGTGAACCCTTAAACCCCATCCTCTCTGGCTACAGGTCTGGAAACAGCTGTAGTGTGATGTGGCGAACAGGACAATGAGGCACAGTTTGCTCGATTTCAATGCAGATGCAAAGAAGAACAGTCCTAGGGTGCATCTATGATTAATGCCATTTGACAACACATTAACTGCCATGACTCAATGCTATGGAACTATGGGAGCTGTGGTCTGGTGAGGCACCAGAATGATTTAATAGAGGAAGCTAAAGACCTTGTAAACTACAACTCACATGATCCCATAGCATTGAACAAAGATAATTAAAAGTGGTGTCAAGCTGTATTAATTCTACAGTGTAGACAGATAATGGAGGCAGCTCTCCTTTCTTTTTGAATTGTTGTTCATTTTGCATTATCCAAATATTCAGTCTAGCAGATACCCACAAAGAGCTGTAGCAGACACCCATAATATAGTAGACACTCACATAGTCACTTCTCTCCCCTTTAATGTTTATATCCTTACATGTTCAACTTGTTTTCCATGCTCTAAGTCATGGATCCCACAGGTATAGACATCCTTGAAATATAATGCCATTAATTTTCCTTTTCTGTTTGGCCTTTTTCTTTGGTATAAGTTATACCCTTTCATTACTATGTTACAGTCACGAGACTCATCCCACCATGTTTTAGTGATGCCTACTGAATCAAATTTGCCTTCCTGAGCTTATTTATTTATTTATTTATTTATTTATTATTCAAATGTGTATGCCGCCACTCCCCGAGGGCTCAGAGCGGCTCACAACATCCAGTAAAATACATCATAATACAGAAAATTTAGCAATTTGTTAAAAACGAAGTTAAGATTCAAAGGCCAGCCAGAACAGATGGGCCTTACAGGCCTTGCAGAACACCGACAAGTCTTGTACGGCTCGAACTTTATTAGGCAAAGTGTTCCAGAGCGACAGCGGCACAATAGAGAAGGCTCTGTGCCTCGTAGATGTTAGGCGAATGGCCTTGAAGCTGCGTACTTCCAATAGGTTTAGGTCTTCAGAGCGAAGTGATCTCTGGGGTTAGTAGGGGGAGAGACGGTCCTTCAGATACATTGGCCCTGGACCATGCAAGGCCTTGAAGGTTAACACCATCACCTTGAAGGTGATCCAGTGCTCGATTGGCTACCAGTGAAGCTGCTGCAAAATAGGTGTAATGTGACACCTCACTGAGGTCCCAGTGAGAAGTCGAGCAGCATCGTTCTGGACGAGCTTAAGTTTCTGGGTCACGACAAGGGTAGGCCAATGTAAAGGGTGTTACAGTAGCCTAGTCTTGAGATGACTGTGGCTTGGATCACAGTGGCTAGGTCATCTCTGGACAAGTAGTGGGCCAGTCGCCTAGCCTGCCGCAGATGAAAAAAAAAGTGGTTTTGCTAACAGCGGAGACCTGAGCCTCCATTGTCAGCAGTGAGTCTAAAATGACTCCCAGGCTCTTTACTGAAGGTGATGGGCGTAGGTGCCTCGCCATCCAGGGTAGGAAGCTGGACCACCCCACAGTCCAGACGGCCCAACCATAGTATCTCTGTCTTTGCTAATGATAATGAACGAATAATACAAGGAATTTAATATTAATGCAAGAAATAGAAATGCTCTGAAGTTTAACAAGCGTTTAAAAAGCATTTTAAATAGAATGACTAAAAAGCTTTTAAAGCTGAATGAGAAATTCTATCAACATCAATTAAACAAAAGGATGTTACACTGGACTATTGGGTATTGTTTACGAGTATGCCATTGAATATCAGGTGCTGGAGTCATTGGATTGGATCCAGATTTAGGCCTGAATCCTACTGGTAGTCCCAACTGGAATAGATCCACAGAATCAGTTGTTGTGCAGTAATTTAGCTAGGACTGCAGTTAGAGAGGCCATGCCTGGTGAGCGTATGTTAAACCAGATAGGCCAGGATAGAGAAACCAATTAACCAGGTTGAAGACAAGCCACAGAGGTTTATTACAACTTGGCCAAAAAGGATGCAAGTACAGCAATTTGCTTTAAAATTTACAAGCAGAAACATAGACAAATACAAGTCATTTTATACAGTTCTGGCAGCTATTCAGACTTCCCACTCCCTCCTCCGATTGGCCAGAAAAGAGGCTGGCTAGGATCTGTGCAGGGATTGTCTGGGAGGGAGAATGGCAGTCAGGGATTGGTCAAAGTGAAGGACCAATCAGTTGCAGAGATGCTCCCTGGGAGGGCACAGTCCGAGGAAAACAAATGGTAAAGAAATGAGCTTTTGATGAACTCAGGTATCCAGTTCTGTGTCAAACAAAGATATGGATCTTAGGAAACAAAGGTGCAAGACTCAAGGGACAAAGGTGCTGATCTTGGGTAATCAAGGCCTTGGCTGTCAATAAAAGAGCTAACGAATGCACATACTCTAAGCTTCTATTTATGTGAAGAAGAAGCGGACTCCCACCTTCATGTGACTAGTACCAACCTTTGGGCTTATCTAATTGGCAAAGGAAGTCACCTATCTTTGCATGCATACAATGAATCTAATGATTATCTGGCTTGGGAAATAGCCAGAGGGATTTGCCTAACCTTTTCTATTTCCAGAAGATTATCTGAACAGGGTCACAAAGGAGTTGCTGTTTCTAAGTTACATTTTGATACATTTCTAAGAAGCAGTTTATATACATTTCATATGTCAGGGATGCTTTGAATGTGAGTTTCCTGCTTCTTGGCAGGGGGTTGGACTGGATGGCCCACGAGGTCTCTTCCAACTCTATGATTCTATGATAGATACAGTGCACAGTTGAAAGATACAAGTTAAGTAAAATCATAAAGCAGATGCAATGTATTAACGGGTTAGATATAATAAGAGTTTAGGGCAGTGGTTCTCAACCTGTGGGTCCCAAGATGTTTTGGCCTTCGACTCCTAGAAATCCTAACAGCTGGTAAACTGGCTGGGATTTCTGAGAATTGTAGGCCAAAACACCTGGGGACCCACAGGTTGAGAACCACGGGTTGAGGTGTTTACAGCTGCTGGTGGTTTGGTTTCAATCTCCTGATGCTTTGAATGTGCACAAGTATGGAAAGGGTCTTTTATAAAAAAAAGAAAAATTATATATTTATTTCTGAGCCCTTGGTGAACTATCTTGGGGAGGGGGTTGTCACTGTGGCTCGATTAGAGTTGGAGACAGATTTGTTAACGCCATTGATTCGCTATCTTGATAGGGCTATCAATAGCATTCCAGCTCACTCTAATCAAACCTAGAATAGCTTTATTGACAGTCATGGAACTGGAATTAGTCATGAGTAAAAAAAGTGCTCGTTTCAATGAATCTATTTAAGCATGACTGACAGCCGCATTGGATATATATGCATCTAGGTTTTTGGCAGAGGATATCCCCTAGTGGGAAAATAATCTATTTATTATTTCTCCGTACCTATGGATCTTGCATTTAACATGCTTTGTTTTGCATGTGAATATAAGGGAGGACCCTCTGGTGGTGCAGCAGGTTAAACTGCTGAGCTGCTAAACTTGCTGACCGAAAGGTCAGCAGTTCAAATCTGGGGAGGGTTGAGCTCCCGCTGTTAGCCCCATCTTCTGCCATTATAGCAGTTTGAAAACATGAAAATGGAAATCGATCAATATTTATTTATTTATTACAGCATTTATATTCCGCCCTTTTCACCCCGCAGGGGATGCAGGGTGGATCGCACTGCACATATACTGTACATGGCAAACATTCAATGCCATAGACTCACAACATATATATAGACAGAGAAACAGAAGCTATTTAACCTTCCAGCTTCGTGAGGGTATGTTTTTTGAATTTCAGTCACTGGGGGAGCTGTCACTTCACCATCCACTTGTGACACCGATGGAGTACTTCCTCATTCTTTTGCATGCTGGAGAGTTTTTATGGCATTGTAAATTAGTTAAATAAGCCTCCCCGCAAAAGCGGTACCTAAATTTCCTACTTCACAGATGCAACTGTCTTTCGGGCTGCAAAAGTCAACAGCGAGCTAGACAAATGGCCAGAAGCGCACTACGGGGTGGCTTCGAACTCATTACCTCTCGGTTAGTAGTGATTTTAATGCAGCTGACTCCCAACCAGCTGCGCGACAATCTGGTCCAATAGGTATTGCTTCTGCAGGAAGGTAACAGTGCTCCATGCAGTCATGCCAGCCACATGACCTTGGTGGTGTCTATGGACAACACTGGCTCTTCAGCTTAGAAATGGAGATGAACACCTCCACCCCACCCCACCCCCCAAGAGTCAGACATGACTAGACTTTATCTTTTTATCAGGAAGGCAAATATGCATCTAACTTGCAGCTGTAATTCTTGATACAATATCTCAAGGATAGCCCCATTGTGAGAGGGATAATCACAGTGCATACACATTTCCCTACACATCTAATTTGATCCTACCGTATGTCTGGATCTCACACAGAGAAAAAGAACTATTGTTTTCACACCCTGCTTTGCAAATTTCCTGAAGCATGACTGAGTGACCACACTTAGGAAACATTGGATGGTGAACTCAAAGGACCCCGAGCGCCGATCCTGCCCATCTGAAAATTTCCATAGAACTGAAATGTGACTTCTTTAATATCTTTTCTTTCATTGCTGTCTTGGCTCTGGCCAAATATCAAGATATAGGCAACAAATGGTGCTTTCTTTTACTATTTCTTTCTCTTTTTCTCTTTTTTTGTGAAGCTGGCAGCGTCTTCAAACGCACATCCAACCAACGCACAATACAATAAAAAAAATTGGAAAAATAAAAATGAAGAAAAACCCAGACCATCTGGCTAAGTGCTCCTTAAAAATGAGAAGACAAGAAAAACAACGCTCGGGAGAGTTGGCAGCTGAATGCAGCTCAGCCCGCGTGTGGACTTTCTCCTGCGGTGCCTGGAAAGGACAGCCTCCACATCTCCCATTTCTGTGAAAAAGTAGCTGAAGGAGGGAGAGGCAAGGTCAGCGTTTTGAGTGGGACGTGGTGACTTTGCTGAGCTGCACACATTAATTAGCTTGAGAAAGTGGCCTACCAGCCTGCAGCCTTCCCTGTGGTCCCATTGCTACAGCATTACAGCCCCCTACTGGAAATCCAACACAACAGACTGTCATAGTGGTTCTGTAGCTTTGTGATGGATTGGGGTCGGGGAATGAGGAAAAACCTACAGATATTATGATCTGGGAATAGGGAATAGGGTTGCCTGCTCGTGATCATCCCGACCCAGGCCCTGGGGTTTCTGATTGAAAACATAAGACCTTGGTGATGTCATCAAGCGTTAGGCACGAAATGCCAACCACAGTTAATCACAGCTTGTTACTCAAAGATGTACACACAAACATCGGTTTTTCCAGTTTGGTAATTTGAAACACAGAGGCCATTCCCAGGTCAAAGTGAAGTAAAAAAAAAGGTAAAGATTTCATTTGACATTAAGTCTAGTTGTGTCCGACTCTGGGAGGTGGTGCGCATCTCCATTCCTAAGCTGAAGAACCGGTGTTGTCCGTAGACACCTCCAAGGTCATGTGGCCAGCATGACTGCATGGAGCGCTATTACCTTCCCGCTAGAATGGTACTTATTGATCTACTCACATTTGCATGTTTTCAAACTGCTAGGTTGGCGGAAGCTGGGGCTAACAGCAGGAGCTCACCTTGCTCCCCGGATTCGAACTGCTGACTTTTTCGGTCAGCAAGTTCAGCATCTCAGCAGTTTAATGAAATGAGTGGATTATTTCTTCTTTTTTTCCTAAGGGTCGTGGCACAGAGAATTATAGAGTTGGAAAGGACAGTTCAAATTACGGATGTATGGAAGAACCAATCAAAATACTCCCGACAAACAGCCATCCAGCCTCTGCTTAAAACCTCCAGAGAAGTATTCCCAGCACTCTTAAAGGCAGCATATTCCACTATCAAACTGCTCTTATTTCAGGAAGTTTTTTCCCCCTAACGTTTAGATGGAATTTCTTTTCCTGTAGTTTGAATAAGTAATATTTGGTCTAGTGTACTTTCTTTTTAACCAAAAGGGGAGGTAGATCAGGATAGGGGGCGAGTTCTGGCACCACAAACTTTAGGAAGGAAGGAGGAGGCTAAGGCCCCTTCCACCCAGCTGTATATAATCCATTTTGAACTGGGATATATGGCAGTGTGGACTCAGATAATCCAGTTCAAAGTAGATATTGTGGATTATCTGCCTTTATATTCTGGGTTATATGGTGGTGTGTAAGGGTCCTTGGTAATGACATAGGGCCCTTCCACACAGTTGTATAACCCAGAATATCACGGCAGATAATCCGCAATATCTTGGATTATCTGAGTCCACACTGCCATATAATCTAGTTCAGTTTGGATTTTATACAGCTGTGTGGAAGGGGCCATAGATCCCCTCCTTCCTGAGACTCTTTGCAAATTGCAGTAACAAATCAGTGAAGCCTTGCAAACTGTAGGAAGGTACTACTCTACTAACTGAGGCTGTGTTTGCACTGCTCTATATACCAGGATTTGATACCAGATTATCTGCTTTGAACTAGATTATATGAGCCTTCACTACCATATAATATGGAATTAGCATATAACATGGGATCAGATTCTGGAATATAGGGACAGTGTAGAAGGGACCTGAGATGAAGATGCCCACACAGCCCTTTGTTGCCTGGAACTAGGTCCAACAAAACTGGGGAATTTGCACCCTCCTGCGCGGAGATGACCCCTGGCAATTCATTGGGAAGTGTGCATTTCTGAAATTGTCATGGGTTCACAGTCCAGGGGATGTTTTAGGGATATGCTGCTATCTGAAAAAAACATAGCAATAGTAGCAGCCACCAAAAGTACCATCGTTTCCAAGATGAGTAATGCTTGCTAGCTGTAGCCCATCTGAGTCTTGGTGACTCGTGCATTGAACTGCACCACTGCAAGGCAGTTCATATGGGACTGCCTCTGAAAATTGTTTGGAAATGTATGATGGTGCAGTATGAGGCCACACAGGTGCTAATGAAGGCCAAAAAGTCTAAACCCAACCTTTTTTGAGCCGCGGCACACTTTTAACATTAAAAAAATCTGGGGGCACACCACCAACCAAAATGACACAAAATGACACTCTAACACAGTAAAGAATGGCTGGGGGATGGTGGCCTGCTGGGAGCAGCTGCTGGGAGTGCCAAAGTCGGGGGAGGGGGAGGAGCCAGGCCTGGTTCCGCCCCCTCCCCCCAGCTTTAGCTCTCCCAGCAGCTGCTCCAGCCTTGAGGGGGCAGCACCAAGCCAGCAGTGGCAGGGCCAGCACAATGCTGGCTTTGCACTGTCCCCTCAAGGCTGGAGCAGCTGCTGGGAGTGCCAAAGCCAGGGGGAGGGGGAGGGGGCGGAACCAGGTCGCGCCATGCCCTGCCCCCTCCCCCCAGCTTCAGCTCTCCCACAGAGGAGGAGCATGAGTGGTGGACGAGCTTCAATGAGCGGGGCTCCTCCTTCGTGTGGCTTCAGCGAGTGAGGGGCGAGAGTCATGGCGGGAATCATGGTGGATTGAAGGCTGGCTGGGGAAACGGCCGAAGGAGGCGGTTCCCCGGCCCCTTCTTCTTTTTCTTTGCCGCCGCCTGGCCCTTCCTCCTCCTCCTCCAAGCAGGAGTTTGTCAGGAGGGGGAGGGAGGACGGGGGCAGAGAGCTTTTCTCGCGGCACAGCAGGAGGTCCGTCATGGCACACTAGTGTGCCAGTTCACAGCGGTTGGGAAACACTGGTCTAAACAAATGAAACCATGTTTGTGTAAGTTTCACTGGATTCCAATATATTTGCAGCTTTGGATTTAACTTTTCAGTCCATGTACAGGAGATGGTTCCATGGCATAGCCATCTTATCACCATTTCAAAAGTGAAAACCTGCACAAATTTGGCTAAACAATATTACAGGTGTTGATATGACAAAAGTTAGAAGTGTGGACAGAACGCACGAGCTAGGAGAGGTTGTGGCAGTTTGCTTTTGCCTGAGTTGATGGAGAAGGGCAGGATTATTCCTCCTCTTCTCCATCTCTGTTACAACTGAGTTTACTGAGTGAAAACTGCCTTTAATCTTTGCATTCAATTTGCAGTAACTAAAATAAAATTAGGACAAAAGTAGGAAACTAACGGAGAACCTGAAACACTGTCGTAAAAGCAGCTGAAAAACTGCAGTTACAGTTATGCTAGAAGTATACATTAACCATTGTTCATGGTGGCAAGTGATGATGAGCACAGAAATCAAACATATTTGAGGGGCACCACACTGGCCTATCTACACTGTCATAGGGAGAAATGTGCCAAGAGGAACATCCCTGACCAGGACCACCAATGTTCTCACTGCGGAAGAACATGCGGATCAAGAATAGGTCTTCACAGCCACTTACTGTATGTATCCACCACCAAGACACTACACTTGGAGGGCCATTATCCTCAGGCTATGATGGATCCCCTAAGTAATAATGCAGTTTAACTGCAATGAAGTGCATTATATGAGACTACACTACTCATTATATGAGTGCCAAGAGGAAGGCGCATCAAGCCAACCCTAACCGGGATCGCCTTCCACCTGGAAACCGATGTCCTCACTGCAGAAGAACATGCAGATCAAGAATAGGTCTCTACAGCACACTACACTTGGAGGGCCATCATCCTCGGGCTACGAGGGATCACCTAAGTAAGTAATAATTCAGTTTAACTGCATTGAACTACATTATATGGGTGTACACTGCCATATAATGCAGTTTCATAATGCACTTCATAATGCACGAATGGATGATGTGACTGGACGTTGTTTTAACTAGGAGACACGAATGATTTGTGTTTTATTGATCTTGTTATGTTTTTATATTATATGTTAATGTTTTTAAATGTATTTTATGGTGTGGTGGGCATTGAATTGTTGCTTCTGTAAACCGCCGTGAGTCGCCTGCGGGCTGAGAAGGGCGGCATACAAATACAGTGAATAAATAAATAAATTATATGGCAGTGTAGGCAGTGTATTAGAGACATCTTCTGCCATTTACACAAGATAAAAAGGGTAGCATTTTTGCAAATGCTTTATTTGGTTTATTTTAATACTGATGTATTTATTCACTGAATAGTTTGTTCCAGACCAGTCCTGCTGTGCCATGAGAAGTTCATTTCATGTATTTTATCAATTTCTATAATAAGCCCACCTCTGTTTATTTCTGGGGTCTACCCACGGCGAGTCATAAGCCTTCTTTGACTAGTCTCTGAACCATAAAATTGGAGAACAACAAAAGGAGTCTGATACACATTTTCCCTCTCCCGTGGAGCAAGCCCTAATGTAAAAAAAAAAACTGAATTGGGTGCCCTTTCTATTCATTCAGGCTAGGCTAAAAGGGATGATTTACAGTTGATGCCTTGACCTTTGCGGTCCAAAAGTCCTTGATTCAGCCTTTGCAGAAAGCAGAAGGGATGGCTGCATGTATACAAATACACATGTCATGTGCACAGTTTAGTAACACAGTCATCCTCACTCCCCCATAAACACATGCTCCCTGATTCAGAAGAGAGTCACCCCGAGTGATATCACCTACACAACAACCCTTAAGCACGAACACATCCTCCATACCACATTGTATTCCCATTTAGGCAACAGTGCGAGCTTATTTTGTTCTTTTTTTAATAACACTGAAAGTCCAAAGTCATTTTCTTTGTCAGGGATTCAGTAGTCTATTTATTACATTTCCACGGTCTTGTAGTTCGGCGATTCAATCCATTTTCTTGAGTCCTTTAATTTAAGGAATTGCTCCATACATTGCCAAGCACAACTGGAATAACTGCCAGCTAAAAGTAAGTGGGCACATAGACTATTCATGAGTTACATCCAAAATGCTAATTTGCAAAAAGCCAAGTCTAGCATCCACATTAACCATCAATTTTCACAGCAGAGTGCAGAGATATGCATCATAAAGTACACATGCAAAAAAACACGCCACCCTGTGTAATTATTACCTACTTTTCTTCTGCATTAGGCTGGTCATAGGAAATCAGTCCCTTGATTAATCATTCACCTCCAAGAAGTTGTATTGCTATGTAAAAGTCTGGCTTGGTTGGAAGTGTAAAAACTTGGCTGCACCAAAGCAGAAAGGACATAATCTTCAATCTTTCAGTAATTTGTTTATAAGAATACGTTATTCCCACAACAATATATGATCAAGAAAAGGCTTCTATTTTTCAACATCAAAGGGGTGCATTAATTGTATGCTCAGTACAGCTTGTGGAAAGTTACTTTGGGGGACAATAATAGGAAGAAATCACAGATTGGACATGGTGACTAAAAGTTTTGAGAGACGTAGCCTAAAAAAGTAACTGTTCCAAGCACTGGCATTTTTCACCATGGCGGTATAACCGTAGTGAAAGAAAGAAAAAGGAATAATTTGCCTCCTTTTAATGAACTCAAACTGCTGACCAGACAGTAAATCAAGATGGGAATTGTGTGATCCTGCCATGAAACCCACCCATATTCTCATGACCCCAGAGGAAGGCAATGAACAAATCTGAACAATTTGGGTGAAGAAAATCCAATTAAAGATGGATTTTCTGACAAAGTTGGAATCTAGGCAAAGGTTGGCTTTGCTTGCCATTTTTGGAACAGAATATACTGTGCTGTGCGACTCCAAATGCTTTCTTGAGGTAAGCAAAAGGAATAAACACTTTGTGTAAAAAGCAGAGGAAGGGGAGACTCCAGCCAGTCAAGGGCACTATGACTTTGAATTAGAGCAGAGGGCATACATATCTTGATTTCCTGGAGGGCATGAACCTCTAAAAGCAAACATTATTACATAGATTTATCCTAAATGATGATGTTTGTGATTTTAGAATGGGGTGGCCATATAACCAGCAAGGAGGGGAGATCACCACCTTCTTCTTACACGGATGCTCTATTCTAACATCAGCAAAGGCAACGATGGTGATCAGGCGCTCAGATGATGCTCCTGTCCAGGTAGGAGTTGATTCACCAATTATCCTGTGTTTCGCAGGAGCTCCCATATTTGAGTTATTTTTGGGAGATCCTTCCAGCTTCCGTATTGCACTTCTATTTCTCCCGTATATTTCTAGACTTTGAAATATAGCTTCATGGCCACAGCTAGGATGTAACCAGGGGCGGACTAAGGTAATTTTAAATGGTAAGCGAACAGTATTTTGGCGCCCCCCAACCAATCACTCATACACACACACACACACACACATGGATGGGGTGCATAGACCAATTTTGGCCCTCCTGGAATTTTGGACTTCCTACTGGCTGTTTGGAATTGTGGGAGTTGAAGTCCAAAACACATGGAGGGCCGAAGTTGGCCTATGCCATACACACACACCATCCTTCCTTCCTTCCTTCTCACCCTTTTCCCTGCTCTATTCCTATTCTCTTTGTGTGTGTGTGTGTATATATATATATATATATATATCTATTCCCCTTCCTTCCTTCTCATCCTTCCTTCCTCCTCACCCTTTTCCTTGCCCCCTTCCTAATCTCGTTCCCTTTCTTACCCTTTTCCCTCCTCTCTTCCTATTCTCTTTTTGTGTGTATGTATGTATATGTGTGTATCAGGTCTAGGCTAATTTCGGCCCTCCTTCCAGATGTTCTGGACTTCAACTTCCAGAATTCCTAACAGCCAGAATTGTGGGAGCTGAAGTCCAGAACACCTGGAAGGAGGGCTGAAATTATGCTGGCCAAAGCTAGAGTTGAGTTCCATAGGATATCACACTAAATTCCTTAATATTCTATACATTGGATATCATGATAATACATGGAACCTATCAAATAGATGCTTGTGTGTGTGATAATTACAAATATCAAAAAGCCAGATCACTCAACATTTAAAAAAATAATTATTATTAGAGGTAATATATTCCCACCATCCATAAGACAAGTGTATGGGTTTATGCTGCCTAAACTAGAGTTGAGTTCCATAGGATATCACACTAAATTCCTTAATATTCTATACATTGGATATCATGATAATACATGGAACCTATCAAATAGATGCTTGTGTGTGTGATAATTACAAATATCAAAAAGCCAGATCACTCAACACTTAAAAATAATAATTATTAGAGGTAATATATTCCCACCATCCATAAGACAAGTGTATGGGTTTATGCTGCCTAAACTAGAGTTGAGTTCCATAGGATATCACACTAAATTCCTTAATATTCTATACATTGGATATCATGATAATACATGGAACCTATCAAATAGATGCTTGTGTGTGTGATAATTACAAATATCAAAAAGCCAGATCACTCAACATTTAAAAAATAATTATTATTAGAGGTAATATATTCCCACCATCCATAAGAGGAGGGTTGAGTTACAGTGAAGGTGTTATATGTGTTCCTAAGCATCCCACCATTGTTAAGCTAACACACAGGTGAGTAGACTTAGCAACTGTGTCTTACCTTTTCCCGGGCCTCACTCCCGGAGGTGGCAGGGCAGCTGTCGTCCTTCTCCGGCCCTGCACCTAAGGCCAAGCTCGAGCTAAAAAGAGAGCCCGCTCAGCCCCGGGAAGGTGGAAGGTCCCAGCAGGGAGGAGGCACCCTGGATGGGAGTTTGCCCTGAGTAGGCAGCAGCAGGCCAGGGAGGCAGGCCCTCCCCACGGCATTGGGGCCTCTGGCGGCCTGCATCCGGAGGCGCCTCCAGCCCTCGGGGCTGGCGAGTTGCGGCTCCGCCTTCGCGCCACACTAGCCGAACGGGCCTGTAGCAATGGCGCTGCATGTGCTGCACCTGGCGGCTGCGGCCAAATGCGCCCTTAGCCATGGCCAGATACGCCCCCAGATAAGTGGCGCCCTGAGGCAGCCGCCTCCCTTGGCCTCCAGTAAGATCCGCCTCTGGATGTAACACAGAGGAAATGTGTTTGTTTGTTTGTTTAGAAGGGAGAAGCACCACTTATAGGCATTACAGACTGGATTCTCAGAGTTCCAGCATGAATAGAAGGGGATCCACCACTCATACACATATATAACCAGATGAAGAGGACTTTTGAGAAGGGTGTGTGTGTGTTATGGAGATGAAAGAGGGGTAGAGAAATTGAGAGGTGCTATGGGGTGTAGGGGTGTGTGTGCCTCGTGAGTGATGGTCTTTTCCTTCCCCAAGATGGCAAAAGTCCTGTAAGATCTTGTTGCGATGATATGTGCAGCCACAAATGGTGCCCCCATTGGTGTGGTAGGTCAAACCAATGAACTTGCTAATGGAAGGGTCGCAGGTTTGAATCTGGGGAGTGGCGTGAGCTCCCGCTGTTAGCCCCAGCTTCTACGTTTAGCACCTGGAGCAACCTCAATACTGGACAACTTCATTTTATGTCTCGAGGCCGTGTCAAACCGGTTGCGTGCTAGCAGACTGAAGGTGAACCCAGCCAAGACAGAGATCTTGTGCCCTGGCCGCCTGGTAGGAATGATGCACCCACTACCCACTTTTGACAGTGCATCCCTATCTCCATCCTCTACTGTCAAGAGTTTGGGTGTTGTCTTGGACCCACAGCTGACTATGGAGGTTCAGATTGCTGCTGTCAGCAAACAGGCTTTTCTCCATCTTCGTCAAGCAAGTCAATTAGCACCATACCTTTCAGGAGAGGCCTTGGCAACAGTCATCCATGCTACAGTTACATCCAGGCTGGACTATTGCAATGCTCTGTACGTTGGCCTTCCGTTATCAACAACCCGGAAGATTTGTATCGTTCAGAATGCGGCAGCCAGGTTACTTGCAAAAACATCCATAAAATGCCATATTACACCAACTCTGCAACATCTTCATTGACTCCTAACTGAGCACCTGGCCCTGTACAAGATGCTGGTTTTTACCTTCAAAGCCTTGTATGGCGTGGGCCAACGTACCTTAGAAACCGCCTCTCCCCCTTTCACCATCAGTGGTCACCACGTTCCTCCCAACAAAACCTACTGTATGTTCCAGGTCCCAGAGAAGTGTATCTTGAAAGTACGAGACGCAGGGCCTTTTCTGTCTCTGCCCCTGTCTTTGCCTCCATAATTGAGAGCCATGTGTGATTTACGACCTTTTACGCAGGCACTTTTAGCAGAGCCTTTGATCTATAATTTCTGATTCTAATATTTCTATGTTTCAATGTTTTTATCCTTTTATGCATCTTGGATGGAGAGCCATTAACAAATAATAAACTGATGAAAAAAACAGCGTAAAATATTTGGGTATAACTTCAAAAAACTGTCAGCTCGTAAAAAAATAACTACGAAAGAACTTGGAAACAAGTTAAGGAGAATTTAGGAAATTGGAAATGTCTTAATTTGTCTCTGCTAGGGAAAATATCCTTAGTTAAAATGAAAATCTTCCTTAAGTTAAATTTTGTGTTTCAAATGTTGCCTATATTAAAGAACCATACAATATTGAAAAGATGGCAAGCTGAGTTAGCAAAGTTTATCTGGGGAGGGAGGAGACCCAGAATTAAGCAGAAATACCTACAAGAAGCCCCGGAGAAGGGCGGATTTGGCATGCCAGACCTTACTCTTTATTACGATGCTAATTGTCTGGACAATATAAGGGATTGGATAGATTTACGGGATACTAAATTATTAAATTTGGAGGGTTGGGAGAATAGATTCGGGTGGCATGGATATCTATTATATAATAAGTGGAAGGAAGATAAAAATGTAAATAATCATATAATAAAAGCCCCATTATTAAAAGCATGGAATAGACACAAAGATACCATTTTCAGAAAAAGCCCGCTATGGGCTTCCCCATTAGAGGCTCTCCAGATAATAAAGGCAGGGAGAGAAAGGTGGCCTATATATAGCGATGTTTTAAAAAAAGAAAGAAATACCTTTATGTTGAAGTCTCTGGAGGAGTTGAAGGATCTCAAAATAAATTGGTTCCAATACTCACCACTAAAGATGAGATTTAAAGTGGACACTCAAAGTGGATGGGAAATAATACCGACGATAGGAGCCAAGGTACTGACCCAGGAAGGGAAAAAAAGTGTAAGCAAGTTGTATAAAATCTTACTAGCAAAAAGCCATGAAAAATTACCAATAAAAGAGTATATGAAAAAATGGGAAGACAACATAGGCCACCTGAAGCAGAACCGGGAGTTCTAGAACTCCAAGTACCAGTTAACCTTACCAACGCTGCCCGAACGTGCGGATACTTGGATGAGGGAAAACACGTGACAACTGTGAAGTAGGGTGAAAAACAAAAAGGTTTATTTGCTATCACCAGCTGGTGGGTGTTCGCCAGCAGAACACAGCTGCAGGTAGGGGCAAAAGACCCCGATACATCTCATACAAAGATATTTATACCTCAATGGAGTCCATCCAGTTAAACCCACCCCTTCTTTATGGTTAAAACAATCATAATTGGCTGGTGATTACTGTTGTTACATGGCATTTCATTAATCCAATAAACACTGCACAAATCATTTACATCATTTCTCTGTCATCACTAAATATGAGAACAATAGCCATCTATAAGGTAATTCTTTTCTCACAGTGCAAGCTATCAATGTTGAGCCTCTCTGTACTTTTACTTGCAACATTAGTTCCGGGCTTCCTGCCAGCAGAGAAGGTAGGACTTTTGCCATGCGCAATGGTGTTTTCCATTCACATTAAGAATCCCATTTACTTTCATAGCTCAAACTGCACTGTATTCCCACTCATCTAGCATATATGGTATAAATTGGCACAGAGTGGATTAAAATGCATTTAATCAGGGTGTTAGTCTTCTATAGCATGTGCCTGATTGATTCCAGACACCAAAACCCTCTTTTTCAGAGTTGACGCGCAAGTAGCATCACTCTCTGACTGTACTTTTTATGCTCGGAAAAGTACCAAACCTGCTTCATTCCAGGATTTCTCTTTTGTGGGAAACCCATCGCAAGGGGTTTCCTACACCAACATCTGGAACACCTATTTAGACCAATCAACCCTCCAGTCTCGTAAGACCCCGGGCTTTTTGTGTTTGACAGTATGCACACCTTTTACTGTCTCCAAAGAACTCTGTACTGCCTTAGCACAACATCTGAGCATGATAGGCAGACAGCACATTATGATCAACACTGAACAGATCACCACAATGATTATCATCACAAGAGAACGTAACCAATGTAAGTTCGGCAGCCAGCTCAACATTGTATTCCAGAAATCACTTGGATCTGAATAAGTCTTCTGTATTTCTTTAGCAGCACCCTGAATTCTATTCAAATCCAACTCTATCTCTCCAGTCTTATTTATAAAATGACAGCACGTTTGGTTTAGCCACACACACAAACCACCTTCCTTTGAAAGCAGATAATCTAACGCCAGCTTCTGCTGCATTTCCATTCTTGCCAGAGAATTCACTTCTTCCTGCAAAATTAACAAGCCCTCATGGGTGTCATTGGCCAAAGCTTCTAAATCATATGATAACACACGCAACTGTTTTATGTTCCAAGCCACCCCTATCCAAGGGCCTGCAATTGCTATAATCTTCTGGCCTTCAGTTAAATAAGTTCTGTCAGAATCATAACCATAACGCTGCACATCAGCAAAAGAGCGTTTCTGGACATGTAGGTATAGATTTGTCACATGGGTTTCTTTGGGAAGCACCCTCAAGCCCCCTGGTTGCAGGGTACCTAGGGTACAAACTCCAGACCAGACTACAGGAAGCACAGGCATTGCCACTTTTCCACAGATCCAAACTATTCCCTCTGGAAGTCCAGTGGCACGGTAACCCAAACGTCTAGCAGGTAAATTCTGAACCAGGTTCACTATTGCATCTTCATGATGATTCCTAAACAGGATGTGGGTGCAATTTGAGCCCTCCCAGCTCCAAGTCCACACTCCTGTTGTTCTTAGACCACAACGGCCTCTGTACCTGCTATGCACTGTGATCATGTGATCACAAGCAGGATAGGAACCTAGCTCAATCTGCCTAAACAACTCATACATGCCATCTCTCTGACTTCCTGCATAATAGGGATGTGCCTCCCTTTCCCATTTGAAGCACAGGGCAGCTCTTAACACAGGGGCCCGATGGGTGACCATGAACCAAGCCCTCTCTGCTGTCCCTGTCATGTGCTCCTGCTTCCCTTTCGTGCTATTCCACCCTGCCAATGTCAACACCCCAGATGGAACTATTGGCCAACCGGACCTATGGCTTGAAGGCCCCTGGCTACAAATCCAGCACGAATTTAAACTTAACTCATGTGACATATTAGTTACAAGTTTGTGAAACATATTTTCCTCCCACCCGCCATGTGTCCCAGTGATGTACAATGCAAATATCAGAGCCACGATTCCAAACACTGTCTTTACTCTCGCGGAGCGCTTACACCTGTAACTCTGTCCCATTAGGATGCATAGCCACCACCGCAGTGAGAGTGCCTTAGGCTCTGTCCATCTTTCTTGCGTTGGACCACCATTTCCCGGATTGGGTGCGATGGTATCAGACGACTCTTCTGTGGCCGTCTGTGTGCCCCTTAAATAGGGCGTTGCAAAGTTTTTGTAATCCGTAGGCGAAGGGGATTGTCTGGATCCACAGATGCCTCCAAAGCAACCGGCGCCCTTTTCACCCTCGAATAATGAATCCAAGGGCGAAGACCTTGAACTTTCACGGCTGTTGGTGTGCTGAGAAGCACGATGTACGGCCCTCTCCATTTCGGCTGCAGCGGACGCAGGTTCCACTCCTTGACAAGGACCGATTCGCCAACTGAAAAAGAGTGAAGAGAAGTAGACGGGAGAGGAGGTCGCAAATCTGCAGTGTATTGACTAAGTTTCTCTAGCTGTTTCCCTAACATCTGAACATCTTGCAAAGTCTGTTGATGTCCTAACACATGGCTGTCAGAAGTCTGTCCACACATAGGTTTTAAGTTCAATGGAGGCCTGCCATACAGTCTCTCAAATGGTGACAAGCCTGTCTTCTTATGTGGTGTACACCTGACTCTGAGGAGAGCCAGGGGTAACGCCATTCTCCAATTCAACTTAGTCTCTTGGCAGATCTTTGCTAAACAGTTCTTTAAAGTTCTATTTGCTCTTTCTGCCCTGGCAGAAGATTGCGGGTGATATGCACAATGAAGACGCCACGTGATCCCCAGCAGCTTACACAGTCCCTGGACCACGTGGTGCACATATGATGGCCCGTTATCTGAGCCTATCTGCAAAGGCATGCCGAATCTAGGAATAATGTCTTTCATGAGGCCTTTTACTACCTCAGCTGATCGCTCTGTGCGTGTAGGAAAAGCTTCAATCCAACCTGTGTAAGAATCTACAAAAGCAGCAAGTAACGGTAGCCTCCACTCATTGGCATTTCTGTAAAGTCTGTAACTAACACTTCAAAGGGCCAATTCCCTTGATACTGTATCCCAGGCGCTTTCAAAGGCCCCTCTCTTGGGTTATTCTTTGCACATGTCCAGCACCTTCTTGCAGCCAAGGACGTCAGGCTGTGCAATCCGTTGATGTACATCTGTCTTTCCAGGAGCGCTGCCAGGGCGCTTTTCCCTAAGTGTGTGTTCTCATGGTAGAACTGTACTATGTGCCACGCTTTTGTCTTAGGAACAAATACGCGGTTGTCTGGCATCTTTATGAAGCTATCTTCCCAATCTCCACCCTCACTCAAAGCCCATTCCTCTTCCTCTCTAGTGTAATTGCATTTCTCCACTTTGGGCTCTGAGTCAGTGAGATTTAACATTACAGGTGTGTACTTCTGAGTAGCTACCTCTTTGGCAGTCAGATCCGCTAGCCTGTTTCCCTGAACCACCGGATCATTGCCCTTTGATGTGCTTTACAGTGCATCAAAGCCACTTTACTAGGGAGCCAAACAGCATCCAACAAATCTAACATAGCATCTGCATATTTGACAGCCTTTCCAGCAGAGGTCAAGAAGCCTCTTTCCCTCCACAATGCCCCGTGACAATGAAGCGTTAAAAACGCAAAACGGGAATCCGTATAGATATTAACCCTTTGCCCTTCGGCCAGTTTTAAAGCATGAGTCAGCGCAATCAGCTCAGCCAGTTGGGCCGAAGTTCCAGGAGGTAGGGGCTCTGCTTTGAGCACCCCATCCTCCCAGGAGACAACAGCATAGCCGGCATAACGCACTCCCTCTCTTATAAAACTGGATCCATCCGTGTATAGGGTTAATTCTACCTGTTCCCAAGGGAAATCACGCAAGTCTGGCCTACTGGAATAGACTAAATCCATTGTCTCAATGCAGTTATGTTCTGAGAGGTCTGAAGGGCTAGGCAAAAGAGTTGCCGGATTTAACATTGGACACATCTCTAGGGTAACGAGGGGGTTATTGCACAAGACACCCTCATACTTAGTCAGTCGTTCATTTGTCAGCCAGCGGGGACCCTTGGAATCTAGAAGTGCTTTTACATGATGGGGAACCCTCACTGTGAGTGCTTTCCCAAGTGTAAGCTTGGTGGCTTCTCTGATTAAATCCACCGCCGCTGCAACAGCCCTCAAACCAGGGGGAAGCCCCCTGGCTACTGTGTCTAACTGCTTGGACAAATAGGCTACAGGGCGTTGCCATGTACCTAAAAACTGTGTCAAAACCCCTATAGCGGTCCGAGACTTCCGGTCAGGAGTGCAAAGCAGCCGGCTGCTCTCACGGGGAGCTCCGCAAGAGAGACCCCTGGGAGGGAGAGACGGAGAGCTGGTGGGCAACCAAATCCACTAGCAGGGGACAGAAGGGAGTCCCCTGCCTGGCAGAACCGGTGTCCCTGGTAAAGAAGCACCAGGGTGAGGTGACAAGCTCTCAGTCCTTTCCTAACAAGCCGTGGCTTGAAGAGGCTTGCAGCGCTCCTTTTTAACTCTTCGTGAGTAGAACAACATCCCCCCTCATTCCCCAACTTCGAACCCAAAAGAAAAAGGGAAATAATAGGGGTGGCCCAAGAAAGGGGGTAACAGAGGCAAAATAAAAGGAAGCTCTAGAAGAGCAAACAGAGCAATTAAACAAATTCGAATCCGGGAGAAGGGAGAAAATAACCAGACGAATAACCGGAAGACCTGATCGGGCGCTGCGCGGACAGCTGGGAAAGCAGTGAGGAGGAGAAGGAGAAGCGAGTGGAGGCGCGCGGCCGCGGGGGGACCGCGGGACTGCGCCGGGCCCCACAAGCTGTCAAGAGACCCCCAGAAGCAACAGGAGAGGATCCGGTCTTCGGGAAGAGGCAAGCGGAGGAGAGGAGGAGGTGAAAGGTGCGGGGAGCCGTGCGATCGGAAGGGGTAAGAGGCGAACGGCGGGGCCGAGTGGAGGAGGCGCAGACGCTGGGAACCGGCTGTGCGCCCAAGGAAAAAGAAGCTACGGTGCGGACGCGAGAGAAGGGGCAACAGCGAGATAAAGTGACAACGGACCAGGCAGTAGAGAATTGCAAGGAGCCCGGGGATCAGAGAGGAGAAGACCAGTGATAAGAGAGCCAAAGAGCCAAAGAGGTAGGGAAAGGGCAGATAATCCTCAATCTGCCCAACCCTACTCCAAATCCAATTTAACTCTCTGGGAAACAGAGGAAGTGAAATAATTCCAACCAAAGCCCCCACTTAGAGAACAATTACCACAACTACCACAAGTGCCAAGTGGAAATACTAGTCAAAAACAAGTATACCCTTCATATATCCCTCCATTAGTCTCTCTCCAATGGTAAGAAGAGAAGCCAAAAGGAGTTAGTAACAAGAAACTCCCGAGGAAGGCCCTGAGAGATTTAGACGTAAATCCCCAGAATATAGAGGAAGAAATAAGACACAACGAAAGGGAAAATGGATAGAGGAAAACAAACCATAAAAGACAACAAGACTCCAGGAAGGAAGGGATCCGGGACTTCTGAGTTGACTCTAGATGACCTCTTTCAGGAAATAATAAAAATTTCCAAAAACAGGAAGAAATGTCAAATAAACAAACAGAACAAGAGAAACTTATGAAGGAACAAGAAAAAATATTATTGGGACCAGGAACAGCTTATTAAGGGCGAAATGCAGAAAATGAATGAGGAAATGCAAAATATGAATAAGAATCTTAAAGAAGAATTGGTAGCCATTAAGAGTCAGATGGACAATATGCAGGAGGAGCTCAGGACCATTAAACAGAAAGAACTGTTTTGGAAAAAAAGACAAGATAAGCTTGAAGACACCCTGAAACAGAAAGGTAATTCGATTGAGCTACTCAACCAGAGGATGAAAGAACAACAAGAGCAATGGGAATACAAGGAAAAAGAGCTGCAATTAAGGTTCCGCAATATAGAGGAGGAAGATAAGGAAAACCTGAGGGGGAAGATAGCCGAGCTGATAGCAGAGATAACCCAAACCCCACAAGAAGAGGCGGAGAAAGAACTGGATAGAGTATTCAGATTAACAACGAAATACTCTAAGAAAAATAATGCGATCAGAGATATCCTGGTCCAATTCAACCGGAAGGTGGTGAGGGACGACGTCCTTAGAATAAGTACGGCAAACCCAATAGTTTACAAAAGAAGGAAAGTTCAAGTACTTAAAGACCTACCCGCCTACACCCTGGAAAAGAGGAAGAAATATTTCTTCCTCACAAATGAACTCAGGAGTAGAGACATTAAATTTAGGTGGGAGAAGAAAGAAGGATTGATGATGACGTGGAAAAATAAGAGGCATTGGATAACCACAGAGGAAAGCGCCAAATATTTCTATAAAAGAATAATAGAAGCGGATCCAAATGCGGAATCAGAGGGGGACTCAGGCTCAAGCTCAGATGACGGGGAGGAGGAAAGAGGGGCCACTTGCCCCAAAGGAAAACCAGCTCGGAAACAACAGAAAATAGAACAACCTAGCCTAGGAACAATCACAAGAGCCCAAAAGAAGAAAGAAGATGAAGAGAGAAAAAGGTCATTCTATGGATATTAAGTGTATAGTAAACAACGTAAATGGTATTAATATTCCCGAAAAAAGGAATAGAATATTTAACTATCTGTATTCAAAAAAGTCAGGTCATTGCCCTCCAAGAAACACACATTAGAAATAATGATATAGCATACTTAGCGTGTAAAAAATTAGGCAATATGTATTATTCAGCCGATACTAAAAGGAAAAGAGGGGTGGTTACATACGTGCAAGACAATATAGAAAGCGAACTCGCTTTCAGGGACTTAGAAGGGAGAATAGTCGGGACCACCATTATCTGGGAAAACAAAAAAGTGCTTATCTGTAATATATACGCTCCTAATGGCCCAAAGGTAAAATTCTTGAGACAACTGAAGAAATTAATAGAGAAAACAGTTTATGACGAAGTCTTGATAATGGGAGATTTTAATGGGGTGATAGACAAGACCCTGGACCGCTCGGGAGGTAACAGGAAGGACAATAACAGGGGACAACTCCCAAAACAAGGTATAAAAATACTAGATGATCTAAATCTCATTGATGGATGGAGAGAACAAAACCCAGGGGGGAGGGACTATACCTATTTCTCCAACAGATATAAGTCCTGGTCGAGGATCGATATGCTGTGGGCATCTCGGAATATCTTTACGAATATGGGGGAAATAAAAATAACACCTAAAATATTCTCAGATCACGGACTCTTAGAAGTCCAAATAGGTAAAAGATCGATTAACAGAATATGGAGGCTAAAGGAGGAATTAATAAGAAATCCAGAAGATATTAAAAGATATAGTAAAGCCCTAAAAGAATATTTCGAGATAAATACCACCCCAGGAATACCAAATAACATTATATGGGATGCTGGAAAGGCGGTGTTAAGAGGACTCCTAATACAACAGGACATTATTAGGAGAAAGGAAAAACAAAAAAAAGAAATGGAACTGAAGAATAAGATGAAAGAGATAGACTTTAAGTTAAAAAAAGACCCTAAAAACAAGGATTTAAAATACCAGTATGACATGCTACTCAAGCAAAAGGAGGCAATGGACATGGAAACAATGGAAAAAAACCTCAAATTCTTGAAACAAAAATATTTTCAACATGCTAATAAACCGGGTAGGTGGCTGGCCGCAAAGGTAAAAAGGAAGAAACAAAACAACCATATAACACAAATCAAAAGCAAGGGTAAAACCCTTTGCGAAAACAAACAAATAATAGACGAATTTTCGCAATTCTATAAACTCCTATACACAAAGGAGGAAATCCTGAAGGAACAGGTACAAAAATACATAAGCGAACAAAAACCTAACAAAATCACAGAGGCGGAGAGAGAAGAACTAAACAGGTATATAACTAAGGAAGAGCTAGGTAAAGCAATAAAAGAGCTAAAATGTAATAAAGCACCTGGACCAGATGGGTTCACAGCAAGGTACTATAAAACTTTTGAAGAGGAACTGGTGTCGAATTTGTTAACAACAATGAATGACATCCTAGATAATAAACCACCGCCCAGTTCCTGGAGCTCAGCCAATATTGTAGTATTACATAAAGAAGGATCAGACAAATCGGAGGTGAAAAATTTCAGACCTATATCCCTCCTCAATACAGATTATAAAATATTCACAAGTATACTATCAGAGCGATTTAAAAATTCCTGGACAAATGGATAAAACCAGATCAAGCTGGTTTTCTCCCCGGAAGACAGCAAAGGGAGAATGTCAGAACGCTTATAGATGCAGTTGAATATTATAGAATAAATATTCAGAAAAAGGTTGCCTTCCTTTTTATTGATGCGGAAAAGGCATTTGACCGGTTAAATTGGGACTTTTTTAAATTACAACTCAGAGAATTAGATATGGGATACCATTTTAATAATGCAATCGAAGCCATATATTCAAAACAACAGGCGAAGTTATTAATAAATGGGGAACACTCAGATCAAATAAATATAACAAAAGGAACACGTCAAGGCTGCCCCCTGTCACCCCTCCTATTTATCTTTTGTCTAGAACTACTATTAGAAAATATTAGGAAAGATACCAAGTTAAAAGGAATATCAATCAAAAGAGAAGAGATAAAAGTCAAAGCTTTCGCTGACGATTTGGTTTGCATTATAGAAGAGCCGTTAGATAATTTGAAAACCTGGCTAGGGAAATTTGAGGAATTTGGACAGGTGATGGGATTCAAAATAAATAAAGATAAAACAAAAATATTGACAAAAAACATAGGGAAAAAAGAGAAAGACGAAATAGAAAGGGGACACGGAATAAAAATAGCCACAAAAATTAAATATTTAGGCATAACTGTAACTATGAATAATATGGACTTAATTAAAAATAATTATGTGAGGACATGGGATGAATTAAAAGGTAAACTAAATAAGTGGAAATATCTCAAGCTGTCACTATTAGGAAGAATTTCCTTAATAAAAATGAACCTATTACCGAAGATGATATTTCTTTTTCAAAATATTCCTATCATATATAATGAAAAGTTCTTTACAACCTGGAACAAAGAGGTAAGAAAGTTCATTTGGAACGGGAAAAAATCCAGAATAAACTGGACAATCATGACCGATAAAAGACAAAGGGGGGGCTTTGGGGCGCCTGACTTAAAAATATACTACGAGGCCTGTACTCTAGATTGGGTGGTAGAATGGGCAAAATTAAAAAATACAGCCCTACTTAACCTAGAGGGACATGATTTAAGAGTAGGGTGGCATGGTTATATGTGGTATAATAGGGCTAGCATAGAAAAAAATTTCAATAACCACTATATCAGGAAAGCATTGATGAAAGTCTGGAATAAGTACAAAGGAAGACTATGTGAGAAATTGCCACTTTGGATCTCCCCCCAGGAAGCCTTTTACAGAAGGCAGCAGGAAAAAAAAACCTGGCTAACATACAAAGTATTGTTAAAAAGCTCCCCAGACGGCGTGATCCTAAAAGATATGAACGAGTTGAAAGAGCTAGATAGCTCGATGAATTGGCTCCAATATTTTCAAATAAATGAGATATTTAAAAGATAAACATCAGGGCTTTGGAGGAGCAAACCCAGACTGGAATAATCTCATGCAGAAGAAAAAAAACAAGAGAATTGCATTTCTATATAATAAACTTTTAGAATGGCGGACGGAAGAGGAAAGAGTCAAGGTTTGCATGATCCAATGGGCTCAAGACGTAAGACACCCAATCCCTTTAAATTTATGGGAAAAAATGTGGACTAAACACTTCAAACTCACATATGCATATGACCTAAAGGAAAATGGAATGAAGATGTTCCACCGGTGGTATTTAACACCGGCCAAATTGGCAAAATATAAGGACAGTATCAGCAACAAATGCTGGAAATGCAAAAGGGAGGTTGGATGTTTTTTCCACATGTGGTGGAACTGCTACAAAGCAAGGAAATTTTGGAAAGGAATTCATAGAGAGACAAGAAACATTTTGGAATTAGACATAGAGTTCAAACCTGAATATATGTTATTAGGATTAATAGATTTTGAACTAGAAGAAAATAAAGAAAAACTTTTTATATATTGTATAACAGCTGCGAGGATGACGTACGCGAAGAAATGGAAGGACAATGACACCCCTGGGCTAGTAGAGTGGAGAAAGAAAATTATGGACATAATGAATATGGACTCACTTTCGTTTGCCCTATCAGAGGAGATACATAGAAAAAAGACGGACTGGTCTCCTATAATCTCCTACCTGAACAAATTCAAGCCGAAATAGATGATTGACCTTCAATAGTATCTATAACTGTATTACCTTCTTGGACCACATAGAGGCGGTTCGAATGAGTGAACTAGACGTATCAAAGTTAAATAGCCTTTATATACTTTTATTTATGAGCCTAACCTAGAACAAAGGGCAGGGGGAACTAGAGAGAGTAGGAAGTACTCATTGTATGTTTTCTTTTGTCCGTTGGGGTATATGTGGGGAGGGGGATTAGGGGTAGGGCTAGGGGGTATATGTGGGAGAGGAGGGTCAGGGGGGGTAGATGGAGCGGGGTGTCGTTGTGTACGTCAAGCAGCCTGCGTCGCTGCGTGTGCCTTTTCTGTTTTATTACGTTGTAAACCAATAAAAATCACTTTAAAAAAAAAAAAAAATGTCTTACATAAGAAGTGGTTCCTAGAAACTCTCTTGTCTGTCTTCTGTCTTTGGGGTTGGAATGGCACAAATAACTTCCTTTCTTTCAACTTCCAACACTTTGCTCCCCTGGGTCAGGCCAAAGCCTAAATATTTGACTTTCTTCTGACACAACTGTGCTTTCTTCTTGGACACTTTATATCCTTTCTCTTCTAGCACTTTCAACAGTTCTAGAGTGTAATGCTCACACCCTGCTTTAGTCTTAGTCCCGACCAACAGGTCATCTACATATTGAAGCCAAAAACCTTCAGTCTCTGGAATTTCAAATTCTGACAAGTCCTGAGCTAAGGCCTGCCCAAAAATACTAGGGGAATTTTTAAAACCTTGCGGAAGTCTACACCATGTGGTTTGACGTCTTTGTCCTCCCTTTGGGGTCTCCCATTGGAAGGCAAAGATGGGTTGAGAGATAGGAGCTAGCCTAATGCAGAAAAATGCATCACGTAAGTCCAATACAGAGAACCAGGCAGCGGTACTTGGTATTAGACTCATCATCACATATGGATTTTGTACAACAGGGGTTAAAGTCACTGTAGCTTGATTGACAGCTCTAAGGTCTTGCACAATGCGATACTTTCCATCTGGTTTGCGAACAGGAAGAAGGGCCGAATTCCAAGCTGACTCACAATGAACAATAATCCCATGACGCAACAATCTTTGCAACTCTCCTTGGATTCCTTCCACAGCATCTCTGCTTATCGGGTATTGGGCCTTTCTCACGGGAAGCTGACCCGTCCTTATCTCAACTACAACAGGGCAACATTTATCGCCATTCCTGGCTCATTATCTTCAGCCCAAACCCTGGGAGTTTCTCCCCAACACCAAACTGTATCTTTCTTGGTAACTTGTTGCAATCTAAACAATCTGTACTCTTCTTGCTGTGGGACTGTAAGTTCCAACTGGCCTGTCTCCAAAAATTCCAACCTTGCCCTTATCTTCGCCAAGATGTCTCTCCCAAGAAGAGGGATGGGACATTCTGGGACATACAGTAACTTATGCATCACCTCTCTGCCAGCAATGTTGCACTTTCTTTGCTGTAACAAAGGACATTTCTGTGGCCTTCCTGACACTCCAACAATTTTGATGTGCTGACCACTAGGGGGCGCTATTTTCTTGTTCACTACTGATTTATCCGCACCGGTGTCTATTAGGAACTTTATACGCTGACCTTGTACATCTATGGCAATCAATGGCTCCTCTGGGTCAAGTAACAGAAAAGCCTTGCCTATCCTTCAACATTCATCTTCCCATTCTGAGTCTTCCTCTTCTTCCTCCTGCATGGCAGCAGCCACAACAGCCTTCTGATATGGTTTATAACTTCCTTTGCCTCTTCCCCTTGGCTTCCCTGAGCCTCTGGCTGTACTTGTCACTTTCTTCACACCTGCATCACTTTCCTCTGACATTTCTTCTACACAATCCCTTTTCCAGTGGCCTTCCTTTCTACAGCGTGCACACTGGTTGCGACCCAACGTAAATTGTCCTCCACTATTTCCTCTTCCTGACCCTCTTCCTCGACTACTTCCTCTTCCTCTTCCTCTTCCTGACCTTTCCTCAAACATGCTCACCAAGACTCTATATCCTTCTCTCTTTTTCCTCTCCTTCTTCTCTTCCTCTACCTGCTCTCTAGCCATGTACACTTGATCAGCAATGGCCAACAGTTCAGTTAAATTTTTGCCCAAAAATCCTGGCTGTTTTTGGATTTTCTTTCTGATGTCTGGGGATGACTGGGAAATGAAGGAGTGTGTGAGAGCGACTCTCCCATCATTCTGCTCTAAGTTGTAAGGGCTATATTTTCGATAAGCTTCCTCCAAACGCTCAAGAAAAGCAGCAGGGGTCTCAACCTTGTCCTGTTGGACCCCTTGTATCTTTTGGATACTAGAAGGCCGGGGAGGGCCTTCCCTAATGGCTTGCAATAGGATTTGCTGAAAGTCTCTAATTCTGTTTCTCTGCTCTGGAATATTTGGATTCCACCCCGGATCTTGTTCCACCGGGAACCTAATATTCCCAAATGCCACAGCTTCTGTTTGCCCATGTCCCTCTTGTGCTATCAACCTGGCTTGGTTGATGATGCATCTTCTCTCTGCCGCAGTGAACAGGGCGTTTAAAAGCTGCCGGCAATCCCACCAAGTGGGGTCATGAGTAGCCATAACTCCTTCTAAAAGATCCCCCATCGCCCGAGGCTGTTCAGAATAAGGGGGTGTTATGTTTCCAATTAAAAATGTCTGAACTTGAAAACGGGACTATTTGAAAAGCTTGTTGGACCCGGTTATGGGCATCCAGAAGCGGGACCTGCCGTATAGGACATTGTAGTGCCCCTCTTTCCACCTTTTCTTCCTCCCTTGCTTCCTGCCCCCTGGTTTGGCTTCTGGTTCTCATTGGAGAAGCAGCTCTTCCCACACTATGCCTTCTTCTAGGTGGGTCTGGAGAGCGCCCTTTCGTTCCTGCGGTGTCAACGGAACTGCTCCTTCGCTTCTGCAGGGGTGGTGTCATCTGCCTCCCTGAAGCTTCGGGGCTTTCATATTCTCTCTCCCTGCCTTGGGGACGCTCTATCGTCCGACCAGAAGGAGGGGGTGGACGTCTCGCCTCTCTCTCTATCTCTCTGGCTTCTTCAAGGGGGTAATTAATCTTCATGGAAAGAGGGCCTTGGTAAGCAGGCGGCTCTTCGGGGGGGCAGGTCCCTTGCTGGGGGAGAAACCGGGCATGCCACTATTGTTGGGAAGTGGAACGGAGGGCTAGCGCAGGCTGGGACGCTGCTTTGGCAGACGGAATCGTCCCGCTTGAACCCGCATCTGCTAGGCTTTCTAATTCAAATTGCAAAGTTTGTGGTGAATTTACTGAAGTTGAAACTGGCGCGCCGGGAACAGGAACAAGCTCTGGGCTCGCTGGGAGCGACAGGGCGGGGACAAACTGGATTGGCGCAGCAGGAGGAGGAAAAAGTCTTGGGCTTGCCGGGAATGGCAGGGCGGGGACGATCTGGATTGGTGCGGAAGGAACAGCGGGGACCGCCTCAGAATGCGTCACGGCCGTTGACGTCATCTGGACGGCCGAGCCTGTCCCAATGGTGGGGAACATGGCTGGAGCTTGGGCGGGGGCTCTGGGGCTGGCGTGGAGCGGGGACGCTGGAGCTTCTCCCCAGGCTCCGGTTGGGGCAATAAACCTCTCTCTCTCTCTCCTCCTTAGCGGGAGGAGTTCTTCTTGCTCCGCCGGCAGCACCGGAGGACTTTTCTCTACTTTTCTGTTTGCAAAGCAAATCTTCTTCTCACGACACTTTGGGCCAGCCCACCACACCCCCTCTGCAACCATTCGCACCCATGCTGCGGAATATATCCATTGATCATTTGGATGTACTGCGTAGCAATAATCTTCAAGGCGCTGACACTTATCCCAATCCCAGGTTCCCTCGCTTGGCCATCCGATCTCTCGGACAGATGGCCAAACTTCTGTGCACAGATTACTAAGTTCAAAAGATTTCATCTCCTGGGTGTTTCCCTCAACTGCCAGCAAACAAAACCTGTCCCAATTATCTAGCACACACTGCAAAGGGGTCTCTTTCTTCTGCTTTGAGCCTGCACTCCCCATCTCTCCTGCCTTAGATCAAACCCCACTTCAGTGCTTTCCCCCCTCCCAATGTGTGTTCCCTCAGTGTTAAAGTGCACGAAATAAACTATACTTGCCGATGTCCTGCAGACCCTGGGACTCGCGTCTCGCCTTCCCACGTCACCAATCAAGTTGCGTCGGCTCTTTGGCGATCGGACCTGACGTCGCCTCCGACTCTCTCTGCGCTTATGCCAGTTTGCTAGCCCTCTTTGGCTGGGCACCTTCTTAAGGTGTCCCTGGACTTATACTAGCCGGCTCTCCAGAGGCCGCTTCCCAGCCAGCCTCTCCCTTCAGGCTTTGTTTTCACCCTCAACGTTAGTTGCAGTCTCTCTTGGGTCACCGGCGTTCGTTTGGGGCAAGTCAGGCGGCCGGCTCAGTGCAAAAATCGGTCAAAAACAAGCGGGGCGCCCCTTACCAGCCCTCCTGAATTGCCTCACCTTACTAGCCGGAGAGCAAGCGCTGTCATCAACGGAGATCACGTTCGTTTTCCCTCAACACAGACCCGTCTAAATGCTAATTTGCCATCACGTCGGGGTCACCAAAATGAAGCAGAACCGGGAGTTCTAGAACTCCAAGTACCAGTTAACCTTACCAACGCTGCCCGAACGTGCGGATACTTGGATGAGGGAAAACACGTGACAACTGTGAAGTAGGGTGAAAAACAAAAAGGTTTATTTGCTAGCACCAGCTGGTGGGTGTTCGCCAGCAGAACACAGCTGCAGGTAGGGGCAAAAGACCCCGATACATTTCATACAAAGACATTTATACTCCTAATGGAGTCCATCCAGTTAAACCCACCCCTTCTTTATGGTTAAAACAATCATAATTGGCTGGTGATTACTGTTGTTACATGGCATTTCATTAATCCAATAAACACTGCACAAATCATTTACATCATTTCTCTGTCATCACTAAATATGAGAACAATAGCCATCTATAAGGTAATTCTTTTCTCACAGTGCAAGCTATCAATGTTGAGCCTCTCTGTACTTTTACTTGCAACATTAGTTCCGGGCTTCCTGCCAGCAGAGAAGGTAGGACTTTTGCCATGCGCAATGGTGTTTTCCATTCACATTAAGAATCCCATTTACTTTCATAGCTCAAACTGCACTGTATTCCCACTCATCTAGCATATATGGTATAAATTGGCACAGAGTGGATTAAAATGCATTTAATCAGGGTGTTAGTCTTCTATAGCATGTGCCTGATTGATTCCAGACACCAAAACCCTCTTTTTCAGAGTTGACGCGCAAGTAGCATCACTCTCTGACTGTACTTTTTATGCTCGGAAAAGTACCAAACCTGCTTCAACTCACCCTAAACCCACCCCCCTCCCACCACCTCCCACACCCCCCAGCCTCCCCACGACCCCTCTGCCCCCTCTTCCCTATGTGTTGTGTTCTTTTTAACCAATAAAAATCTTTATATTAAAAATAATAATAATAATAAACTGATGATGATGATGATATGGGCGGGGTATAAATGATGTAAATAAATAAATAAATAAGCCCCCAATATGCAGTGAGGAAAAGGAGTCGAGCTTAAGGGGTCTCCCCCTTCCTCCCTCCCCCAGTCTGGGATGGTGACATCACTAGAGCTCCCTAAAATTCATAGCTAAATGTTGGTGTCAATGGCAGTGACATGGAGGAAGTGATAACCCAGTGTGGTGAATGCTATTCCGGACCTTATGGCGTCTTCTTCTCTGGAGGCTTTTAACCAGAGCCTGAATGACCACCAGTCAGGAATGATTTGATTGTATTTTCTTGCATGGCAGAGGGTTGGACTGGATGGCACTTGTGATCTCTTCCAACTCTTCTATGATTCTGTGACAATGACCATGAATGCAGTATGTACATACTACATCCAAGGATGCTCTGTGTCATATTTACATCTAACTAACCTGCAAGATGATGGTGGAGAAGAATCCAGCACTACCTCTGAGGGCCCTTCCACACAGCCATCTGGCATTACTTCGTGAACGAAGATACTTAGGAAGGGCTTTCTACAAGCATGTTGATGCTTTTTTGGAGGTTGGATGTGTCCTTTGAGCCAGTGCAATTGATTTTTCTGGTGGAGCGCAGTGTGCACAGAACTGGCCTCACCCTTTAAACCAAAGGTTCATCTGCCGGGGCCTAGCAAGCTTGGATGGTGGCAGCGAGGTCCTCAGGTCATAGTGAAGCAGACAAGGAGTTATGGAACTCCAAGTACCAATTTAACTTTACCAAAGCTGCTTGTACGTGCGGGTTCTAGGATGAGGGAGAACACACGACAACTGTGAAGTAGGTGAAAATCAAAAAGAAATTTATTTATGGCACCAGCTGGTGGGCCTTTGCTGCAGAACACAGCTGCAAATCGGGGCAAAGGAACCCCGTCACATCTCATACAAAGACATTTATACCCCAATGGAGTCATTCCAGTCTAGCCCACCCCTTCTTCATGGATAAAACAATCATAATTGGCTGGTGATTACAGTTGCTTACATGACATTTCATTAATCCAATAAACACTGCATTTTTCATTAGCATCACATCTTTGTCATACCTAAGAATGAGAACAATAGCCATCTATAAGTTATTTCTTTCACACAGTGCAGTTATCAATGCTGAGTCTCTCTGTTCCTGACTTGAAACATTATTTCCGGGCTCCCTGCCAGCAGCGGAGAAGGACGGACTCTTTGCCATGCGCAGTGGTGTTTCCATTCGCATTAACTTTTCCATAGCTCAAACTGTACTGCTTTCACCCATCTAGCCTAATGTTATCAGAAATTGGGCACAGGGTGTATTAGAAGCATTAAATCACAGTGTTAGTCTTTCATTGCAAGTGCCTGCCTGATTTCTTGGCACCAAAACCCACTTTTCAGAGTTAACACGTAAGTAGCATCACTCTCTGACTGTACTTTTTATGCTCGGAAAAGTACCAAACCTGCTTTAATAGGTTTGATTTGAGTTTCCTTCTCTAGATGGTTGACCTTACAGGGTTAGACGAGCACCATCCGCACGGGTTTGAAATCAGAGTTTTCCTTCTCTTAGGATGGTTGCCAAAAGGCTAGAGAGCCCATCCTGCCCATTGACGCTATTTGTCAGACCCTTCGGTTGTGACCTGTCTGGCATGGGAGGCCCTACCGGTGGCTATTATGCCATCGCCAGCATAGCTCACAACTTTATTAGGGTCACACAGCCATATAACCCAGAATATTATGGCAGAACATCCCACAATATCTGCTTTGAACTGGGTTATCTGAGTCCACACTGTCGTATATCCCAGTTCAACGCAGATTTTATTGATCTGTGTAGAAGCGGCCCGAGAGTGATTTTATTGTATGGATTTCAGTTCACTTCCTAAAATGCACTAATGGAGTTTTGCTGTGAGCAAATTAACTCTTGTTGATGTCCAGGCTTCCTATGCATCTTAAACATATACATAAACCCCTTATTTATGGGATGTTCACAAGACTCCATGAATAGATGTTAAGAGCTGGATCGCCTCGTTTTAATCTTAAATTGTTTCCTTGAATAAAAACACAAGACAGACACAAACAACATGCTCATTTCATAACCGAGCCTTACAAAGAACTATTGTACTCGGTTTATGAAACTGACATCAAGATTAGTTCGCGGTCGCCAACTTTCAGAATAAAGCCCTTCTTTCCAAACTGCTCCTGAAGATAATGAAACGCCATTGCTAGTTCTCAAGTGTTTCAGGGCTATCATTATGCTCTTGGACTTAGAAAATTCCTGATGGCCTGGAGCCCCAGGCGTACAGAAACAGATGGAACGGTACAAATTAAGTAGCCGTCTGGGATTCACTGTGCTCCCGAGCTGCATTGTGGGAAATTAAAGCCCACAAATGATAAATGTGCAAGTGGGTTTTAGGGAACTTGGAACACATAGCCATGTAGGTTTGCGTTGATTCGCAACATTCGGGACTGGTTAAGGGTAGATATTTCATTTCTGAATGCAACACACAAACACTTTCAATGTTAGTAATAATAATAACAGCGGGAGGTTAATTCACCCCAAAAGGTTGCTTTAAAACCCATTAGGCAAATACATTAAATGCAATAATAACAGTTCTGCAGCTCTCCTGCTAGGCCGCTTATGCATTAGGGAAGGTAATGTGAGAAATATTAATAAGTAGACCTACTTCCAAAGGAGGCACAGACTCAATCCCGGATGGGAGCCCACCGCATTCGTCCCTTGCTGTCAATTGAATACAGTCACCACAATATTTTATTATTTATTTATTTATTTGCGTCATTTGTATTCCGCCCTTCTCACCCCGCAGGGGGACTCAGGGCAGATCACAATGCACATAGACAGGCAAACATTCAATGCCATTGACATACAACATATATAGACAAAGAGGCAATTTAACATTCCCGAAATCAGTTAAATTTAGCCTCCCAACAAAGTGGTACCTAAATTACCTACTTGACAGATGCAAGTAGGTCACATCCTGAATAGATTACTGCAACGCACTCTACGTGGGGCTGCCTTTGAAGACAGTTTGGAAATTACAACTAGTCCAGCAGGCGGCAGCCAGATTACTAACTGGAGCTACATACAGGGAGCATACCACCCCCCTGTTGGTCAGCTCCACTGGGTGCCTGTCCACTTCCGAGCTCAATTCAAAGTGCTGGTTTTGACCGTTAAAGCTCTATATGGTTCTGGCCCAGCTTACTTGTCCGAACACATCAGCCCCTACGTTCCACCTCATAATTTAAGATCGTCCGGGGAGGCCCTGCTCTCGATCCCGCCAACTTCTCAAGCGCGGTTGGTGGGGACGAGAGAGAGGGCCTTCTCGGTGGTGGCTCCCCTTCTGTGGAATGCACTCCCAAGCGACATACGATCACCCACATTGAAGCAGCCAAATTAAGGAGTTATGGAACTCCGAGTAGCAAATTTACTTTTATCAAAGCTACCTGAACGTGCGGGTACAAGGATGAGGGAAAACTCACGACAACTGTGAAGTAGGTGAAATCAAACAGGTTTATTGATGGCACCAGCTGGTGGGCTTCTGCCAGCAGAACACGCTGCAATCAGGGGCAAAAGACCCCGTCACTCTCAATACAAAAACATTTATACCCCAATGGAGGCATTTCAGATAAGCCCACCCCTTCTTCATGGATCTTGTACAATCATAATTGGCTGGTGTTTACTGGTGTTTACATGACATCTCATTAATCCAATAAAATATTGCATTTCCATTTGCATCACATCTCAAAAGTCCCACCTATGAATGAGAACAATAGTCATTTCTTATGTTAGTCTTTCTCACAGTACAGCTATCAGTGCTAAGACTCTGGTGTTCTTAGTTTGAAACATTTAGCTTCCAGGCTCCGTGCCAGCAACGGAGGGGGCTAAACTCTCCGCTCATGCGCAGTTCTTTCCCAATTAGCACTAAGGTTTTCCATAGCACATCTTGTACTGTTCCATCAATCTAAGCCTATGTTATCTCACATTAGGCACAGAGTGCATCAAGAAGCATAAATCACAGTGTTATTTTCACAGTGCAAGTGCCTGCCTGATTCTTGGCACAGGAACCCACTTTTTAAAGACACGTGTGCAGCATCACTCTCTGACTGTACTCCTGCACGGAAAGTACCAAAACCTGCTTTAACATCCCTCCTGGCATTCAGGAAAGGAGTGAAGTCCTGGCTCTGGGATCAGGCGTTTGCGCATTAGCACAAGGCAGCACTTTGGACTGGATTTGTAAGGGCAAGTTGATGGAGATGGCTCAATGCCCCTGTTATGGACGGAACACTGTTTTTAACTTAAGTGAATGTGTGTGATGTGTTAATGTTAATTGTATTTTAATGTATTTTAATGCTGAATGTTTTTGGGTTTTATATTGTATTTTACTGTGTGGGCATCGAATTGTGCCTTTTGTTAGGCCGCTCTGAGTCCCCCCTCGAGGGTTGAGAAGAGCGGGGTAGAAATGTTGGAAATAAATAAATAAATAAATTGTCTTTCGGGTTGCAAAGGTTGACAACAAGCTACACAAATTGGCTGAGAGCTCACCTCGACCCGGGCAGGCCTCGAAGTCATGACCTTCTGGTCAGTAGCCACGGCTTTTGGCAAGTGAGACAAAAGCAGTCAAGACTTTTTTTTTTTGGCCATTCTGATATTAATTGTAGGCTTGTGTAGCCAAATCGTGAAGTGAAGCAACATGGGCTGAACTCTGGCCCCTTTTACACAGCCATATGAAATCCAGGTTATCTGGTTTGAACTTGATTATATGGCAGTGTAGACTCATATAATCCAGTTCAAAGAAGATAATGTGCTCAGAGTGAAGAGGGGGGATAGGAAGGCAGTTCCAACTTGCCTCCTGTACTGTGCTTATAATATAATAATATAATATAATATAATATAATAATATTATAATATTATATTATAATATAATATAATATAATATTATGATATGATATGATATGATATGATATTATTATTATTAAAAACTTTTGTACCCGGCCTTCTCACCTCAACAGAGGGACTCAGACCGGCATACAGAAAAATTCAATGCTATACAATTTAAAAACATCTTACAACAACATTATTAAAAATACATTAAAAATACAATACATAAAAACCAATTCGCCACTAAACACAAATTCAACTCAGTCTGAGACGTGGTCATTCATTTCGGCCTATTCTTGGAATGCTTTATTCCAAAGCCAGGTCTTTGCCAGCCTCCTGAAGGACAAAAGGGAGGGGGCAGATCTGACATCGCTTGGGAGAGAGTTCCATAGCCGAGGGGGCCACCACAGAGAAGGCCCTGTCTCTCGTTCCCACCAGCTACGCTTGCGAAGAAGGCGGGACCGAGAGCAGGGCCTCTCCAGAGGAACTTAATGTCCTTGATGGTTCATTGATAATATTATAATGTAATACAATATAATGCTACTAATAATAATATATTATAATAATATATTTTATATTACATGTAATATTAATATTATTATTACACTATAATGTTATAGTACAATGTAATATATATTAATATTGTGCTATGGCAATAATATAATATATTGTATTTACATTTTACTTGTAAGCCGCTCTGAGTCCCCTTGGGGGTGAGAAGGGTGGCATATAAATGTCGTAAATAAGTAAATAAATAATGTGGATTATCTGCTTTGATAATCTGGACTATATGGCATGTATAACTGCATTATATGAGTGAATACTGACCATGTAATGCAGTTTCAAACTGCATTATATGGTCATGTTGATGGGGCCGCAGATAAGGAATATTCCACCTGTCGCCTAAAGGCCCTTCCAGACAGGTCCTATATCCCAGGATCTGATCCCAGGTTTTTCTACTTCAAACTGGATTATATGAGTCCACATTGCCAAATAATCTGGGATAAACAAAAAACCTGGGATCAGATCCTGAGATATTGGACCTGATTGGAAGGGCCCTAAAACCCCTTCTACACTGTTATATAATCCAGATTATCAAAGCAGGTAATCCACATCATCTGTTTTGGATTATATGAGTCTACACTGCCATATAATCCAGGTTTCTGTAGACTAGCAATACTCAGCTGTCATTTTGCCATCTTCATAACATAAAATATACATCCTTCTCATTCCTCCGCCCGAAAGGTGGAATTGAACCACTCTGTCGCTAAACAGCTACAGGTTTGAAGCCTGCACCCCAGACCACTGAGGATCATCCGGGCATCTAATACAGTCTTGTCCATCTCTATATAAAGCTGTAGCTTTTGTAAACTGTAAGAACATGGCGAGAAATTAAGTGGCAAGTGAATATAATGTCTATTTACTCAGGGGATAGAGACTACCAGTTGTATATCACTTGATTATACATTATATTCCACAACTGTGTCTAAATTTTTAGACTTAGCTTTTTGAGCTGAACGCACACCCCACAAACATCTCCGCTTTGTTCTCTTCTCTGCTCAAACGCTACCGTATGCAAATATACTCGATGCTGATTCGCTTACGGGCTTTTGCTGGAGACGAGCAAGTTAAAGTGACAGTGCCTCATTTTCACTATCTACAGGAGTACCTGGAATTTACACTCCTTTGTCGTTGTCTGTTGGAGGCAAGTGTGAATGTTGCAACTGACCTCCTTGATTAGCATTTAATGGCCTCGTCGCTTCAAAGCCTGGCTGATTGCTGTCTGGGGGAATCCTTTGTTCTTTGGTGATTTCTCCCTTGATTAGCATTAAATGGCCTTTCAGCTTCAAAGCCTGGCTGCTTCTGCTTATGCTCAGGAACAAGCTCAGCTGGTTCAGGCTGTTGAACCTGAAAGCTACTATAATGGATGTTACTCCATGATATGTATGGCTGGGATACGTAGTTTGGTGCGGTATTTAAAATTGTAGACAGGCTATACAACTCTTCAGTGAATTGAGAGTATATAATAATAATAATAATAATAATAATAATAATAAATTATTATTATTATTGGTTTCTCTATTTATTTCTCTCTACAAAGAAGTATCACCAAACTAGAGAATTCGGGAAAATATAGCACAATACAGGGAAGCAGTGAAAGCTTTAATGATGCATTTGTGCGTTGTGGTTGGATTTCGTTAGATTTTGTTGTATTTTATTTATTTTTTATTTTATTTATTTATTTATTTATTTATTTAGTCGCATGGCCAACACAGCTAGCCTCTCAATATATTTAGAAGGCTTGAGGATTGCACAGGACAATGCCAAGGCAGATTTAAAGCAGCATCAAACTGATATCGAACAGCTGGCGCACAAGTCTTAGTTGTGCAAAAGCTCCCCTGGCTACCGCCGAAACCTAGGGTTCCAGGCTCAGCAATGAGTCCAGGATCACTCCCAAGCTGCAAACCTGCGTCTTCAGGGGGAGTGTAACCCCATCCAATACAGCAGTGTTTCCCAACCTTTTTTGAGCCGCGGCACACTTTTAACATTAAAAAAATCCGGGGGCACACCACCAACCAAAATGACACTCTAATACAGTGAAGAATGGCAAGGGGATGGTGGCCTGCTGGGAGCAGCTGCTGAGAGTGCCAAAGCTGGGGAAGAGCTAGGCCGTGCCATGTCCCGCCCCTTCCCCCGGCCGGCTCTCCCAGCAGCTGCCCAGCCTTGAGGGGGCAGTGCCAAGCCCGCGGTGGCAGAGCCAGCACAATGCTGGCTTGGCACTGCCCCCTCAAGGCTGGAGCAGCTGCTGGGAGAGCCAAAGCCAGGGGGAGGGGGGTGGAGCCAGGCTGTGCCATGCCCCGCCCCCTCACCCCAGCTTCAGCTCTCCCACAGAGGAGGAGCATGAGCGGTGGACGGGCTTCAGTGGGTGGGGCTCCTCCTCCACGCGGCTTCAGCAAGCGAGAGGCGAGAGTCATGGTGGGAGTCATGGCGGATTGGAGGCTGGCTGGGGAAATGGCCGAGGGAGGCAGCGCCCCGGCTCCTTCTTCTTTTTCTTCGCCGCCTGGCCCTCCCCCTTCCCCCCCAGCAGCAGGAGTTCGGCAGGAGGAGGGGGGAAGGAAGGGGGCAGAGAGCTTTTCTCGCGGCACAGCAGGAGGTCCGTCACGGCACACTAGTGTGCCACGGCACACTGGTTGAGAAACACTGCAATACAGGGTGTTACCCTATGCCCTGTTCGGCCTTTCGACTGACCAGGAGAACCTCTGTCTTGTCTGGATTCAATTTCAATTTGCTAGCCCTTATCCAGTCCGACACAGCAGTCAAGCAACGGTTCAAGGTCTGAACAGCCTCCTTAGTGACACGTGGGAAGGAGAGACAGATCTGGACGTCATCTGCATACAGATAACACCGTACTCCAAAACTCCGGATGATCTCCCCCAAGGGCTTCATGTAGATGTTAAATAACATCGGAGGAATATCAAAAAGGTTCATAAAGGTTTATTATTATTTATTTCAATTTGATAAACCGCCCTTCCCGAGGCACAGGGCGGTTTACAGCATATAAAAACAGCATATAAAACACATAAAATTTAAAACACATAAAATCACATATTAAAACAGATGACAAACCCCACCCCTTACAATCACATAGAATCATGGCCAGACATAGCTGGTTTATACAGAGTGGCAGTGGTATGGCATGGTGGCAAGTGTTAATCATGCGCCGTCAGACATCAAACATCGAACGCCTGCCTAAACAGCGAGGTCTTGCAGGACCTGTGGAAAGCCATCAGGTCCCGCAGGGCTCATGTCTCCGGCGGCAGTGAGTTCCATAAGACCGGCGCAGCCACGGAAAACGCTCTCTGCCGCGTGGTAGAGAGCCTGCAGAGCTTCATACCCAGAACTTCAAGTAAATTAAGCCCCTCTGAACGCAGTGATCTTCTGGGCGCATATGGGGTAAGCCGCTCCCTCAAGTACACTGGCCCCAAACCATATAAGGCCTTGAAAGTCAAAACTAACACCTTGAAGGAGACCCGGAATTCAATGGGCAACCAGTGCAGTTCACGCAGGAGTGGTGTTATATGGGCCGTTCTTGGGGCTCCTAGTTTCCGGATCGCCGACAAAGGTAGGCCAATGTACAGCGCGTTACAGTAATCGAGCCTCGAGATGACCATGGCTTGGATCACCGTGGCCAGGTCGCGGCGGGAGAGATAGGGAGCCAGGCGTCTTGCTTGCTGTAGATGGAAAAAGGCTGTCTTGCAGGCACAAGCAATTTGTGCCTCCATAGACAGCTGGGGGTCCGCCTGGACCCCAGCTGTCTATGGAGGCACAAATTGCTTGTGCCTGAAAGACAGCCTTTTTACTGAGGACTGCGGGCATAGTGCCACGCCGTCAAACGTCGGCAGCTGGATCTCCCCCCCCCCCCCCCCCGGCGGCCCAGCCACAAGATCTCCGTCTTCGCCAGGTTCACCTTCATAGGGTCCATAAGAGTTCCATGAAAAGTTGATTAAAGGTTTCTAAAAGTTCATAGAAAGTCCATAAAGTGTGGGTTACAGGGGCATTGCCATGTGGGGCCATGGGGCCATGGAAAGAGCCTTAGGTTCCCACATGGGGGAGAGATAGGGGATTATGGGATCATTCCAGCCTGGTGTCCTTGGTAAAACTATGAATTTCTTGATTTTGAACCATAATTTACAGAGTCCTTGGGGGGGGGGGGGGTGTCACCTCTGATATCAAAACTTTTGGAGTTGTGCAGTGCAGACAGAGGAAGAAAATGTAGATTTTCAGCAGTGATGGAAAGGAGCCCAAGGTATTGGGATCCCAACTCTGGAAAAAATATACAGTAGGAGATCAAGCAAATAAATAAGTATGGGGCAGCACTATGTAGAGGAATTATAACAGGAACTTACAATGCTATGTTAGAAACTTTTCCTTATGGATTTTGGGAGGCAGCAAGAGAGAGAGAGAGAGAGCTTCCACATACATAATCTGACACAGTTAGTGGTACTCAGGCCCCTCTTTTTGAGGGAATTACTTTGACTTCTTTTATACCAAAGCCACTTCTGAAAATTTGCATGTACTGTACAAGACCATTAAAATATGGATATCCCAGGAGCTGGTCAGGAGCAATGGAAGGTTCAGGAGCCACCTTGAGTTCAATAGAAGGTTAAGTTGCCAGCTACCTTGAGTCTTTAGGAAAAGCAGGATATAAGTAATGGATTAAAGAGAATTAATGATAGAACTAAGTAATGGATTAAAGAGAATAAATGATAGAACTGTTATTGGGCCATGGTTAGCTCAATGGGTTGAACCCTTGTGCTATTTAACTGCAGACCGGAACTGCTGACCAGAAGCCATGGGTCGCGGTGAGCTCCCACTGTTAACCCTAGCTCCTACCAACCTAGCAGTTCAAAAACATGCAAATGTGGGTAGATCAATAGGTATTGCTTTGGCGAGAAGGAAACAAAGATGCCCATGCAGCTATGCTGACAACACGTCTACGGACAACAGGCTCCTCAGCTTGGAAATGGAAAAGAGAGCACCTCCCCATGGCCAGAGTTGAGCACTGCCTCCAGAAGCCGGAGATGAAAGGGGAAGCTTTTACCTTTGTTCTGTGTAGTTGTGTGTCATTTGTTATTTCTCTGTATGAAAGCGTCTAGGACTGTGTGATGTATCGGCGAATAATGTGTGCAGATCCGAGTAGGGTGGCCTTTTGCAGCTGGCAGATGGTAATTTTTGTCAGTACCGATTGTGTTTAAGTGCAGGCCAAGGTCTTTAGGCATTGTACCCAGTGTGCCAATCACCACTGGGACCACCTTTACTGGCTTGTGCCAGAGTCTTTGCAGTTCGATCTTTTAAATCCTCATAGCCTGCCAGCTTTTCCAGTTGTTTCTCTTCAATCCTGCTGTTGCCTGGGATTGCAACGTCGATGATCCATAATAGTCACCGGTAGGGCCTCCCATGCAGGCATGTAGGCGGGGGCTGAAATTCTCAGGGTGGTCCGCGAGAAGTCCTTACTGGTACATTATTTAAACTGTTATGTCATGATCTGATCACCATGCTCATTATATCCCACATTCATGGGGTTATTGGGATAACAATACAACAGATTTTGTATTTTGAGTAAGAGAGGGTAGTCCCTCTCTTACTCAGACTCAGCCCCTCCCGAATCAAACTCAGCCCTCCCCAAATCAAAATCCTGACTACAGCCCTGCGTCCCATGCCAGACAGATCACAACCGAAGGGTCTGACAAAGAGCGTCAAAGGGCAGGATGGGCTCTCTAGCCTTTTGGCAACCATCCTAAGAGAAGGAAAACTCTGATTTCAAACCCAGGCAGATGGTGCTCACTTAACCCTGTAAGGTCAACCATCTAAGAGAAGGAAACTTGAACCAAACCTACGACCCGAGGACCTCTCTGCCACCATCCCAGCTTGCTAGGCCCTGGCAGACACCCTTTAAGCCAACCTTTGGTTTAAAGGGTGAGGCCAGTTCTGTGCACTCCACCAGAAAAATCCATTGCACAGGCTCGAAGGACACATCCAACCTCTGAATCATCAACGCGCTTGTAGAAAACATGGGATGAGTCCTTCCTGAATCTTCATTCGCAAAGAAAAGCCAAGAAGGAGGAGAAGAAGATTATTGTGGAATATCAATATGCAAAGGGATCTTGAAACACCTTTGAAAGTATCTGGAAGAAAGAAGTTGGTAGCACAAGTTTTCAAAGAGTAAATCTAGTTCATGAGATGTAGATCAAAGGGAAATTCAACCTCCAGTGTCTCCTTTTCATGTTCAGCATTCGTGCCGCCGGAAGATGCCGGGAACGACTCTCCAAAGTGAGTGGAAAGGGTGCATCCGCTTTGCCCTTTCCCAGAAAGAGGTGGCTGTGTTTCCAGCTCTTGATTTCTTTCCACATCCACCCACCCTGCTTCTCTAGTGAAGGGTTTTTTTTTTTACAACATCTCCCTGGGAAGGAAGAGAGGGAAATGCAAGAAACTTTGCCAGTAAATGACTCTGTATCCCACACTGAAGGGTGGGGAGGATGAAGAGATCTGGTTTTGTGTGTGTGTGTGTTTTTACCCCCACTGTATTTGCTTCTCTTTTAAACCAAGGTCATTGAGTTCTATCCAGGCAGAACATGTGTTTTAATCTTATTTTCCCTCTCCTTCATACGTACGTGATTTCTGGTTATTCTTTCATCCTTGGGTAGTTAAGTTTGCTCACCCCTCCCTTCCTTGAGGTTTCCAAACTGGCCCCTTTCCGGAGGGCTTGTAAGACTACCCTTTTCCGGCAAGCATTCAATCTTAGCGGCCCCTCTTAAAACTCGTAGAAACTTGGGTTTTATATGTATTGCTTTTTAATATATATGTTTTTAGATTTTGTGAACTGCCCCGAGCCTACGGGGAGGAGCGGTATAGAAACCGAAATAATAAATAATAAATAAATATGTTGTTTGTATCAGGATTATCTGGCAAGATTGTAAGTATAAGGATGCCACTCTTCAGTTTACAGAGGCAGTTTGCAGTGAACCATTTTAGAGCCTCAACAAGGCTTTAGAGCAGTGTTTCTCAACTTGGGGGTCGAGACTCCAGGGTGGGTCGCAAGGGGGCTTCAGAGGGGTTACCAAAGATCATTAAAAAACACATATTTCCGATGGTCTTAGGAACACTTTTGGCAGAAAAGACTGAAGATCTCTCCATCTATCCTTCTCTTCCTTTTTGGTGTTGGTGAACTATAACTCCCAGAATTCAAGAACAGCCCTCCACCAACCCCACCAGTATTCAATGTTGGCCATGTAGGTAGAGTGCTAAGTTTGGTGCAGGTCTATTCAGAGTGCTCTTTGATTGTAGGTGAACTATAAATCTATCTTCCAAAAAACTCCATTAGTGTTCACATGTGGGCGTATTGAGTATTTGTGCCAAGTTTGGTCCAGATCCATGATTATTTGAGTCCACAGTGCTCTCTGGATGTAGATGAACTACAACTTTAAAACTCTAGGTCAATGCACCAAATTTGTTTCAATTCCATCGTTGGTGGAGTTCAGAATGCTCTTTGTTTGTAGATTAACTATAATTCCCAGCAACTACAACTCCCAAATGACAAAATCAATTCCAGCCCCCCACCAGTATTCAAATTTGGGCATATTGGGTGTTTGGTCCAGTGAATGACAATACATCCTGAATATCAGATATTTGCATTATGATTCATAACAGTTATTAAGTAGCAATGAAATTAATTTCATGGTTGGGGGGGGGGTCACCACAACATGAGGAACCTTATTAAGGGGCTGCGGCATTAGGAAGGTTGAGAAACACTGCTTTAGAGAATGAAATGGTTAATTTACACCTTCTCCAACATCAATGTTTACATTTATATATATACAGACTTTAGAGTAATCGTAAGGAGAAAAAAAAGCTGTGATACATGGATATTTTTTCAAACTGTAGCCCACAAAATAAAATAGCAAAAAAATAAAATACTATGATGGCAACAGATCCTGTTTGATTGTGGAAGCTGATGCCCCTTCTACACAGCCATGTACAATCCAGATTATCTGCTTTGAACTGGATTATATGGCTGTGTAGACTCATATAATCCAGTTCGAAGCAGATAATGTAGATTATCTGATTTTTCTAATCTGGATTACATGGCAGTGTAGAAGGAGCCTAAACCTGGTTGGGTAACCATCAAAGAAGAGTAGGAGCTGTTCAGGGGATGGCAATGGAAAGTCTTAGTATTCCTTTGTTAAGAAAGCTCTGATGACTCCGTAAGTGGCTTCAAGGCAATTTGAAACCACTCATTACTTGTGCTGACAGGACTGCTGACCGAAATGTTGGCAGTTCAAATCCGGGGAACAGAGTGAGCTCCCATATGTCAGCTCCAGCTTCTCAAGAGGGGACATGAGAGAAGCCTCCCACAGGATGGTAAAACATCTAGGCTTTCCTTGCAGATTGCCAATTCTCTCACACCAGAAGCGACTTGCAGCTTCTCAAGTCGCTCCTCACACACGCGCGCGCGCGCACACACACACACACACACACACAAAACTATCTCAAAAAACCACAAGATTGCTTGAAAACTGTATTTCCTGTCTCAGCCTATTTCTTGTGAATTTCCAGGATTGGTTATGACTTTTGAAATCCAAGGCAGAGGGTGAGGTTTTATTTTGCAGGTGTGTGTGTGTCAGGACTTTTTGATGCAGACAAGGGTAAATCTCCACATCTGTATCCATTCCCTTAGATGCTCCTATGTTTTGGGTAGTCAGTGGGAAGTGTGGTCTTTGGCATTGAAGGTCTCCTCCCTTGTTCTCTTTGTCTGCACTCCTCTCATTTATGGATGTAGATGAGTTCCATGATGACAATCCTTAAGAGATTATAGAGATGTTCAGCAAAACTTAAAGCTAAGCTTCAAGGAGCCCTTTAAAGAAGCAGAAACGAATTAAGGAATGTTGACCTCTTCTCTGTGTGTAATCGTTCAAACTAAAATCCAGTAAGAGCTGATTTGAGTGGGAATGAATGACTGGCCATTTAAGATTACATCAGGTTAATGTACAAGACAGGGAGGCGGGTGGGGCAGTGGAAATAGAATTGCCTTGGGGAATTCCTGTCATATTTATCTTGGCGCAATGTCTTTAAAAAAAAAAAAGCTTGCAAGAAGCAGCCTGTTAACTTTGGGATTGTCATTATTTCAGCCCAAAGGGATTAAACCCTGCTAACCTTTTGATGCAAATCAGAACGGTTGCCAAAGGAAGGTCAAAATTCCAGTGTTGTGTATAACTATTTCACTGTCTGTTCTGCTTGTGCCCTTGTCATTTTTTTTAATAGTGATAATTGATTATTCTTGGGAGAGATGGATTGTTGTAGTGGTTTGAGTGCTGGATTCCAGAAGACTAGGGGTATCAATCCCTTACTTACTCACGTTGTCCGAGTATTATGGTGTAAGGACTCACCCATTCTGAGCAGGCCGAAGCCTGTGTTGCAGTTTGGCCTCCCTGGATAGTATAGCTGGCATCCATCTTAGAAGGGAGTTACCACAGGGCAGCCATGATAGGAAGGTATTGCCAGAGACAGGGGGCATGGGTTTAGAGCCTCTCTGTCTGGATACAGCGTCTCCCTGGAGATTGGCTGAGAGCCAAGGGGGAGGAGCTGAGCTGGCTAGGAGGGAGAAATCCTGTCAGAAGAGTTTAGGAGTCTTGAGCTAGGCTTTGGGGGAGTAACATCAAAGCCTAAGTAGAGTGTCTGAAGCAGTCTGTGCTCTATAGCGAAGCATCCAGTGAATATTCTGAGCTAAGGGGTCAGGGTAGCTGACAGCGCTTAAGGTCAGAAGGAAATTCAGGGTGACGCTTAGAGTTTAGAGCCGGTAGGGCTGACTTGTGATAGTCAGTCAGGACGCCTTGTAATCTCTGGGTTTAGAGAGAAAGGTGGGCTCTGAGACTGGGAGCTAACAGGAGACTCTTAGACATAGGAGTTGGTTAGCTGATTCAGACAAGGCTCAGGGAACTTTCAGTGAATAGAAGTTCCAGGGTGTAAACATCTGCTCACCACTAGTTTCAATATTAGGGTGGGAGAGCTTTAGAGACAAGATCTTAGAACTGTCTGGAATTACATCTAAGATCTAAGAAAGACACCTGTTGAAACCAATACACTCTAGCCCATTTACTGTAACCATTACGCTCTTGTAGCTCATTTGTGAACCATTACACTCTGCACCTTTTTAAAGCCTGTTGAAGTTAATAAATTTTATCTTTGTTAACTTTTAAGAAAGCCTCCATCGTACCTCTTTTCGTTTAGAGTGCCAGTTCCCGCCTTCCCACCTTTCCAGTCAAAGGGGGAAGTGTTTTTACCTCAGAAACCTCTAAGTTGGTGGTTCAATAGGAGCCTAGCTGGAAATCTTATTTTATTAGAAAATCCTAAAGAGAACTTTAGGTTGGTGGTAGCGATTTTAATAATTTGATAGCCCAAGTCGTCACAGATGGCCTTCCAAGTGTATTCTTGGAAGATGCCTGTGCATGAGTTTTGTAATGTGTGGAGATTGGTGCAAAGCTGATCAACACACAGTCTTCACAGAGTGAGGGTCCCAACCAGTGGCATGGTTAACATGACGACAATGGCTTCTCAATCTGTTGCAGCCGTCTTCCGTCTTCACAAACGTTGTAACATGTACCATGTTACCTTCCGCCTGATCCACTGCTTCAGGTCTTTGGATTGTGCTTGCTCTGGAACCTCACAGGGACTTAAATGAATAATCAATCAATATATGTGCTACAACTCAATAAACTCCTCACTGTGTTAATAAGTGCTTCATGCTATATACATTTCAAATAGCATATAACCAACAATGTAAATCACATAACACACTCACGACCACCACCATCAAATGTTGGCAAGTCCCATCAAATTGTTCTTTCTGGAGCTGAACAGATTCCACTATAACAATAGTATATTAGGATAAGGTAAGTCAGGGGTGTTCATTAGGTAGATTGCGATCTACTGGTAAATCGCATAGGGCGTCCTGGTAGATCGCAGGCGGCACGAGGAAAAGCTCCTCTACTCACCCCTCCCAACAGATCGGGTGCCCTAAAGCTTCTCCCTGCCTCCCCCCCCCCCCATGCCTGTGTGTGTGTGGGGGGGCAGAATGGCTGGAACAGGTCGCTGTTTAGGATGGATGGATGGATGGGAGGAGAAAGGAAGGATAGCAGGAAGAGGGGAGGGAGAGGATGTGAAAGGAACTGAAGGATAGAAGGAGGGAAGAACGTGGTTTTATAATGTTTATGTGTTTTAACTGGTATTTTACTCTTGTAAACCGCTCTGAGCTCCGGGGAGAGCGGTCTATTAAGTTGAATAAATAAATAAAATAAATAAGATGGAAGGTAGGAAGGATGGAAGGAAGGAAGGAGGGGAGGAGAAAGGAAGGAGAAAGGAAGGATAACAGGAAGGAGGGGAAAGGGAGGGAAGGATAGAAGGAAGGAAGGATGGATGGATGCAAGGAAGGAGGGAGGGAGGGGAGGAGAAAGAAAGGAAAAACAAAGGGTAGCAGGAAGGAGGGGAGGGGAAAGAAGGTAGGGTAGAAGGAAGGAAAGAGGGAGAAGAAAGGAAGGAAAAAGGAAAGATAGCAGGAAGGAGGGGAGGGGAAAGGAATACTATATCATTTCCTACTTCCTTCTTTGCCTCTTTCCAGCCTTTCCTCTCCTTTTTCTTTCCTTTCTACTTTCTCTCCTTCCTTCCTTTGGTACCTCTTTCTTTCGTTCCTATTACTATTATTGTGGCTGTGGTCATTAAGCAGACCTTCTCATTACTTAATTTTCCATACCTCCAGACTGTGCCACAGCAGCGCATGGCCGGGTACAGCTAGTTATGAATAAATTTAGGGGCTTATTATACTCACATTAGTTGAATTCAGTCTTAAAATATATTATATGGCTCTCACTGAAATAAATTTCCAAATATTTTGCTTTTTTGGTTCTCTGAGTAGTGGGTAGGTAGATCATTTTGACTTGGTTGTTTTATAAGTAGCTTGCATGCTAAAAAAGTGTGAGCACCCCTGAAGTAAGTTTTCAACGCTTCCAGTACTCCAGAGAAGAAGGTAAGTTGAAGTGTGTGGTGTGAGGAACGAAGTGAAGTCAAAAGATGATGTGCTGTGTATTCAGGAAGTAAAAGGCATCAAGTAGAAATCTCTCAATGCCTGTAAGCAAAAGCGGGATGGCCAGAGTCTACTTGCGGGAAAAGTTCCCGCCGCGTCTCTAAATGAGCCTGGATGTCCTTCAGATACTAGAAGGTAAGGGAGCAACCGATGGCAAACTCACTGGTCCTGCAGCAAATCCACTGTATATTCCAAGGCTGAAAAACTTGGTAAAGCTCTCCCAGCAGCAACCGATGATGCGGGGTGGCCAAATCATCGAAGCGTTTGGTAATACACTCCCAGCAACCTCAGATAATCCAGGATGGCCAGAAAATCCAGAATGGCCAACAGGAAGTAGCTCAAGACTACTTCGGGCCCTTTAATCTGTTTTGCTCATAGACGGCTTTTTCAAGGCCATATACTTGCAAATATCAGTTGGCATCCACACAAACATGTATACAGAGTCACATCTTATTCATTCACAATTCATATAATGTAACACGTCAATGATGCTCTTCGTATAGTGAAGTCTTCATTTATTAACACAGTGAGGGGTTTACTGAGTTGTAGCACATATATGGATTGATTATTCATTTAAGTCCCTTTGCGGTTTGCACTTGGTTTCTAGATAGGTAGCTTCCTTGTCTTTTGATCTGGAACCTCCCCTACGGTCCCTCCTGGGAGTACATGACTCCAACAGTTCCAATGAAAATGAATCAAATGAGAGTGCGTCGCTGCTTTCCGCCCCTCTATCCCTGCTTCCTTGCTCGTAACAGCTGACATTTCAAAGAGAGAAGGTCCCCCCCCCCCAACAAAGAACACAGAGGAGGGATGGTGGGTGGTACCTAGGAATTACAGTGTGACATCAAAAATCACCTGAAAGAATTCTGAGTACAACTGAGTAGCAGTGATACATTTAACAGTGTGATGAAGCTAGGGAAGCTCAGTCAAACTGAGTCTGACTTAGCTCTACTCTACCAAACACTTCCTTACTTCAATGTGATGAAGTCCATATTAATGCATCCATGTTTCATACCGAAAACTTTTGTATGCGGAGTGACACACTGATTGTGTTATGAAATCCTGAATGTCAAGATCATGTCACAATGTGCAACCCAATGTGTATGCAACTCTGCTTCCCTAACCTTCAATGGAATAGGGATTTTCCACATTAGACAAAAATGCTCCACACCTTCTGTATATTAGAAAGAGAACAAAGATGTGGTTGTGGGATCAAGCCTTTGGCTAGTAGTACATTTTATTGATTAGCCCATTGGCTGTATCAAAAACATTTGACATACATATACAGTACAACATAAGTTAAAATAAACAAGCTGTTAACATGATTAAAACTTGATTACGTTCCTTTGGCTAGTAAAATAATGCAGTACAAAGAACAATTAACAAAACATGTGCAATGCTTTTTGGATTCTGTGATTTTAATATTTCGACTAGGATTATTTTAATGCTTTGTATCAACGTTTAAATTTTGTTTATGTCTTATGTTTGATGATTTTAATGATTAAGACATAGCTATATATAGTGATTAGTTATTATGATTTCTTTTTTTGACTGTATGTTGGCATTGAATACTATGTTGTAAGGGAGCCCCCGGTGGCACAGTGGGTTAAACCGTCGAGCTCCTGAACTTGCTGACGAAAAGGTCACAGGTTAGAATCCAGGGAGCAGGGTGAGCTCCCACTGTTAGCCCCAGCTTCTGCCAACCTAGTAGTTTGAAAACATGCAAATGCTAGTAGATCAATAGGTACCACTCTGGTGGGAAGGTAACAGCACTCCATTCAGTCCTGCTGGCCACACGACCTTGGAGGTGTCTATGAACAACACCGGCTCTCAAGCTTAGAAATGGAGATGAACACCAACCCCCAGAGTCGGACACGACTGGACTTAATGTCAGGGGAAAACCTTTACCTTTTTTTTTTTACTATGTTGTAAACTGCCTCGAGTCCCCGCACTGGTGAGAAAGGGGGTATATACAGTAAATAAATAATTAATAAATGTATATTGGAAGAAAATTTCATCAAGTTTTTAAGTCCATCTGTGAAATGTTTGAGGATGTGAAACCTATGAGTGCAATGGCTCCAAAGAAAGTGAAATACTGGAGAAATAAACTCAGATCCAGCAGAGTTTTTCTGCCTTCTCTTGCCACCATAATATAATCCTGGGGGGAAAGTGCAACCAGTAGCACTTAGTTCTCAGTGTGCTGCACAAACTTTTTGGGACAATCCATGAAAAATTATTGGCATTGTTTAAGGCTCAATTTTGAGAGGCTGGGCCCCTTTAATTACTAGGTTTTTTGTATCCTGGACAGAGGTTCATTCATATTAATCTCCTTACAGGGTTATGACATCTTAATAATCTTTCCCCCTCTAAAGGATAGTAAAAGTTGAAATGTTCACCCTGTCTAAACCTTCTATTTTCAGTGCTTTTTAGCTTGTTCCCCTTTCCCACTTCGTAACTGCCATAGATTCTATGTCATCCGAATTTTATTATTAAATTATTATTTGGGAATGAAGTGTCGGAAGGAGGGGGGTCTGGGTTAGAAAGGGCCGCTATTTTTAGCCCAAGCAATGAAATCTCAGCTGCTGGTGACGTCGGAGCTGAAATGTCAGTGTGAAACAGATTGGAACAAATTAAGAGCGTGGTGCTGTCATCGAAAGAGGCAGGCAGTGTGCCAGTGGGGTTGTAGCTGGATAGAGTGTCGAAACTATGTGTTGGGAGGGGGAGATCTTTGAATGGACAAAACCCCATGTCACCCACCTCCATAAAAAAAAAAAAGACTGCCCAAAAGGTCAAATAAAAGTCACCTCTCGTATACCACCTGCCTCTTAGGATAGTTGAATGGGAGAAAAGCATACACTAGAAAATAATCTCTTACGAACAAATAATGGCTATTTCCAGGTTGAGTGTGTATTTAACAAACTGGGTCAAGTCCTTTTCTGATGTCATACCTGTGACTCACGTTAAGGAACAAAGTAGCCCTTTGTGCCTTGTTGTTGTTTTACCCAGCACTGCTGATGCACATGGAGGCGGGAGGGAGCAAGTTTCCAAGACGTGTTAGCTGTTATTTCAGTTAATGTATCCCTAATGGCTGGTTCCTGGAATACTCAGGAATTATGTTGGAAAGAGGAAGCTTTGGGTATGATGAAACTGCAGAAAACTTTTTTCAAAATGTATTTTGTACTCTCTTTTTATGGCTTTTGCCACACTGTGGGGATTTCAAGATAAGGGACTTATGGCCCTTCTACACTGCTATATAAAATCCAGGTTATCTGCTTTGGACTGGATCATATGGCAGTGTAGACTCATATAATCCAGTTCAAAGTAGATAATGTTGATTATCTGCTTTGATAATCTGAATTACCATATATGGCCATGTAAAAGGGGCCTAGGGTTTTCTTTTCTCCAGAATGAGATGGCAAATGGCCTTCCTGGGATATAATTAGTACATTCACATATAATTAGTACATTCACAATGTTATCACACGATTCACCATGGCTCATAGGTGGCCTTGAAAATGAAAGCCACTACACTAGTGTCCGGCACTTTTTTCACCTTAGTCCTTCCCTTTTTTGGTTTGTGTGTCAAAACCTTATGAGTGGCACAAAGCTTGCACAATGCACATTATGTTTTGGCCTTGAAATCAGCATATCTTTGGGCCTTGTCTCATCATAAAAGGCATTCAGGCATGTTCACCATTGCCTTCTTCTGCTCAGTGCTAACGTTTTTGGAGTTAACTAAAAAGTCATTCTTTCATTGTCTTTGGATATATAGTTTGTTGGGATGTCAAACTGCCATAATTCTGCTATTCTCAGAATCTTACCCTCGGAAAGGCTAAAAAATTGAGGAGTGACACAAAATTTAATTAGAGGGCAGCAGAATTATTATTTCATTGGGCAGAATTCCGATATCTCCACTTCTACCCCACAGCAACATCTCCAGTTGTTTAATGCAATTGCATTCTTAGCAAAAGCCTGTATAAGTAGAAATGCTAGCATCAATCTAGTCCAGGGCTTCCTAAATATTTTCCACTCACAACCCCTTTCCACCCAATACATTTTACATGATCCCAAATATAGGTGTATAAAATAGTTATTTTTAAAAAATCACACATTTACTGATAATATATCAGCACTTGCAAGCTTGCTAAGCAGGTTGATTTTCCTTTTACTAGAGTACAGCTAAAGCATTTTCTGCAAAGTCCGCTGTAAACACTACATGTTGTTGTTAACAGATTTGCATATATGTCTTCAAAACCCTTTTACAAGAAGGATGGTATAAACCAACATCAGTATATAAAATAATATATTATAAGGTCAGGTTTCATATAGTTATGTGTCAGGGCTAGAATCTCTATGCCTGGGGCCAGAGACAGATCCCAGCCTGCCATGAGCCTACTACTTTCACCTGAGTTGCTGAGTCAGAGAGAGATGACTCAACCATGAACTTTGCTCTATTTCTTTGCAGTTGAATATACTGGGACTAGGACCTTTGGTCTAGATAAGACTCTGGGGTATGATGTAATACCCAGGGAACTCTGGGTAATGCAAAGGCTCACTGGGATTGCTGAGTCAGGGTGCAACCCTCTCCAGGCATTGCATGGGGGAGGGATTAGTATATAAGGATTGTGGTGATGGGAAGCGGGTGCTTCAGCTTTATAGGTTTTGTGTCTTCAATAAACTACCACTGGAAGAAGCAGCAGTTCTGTAGCGTCTTTACTGGAAAGCATTGAAGTTCCTGACAGAAGCTGAAGCCCCTGAAACTTTCCCAGGAATGGAGAGGTTTATGCAAGAGGCGGAGGAATATGTGGAAAGCTGGGATTATGTTACTGGAGCAGTCCATGAAAGATGTACTTTGGAATGGGGGTGGAATACTATGGATGAGGTTGGCCTCCCTGATCGGGTCGGAGAAACGGCGTCAGCATGGCGTGCGGCTGCTCCAGAGGGACATATTCTTCGTGAGGGATCCAGGGAAGCTTGTCATGTGGATCCAGTGCGACTCCAGGGTGCAGCTGCGGCGGTGCACAGTAAGTCCAGAGAGGCGACTCGGGGGAGTGAAACTACTGAGCCGAGTTCTCCCATGGAAGTGGAGGTGTTGGGATGCAAAGTTGCGGCTTTGGAGAAGATATTGCAGTGAATGTCCCAGCAGATGTTTAAGAACCAAGATTCTATGTGGGGCCCGCCTGAGGGAGGCGATTTTACGCGTTATTCTTGGATGGACAATGAGAGGGTTGAAACCCATCCTAGATCTCCTTTGGGAGTATGGGGGGTTGATGTCCAGTCAAGATGTCCAGAAAGATCTCTCGAAATTGAGTGAATGGGCAACAAAGTGGCAAATGCATTTTAACCTAAACAAGTGTAAAGTCATGCACATCGGGGCAAAGAACCCCAACTACACCTACCAATTGATGGGGTCAAAGCTTTCCGAGACAAACCAGGAAAGGGATCTTGGGGTTTTGGTGGACAGCTCAATGAAGATGTCAACCCAGTGCGCTGCAGCAGCAAAAAAAGCAAATTCTATGCTTGGCATGATCAGAAAGGGAATCGAAAATAGGTCGGCAAATGTTGTATTGCCTCTCTACAAATCTATGGTAAGGCCACATTTGGAGTACTGTGTACAATTCTGGTCACCGCACCTCAAGAAGGATATAACGGAACTGGAAAAGGTACAGAAAAGGGCAACAAGAATGATCCAAGGGATGGAGCGGCTCCCTTACGAAACCAGGTTGCAACGCCTTGGTCTTTTCAGCCTTGAAAGACGGCGTTTAAGAGGTGACTTGATCGAAGTGTATAAAATCATGCATGGGATAGAAAAGGTGAATAAAGAAAAACTGTTTTCTTTGTCACAAAACACTAGGACTAGAGGGCACTCCCTGAAGCTCCAAGGTAGGAAAATTAGGACTAATAAAGGGAAATATTTCTTCACCCAGAGGGTCATTGGGTTATGGAACTCACTTCCAGAGGAGGTTGTGACAGCGGTCAGCCTGGACAGCTTCAAGGCAGGATTAGACAGATTCATGGATACCAAGTGTATCGGTAGTTACTGAAAAGGACATTCAAGTGCCACCTCGGAGTTGGTTGAGGTAGGCAGGATTTCCCTGGGTACTGGTTGTGGGGGGTCGGGAGCAGGTCAGGGTTTTGCCCTCCCTTCTGCTCGAGATCCCCGTGTACAACTGGCGGGCCACTGTGTGATACAGAATGCTGGACTAGATGGGCTGAGGTCCGATTCAGCATGGCTCTTCTTATGTTCTTATGTTCTTATGAGGAGCAGCATATGGTGGTGCCAGGCTGAGAGTGGTGAATGAAGGGGTTTCAGTCCAGCCTAAAGCTGTAGGACTGGGAAGAGGTATTCAGGTGCCCAAGAGGGATGGATCTGGAGGATGGAGATCCCAGCCTGGTGCCCAGATGCCTAGAAGGGATGGATTAGGAGAATGGAGACCCCAGCCTGGTGCCCAGATGCCCGGAAGAGATGGAGCAGGAGAATGGAGACCCCAATTGGGGGGTGATGTTCGTCCAAGGAAGGAGCCGCTCCGTGTGGAGTTTGATGGTGAGGCATGTAAAGTGGCCTTTTTTGTGGTGGCAGTTGGCGATCACATGCAAGATTATGGACACTTGTACCCAAGTGAAGGCAGCAGAGTGCGTGCTGTGGGAGCTGTGCTTAAAGGAAGAGCTGCGGACTGGTACGTGCAGTGCCATGATCGACAGGATCCATGTTTGGGGACATTGAGAGGGTTTCTTCGGGCTCTGAAGAACAGATTTCGTTCTTCAGAGCCCACTGGAGAGAGTAAAGGCCAAAGAAGCTCTGAGGGGGTTAACGCAAGGCAATAAATCTGTAACGGAGTATGCGAAGGAGTTTATGAGCCTTGCGGACAAGGTAGCGGAGTGGTCTCAAGCAACCCTCCTTGAACTATTTAAAGACGGATTATGACGAGAGTTGTTGGAGTGGTGCCTTCATCGTGGAGACCCTGGTGATGTCGATGGATGGATCCAATTGGCTGGTAACGTAGAAGGTATTCTGGCCCAAGTGCAACGGCGGAAGTCGGCAGTAGGACCTACGAGGCGATTTCGCCAGGGTCAAGACGTGTAACCGAAGAAGAGCCAGCGGAGTAGTGTTAGCGGAAAGCCAACTGTGGGGAAAGGCTTGTGTTACATTTGCTCTAAGCCGGGACATTATTCCTTCCAATGTCATCTAAGAAAGTTACCGGATACCAAAAAATGTGAAAGTTGCCGAGGTGCCCTGGGTGAAAAGATGGAGAGTGCGGATGGGGTGAGAAAAGGGGCCCCAAGTATTGTTTGTAAAATCGAATTGGAAAAGAAAGGAAAATATCAAACGCATAAAGCATTGGTGGATTGCGGTGTTCTGAAAACATTATGTGTCCTGGATTAGTTAAGGATTTGAAATGTGAAATTCAGGAATTACCAGCTCCTGTACATTTTGCCCAGTTGGATGGAACTTTTGTGGGAGAGGGCCCTTTCCATTGGGAACGAAAGGGTTAAAGGGAAAGGTTGATACTTGGGAGGGGAGCTGGATTGTGTAGTGGCTCCTGTTATGGAACATGAAATTATATTGGGATTGCCTTGGCTGAGACAGGCTGATCCAATCATAGATTGGAAAGCAGGTACATTAGAGTGCCGGCCTGTGGCGAATGGTGGTGTGTATGTGAATGAATAGAAGGAAGGAGGTGAGCCACAGATTCCTGAGGAATATATTGACTTAGCAGATGTGTTCAACCCTGTATTAGCCGACAATCTGCCCCAGTCAGGAATGTACAGTGCAAGGTAGAACTGTAAGAAGGGGCAGTACTCCCTAAGCCAAAAGATTTATCCTATGTCTGAGAAGGAGAAGGTTACGTTAAGGGAGCAGATAGATGATTATTTAAAGAAAGGGTACATCCAAAGATCGGAATCCCCTATTGCAGCCCCTGTTCTCTTTAGGGAAAAGAAAGATGGGAAATTAAGGTTGTGTATCGACTATAGGGGTCTTAATGCGATAAGTACCATTAATTGTTATCCATTGCCTTTAATCAAGGATCTATTAGGGCAATTGGGGAAAGGCAGGTATTTCACAAAGCTGGATATTATAAATGCCTTCCATATGGTGCGGGTGCGAGAATCGGACAGGTGGAAGACTGCTTTTTCGTGTCCCTTGGGGCTGTACGAATGGGTCGTCATGCCTTTTGGTTTGGCCGGGCCCCCCGGTATATTTATGCAGTTGATTAATGAGGTGCTGCACCCCCTTTTGTATAAGGGGGTGTATGTTTATTTAGACGACATTGTTGTGGTTTCACAAACCAAAGAGGCACACGTGCAGTTAGTTCGGGAAGTATTGGAGAGATTGAGACAGGCCAGATTGTTTGTTAAGTTAAGTAAATGTGAATTTGGCAAGAGCGAAATTGACTTCCTGGGATATAGAATTAATAGAGGGGGTGTGTCCATGGATCCGGGAAAAGTGGCAGATGTGTTGGCTTGGGAAGCTCCTAAAACAAGGAGACAGTTACAGGCTTTTTTGGGGATGGCTAACTTTTATCGGTCTTTTATTTCCGAGTGATGCTTCCGCTTGGGCATATGGAGGAGCTTTGTTACAGAAGGACGAGGAAGGGGTGTTGAAACCCTGTGCTTATTTCTCTAAGAAATTTGGGGAGCAGCAAAGGAATTGGCCAGTGTGGGAAAAGGAGGCGTTTGCTATTCGTTATGCTCTGCAGACGTGGAGACACTTTTTGGAGGGGGCAGTTCACCCGTTTGAAGTGTTAACTGATCATAAGAATTTGCAATTTCTTAGGGAGCCCCAGAAGTTGTCTCCTAAATTGTTACGATGGGCCCAGTATCTGGCTAGGTTTAATTTTGTGTTGAAGCATATAAAGGGTAAGGATAATGTGGTTGCTGATGCATTGTCGCGTTATCCTGCAGTGGGGCCAGATCCTCTTCCAAGTGTGGGGAGAGTGTTCACAAAGGACCAGTGGGGTCTGAGGGTACAGACATGAGCAGAAGCGAAGTTGGAAATAAAGCAGGAGGATGAGGAGCTGGAAGAGTGGGTAAAAGAGTTTCAGAGGTGTTATGAGAAGGATGATTGGTTGAAGGCCCATGAGTTGGAATGTAAAGGGTCAAGGGATTGTGGATAGTTCGGGAGAAATTGTATGTACCAGCGGAGTTAAGGAATAGGGTGTTGGAGTTGTTCCATGACCACAAGACAGCAGGGCATTGGGGATTTACTAAGACTTTCTTTGCAATCAAAGCCCGATATTGGTGGCCAGGAATGAGGACATCGGTAAAGAATTATGTGAGTAGTTGTGAGGCTTGTGCACGGGGGAAGGTACCTACTGCTAAGCCCCCAGGATTGATCCAGGTGGTGGCTACTCCGGTGCGGCCATGGACACATATTAGTACCGACTTTGTGGGGAGTAGCCACCTAGTAAAGGATATAGGTATATCTGGACTGTGCTGGACATGTTTTCAAAGCAAGCCCATTTTATACCGTTAACTGGCTTGCCTTCGGCAGAAAAATTGGCTAAGTTATATGTGCAGCATATATACCGGTTACATGGGTGTCCAGAGCAGGTGCTTAGCGATAGAGGTGTGCAATTCACGGCGAAATTCTGGGATAGGTTCTTGGAAACCTTAGGACCAGACCGGAAGTTGACAACTGCTTATCATCCCTGTTGTAATGGGGGAGTTGAGGAGGACGCAGAAATCGTTGGGTAGCTATCTAAGAATTTTGTAAATGCCCAGCAGAGTAATTGGGCAGACTTGTTGCCTTACGCTGAAGTGGCTTATAACGGATCTGTGCACTCATCTACAGGCAGGACTCCATTTTCAATTGTATTTGGCCAAGAGGTTGTTCCACTACCAGTTGGTATAGGAGTGCTGGAGGATGATAAGGAGAAATGGTACAATAGAGCTCGAGAAGAGTGGAAGGAGGTAACTGAGGCGTTGCATAAGGCACAGGGGTTGCACAAGCGATTTGGTGACAAAAACCGACAAGAAGGTGATGTGTATAAGGAAGGGGATTTGGTATGGTTATCCACTCAGAATTTAAAGTTGGGGTTACCTTCTCGAAAATTGGGCCTAAAGTATGTGGGACCATTCAGAGTGGCTGAGCGAGTGAATGAGGTGACGTACCGATTGATATTGCCAAGGGCCTTGAGGAAAATTTATTCTGTGTTTCATTGCAACTTGTTAAAACGATATGTTAACCCAAGTATGCCAAAATTTTGAATGTTGCTTTGTCTTCCTCGGGGGAGGAGAAGGTGGAGGAAGGCATTATGTCAGGGCTATAATCTCTATGCCTGGGGCCAGAGACAGATCCCAGCCTGCCATGAGCCTACTACTTTCACCTGAGTTGCTGAGTCAGAGAGAGATGACTCAACCATGAACTTTGCTCTATTTCTTTGCAGTTGAATATACTGGGACTAGGACCTTTGGTCTAGATAAGACTCTGGGGTATGATGTAATACCCAGGGAACTCTGGGTAATGCAAAGGCTCACTGGGATTGCTGAGTCAGGGTGCAACCCTCTCCAGGCATTGCATGGGGGAGGGATTAGTATATAAGGATTGTGGTGATGGGAAGCGGGTGCTTCAGCTTTATAGGTTTTGTGTCTTCAATAAACTACCACTGGAAGAAGCAGCAGTTCTGTAGCGTCTTTACTGGAAAGCATTGAAGTTCCTGACAGTTATGCACAATACAACATATATAGTTCACATTCGATACATTTTACCGTGTCCTTGGTGCAACCTGGTCTTAAAATTCACTCTGGACTGAATTTTAAGACCAGGTTGCGCCAAGGACACGGTAAAATGTATCGAATGTGAACTATATATGTTGTATTGTGTATAACTATATGAAACCTGACCTTATAATATATTATTTTATATACTGATGTTGGTTTATACCATCCTTCTTGTATCATTTTACTAACCCAGACTCTATATTGCTAGTTCAAAACCCTTTTACTCTTGCCTTTTTTGTGACCCCAACATAAGGCTGATAATGTACCACTTGGGGTCAAGATCCACCTTGTAAGAAGCAGCGATCTATCCTCTTATTTCATGGCAGCACACAATCCCACTACTAAGTGAAGGCAGAGTTGGACATTTAGGGCCCTACCACACAACCATATAACCCAGAATATCAAGGCAGATAATGCACAATATCTTCTTTGAACTGGATTAGCTGAGTCCACACTGCCATATAATCCAGTTCAATGCTAATTTTATACAGCTGTGTGGAAGGGGCCTTAGTCATGGAGGGACATGATGTAAAGATGTATTACTACATTGACAAATGTAAACATGTATTATTAAAAGCCACGGTCAGAATTATCCAGAATATTTTTCTGTATGGCTATGAAAGCTGGAAAGTGAAGAAAGCTGACCAGAAGTGTCTCAATTCATGAAAAAGGTGCTCATGGAGGAAAGTACCGGGACTGTGGCACAGTTGGCTGGGTGTCAGCTGCAATAAAGATCACTACTGACCGAAAGGTCACAAGTTCGAAGCCAGCCCAGATTGGAGTGAGCTTCCGGCCAATTGTGTAGCTTGTTGACCTTTGCAACCCGAAAGACAGTTGCATCTGTCAAGTAGGAAATTTAGGTACCACCTTTGTGTGGGGAGGCTAATTTTACAAAATTTACAAGGCCATAAATAATCTCCAGCAAAAGCATGCGGGGAATGCAGAAAGTACTTCATCAGTATCGCAGATGGATGGTGAAGTGACAGCTCTCCTAGTGGTCAGAAGTTTGAATGTTAAATAGCCTCTGACTATCTGTCTATATGTGTTGTGTGTCTATGGCATTGTGTTGCGCTGTAAACCTCAGGGCCCCTCAGTAGATCGCTTGGACACTTGGCAAAGGTTAAATGCTTTATTTAGAATATATGGTTATAGTAAAGAGACTAGGATTATATTCTAATGATGTTGCAAAACATCAATAGGTAGCAGCAATGTCTCTTTAAAAACAGGAACCAAAAAGAGTCCTTGGCAATCAGGAGCAGGTATGCAGGAAGGATGAAACAGGAACGAAGCGGTGAGGTCTTTGGCCCATCCGGGCTAACATCTGGAGGCAGGGTTGAAGTAAAGCTGGAACTTAGCGGCTTGAAGGCAAGGAAGGCAGGAGTCTTGGAATGAAGACTTGGAAGGAGGAAGGCCCGTATCCTGGGCCCGATGCCGTGGCAAAGCGTGGCGTGAATCCAACTTTGAGGAAGGATCCGTGCCCATTGCTAGGGTGCAGCTTATATAGGGTGCAAGGCTTTGATGTATCGATGCCTAGCTGCGTCGAATGTCTTTCATATAACATGGTGCAGCTGCTAAGGCTCTATCCTTGTTGCATCGGTCAGGAATGTAGTGCCAATTAGTGGAACCGCTTGGAATTAGGGAGGCATCCTTGCTCGGCTCTGCAAGGTACTGTTTGTTATTCAGGCCCCAAGTTGAATGGCTGGTTACGGTGTCCTTGACTTTTGCATGAACCAGCTTCTGCTGAACAGGCTGGCTAGGCCCCACAGGCCTTTGTGAATCCTTGGTTCTGTCTTGAGGTTTGTGAAGACATGAGTGGGGTGGAGGGCCTAAGTTGGGCTGAGGATCAGGCAAAGGTGTGACACCTTGAATGTTTGCCATATATGTGTACATCATAATCTGCCCTGTGTCCCCTGTGGGGTAAGAGGGGCGGAATATAAATACTGTAAATAAATAAATAATAAATAAGTATGGCAGGTGTATGCCAAAGTATGCAAAAAAAATTAACAGGTGTGAGAGGAAATCAACCTTGAACATTCACCAGTATCCAAAATAACTATAAGCTAAAAAGATTGCATTTTGGACATATCTGAGAGTACATGACCCATTTGGAAAAGATGATAATGCACCGTGATGTGAAAGGTAGTAAGAAGAGAAGAAGACCACATTACAGATCAACTGATTCAATGTAAAGAAAGCCACAGCCTTGAGTTTGGAAGACCTGAGCAGGGCTCTTTGTAAGTGAGGTTCTCGGAAATCTCTCATTTCTACAATCACCACGAATTTGCCAATGTGATGGTAAATAACATTAACAGTCATGGGCCAATTGATACAAAACATTGTTTTGGAGAATTCACTGAATACTTTCTGCATAGAACTTGTTGCTGGACTTTCCATTAGAATGAATAGGTCATTTGGGAAGGAATTTTACTCTTCCAGGCTTACTTTGAACTCTTCCCCACATAAACGTAACACCTCTTCCTGGAATTCAGATCCGTATCTCTTTCTGCCGTCTCAAAATGGGACAGGATATGTACAAGAGTGTTTGCTTATTTAGCTGTCTCACACCTGAGTGTCAGAAATAGCCTAAACAGCTGAGTTACCATAAGGAAGAGAGAAAAAAAGGATGTTAGTCTTTAAACCGACAGGATTGCGTATTGTTGGACACCTGGCAGACACTCACAGTGAGTTACAAGAAGAGAGGATTTTTTTTTTGCTCTGAAGCCATTTCCTCTTTCTTGTGAGCCCCTCTATCGGTAACATTACATTTGTTTTGCTCGTTTAGTGCTGGGAAATTTGCGTAGATTACTGTCCAGTCAGTTGTTCAAAAACAGAAACAGCACACCATAAAATAAAACAAAGACCTCCAGGTTTCAGTTCAAGGATATTGCCCCCCAATAAAAAAAATCTGCGGTTCCAATGAAATTCCGCTTCACTCCAAGCATTGCATAGAGAGAGGCAATGAAAATTGTTCATAACCAGAACTGTACTGTTTGCTATTTTGACATTACCTTGGTTAACTTTGCTTGCCATTTTTCTTTGGATGAACTGTATTTCTAAGTACTCAGTAGAGTTTAACGTTACTGCAATATGAAAAATTTAGAGAGGAAAATTTTCATTGGAGGAAATGATGATTTGGCATGTAAGACATCTGGGAACTGAAGAATTCTTACTTGAGGAAAGCAATGTCCACATCCTCCCACTCTATCCTCTGTGTGTGTGTGTGTGTGTGTGTGTGTGTGTGTGTGTGTGAGAGAGAGAGGAGTGACTTGAGAAACTGCAAGGCCATCTGCAAGGACGCTGCCCAGGGGACGTCCGGGTGCTTTTGATGTTTTACCATCCTTGTGGGAGGCTTCTATCATATCATTGCACAGGGAGTCGGAACTGACAGAGGGAGCTCATCTGCACTCTCCCTGGATTCAAACCTGCAATCTGTTGGTCTTCAGTCCTGCCGCCACAAAGGTGTAACCCTATACTTATATACTACAGTCAGTTGAAAGTCCGAACAGGGTATATGGTTACATTGGCTGCCAGTTTGCTACCAAGTGCAATTCAAAGTGTTGGCTTTAGCCTATAAAGCCTTAAATGGTTCCGGCCCAGCCTACCTGTCCAAATGTATCTGTCTCTAAGAACTATCAAGGAGGTTAAGATTTTCTGGAGAGGCCCTGCTCTTGGTCCTGCCGCCGTTGCAAGCGCAGTTGGTGGGTACGAGAGACAGGGCCTTCTCAGTGGTGGCTCCTTGGCTCTAGAACTCTCCCCGGTGAGATTAGATCAGCACCCTCCCTCCTGGCCTTTAGAAAGAAAACAAAGACATGGTTGTGGGACCAAGTCTTTGGCCAGTAAAAAATAATGCAGTTCAAAGAACAACGAGAAAATATATGCCATGACAATTGGAATGGTTACAATGTATGATTTTTGGATCATGTGATTTTAATATTTATATTAAAATGTTTTAATGCTTTGTTTTAATGTTTAAATGTTATTTATGTCTCATGTTTTAATGGTTTCATGGTTGTAATTTATAGTTATATGTTAGTGTTTGGTTATTATGGTTTTTTCTTTTTACATGTATGTTGGCATTGAATTTTTGCCACTGGTATGCTGTAAATCTCCTTGAGTCCCCTCAGGGGTGAGAAAGGTGGTATATATAGTAAATAAAATAAAATATAGGAGTAAGGAGGCATAGGAGAAAGTCCTAATGAATACAATATGCCATCCTCATATTGTAAAATGGAGGAAATTTTCATTTCAACTTCGAGGATACAGTATCTCTGTGTGCTTCTACACTGTAGAAATAATCCAGTTTGACTACACTTTAATTACCATGGCTAAATGCTATGGAATTATGTGAGCTGTAGTTTTGTGAGCATTCAGGCCAATTTGACAGAGAAGGCTAAAGACCTTATAAAACTACAACTTCCATGAGCCATGACAATTAAACTGGCAACAAACTGCATCAGTTTGACAGTATAGATGCCTCTCTGACAAAGGGATGACTTAAAAAAAATTCTTATGAAGTGAAGTCTTATAATTCTTCCCTTACAGATGTGACTTCAACCCGTATAAATCAATAAAGCTTAGTTGAGCAACTTGCTCCAAGCCCTACAGCCTGGAAAGAGACTCCCCTCTCCTTGCCCCTGGTGCTGAAATGACAAAAGCAAGGGCAGATTAAGGGAACTGGGGGCCTTGGAGCAGGTCTGAAAATAGACCTATCTGCCTTTGTGCTGATGTGAGAGTTAATCTAGGAAAGGAGGCACAGAAATTAAATAAACGAAGGAATAAATAAAAAATGAATTGCAAAGCATCCAGAGTAGTATAGCATTCCCATATGTGGACCCCTTTTGAGTGATGAGCCGAGCAGCCTAATCCTATGCATTTTGGATTAATTTCACACAGAATGCTTATGATAAAATCTCTCAGTACTACCACCATCACGGGAATGTCTTTCAGGAATGCAGAAGAGGGCTTTCTTGGTGACTGCCCCCAGGCTTTACCTATGAAGTTTCCCTGTGAAATGAAGCACTCTGCTCTTCTATTGTTTGTTCATGCTACCTAATATTTTCTTAAAAAATGGTTTTAATTCTGTAAATAATTCAAGTGGTTTTCAGCTATTCTGCCTATGTATTTTTATCTATCTCGTGGTTTTGTTTGTTTGTTTGTTTTTGTAAACTGCCTTGAGGAGCAGTTCTTAGGTCAAAAAAGCAATACTGACAGATCTAGCATTTTCTAGGTTGGTAAAGGTAAAGGTCTTCCTGTGACATTAAGTCCAGTCGTGTCCGACCCTGGGGATTGGTGCTCATCTCCATTTCTAAGCCGAAGAGCCAGTGTTGTCCATAGATACCTCCAAGGTCATGTGGCCAGCATGACTGCAAGGAGCGTCAGAGCAGTACCTATTGATCTACTCACATTTGCATGTTTTCGAACTACTAGGTTGACAGAAGCTGGGGCTGACAGCAGAAGCTCACGCCACTCATTGGATTCAAGCCTGCGACCTTTCGGTCAAGACCATATTAGTTCAAGTTGTGTATAACATCATGTAACATGATTTTTGTTCCCAGGTTTTAAATATCATTTTCTAATTGGTTCTATTATAAAAACATGGAAAAGTTTATTAAACTGCAAAAACTTTGTTTTTGTGGGACATTATGCTGCACATTTTGCAATAGTTTCTCATTGAACATCTCATCGAGTCTCAACCAATTCAACTTAGTTTGTGGCAGCCACAAAAACAAAGTTTTTGGAGTATAACAACTACTTTCAAAGGAAGTACCACACAATTAAACAGGAAATAACACTTTCAAGCCAGGAACATAATTTTTTTTTTAAAAAAAAATTACACAGTGTAATCAAATCCGCAAAAATTAAACGTGCAAATGTGGAGAGCCACTTATATGGAATGAAAATAAAAATATAATGCAATGTAATGCAATCCTTTGCAACCCCCCCTCCCCCAAACAAAAAACAGATACAGATAACATACCAATAAAGCTTGGTTTGTGTGGCGGCTAGTCCCTCATCCTTCACCAGTCACCAATTGAGATAGGAGCCCCTGGTGGCGCAATAGGTTAAATCCTTGTGATGGCAGGATTGCTGACCAAGAGGTCGGCAGTTCAAATCCGGGGAGTGGGGTGAGCTCTTTCTTGTCAGCTCCAGCTTCTCATGTGGAGACATGAGAGAAGCCTCCCACAGGATGGTAAAACATCCGGGTGTCCAATTCTCCCACGCGACTTGCAGTTTCTCAAGTTGTTCCTGACACACACACACACAAAACCCATAGAGATGTTGGTGAATTCAGAAAATGACAAAGAAAGGAAAACATCAAGCAACATTTTTTCTTGAACACTGGGCTTCAAGTTAGTGAGAATTCTGGGGAAACTGCATTGACTTGAATCACTGATATCCAGCCTTTAATACAGTCATGGTTGATCGTGCTGGCTATGTTGAACAGGGTTGGAATTCCCTCTCAGCCATGGAAATCCACTGGATAACCTTGGGAAGGTTATCCAGAGGAAGGCAAAGGCCAATCCCCTTTATTTTAAATATTGCTAATTAAACCTTATAATAGGATTGCTTTATGATCACCATAGGATGGAAACTACTTGAAGGTACAAAACAACAATTACTTAATACCTTAGTACCTGTCTACAGTCCCTATCATCACCATCATCTGTGGTCATATCTTCAACATGTAAAGTTTAGCTCAACATGTGAGAGTGGCTCTGGCCCTGTTCTGGACCAGGTTTGGCCCTGGTGTTGGAGAAAGTGAGTGAGTTACCTGAGAAGTACAGGAGGGCAGTGCTGGCAGGCCACTGGCCCTTCCCTTCTGTGAATGATCACATTGTGTGTTCTAAGCCCCTTGCAACTCTGAAACTGGCTTTCTAGTATCAGTAAACTGCGACTGCTAATGTGGTCAGTTTCTGCAAATGGAATGTGGGAGCAGAGCTGCCAACTTGTCCTTCGTTTCAGGGGACAAAAAGCCCTTAGGCATCCCTGGTATGGACAACAGTAATGCAGTAGTCTAAGCATCCATCTAGGACTTATACGCCTTCCTATGTGTTCCCTGACTCCCTCTCATTCTTAGTACTGCATTCAAATAAGGACATTTTGAATACTCTTGGCTCAAAGTATTTCATTTTTCTCAGCAGTTAATCCACCTCAGAGATTAAGATCATTGGGGGAGGTCTGCTTTTGGTCCCACCCCCCTCCCAAACGCAACTGGTGGAGACAAGAAACAGGGCCTTCTCAGTGGTAGCTCCTTGCCTATGTAACTCCCTCCCCAATGAAATTAGATCTGCCCCATCCCCCCTGACCTTCAGGAAAAAAACCCTGAAAACATGGCTCTGGGATCAAGCTTTCGACCAGTAACGGGAGTACTTGAGACTACAAATTAATATAATGACGTCTCAGACCGGCCTTGGAATACGCTTTGGATCATGCGGTTTTATTACATGTTTTAATGCTATGATTTTAATGGGCTTGGTTTTAACATTTTGTTTATTTACCGATATATTGATATATGGCATTGAATAGTTACCTTTGTAAGGCCACCATGAGTTGTCTTTGGGGTTGACAAAGGCAGGATACAAATATGGTAAATAAAAATAAAATAAAATAAACATTTGTCCATTTCTTGTCATATCATTTATTATTGATTTCAATGGCAGCAGACCTACCACTACACTAAGGCAGCCATTTCAGGTAGCAGATACATGGACCCAAATTGTTGAGGACACAGTTGTGTGTACCAGACGGTTTGTCCAGTGCAACTTTGCTTAACCTCTGATCATCAGATGCTGTCCTGTTATCAGTGGTAAGATAATTTGATAGGTTTTTCACCAAGGAATGGAAAGGACACCAAGTTTTTCTTCATCTTGGACAGGTAGCAAAATATCTTATGCCACCCCAGTTCCTAATCATAGCTTAAAGGGGGCAGACTGGAAAGGTCTGAATGCAGCCTCTTCATTTATTTAGGTCCCCCACAATTTGGAGGAGCAATGCTGAAAGTTTTGTGCTACTGCCTGCTCACTTCAAGACTGTGATGAGTAAAAACATGTCCTGGAAAAGGATGTTGTGATTGGAGGGCTTGTGCATCACGCATCACAAGTAATGTAGCTTTCCTGGTCTGAATTCCTCAATGAATTTTGATTTCAGTCTGAAGAGCAAGGATATTTCTTTCAGGGTTTTTAAAAAAACTTTGAGTGAGGTAAGATCTTCATTTTTTGTGGCTAGCTAGTAAATTCCTGAAACAAGAGTAATAGCAAAATTCATTTCAATACTGCCTGCTTCCTGATATTTGTAAATATCCCTTCAGAGGCTGTTCCTCTCTACACTTTGTGATTGCCGAGCTCTTGTTTTTACAGCATGAGTAATGCTGGGCAGTAGAAATGCAACCCATGACTCAGTTGCAAATACTGAGTCACAAATTCTGGAGAGCAGCAGTTAAGACTTCAGCAATGACGGCAGATGTAAAGTTGATGAGAAAGCAGGCAGTACTCACTCTCAGCTTGACTCCAGGAGTGCATAGATAACTGTCAGTGTGGCTCCAAATTCCCTTTCTGCTGCCTCTGAGACACTTAGGGCCTAGGTTAGTGTTGTCATGAATATAATAATCTCTGAGCAAGAAATGATCACATTGAAGCCTACCTGTTGGACACATCACCCTATGACTAGTCAATTTTCCCTCTCCTCCTGTGAATTTCTGATTTTAGAATAATAGAATCATAGAGTTGGAAGAGACCTCATGGGCTATCCAGCCCAACCCCCTGCCAAGAAGCAGGAAAATTGCATTCAAAGCACTCCCGACAGATGGCCATCCAGCCTCTGTTTAAGAGCCTCCAGAGAAGGAGCCTCCACCACACCTCCTACTGTCACCTCTTTTATCTTCTCATAGAGTCATGAACAGTTAAAACAACTTTCCATTAATGAATGGTTTTGCTCTAAAAGCAGCCACTGTGACAAAGAGAGTAGCTCGTATGAGCTCTCATTTCCTCCCTAAGTCAAAGATATTAACAGAGCAATACTATATTCAAAAGCTGTCACAATTCTGTCAGAACAGCATAAGTTGGGAAAAGTTACATTTTTGAATTATGGCTCCAAGAATCCCCATTTAGTAAAGCCTGCCTGCGCTGGCGTGATACTGATGGAATATGAGTGGCTTGGAAAAATTAGATTTCTGGATGACAGCTCTCAAATTCCCCCAACTAGTTTATCTACTGGCTATGCTAGCTGGGAGTTGTATCCTTAAATACGTATAATGTTTTTGTGTTCTGTTGGACAGTCACTATAATAATAACTTTATTCTTATATCAAGAATCTAAAGAATATTCTATAGCCAATATGCATTAAATCTAAAAGAGAGGAACATACACAGAAACTGAACAATATCAAAGTGACAGGCTGCAATATCTGCAACAGCAAGGGATCGTTATGGTTAGTAATGGATCTGCCTCGGAGACCAGATCTTGGAATCTGGGATGTAGCTACAAGGAGGTAGGCAAAATGAGAACATTGCATGGATGTTAAAATCCTCCAGCACAAGAAGTTTGAGGGAGACACTGCTTCCAAAATCACCTCTAGCAGCTCTGGCCAGGAGACAGTTGGAAAGTGGGGTTGATGACAATATATCAACAGAATCCCCATCCTGTCTTGTTGCCCTATTTCCTTGTATTATCTCTCGGAGATTGTCAGGCATGTGCCTCAGAAGAAGAATGGACTCATGACAGATCATTGCGATGCCTCCTCCCCATCTATCACATCACCAAAAATGAGGTGAACATAATTGGGTCAGTTGGCATCCTTCTCTTTATTGAACTGAGCTTCAGCTTTACATGCTAGTCTAGGATCAAGACCTGGATCAAACAACTCTTCCTTATCCTTCACCTGGAATTAAGCTGCTGTACTTTGTGGTCTGAGAGGATTCTACTAGGTAGCTAGGAATCAGTTGGTTGTATTCTGCCTGCTGTGGCGAAATAAATAAGCAAGATTTAGTAAAAATAAATAAATTGAATACAAGCAACTTAAGGTAGAGTGGGTACCATTGTCTGCACTGCTTCATCCAGTATGATGGCACGCCTGAGCCTTTGGGAAAACTATATTGACTGTCTTTACTCGGGGGCTATCTGATACCTTCTGTTAAGATTAAGACCCTTAGCAGACAGAGAAATTTTAAGCAAGGTGAAAAGATAATCAAACGAATTTAGTGAAACAAGATGAATAAAGGGTTAACTCCATCCGGGACTATCATTAGGTAACCTAAAACAATACATTACAAAAGGAGAACTTGCTGGTTGCAGGCATCTTTCTGGAGTCTTTCCAAGTCTCTTTTGCCTCTGCTGCAAAGTGATGGTTATAAACTGCCTTAATCTTCTTTCCTGTGAAGCTTAGCTGGCCAACGGCTTCTGTTGTCCTTTGGACTTATGGTATAAAATACTACTAAATGAAGCAGAAGAAAGTGCTAAAAATGCCTGTTTGGATTGCTAGGCTAGGATTCCAGACAATACGCAGGCCTCTAAGGCTCTACTGCAGAAAGAAGGAGGAGTCCACCAAAAGGTCTGGGCAGGGAAATGGAATAGATAGACCAACTGAGACTGGCTCTGAGGGATATTTTAAGCTTCGCTCCAAAAACTAATACAAAAGGAAGGTCTCTACAGTCTACACTATTGGGAAGGCCTATAAACAGGGGGAACTGAAGCAAAGGAGGGGATGGCAGGACCAAGACTTCACAGCCAGCATGTTATCAGCCAGCACTGGTCCCTGTACATTCTGTACTGGCAGCATAGCTCACAACCTGCTCACATAGGAGGGAACTAGAGCACACTTAATGATTGGGATAGAAACTACCCCCCCCCCCAATTATTGGCAATTATCCCTTCAGCTTGACTCCTTGAGTGCATAGGTACCAGTCAATTTTCTGCAGCCAACCTCTTCAGCGATGGAGTTAGCAATTATCTTTGCTATGACAAACTCTTAAGCCTTTCTAAAGGAAGCAGTTTAATATGCTCCTGAAAACAACAAACGTTGCATTGCTAAGCAACACAAAGGGAAGGGCTGAGGGTTCAATAAGCTCCTCAGTCTTTTTCCTTAAAGTACACTTCTGTATCTTGCTAATCTTTTGTGCCTATTGTGACTTGTAATGAACATCTTCCTCTGCAGTCCTTTGGAAAATGTATTGTAGTGCTGGCTTTTGAAGAAATATGTGCAGGGTCAAGTTGTCCATGCACTGTTCAAGAGGGAGCCCTTCAAATATCATCTCCAAATCTTCCTTGGCAACCCTAGGTACTTCAAGCACCACCCATCCACTTTCCATCTGTGTTTCTTCCTGCAGTGATCTGGTGGTGGCATTGGTGGGGAGAGTAGTGGGGAAATAAAATCTCTTGTTCCAGATGGTTGAGAGGATGCGTACTCTCCATTATTGGCAAAAACAAGCACTTACGCATCTCAAGATGTGTAAGTAACAGAATTACAGCTGGAATGATACCAATTTTTAAAATACAGGACATGCAAGAAAAAGTGTGAATGAGAAGTCTAGGCAAATTAATTATGAACACCACAGAATTAATACTTGCAATTGCTAAAAGATTTATTGTGGCAAAGGAGGTAATATGCCCAAGGGAATGTATAACAAACAGACTGAAATAGATTTACACTTAATCTGTTAGTTAAATTCATTCTTTTTTTTTTTTTGCTGTGGCACAGCTAGCTGATAAGCCAGCTCTATTAAATCACTACTGACCGAGAGGTCATGAGTTCGAAGTCAGCCCGGAGTGAGCTTCTGGCCATTAGTCTAGCTTGCTGTCGACCTTTGCAGCCTGAAAGACAGTTGCACCTGTCAAGTAGGAAATTAGATAGCGCTTTATGCGGGGAGGCTAATGTAACTAATTTATGATGCCATAAAATCTTCCAGCAGTGTGCAGAAGAATGAGGAAGTACTCCATCAAAGGACTTGGTGTCACAAACACACAGTAAAGCAGCAGCTCTTCCTGTGGCCGGAATCGAGCCGGAATAGAACATAACCTCATGAAGCCGGAAAGCTGGAATGTTAAATTTCCTCTGTGTCTGTCTATATATGTTGTATGTCTAATTGGCATTAAATGTTTGCTATGTTTATGTGCATTGTAATGCGCCCCTACGGGGTGAGAAGGGCAGAATATAACTACTATAAATAAATAAATCTAGCCGTTCTGATCGTCTTAATTCGTTCCATGTAGATACCCAATTCAGATAGAAAGAGGACATCCACTTTTCAAGCATTGCAATGTTTCTTTTTGGTTTTGCTGCAGCAGACTAATAAGGCTACTCCCTTTAAAAAAGCCAATGTGTGATATTTATAAGGTTTCTCTCTCACACAAAAATAATTTGAATGGATGAACTTCCCACACGCTTGACAAGCTTTTGTTTGAAATCCACTCCACCCCTTCTGCATACAGCATGCATTATCTTATAAGGAGGTAAAAGGCAAAAGTTTGCAGGATTTAAAGAAGGAAGTGGCAACTTTTCTTTGGAGGAAAAGACTTCGGGGTTAATGAATTGACAAGCAGGTTACAACAATTAACACTGACTTGCTACAACATCTCCAAATAAACATACTTCAAAGATGCCTTTCCGTCTCTACTTTAGTTGGCTTTTGAAAAGGAAAGATGTGTGAATGTTAATATACTACTTGAAGCTAAGTGAGCTTGAGGAAGCACAGCATTTACTCATTTATTTGATTTAGATCCTGACTTCTTTCCAATGTGGTACCCAAAGTGTAGCATTGATTTAAAGACAAATAATGTTACACATTATTAATTTGTTCAGAATACATATTCACAATTTAGACAGCTCCCTCAGGATCAAACTTTTAACATTTTTGAGCAGAAAGAGACAGCAAGTTGATAGACCTGATTTTATTTATATACGGTAGTTAGTTCCCCATATCCACAGATTTTGTATCCACAGATTCAACCGTCCATGGCTTGAAAATATTATTTTAAAATATGAAAAGTAAACAATGGTTTTGCTATGTTCTATAAGGAACACAATTTTACTGATGTATGTAATGGGACTTGAGCATCCTTGGATTTGCGTATCTACTGAGTGTGCTGGAACCAAGAGCATCTGTTGTTGGGCACCATCACAGGGGAGGGTCTTTAAATGAACTAGGACTTTAAGTCCACCAACCACAGGTCTTTCCTTTTCCCACTACCGGGGAACCTCCTCCAGCCTGTGATGTCAGAAGAATCCCCAGCCAACAGGAGCCTGGATCCAAACTGGGCCAGCTTTTCAACCAATCAGAGGAGGGCACTGGTATTTTGAATGGCTGTCAAAGAGGATAAAATGTCCTTGTATGCTTTATGTTGGCTCTTTTTGAGTGCAAATCTGATCTGGCCAGATTGTATAAACCTCTGTTTGTTGCCTTCAAACTCAGTTCGTGTCTTGATTTGGCCTTTTGGAAGTAGCAAAACAGGCTGGGCCTCAAATCTACCTTTTTATGGTTAGCTAAAATCAGTCATCAGTCCCTTTGAAGACTGGAACTATGCTCAGAGGGTGCAAGGACGGCTGTGACCGGTATCATCAGCTTCCCAGCTCAAATTCTTGATCCTGCAAGTCCCTGTTTTGCTATACATATTAAACAGACCTAGCTGAGAGAACAGGACCAAAGATGAAGAATGGGAAAAATGGATTGGAAGTTTGCAATGGAATCACTTTCAGCAAGCGGTCTCTTTGTGTGCATCTTGCCGAAACTGGGATTTTACTTCTTCCTGGGACAGGAAGTTGCAAGTGTGTATCCTCCCACTTAATACTATGGGTAGAAGGAAGAATGCCTTCAGCCCCTGCCGGGTTACTTTTAAATTCAATCTTGGCCTTTGGTGCTCTTTGTTATATAAACACAAGTAGCACAGACATATTAATCAGCCTGCCACGGAGGGCGGAACAGAGCAGCAACCTCAATACCACCCACTCTTCATTCTCTTTCCCATTTGAGGCTGCTATTTTAAGGGACACATTATTTCCTGCTGTGATTTTATATTTTTACCCAGCTTCTAATTTGGGCTCTGAGGCAAATGATGACATACATATCCCTCCTCTTTACCTCTCCAGCCTCTTTGCCTTTGTGCCTCTCTTTCTTCCCCTCCATCCCTCTTCCCCTCTTATAACCCACTTGCTCTCTCTCTCTCTCTCTCTCTCTCTCTCTCTCTTGTTTTTTTGCATTGGAAATCTCATATCTCAAGTGGCCGACTGAGACAGGTCAGTTTGTTTTCATTTCTCCAGGCTATACAAGCCAAGTGACTAGTCACCATAAATCATTCTCTTCCTCCTTCAGTATCTGCCTCTTGAAATTTACCACCAGCATAAGACCTTTGAAATCCTCAGAGATGTATATTTTGATCCCTACAGTGTTTATGAACTTAAAAAAAAGGCTGGATTGATATCGTGATCAGAGAGCTTGATTAAGACATTCAGATTCTCGTCCACACGAGTTATAAATGTCATACAGTCACCTCCTTGTTGTCAGCCTGATCCACCTCGCAGGGTTGTTTTTAGAATAAAGTGGGAAAGCAGGGAGCCCTGTAAGCCAATGTAAGATCACCAGAAAAATTGCATGTTTCAATGTAATATCACTGAGCTGCTCTGCCTTTAGGATTACATAGAACCATGGCTTATTCTCTTTCTTTGTGCAATTGAGCTATTATGCACATTTGTATATGTTCGTATGTACGTGTCATATTTTTGTATTTGTTAGTATGTATGTGTCATATTTTCAAATTGTGCAAAATTCTGCCGAGGCCACTGCCTTTGCATTTCTTAGCTAGCTACTGCCCTAAGCAAACACAGCAAATGACAAAGTCAGGTTGGGGTACCATTATTTTATATCAGTTTGTGCAACAAAGTGACTTTATGACATTTTACAATTGACACAAATCAGCTATAAAACAAAACAGACTGGATTTTTTTTCAGCAGTAACAACCGGAATATGCTCTTGAACTCCTTTAGAATTCTACTAGCTGTACCCGGCACGCGTTGCTGTGCCCTATTTAGGAGATGCGAGAAAGTCTGAGTATGTAAGGGTTGGAATTGATGTTACTTATGTTCTTTGTGGGGTCACGGCTGTGTCGTTGTGGGTTGTTCTGGTGGGTGGGATGTTGAAGTCCTATGGAGTTGTCGGTGTGTGGTGTTGCTGGCGTTCTGCAGAGCTTGTGGATATACAATGTTTTTTGTCTTTCCGTCTGCTGTGTTGATGTAGAGGTTCTGTGGTTTCCCAACTCTGGAGCACGCTACGTAGAGTTGTCCGTGGGAGAAGCATTCTGTGTCAAGGTCTGTGCCACAGATTTGTAGTGTTTGTCCTTGAGCTTTGTTTATGGTGATGGCAAAAGCTAGTGTAGTGCAGTGTCTTACTGTTCTGGCGTTTGTTCTGCACTTTTTTGTGTGATGTATGTAGCATTGCGAGTGTGACGTCCGACACTGTTCTTTTAGGAGGCATGGCTTGTCTTTTGGGTCAGCTTATGCCTGTGTGGAAGGAAGGACTGGCATACAAATGGGTTGAGCAGTAGACGCAAGGTTGGGTTATGTGCGTATTGTGTTGTGTGTAAGTATTACTTTTGTGTTATTCTGGGGTATGTGTTTGTCAGTGGTGCCTGTGTCCCTGGTGCCCTATTTGTCTCCCTCCTAGATCTTGACCGTGGCAGTTTAACCCTCAACTGAAATCTCTCAGCATTCTAAGTGGCTTTGCCCACCATTACTATGGTAACTGATGTTGGCCAATGGGTTTTCTGGCTGGCTGCCGCAGAGGATGCTGGGAAATGTAGTTTTATTTTTACTCGTGGTTTTGGGGGCCTTTTAGGTTTGGGGGGGGGGGAAGTTTCTTTACTACAAACGTACCTTGCTTGAGGCCTATTTCTGTTGGCAAGTTTTGTGTTTCTGCGTTGTAAGGTTTCTCTGTTTGAGGTAGTCTTCACATGACGACTCTTCCTTTATATAATAGATGAGTTATTAATGGCCAAAAATGATCCCAAAGCCTACTTTGTGTCCAGGCTGCAACCTGACCAAAGTATTTCCAAGCCACTGAAGACTGCTATTTTTTCCCCCTAGGGATGGTGGTGGTATTATCTGACATAATTGCAATGATGGAGTTCCATTGTCATAATTACTTTGATGATTAAGAACTTTGGTTACAATTTTTAAAATTCACACAGTATCTCTATGGGTGAGGAAAGCATTCTCACTATAGCAAATCAGGGATGTATCTATTAGCATCTTCCTGTGGCTCTTAATGAGACATGCCACATTATCACCAGGTGTCTGTGCCCTATACCACTGGAGAAATTATACTGTTTAGTTGATATTGCACCACCTGACATCTGCAGGGAAGTAGCAACCAATAGTAAAAGGACCAAGGCAGTGACATCTCTGGCCCATCCCCTGTTTGGGTATCAGCCAGCATGCCAATGACTTAAATCAAGAAATCATTTTCTAAGATCTACAGAGACACTTGCTGGAACATCTCAGCAAGCAAGAGTCCAAAAGTGGCAGGCTAAAACCCAGCACCTCAATCAATGGCTGATACCAAGTGAGAGACTCTCTCCTGCGCACACAGAAAACTGGACGACTTGGAAGGCACTGAACAGACTTGGAAGGCGCTTTGGCACCACGAGATGCAGAGCCAACCTTAATAAATGGGGCTACAAAGTGGAATCCATGACATGTGAGAGTGGAGAAGAGCAAACCACAGACCACCTACTGCAATGCAACCTGAGCCCTGCTATATGCACAATAAAGGACCTTCTTATAGCAACACCAGAAGCACCCCATGTGACCAGCTATTGTTCAAAGGACATTTAATCAAATGCCAAGTTAGCAAACATTGTGTTTTGTTTGTTTGTTTTTAATGCAATACAGCTGTTTGATTTGCTCCTGACATGACAAATAAATAAATAAATAGCAAATCAGGATTTATACCATTAATCTGTGTAGTGGAGGCTCCTTCTTTGGAGGCTTTTAAACAGAATCTGGATGGCTATCTGTCAGGGATGTTTTGAATGCAATTTTCCTGCTTCTTGGCAGGGGGTTGGACTGGATGGCCCAATGATTCTGTGATTCTATTATGGGATGAAGCAACAACAAAGTAGATGAAGAAGTTGTTTGTACCACAGCCCAGTGGTTAGTGAATAAAATAGAACAATTTGATTATTTGAGGGATATGGGAAAATAAAGATTTATCCCACAAAACAAAAACGTAATGATGACAGTAACAACCACTTTGGATATACATGGGAGGCCATTTGACAGCAACAATGTTTTCCTGAAACCGAATTCATAGACTCTGACCACATCCTAAATGGACCAATTTGTTTATCATCCACCTAGAATAATATTGTTGTATGCTGTTTTGGATAACACAGAATCAACAAAAAAGCATATAGAATGAGCATTCAGCTGCCAAGGAGCAAAGAAACCCCCTTTGGAAATCATTAAGTGGCTCAACTGGGAAGAAAGGGGAATCAGAAGGACAAACCAGTTCAGCACATTGCGTCAACTCTTTCTCCCTGCGGCTGCTTTGCTTCTCTCTCCTCATTTATACTTAGGTTTATAAACACTGGTTTTTCAGTTGTTGTTTGTAGGGGTTGGAGAAAGAGCCCTGCAGACAGCTTTGAGAGGTCACTGCATCCATTGGTTAATAATTATTAGTGCAAGAGTGAACTGTGGCTCTGAAGGGTCTCAGCATAGTTCCCTCGCTCTTGTGGTGGTGGGTTCAACATTTAACAAGGCAATCACCTAAAGGGAAACACTGGAACTCTGTCGACAGCTTAACTAGAACAAGAGAAGAAAAGTCATCATGGCCCCTGGCAAACCTTGCCGTCCATTTTAGATCGCATAATGATGGTACAAACCAGAGATGGGTTATCTGTTTCTGGGCCTGGTGCTGGTGAAATACTGACATTTTATCATTTCTTATCTTGAACATACATACCAAGTCCCAACATGTTAAACAATTCCTAGTACTTTCACTCATGTGCTTGGTCAGGTCTATGCCACAGCTGAAGATGGAAACCAAATCAAGGTATGTGTTGTCTGGAAAGTGTCAAAAACAAACTGGACCTGAGAAAACATGCTTTTCAGGGAGGGAGTGTATACTGATTTTGCAATAAACCTCAACTTAAAATCATACAAGATGATTTGGGAATTCTGTTCCTTAAACACTGAAGCTGGGTTCCTATGCAGTGCTCACTGTGTGTGCTCCTCTTGTCTAGGTGGTGAACACTCTCTCCTCATCTCTCATCTACTCCCCACACCACTGGAGAAGTTATACTGTTTAGCCGGTATTGCACCACCTGACATCCACTGGGAAGTAGCAGCCAATAATGAAAGGACCAAGGCAGTAACATCTCTGGCTCGTCTCCTGTTCAGATATCAGCCAGCAGGACAATGCCTTAAATCAAGAAATAGTTTTCTAATATCTACAGAGATGTTGCAGAACACCTCAGCAAGCAAGAGTCCAAAAGTGGCAGGTAAAATCCTGGAACCTCAATAGGCTGGTATCAAATGAGAGACTCCCAAATGAGAGACTCCCACTGGGCAACGTGTAAGGTGCTGGACAGACTGCGCTCTGGCACCATGAGGTGTGGAGCAAATCTTAAGAAATGGGGCTACAAAGTGGAGTCCACGACATGTAAGTGTGGAGAAGAGCAAACCACATACCACCTTTTACAATGCAGCCAATGCCCTGCCACATGCACAATGGAGCACCTTCTTATAGCAACACCAGACTCAATTCCAAGTGGCCAGCTACTGGTCAAAGGACATTTAGTATAATGCCAAGTTTTTAACTTTGTGTTTTTAAATACATTACAACTGTATCCACAATTCACTTCTGACACAATAAATAAATATCCTGAGTTGGAATCTGGTCTGCCAGTCCAGTGAGCTTCTGAACAATATTGTCATAGGTGGCAGTCCTGGATTTACACACAGATGTCTGTCCCTGCTAAGACTATAAATAACTTCATTAATATGTATTTGGAAGCCAACTTTTCTCTTGATATATGTCTGCAAGTTGATTCTGACCTACGGTGATGCTATTATAGGCTGTTCTTGTCAAGATTTATTCAGAAGAGATTTTCCATTGCCTTCCTTTTATGATAATGGAGTGCAGTGTGCTCATTGCTGACCGGGGATTCAAATCCTGGTGTCCCAAAGTCCTGCTCCAGCACTCAGACTATTCCACCACACTGGCTCAAGCCCCCCCTTTTTTTTATTGTGAAGGGCTTTGTCGAAGTGATGCAACTACTCCTTCTCCTGAAGCAAAAGCAATTCTTTCATATATGCACTATTCTCGTACTGAGTTGACCTGTTGGCTACTAGCTGCCAGAACATGCATTCCATTGGTGTAGACTTCAAGAACCCACATCACATTGGGCTACAACAACACACTACAGAACACAGTGATCAGAGGCCCCATCTACACTGCCATATCAGTGTAGTCTCATATAATGCAGTTTAACTACACTGAACTGTATTATAAAAGTATATACTGACCATGTAATGCAGTTTCAAACTGTAATATATGGTAGTGTAGATGGGGCCAGAGAGAAGCTTCATGGAGGAGCGGTATATTGAAACCAAGAGTGGGAATTCTTCAGTCCTGAGTCCCTTTGGGGAGAGAGGGCAGGTTAAAAATAAAGATGATGATGGTGAAGTTCTAGTGATGTTTTGGGGCTGAAAAGCCCAGGAGCCCTGGTCAGCATAGATAATGGTGAGGAATGCTGAGAGAAGCAAGAAAGAAGCAGGAAAATCACATTCAAAGCACCCCCGGCAGATGACCATCCAGCCTCTGTTTAAAAGCCTCCAAAGAAGGAGCCTAGACCACACTCCAGGGCAGAGTTTTACACATAGTTATCTCCTTTTCCAGTGATATACATGATTACCGTTTGCAACAGAAGAAGGCAGCTTGTGTTCTTGGACTGCACCTCCTATCAGCCCTAGCCAGCATAACCATTTCGTAAGAGAATCATGGATGTTTATTTATTTATTGTTTCAGCTTGATAGACCGCTCTATCCGAAGCTCAGAGCGGTTTACAGCACATAAAACATACGAGGTTAAAAGACATAAAACAACATCATAAAACCGATTTAAAACCAATATAAAACCCCTACCCCCTACAATAAAACTACAGTAAGTCAGCACATAGTGCAATGGCAGCGACTCGGCAGAGTGGCAAGTTATGGTAGGCACCGGTCAAGCACCAAATGCCTGTCTAAACAGCCAGGTCTTACAAGACCTGCGGAATGTCATTAGGTCCCGTAAAGCTCGCCTCTCCGCTGGCAGCGAGTTCCATAAGGTCGATGCGGCCACAGAAAACGCCCTCTGTCGCGTACTGGATAGCTTATAGATCTTCATGCTAGGAACCTCCAGCATGTTGAGCCCCTCTGAATGCAGTGATCTTCTGGGCACATATGGGGTAAGCCGCTCCCTCAAGTACACTGGCTCCAAACCATATAAGGACTTGAAAGTTAATACTAACACCTTGAAGGAGACCTGGAATTCAATTGGCAGCCAGTGCAGTTCGCGTAGGAGTGGTGTTACATGAGCCGTTCTTGTGGCCCCTAAGAGCAGGCGCGCTGCTGCGTTTCAACAACCTCTATTACTATTATTACCTCTATTACTATTATATGTGTTTCAACAACCTCTATTACTATTATTATTATTATTATCCTACCTTTTTCTCCAAAAAGAAAACTCAAAACGGCTTACAGCAAAATCAATACAATACTATTTAAAACTCAAAATCATACAAACATGAAGATAGAATTAAACATTGACAATATTAAAAATACAGTTGAAATCCTCAAAACCGATTACAAAGCTATTCATAGGCAAAACCACTGCACCCCTGACTTGATCTTAAAAGCCGCCTTTAAAAGCCTTTCTGAATAAAATTTATGAAGTCTCTGTCCTTACTTTACAACTACTTTCACTCATCTCATGGTCACTTAAAGGAATATAATTTATTTGATTCATAAGAAGAGAAATTGATTTGTAGCGTACCATGGATCAGGGATTCTGAGAGTTGTAGTCCTTCAAAGTAACTTTTCCAACCTTGAGCTCAAACATTAGTTAATAACAGAGTAATTCTGCCTGTTTGTGCTAATTATAATTAACACCACAAATTATAAACATAAGTATGGGAGAAGAACTAGTCTAGGGGAAAGGGGAAAAATAGCATTGCGGCTCCTTTAAAGCAAAAACCCAGTAGCTATGACTGGATTTACCACTGCTGGGAAATGAATCTCTATAGAAGCTGCATTTTTTCCCTCTCAAAGTGCCTCAGGGGTTGGTTACTAAATTTGGTTACTGGGCTTAAATAATGCAGCATGGCAGGGCCCAGTGGGTTTGAACATTGTCATATCCAGATAATCCTCTTCTTGGTGGCTGAGAACTCCCTTTCTCTCTCTTCAGCCTCTGCACAAGGGCTTGAATCTGACAGGGAACATCATCTTAAATAATCAGCACAAGCCAAGATGAGTCGGAGCTGTAAAGTCCTGTTTCCTTCCAAGAGTGACCTATGCAGTTTCAACAGTGCCTTTCAGCATGCTATTTAACCCTCCCTTTCTAACACACACACACACACACACACACACACACACACACACACAATATACCATAAATGTGACATTGTCCGCAGGAAAGCATTGATGTGAAACAGCTCATTTATGGCTTTTTGCAGCAACATGGCAAGAAAAGAGGAAGGGAAGAGCCCCAAAAGATTTATAGCTACTATGCCACTAAAAAGGTAGAAATATTTAGGGAAGGGAGAAGTGTCCCACTCCTTGTTTTCCAGACAGATCTCCATCATTTCACCGATTTTTTTCATGTCAGGAGTGACTTGAGAAATTGCAAGATGAAAACTGGCCCAGCAGAGTATGGTCAAGATGGCCAGAATTACAAGTGAGGAAGAACAGGCGAGCTAGGAGGGATGCAGTTTCTACTGGTGAAAGCAAGAGTCTGCCTCTTCTCCCGCATTAAGTGCAAACTCTTTTTGTACTTTGAACTCAGATTGCAGTAACAGAAACAAGGGAACTCGAGGAGAGAGAAACCAGCATGTTTTGAAAATCAGGATGTCCATGCCAAGTTGGGACAGTTGACTATGACACCACTACAGCTCTCTCTTTCACACACATATCCATGGTTGATATTAATGTGTGCCTCCCAGGGCTTGCTCAAGACATTGTTTTGCTGGCGGCAAATATGAAGATCACTGCTTATGTACAAAACGGACTGGTCTGGTTGTTGAATATGGCTTTATTGGTGACAACAGGACAACTTCATCCACTCCACCTATCAGGTATGCACAAGTTTCTTTTCCAAGGTCACTAGAAGATGGATAGACTTTATGTTTAGGATGCTCTGGCCAGACTGGCACCCGGCATTCTCTCTTTGATCATTTGTCTCAGCCAAGATAGGAATGAATCATGTGACTTCCCAGGTATTCTTTAACTGCCGCTTCTAGCAGGCTTGGCCAGTACAACTAAGATGTGGAAGACTGGAAGTTGCAGTTCCAACCTCTGATTTAGTGTGATGCCAATTTCCTGACTTTTTTTTTCTTTCCATGTCAGGAGCGACTTGAAAAACTGCAAGTTGCTTCTGGTGTGAGAGAATTGGCCGTCTGCAAAAATGTTGAACAGGAGACATCCAGATGTTTTACCATCCTATTGGAGGCTTCTTTCATGTCCCTGCATGAGAAGCTGGAGCTGACAGATGGGAGCTGTGGCACTCCCTGGATCCAAACCACCGACCTTTTGGTCAGCAGTCCTGCCAGCACAAGGGTTTAATCCATTGCACCACTGGGGGCTCCTATTATTTCTAAGTAATATGACCACTTTATACAGACTAAAAGTCTCACCTGTCAGGTAGGTGTGCAGTTTCACACACCCAGCTTCCAAATTACCAATGCAAAAAAGCAAGTGTTTGTTACCTTGTGAGTTGTTATATGGGTTTTTTTTGGCTGCATGGCCAAGTTCTAGAAGCATACTCTCCTGACGTTTCGCCTGCATCTATGGCAGGAATCCTCACAGCAGTTGTCACAATCCCACAACCTCTGAGGATGTCTGCTATAGATGCAGGCAAAATGTCAGGAGATACTGCTTCTAGAACATGGCCATACAGCCCAAAAAAAACCTACAACAACACAGTGATTCTGGCCATGAAAGCCTTCGGCAATACATTGTTACCTTGTTGTTGGCTTGTCCTTTTTCTTAGTTTAGATCAATGCAATGCCAGTACTGTCCATGATGGAGAGGAAAAGCAGAAACCCAAACCAAACCGGGGAAAGAGACACAATGGAAAAACTGTGGAGCAAATGAATTTCTCATGAGAGTTTTTTTTTCATGCATGAAAGCGGGGAGAACATTGGAGGGAGAGTGAAAATAAGAAGCCATGAACCTTCTGAAATGCAATGAGCTTCTCTCGACTGGCCATGAAGACACACTTATACTCTTCCTCCAGGCCCCGAAGCCAGAGTTGTAATGCTATAATTTTATTTCACAATCGATCCTTGTTTACTCTGATGGTTTTTTCTGGTGCATTCATAGGTCACACTTTAAATCAGGTAACACTTGGGAGCAAATTGAATTGACAACTTGTCCTATAAGCAGAAGTTACACAGCAGGGTGGCATCACAGTGGCTCTTCAGCTTGGTTAGGCTGAAGATCAAGGCTCTCGGAGGTCATCCCTGCCAAGACCAAAGAAGCTGTCTAAGACTCAGACTTGGCCCGCCCCCAATAGTCCTAACATCTTTTGAGGGCAAAGAAACCAATGATCTATATTTCCTTTCTATCCAATTAGGTGTTCTCTGTAACACAAACATTCCCAAACTTTTTGTTAGCAGAAATCAGATTGTTGTTTTGTTTCCCATGAGGTGTGTGGTTTTGTGTATGTATAAACATCTTATTCCCCTATCTCAGGAGGTCATTGCACTGAATATTAGAGCTGCTTTATGTCAATTCGACTCAGATGTACATTAAGGAAGGGAGCATCAAACAATGACCCTCTGTTGCCCACGGGCTCACAAAGAACAGGCTGTGAGGCTTAAGGTTTAGTTCGGTGAGCACAGATACCAGATTTATGCAAAAAGAAAGTATGTTATAGTTTAATTCTTCAGATTATTAAAGATCTAAAATATCATATAAACCAAGCACCTATTGTGAGTATAATAATAGGGGGTCTCACAAATTGAACATAATTTGAGCATCCCTTATATGAAGATTATTAAACCCAGTGTCAAATATTACCTAACTGGCCACTATGTGTATAGTTAGCCTGAATACATTGGCCAATCCAATACCTGCTCCAAAGTACAGACATTATTATTGCTGTTGCTGCTGTTGATTTACACCCTGCTTTTTCTCTCCCGAAGGATACTCAAAGTTGCATGCAAGAAGTAAATGTTCCTTTTCTACCTTCTTGTGACATGTAATATTCTGAATACATTTGAAAGTATTAGGCTGCCCTCTACTGTTCAGCATTATTCATAACAGAAACTACTCTAGATTGGCATCTTCTATCTATAATCAGTGTTTTTCAACCTTTTTTGAGCCGTGGCACGTTTTTTACATTTACCAAATCCTGGGGCACACCACCAACCAAAATGACACTCTAACACAGTAATACATATAGTTAATATGTTTTTAAATGTATTTATACACTCAGTGTGAAACCTGGGCCTGTTTCGATGAACACAACATAGATATCCTGGCACAAAACATACTAATACTAACCCATGAGAGGGACCATCACTCAAAAAATTGATTTTGTCATTTGGGAGTTGTAGTTGCTGGGAGTTATAGTTCACCCACAATATGTTTTTAAATGTATTTATACACTCAGTGTGAAACCTGGGCCTGTTTCAATGAACACAATATAGATATCCTGTCAGGAATGGCATAAGGACACACACGAAGGTCTTGCTCAACAGCTGGGAGTTATAGTTCATCTGCAATCAAAGAGCATTCTGAACTCCACCAATGATGGGATGGAATCAAACTTCCCACACAGAATTACCATAACCAAGAGAAAATACTATAAGAGTTTGGTGGGCATTGACCTTGAGTTTTGGAGTTGTAGTTCACCTCCATCCAGAGAGCACTGTGGGCTCAAACAATGTTGGATCAGGACCAAACTTGGCATGAATACTCAATATGCTCAAATGTGAACACAGGTGGAGTTTGGGAACAATAGACCTTGACATTTGGGAGTTACAGTTTCTGGGATTTATAGTTAATTTATTTATTTATTTATTTCAGGATTTTACCCCGCTCTTCTCAACCCCCGAGGGGGGACTCAGAGCGGCTTACAGTACGGCACAATTCGATGCCACATCATACAGTATAAAACCCCAAAACCCCACAACAATTAAAATACATTAAACCACATTAAAATACAGTTCCATCAGCAACATACACAGTCATTCCAAGTTAAAAACAATATTCACTCCATAAAAATATTGGCCCTCTTCATCCATTCCATTAAAATCCCCATCTAACATGCTGTTAGTGCTGGTGTGCAAACGCCTGGTCCCAAAGCTAGGATTTTACCTTTTCCTGAATGCCAGGAGGGATGAGGTGGACCGTACCTCCATAGGGAGCGCATTCCACAGGCGGGAGCCACCGCCGAGAAGGCCCTGTCCCTCGTCCCCACCAACCGCATTTGAGAAGTCGGCGGAAGCAAGAGCAGGGCCTCCCCGGATGATCTTAGGTTACGGGGTGGGACGTAGCGGCAGATGCGTTCGGACAAGTAAGCTGGGCCAGAACCGTATAGAGCTTTAAAGGTCAAAACCAGCACTTTGAATTGAGCCCGGAATTGGACAGGCAGCCAGTGGAGCTGACACAACAGGGGTGGTATGCTCCCTGTATGTAGCTCCCGTTAGTAATCTGGCTGCCGCCCGCTGGACTAATTGCAATTTCCGAACTGTCTTCAAAGGCAGCCCCACGTAGAGTGCGTTGCAGTAATCTATTCAGGATGTGACCAGAGCGTGGACGACCGTAGCCAGATCAGACTTCCCAAGGTACGGGCGCAGCTGGCGCACGAGTCTCAACTGTGCAAAGCTCCCTGGCCACCGCTGAGACCTGGGGTTCCAGGCTCAGCGATGAGTCAAGGATCACTCCCAAGCTGCGAACCTGCGTCTTCAGGGGAGTGTAACCCCATCCAACACAGGCTGTAACCCTATGCCCTGTTCGGCCCTTACGACTGACCAGGAGGACCTCTGTCTTGTCTGGATTTAGTTTCAATTTGCTAGCCCTCATCCAGTCCGACACAGCAGCCAAGCACCGGTTCAAAGTCTGGACAGCCTCCTTGGTGACAGGTGGGAAGGAGTGACAGATCTGGACGTCATCTGCGTACAGATAACACCTGACTCCGAAACTCCGAATGATCTCTCCCAGCGGTTTCATGTAGATGTTAAACAACATCGGGGACAGAACTGAACCCTGAGGGACTCCACAGGACAACGGCTGTGGAGCCGAACAGGTGTCACCCAATGACACCTTCTGGGTACGCCCTTCCAGGAAGGATTGGAGCCACTGCAGAGCAGTACCCCCAAGCCCCATGTCTGCAAGGCGACCCAGAAGGATACCGTGGTCAATGGTATCGAAAGCCGCTGAGAGGTCCAGCAGAACCAACAGGGACACACTCCCCCCTGTCAAGTTCCCGGCGTAGATCATCTACCAAGGCGACCAAGGCTGTTTCAGTACCATGTCCCGGCCTAAAGCCAGACTGTGCCGGATCAAGATAATCAGTGTCTACCAAGAACCCCTGGAGTTGCGAAGCCACCACACGTTCCATGACTTTGCCCAAATAGGGGAGATTGGAAACTGGCCGATAGTTCACTAATTGAGTGGGGTCCAGTGATGGTTTCTTCAATAGCATCCTGAACTCTTGCAACAATGGAATTGAACCAAACTTGGCATATTGAACTCTCATTACCAACAGAAAGTACTGAAAGTACTGAAATGCAGGGTGAGGAAGATATGGGGCGAGTCTGTGCAGTAGCGCCTGCACAGGTCATGCAGAAGTGGCAGCGTGAGCAAAGTGAGGCAAAGCGAGCAGAGCGGGGCTGGGAAGAAGGGAGCCCAAGTGGAGAAGAAAAAGTGTTCGGCAGGAGGGGGAAGAAAGGGTATTGGAGGTTCCAATTTCCCACGGCACACCTGATGATCGCTCATGGCACACTAGTGTGCCACGGCACACTGGTTGAGAAACACTGTTCTATATTATGCTTACATAGGTTGAATATTACTATTTTTGTATCCAAAAGGCTTGGGACCAGAAGTGTTTTGGATTTGGGATTTTTCAGATTTTGGAATGCAATACCCGTGTTTACCATATACAGGTACCTGTCTTTCAACATGCAAATGTATGTTTGTTATGCCTTATAGGCATAGCCTGAAAGTAATTGTATGCAAATTTTAAAATAATTTTGTGCATGAAACAAAGTTTAGGTACTCTGAACCATAAAAAAAACCAAAACCAAACCAAAGTTTCCACTATCTCAACCAACCATGTGGGCAATATATTTTGGTGTATTTGGGACTTTGAAATTTTGGACAGGGGGATTAATCTAGACTTCTTTTAATTTACTTAAGGAAAAAACATGAGCAATCTGAAAAGAAACACATGCACTTTTTTCCCTTTCAGGGCAATTCTACACATTCATTTAACCCCTGTAAAAATATGGCTTAAAGTGAGCCAGTTTGCTGCAGAGTACCTATCAGACACCCCAGGATCTAACTGGAGGCTCGGAAGGTGGCCACACAAATCTGTTGACTGCAAATCGATCATAACCTAGGAATATTATTTTTCTTACCTTATCCAACAGGCTACATCTCAGGCCCCTTCCACACAGCCATATAACCCAGAATATCAAGGCAGATAATCCATACTATCTGCTTTGAACTGGATTATCTGAGTCCACACTGCCATATAACCCAGTTCAAAGCAGATAATATGGGATTGTATACAGCTGTGTGGAAGGGGTCTCAGAAACTGAATTCCAATAATGTCAGATGCCATTTTAGACACATCTGTCACTGGAGATGCAAGTTTACCTAAATTGGCCACCTTGACATTGGTCTAGCTTGGTAGATAGTGGGTGCATAGAATTAATGCTACGTCGAACGCTTTCATCAGTGCTGTCTTTGCTCAATCCTAAATGTACACTGGGCTGACTATGTGATGAATGTGGCTGTCCTTGAGCAAGCAGGGATCACCAGCATTGAGGCCATGCTATTGAGAACACAGCTGCGCTGGGCAGGGCACGTCTCTAGGATGGAGGACCACCACCTCCCAAAGATTCTACAGTGAACTTGCCACGGGACAGCACAAGAGAGGTGCCCCAAAAAAGAGATATAAGGACTCCCTGAAACAACATCTCAGGCTCGGCCAGATTGATCACCAACGATGGTCCACCCTGGCCTCACTTCAGGAGGCATGGAGACACACTATCCATAATGCTGCGGCCTCTTTCGAGAAGACACGCCAAACGGGTCTTGAAGAGAAATGACAACGCAGAAAGAACCGCAACTTGGAAAAACATCACCCAAGGAGACTTTCTGCTGTGCTTTCTGCAACTGAACTTGCCTATCTCGGATTGGCCTTTTTAGTCAGCAACGCGCTTGTAAAAATTGTTTTTTGATGTCTGATATTTTGTGGTTTGTGCATGGCCCCATGTAAGCTGCTCCGAGTCCCCTTTGGGGAGAGGGAAGCGGCTTATAAATAAAGATTATTATTATTATTATTATTATTATTATTATTATAGAAGGCCGTTTGCAAGTGTTCTTGAGAGGATTTTTCCCATATGCTGATGACAACGTAATAACACTACAATTCTGAAATCAGGGAACCAGGAACATTTGTGTTTTTTAAAACGTGACTGCTCCTGGGATAATGGGCTGTGTGGAAGCGCCCTGAAATGCTCTGATTGAACATTCAAAATGCCCCTCCCTCAACTATTATTCCCACAATTCAATAGGACAGAATCATGAAAATTAAACTTTAATAACAACACTACAATTCTGAAATCATAATACTTTCTAAAATGGTGGTGAAATCTCTCTCGCTCTCTGGTTAGAGATTACAGTATTGCACCTGCCCACTTTATACAAATCTGTCTTTTATTTTGTTCTGTTTTGATGATGCACAAAGGAATGATACATTCTAGGTGCTGGGACACACAAATGTTTATTTATTGAGGCTCGTGGTCTACCTGATGCTAAGCGCTCAGGGGGAGTTATATTAAAAACAGTTTTAAAAGCCAAAGGATGGTCTTCAGTTTAAATAAATAGCAATCTATCAACTATTTCACAGGAGTATGTCTGGGACGAGGAAGAATATACAAAGCTCCCAGACAGCCAAAGTCTAAAATATACGAAAAGAATAGCAAAAGCTTGAGCGATTCTGGAAGTTTGTTGAGTTTCCAAGATGAGAAAGTACAGCAATAAAGATCTTTATTCCTGGCAGAATTTGGACAAGATGTCAGGCTACAACTCCCAGAATCCCCCAAATATTTAATCCTCAAATCATTTAGGCAAATAATATACACATGGAACTAACACTGACTTTTGTATGTTATGTTATGTTTGTATGTTAGTTTTATATCTCCCCTAGTGAACTCAAGGAGGCATTCGTGGTTCTCCTCCTCCACACTTTATCTTCACAATAATCATGTGAACATGACGAGTCTGAAAAACAGTAACCAGCTCAAGGTCACCCAATGAGCCTGCTCAATCTGGACTGAAGCCTTGGCTACAATCATCCAGGCGACAGTTACATCTAGACTGGATTATTGTAACGCCTTGTATGTTGGCCTTCCCCTGTTGATTACTCGGAGGATCCACATTATTCAGAATGCAGCTGCCAGGCTACTTGCAAAAACGGGCCAACGAGGAGACAGTTGTAAAGGATCCAACACTCGTTTCGACCTAATACTGGTCTTTCTCAAGGCCAAAGTAGTCCCATCAAGAGGTTATGGTCATGGCTGGACGTCTTCCTGCCCGCCTTATCTTTTGTTGATTGTTGTTAATATTATGCTCTACCTGTGTATTAGCACTATGGCTACTATATGCTTTATATGGCGTCTTTGATATACTTTGTGGATATGTTTAGGATAACTTTTGGTTGCCTACTGGATACTTTGTGTCCTTCTTATTTGTATACACTGCCATTATTACTGTTATGTATACTGAGATATATGTATGTGTTTTCGCTACAGGCAAGTCCAGCCATGACCATAACCTCTTGATGGGACTACTTTGGCCTTGAGAAAGACCAGTATTAGGTCGAAACGAGTGTTGGATCCTTTACAACTGTCTCCTCGTCGGCCCGTATACCAGCCTACTCTGTGGATTACAAATACACCCGTTTGGGTGTCTGGGCCTGGAATTCCCTTCTCCACACAGCGGGCTTACCTCCATCTTTGGTGTTCCATTTGGATATATTGAACATTGGACATGGACTAACCCTGGGGTATCTACCCCTCTTTTCCTCTTTGGACACTCTATTGATCCTAGCACATTGGTGCACATTATTTACGTTTTAACTCTATATATACTACAGCCCGGTGTAGCTTTTGAACGATATTATTTTCTTGCTCATAAACATTTCAATGCTATTGAACTACGTGTGTGTATCCCTTCTTTGACCACGTTACTTCGCAACCACCCCGTTTTGTTTTTGCATTGTTTTTGCAAGTAGCCTGGCAGCTGCATTCTGAATAATGTGGATCCTCCGAGTAGTCAACAGGGGAAGGCCAACATACAAGGCGTTACAATAATCCAGTCTAGATGTAACTGTCGCCTGGATGATTGTAGCCAAGGCTTCCTCTGAAAGGTAAGGTGCCAGCTTTCTCGCCTGCCGGAGATGGAAAAAGGCCTGCTTACTAACATTAGTGATCTGGGCCTCCATAGTCAACTGTGAATCCAGAACGACACTCAAGCTCTTAACAGTGGAAGATGGATGAAGGAGGGCACTGTAGAGTTGGGCGGGGGTGCCACTCCAGGTGGGTGGCTAGGCCATAAAATCTCAGTCTTAGCAGGATTCACCTTCAACCTACTGGCACGCAGCCATCTCGATACAGCCTCAAGACATGAGGTGAAATTGTCTGGTATTGAGGTGACTCCAGGCTCCAGCCGTAAAAGCAGCTGGGTATCATCCGCATATTGGTGGCACTCCAGATCAAAGCTCCGCACGAGGCTGGCAAGAGGTCTCACATAGACGTTGAAGAGGAGGGGAGAGAGAATTGCTCCCTGAGGCACCCCACATGAGAGGGCAGATCTGTCAGAGGTTCAAGCTAGGTACTCGACACATTGAGACCGGCCTCGGAGAAATGTGTCAATCCAACTGAGGGCCCGATCACGAACTCCCGCCATAGCGAGTCGATGGATCAGCAGGTCATGGTCGACAGTGTCGAATGCAGCCGTAACAAAACATCTGGAGGCAAGCTGCTGCATTCTGCACCAGTTTAAGCTTCCGGATCGCCGACAAAGGAAGGCCAATGTAGAGCGCGTTACAGTAATTGAGCCTCGAGATGACCGTGGCTTGGATCACCGTGGCTAGGTTGCGCCGGGATAGGTAGGGAGCCAGGCGTCTTGCTTGCCGTAGATGGAAAAAGGCTGTCTTACAGGCACAAGCAATTTGTGCCTCCATAGACAGCTGGGGGTCCAGCTGGACCCCAAGGCTCTTAACTGAAGACTGGGGGCATAATGCCACGCCGTCAAAAGTCGGCAGCTGGATCTCCCCTCCCTCCCCCGTGCGGTCCAGCCACAAGATCTCCGTCTTTGCCGGATTCACCTTCAACTTACTGCCGCTCTGAGTCCCCCCTCAGGGGTTGAGAAGAGCGGGGTAAAATGCCGTAAATAAATAAATAAATAAATTACTGGCTCGCAGCCATCCAGTAAGGGCCTCAAGGCAAAGTTGGAAATTATTGGGTACAGATTCCGCCCCAGCATCCATCCTCAAAACGAGCTGGGTGTCATCAGCGTACTGATGACACTCCAGCCCGAAACTCCGTACCAATTGGGTGAGTGGTCGCATGTAAATGTTAAATAACAGCAGGGAGAGAATGGCCCCCTGAGGACCCTGCATTGTAAGGGGGAACCCTCTGAGGCCACCTCCCCCCGCTTCACTCGCTGAAGGCGGTTTAGGAGGAAGGAGGACATCCAGTTGAGGGCTGTCCCCCTAACCCCCACCACCGCCAGGCGGTATGTCAAAAGTTGATAATCGACAGTATCAAACGCTGCCGTGAGGTCCAATAACACGAGCAGCGCTGATCCACCTTGGTCCAAGTGGCAACGGAGTAGGTCTGTGATAGAGACCAGGACAGTCTCTGTCCCATGCCCAGAACGGAAGCCGGACTGGAAGGGGTCTAGCCAGGATGCGTCATCTAGGAATGCCTGCAGCTGCTCCATTGCTGCCCTCTCAATCACCTTGCCCAGGTACGATAAATTGGACACTGGGCGGTAATCGGAGGGGACCGCGGGATCTAGTCCTGGCTTTTTTAGCAATTGAGTTACTACCGCCTCTTTCAATCCCTCCAGAAAAGCTCCTTGCTCAAGGGAGCAGTTGACTATGTTCAACAGAGGGCCGCGTAACCCTTCCAAGCAAGATCGAATTAGCGTGGAAGGGCACGGGTCGAGGGAGCAAGTGGTAGGTCTAATAGCCGTGACAATCCTATCGATATCCTCTGCGTCCAGTGGTCGAAACCGGTCGAAGGTGGGCCCGGCAGAGGGCCACGGAGTCTCAAGCTCACGTACTGTATCAACTGTGGCGGGCAGGTCCCAGCGGAGCGTCGCAATCTTATCTGCAAAATGACTCTGAAAAGCCTTGGCTGTAAGGGCCTGATCATCATTGTTTGGGATGGTTTTGACCATCAGTCATCAGACAACTCCAAAGGTGGGAAGGAGTCTTGTTGCTGGATGGCCACCACTACTGTCTCCCTCTTGTTCTCATCATAGTGTTGTCAGATTATTGCATTTTAAATAGCAATTCATGAGTCAGCACAAGATGTATTATTGCAGTTTGAGATGAACTGCAGTGTGATATGTTTGACACCAGATGGCGCTGTTTCAAGACTGATGAATGGAACCTTGAGGAAGTGACAGTTGAAAGTGACAGTTGGTGTCAGTTGGGATTGAATATCTGTGAGGAAAGGATGATTAGTAAGGTAGCTGTGAGGGCTGTTGTTTTTTGATGTTTTGCCAGTTATTGTTAAATACAATTCATTAGAAAGTTATATATTTACCTTGTGAATTGTATGAGAGTTTCATTATTCACACGAACAGAGACTGGAGGTTTTTTGGGCCGATGAGGAATTAACATTCTATATTTCTGTTGCCTATCCGCTGTGACATAAATACGCGACGCCGAAAAGGTTATGGGCCCAGATCCCAGAACCCAGAACACAGAATCCAGAATTGCAGAGGCACAGAGATACTACATAACCCATAATTCATAGAAAACGTTTTTGAATAACACTAGAAATTGCAGCAGAAGTCGCTGTTTACCTCAGTGTTAGAGAAAAAAGCTGAAGTGAATTTTTGCCAGGAGCATCTGTAGTGTGAAGAAAGATGGCATTATTTGGCATTATGGAGCACAGCATCATTTAGAAAAACTCAGAGGCAGCTCAAATTATTTAATATGGGCTACCAAAGTGCGAGCAGTTTTGGCAAAGGAGGAGCTGTTATCCTGCTTAACACATAGACCTATTTCTGATGCAGAAAGGTTGAAAGATGGCAAGGCAAGGGCTACCATCATCCTGTCTGTTGACGATAGGAACCTCACATATTTAGCTCTGGAAGAAACAGCCGCTGACTGTTGGAAAAGGCTTGAAAAGCTGTATCAGCAGGCTACTGGAGGCTCAAAAGTTTTATTGAGCAGAGAACTGTTTTCACTGAAGCTTCTGTCAATGGAAAATTGTGCCAGAGAGACTCATTTGAGTAAAATGCTGAGCATATTTAATGATTTAGCAGCAAGGGGCACCAATTTTACAGAAGATCAGAGAGGCTTAATTCTATTAAGCAGTTTGGGGCAGAGCTACAACTCATTCATTGACTCCATGCAATCTGTGAAAGAAGAGGACATCAATTTCGACTTAGTTTCGACTAGACTGGAGACCTGGGCTTGCTACAGGAAAAATGCCCAGCAACTTTCAACGGAGAAGAAGATCAACAAAGGCTTCAATATGAAGAGGAAAGAGACAATCCAGTGTGACATCATCTGTTACATTTGTAATAAAAGAGGACACAAAGCTAGACAATGTCATCAGAACAAGTTTAAGAAGAGTGAATCAGCACAGAGCAAGAAAGAACAGATCAACAATTCAAGAAAAGACTCTGATTCAGGCTGTCTGTTGATGAGTTTACAATGTAACAATGATTTTATTCCTCAGGTACCCTGGATTATTGACTCTGGGAGTGCAAAGTGTTTTGTTAAGGATAGTAAATTGTTAGCAGAGAAGGAACCTTTATCTGGTTCTATGCAAAGTTGTGTGAGTCTAGCCAATGGTCAAAGGTGCAAGGTTTTAACAAAGGGAGAAGTTGAAATTGGTCAACTTAGTCTAAAGTTAGACAATGTTTATTTAGTTCCTGAGCTAGAACACAATGTTCTAGGGGTGAAACAACTTGCAGACCATGGTTTATCCATTGTGTTTGAAGGGGAGTTATGTAAAATGAGTAATAAAAATACAGGTATGTATAAGGAAGTAAAATTTCAAAATGGTTTCTATAGAATGAATGCTAGTAATAAAATGTCTACAAATAGTATTCAGAGTTTGGAAGGAAACCTCTGCATGGTGACAGATGTCTGCACATGCTACACAGGAAGTTTGGCCACATGAACTATAATATGATTAGAAAGACTGCACAGCTAGTAGGCATTCAAATACCAGAATGCAGAAATTATTTAGAGTGTGCTGTCTGTAACAAAACAAAGTTAAAGGCTTATCCTGTTGCCAAAAGGAGTGATAGAGTAACAACTAAGTTACAGTTAGTGCACATGGATCTAGCTGGACCTTTTCCAAAGAGTATTGAGGGAATGTATTTCTACTAGTAATAGTAGATGATAGGTCTCGATTTGGCTTCGTTTACCCTCTGAAAGGTAAATTTCAGGTGTATGAAAAATTTATTGAATGGTACAATTTTGTGAAGAACCAATTTCCTGATTTGACTGTTAAACAAGTTCAATCTGATAGAGGAGGTGAATTTGTGAATGAAAGACTTAAGAATTTTTTCAAGGATAAAGGAATTTGGCATAGGAAAACAAATCCGTGTGTATCAAAAGAAAATGGAATTGTGGAGCGTCGCTTAGGTGTAATGCAAACCATGGTAAAATCAATGCTTGAGGATGCACAAATGTCCAAAGGTTTTGGGCAGAAGCAGCTAACACTGCCAATTATGTGCTGAATAGGTTATGGACCTCAAGTGTAAATGAAATCCCATTTTATTTGTTTTATGGAAGACATCCAAAGATGGATCATTTTCAAGTATTTGGTGCGCATGCAAATGTCTTAATTCCTATACAGCAAAGAGACAAAAGAGATCAGCATTGGGTAAAGATGCAATGTATTGATATGAAGGTGGAACGAAGGGTATAGATTCTGGAATGGCTCTTCTCCAGGGAAGAAGATCACAGTCTCCAGATCTGTAAAGTTCGAAAATAATACTCATTGGGATAGAATTCATGCGAACACTGAAGTGTTCATAACCCCAAGTGTTTCTAGAGTAAAGAATGAATCTGAAGTTGTAGAGGTATTAGATGAGGCAAATGTGGAAGAAAGCAAGGAACAATCTGAAGAAAGTAATTTTCATGATTTTTGCGCCACAAACTCTGACTTAGTGTCCAAATCTGTAACAGAGGTTGATGGACATTGTCAAGAGGAGATTAGGGATGTGGAGGAGACTAAGGATGAGATTCCTAGGAGATCCACACGTATCACTAAAGGAATTCCACCAGCCAAGTACCAAGTCACGCAAATAGGAAGTATAGAGTGGAAAGATCCTAATTCTTACTGTAACGACTCTCCAACACTCGGTGACGGACCGGGATCCCTGGGTCAGGCAGCGCAGCGCTTCCTTTGCCCTAATCCTTTCCAACGGATCTCGAAACCTATTCGAATCGCCTGTAAAAATCTCTCATAGATCTCAAACATGGGTCCCGGCGGTCATGGCATTGAACATACCATTCAGCTGCTCTTCCTTTGAACACCGCTCCGATGGCCCGCACTCGGCTGCTGTCGCTAGGATAAAGGTGACCGTAGTCCTCCATATGGTCCTGCACCGCAGCGGCAAAAAAGGCTACTTTACAGGCTTCACCTTCGAATTCAACTCGTAATGGCTCTTTCTTCATACGGGCCCCAAACTCCTGGAACAACACTTCCCTCCCTTGAGGGACCTCGAGCCTGGTAACACCTCTTCCCATGCCAGCCGGTTGCGCCGGGCGCCTCATCTGAGCCAGACTTCCTCCTGGATGGCCACCAACGGTCCTCACTCCCAAAGGAGATCTAGGATGCTCAACCGATACTCCACCATCCATCCATGAATAGTAAGTGAAGTCTCCTCCTCCCGGGCACTCCAAATGGACTCCATCGCTCTCTTCGGGACATGGCCCGAGACATCCTTCTCATGGTCTGCTCCATAGCCTCCAACTTACACTTCATCACTTCCACCTCAGGCTGGTGATGCAGGTTCCGTGGTTTTCACTACCACACTCCATCAGGTTCATCCGATCTGGCCTGTCTTTCGCCACAGTCTCCCTGGGCCCACTCCCTTCTGGCTCCGCCCGAGCTGACCAGTCCTTCGGAACAGCTTCCACGATCCCTCCGGCCCTTCGGACCTCCATCTGAGCTGGCCTGTCCTTCGGCACAGTCTCCCTGGTCCCGCACACTTCCATCATCTCACGGCACTCATCCGGACACCCCACTTGGTCAAGGGTGGTCCAATCCCACCCATAGTACGCCGGATTTACTCAGAGCCGAATCCCATCCATCAATATACTCTTCCTCTCTCCAAGCCAACCTCTCCATTGCTGGGATAGTTGAAAAGGGGCTTTTGCTTCTGTAACGACTCTCCAACACTCGGTAAGGATCACGCGTAGATTGAAGCACGGTCCAACACGATTTTATTGTAGGTACGACACATGTGAAGCAAAAGCTACCGCCCCACCACCCAAACACACCTTATATACCCTAGCCCTCCCTATTGCCCATGCAATGTCCAAGCAGGGTTGCACCATATCCGGGTGATTCAGCATATCCCATAGTCCAAGGGATGTGACCTCATGGGTCCATGAGCCAGCATTATGAGTCCAATTGTCCAATGTCCAGGCTCGGAGGAGTTACCTCACTTCCTCCGGAGCCTCACACACATCTGGAAGTTACGCTACTCCCACTTAACTCAGCACAATCTCTGTGCAGCTGGAGCCAAGGTCACCAAAGAACTGGGGCAAAGGTCGGTGCAATCTCATGGCAGGTTGGGAGCCTGAACTTCTCCTAAGCTCAGGTCTCCCAGTCCTGACACTTACGCTGAAGCATTGCGTAGACCGAAAAATGAACGTGATTGTTGGGTAAATGCAATGAAGAAGGAATTTGATTCACTTCATTCCTTAAATGTTTTAGAACAAGCAAATGTAACCAAAGATGTAAAGGTAATTGGTTGCAAGTGGGTATTTAAAGGAAAACACAAGTTGATGGTTCATTATTGGACAAAGCAAGATTGGTTGCACAAGGTTTTGGTCAAATTTACAATCAAAATTATGATGAGGTATATGCTCAACGATTAGACCTGAAACAATTAGGACTGCTTTAGGCATCGGTGTGCAAAGAAAGTATGTTATAAGGCACTTTGACATTGTCACAGCTTATTTAAACGCAGAGCTGACTGACAATGTATATATGAGAGCAATACCTGGTTTTGAAAAAGATACTCCAACTGGTGTGTATCGACTACAGGGAAAGCATTATACGGGCTAAAGCAAGCAGCGAGATGCTGGAACCAGTTTATAGACGAAAAGTTGAAGGGTCTTGGCTTCGAAAGAAGCAGTGTAGATACATGTCTATATAAGAAAGGAAAAGAGTCTAAAAAGCAAACATTTGTTTTGGTGTTTGTCGATGATCTCTTAGTACTAGCACCATCCGAAAGGGATGTGGAACAAGTTTTTAAGGGACTAAACTCAAGTATGACTGTAAAAGATCTTGAGAAGTCCGGAAATACTTAGCGCAAATGTAACTAGAACTGAAAAGATATTTGTCTAGATCAAAAAGAAAATTTTTGAGTTACTTGAGAGAACAAGATTGACTCTGTGTAAAACAGAAAGTAACTCCAATGGTACCAGATTTTTTTAAAGCTTGATAGAGGTGAAATGTTTGACAACTTCAAACATTGTATAGATCAGTGGTTGGGAGCCTCTTGTTTGGCAAATTGACTAGGCCTGACATCGCCTATGCCACTAATGTACTAAGCAGGAGAGTGAATGAACCAACGTTGACTGATTGGCAAGCTGTAAAACGAGTGTTAAGATATTTGAAAGGAACATGTGACAAAAGCTAAAAATTTGTCCAAAAGAAAGCGGTATGAAGGAGTTTTTGCAGACGCAAGTTTTTGGGTGACAATGAACAAAACTTGTCATGTTCCGGTATCTAATTAGTTTTAATGGGATACAGAGTGACATGGAAATCTCAATAAACAGTCACACGTTTGTTTATCCACGGCAGAAGCAATTTTCTGCTTTGTCTGGTTGTACAGAACTAGAGTGGATAAAGGCTAAACGAGTTCCAAAGTTTTGAAGATAAGATATCTTTATTTACTGATTCTCAATCTTGTATAGCAATATCAAATGCTGAAGGATTAAAGCAGAGAACAAAATATATTGGGGTAAGGTACCAAAATGTTAGAAAGTTAGTACAGGATGGTTTTATTAATCCCTGTGTATGTACAGTCAGATGAGAATATGGCGATATGTTTACTAAAGCATTGACCAATTATAAATTAAATGTATTTTGTAAGAAGATATTGTTATTATAATTAATGTGTGTACTTGTGTTGCTCATGAAGGAGGAGTTTAATATTATTGCATTTTAAATAGCAATTCATGAGTCAGCACAAGATGTATTATTGCAGTTTGAGATGAACTGCAGTGTGATATGTTTGACACCAGATGGCGCTGTTCAAGACTGATGAATGGAACCTTGAGGAAGTGACAGTTGAAAGTGACAGTTGGTGTCAGTTGGGATTGAATATCTGTGAGGAAAAGATGATTAGAGAGGTAGCTGTGAGGGCTGTTGTTTTTCGATGTTTTGCCAGTTATTGTTAAATACAATTCAATAAAAAGTTATATATTTACCTTGTGAATTGTATGAGAGTTTCATTATTCACACGAACAGAGACTGGAGGTTTTTGTGCCGATCAGAATTAAACATTCTATATTTCTGTTGCCTATCCGCTCAGACATAAATACTGACCTTGAAGAAGTGTTGGTTAGTGGGTTCAACTTGGCTAGTCTCCATCACTCATCACCTGCTGGGGTGCCAGAAGAACACGGGAAAGGGGAGAAGGAGGAGAGGACGATTTCCCCCTCCTTTCTCCCCTCGTTCTCCAATGGCCTTTGTATCCAATGGCACTCTAGGTGACAGTGAGAACACTAGTAACGTTGCACACACTGGCTGCTGCTACAATAAGAACAGGAGGAAGACCATGAATACCACTCTGTGTCCTCAAGATGCCTGAGCCTGGGGAATATGGGACAACCATATAAACAGTTGTGGCCAGTTCAGTCTTGGAATTGGCGGAACTACTTACATGGGTCTAAAACCACAGTTTGCTCCAGATTCTCAGAGAAATTCGAGTAGCTTATGACCTAAAACAGGGCTGTCCAACTTCTGCCAGCCCAAGGGCCGGACTTCTGGTGAAGGGCCGACTTCTCACCACGCAGCTCAGCTTCTTCTCCCAAAAAGCGTCACAATAGTTCTGGAAGCGGGCGATTTCCGCTCAGAGGCTGTTGAGACGCTTTGGGAGAGAAGGAGGAGCCACCATTTAATTTTTTTAAAAAATTATTTCAGGAGGGTAGCGAGGGCGTGTCCAACAGGCTGGGGCCGTATGCGGTCCGCGGGCCGCCTGTTGGACAGCCCTGGCCTAAAAGAAAGGTTCAAGACTGCATAACCTGAATCAACTCTGCGCATCCTGCAATTACCACAGAGTTGCCCCCACCCTTTTAGGATAAAGGGTCCATGTAGATGAGCACTGGGTTTGTTTGAGGGAAGTTTGTTCAGATTTTGCCTTTAAAATATACTGAAGATGATAGATGGACCAGAATCTTCTCACCACTTGTGTTCAGATTGTGGAAGTCCTTGCTTCATCAGATCTACTTGATTGGCCTGTCCAGGAAGCTGAGTAAGGGCTGTTCCACAGCCCTATATCCCAGAAGGCAGAAAATCCCACATTGAGTGTGGACTCAGATAATCCAGTTCAAAGCAGATATTGTGATTTTCTGCCTTGATATTCTGGGATGTAGAACTGTGTGGAAGGACCCTAAGATAATTTTGTTCACATGTTCATTTGGAAAAAAAAGTCTGATATTGCTCCCTCTGACATTTTCAACGCAATTTTATTTACAGATACATTAATAAAATGCGTACATTGAGATAAATAAACAAACATACATATATATATATATATATATATATATATACATACATATAGTTAGAGAAGTACATCATTGCCCATGCTTCTTCAGGATTAGCTTTTTGGTTTACTTAGATGGAAATTGGACTTACTACGAAAGAAAGCTTAGATTTATTGGATTCAGACTACCAACTAGGAATAAACATTAAAATATTCATAGAATTGAGGCACACAATAAAGGATTTAACTTCTCGGGGAATTCATTGTACTTGATCTATGCTAGAAAATCATTGTAATTAACACATTTTTCAAAAGTTTATGTCAGCCAGGAAAGGTATAGCATGAGAGGGGAATAATATAAAATTATTTGCCCTCCAAATAAGAATTTCACTTTGTAGTGACATTTTCCTTCAGTTCCCAATTTCTAGGACTCCAGAAAGCGAGGCACTGAAAAATGTTCGTGATGAGAACTCTAATATTTATGGTGCCTGACCTTTTTTATTTTGATGCTGAAATTGTATTTGTAAAGGTTCAGGCAAACATTTAAAGCCATGGCAATTTTTGAAATCTAGGCACTGAAAGAACATTTCACTGAGTTGGGGGTAGGCAGGCAAAATTATTCCTTTGGAAAAGGCAATGTCTAAATTTTAGATAGTTACCTGTCAGCTCCGGTTGGTTCGTTTCATGCCATAACGGGACTGCCGATCGCAAGCCAAGTGATATGGACACTGCCGAAGCCGGGAAAACCACCAGGCTCATCCCCTTGATCTGCCAGATACCTTCCAGGCCTTTGATATGTGGACTGGCCATTTG